>OW799223.2:11392527-12017527 GCA_941918905.2 Xestia sexstrigata | reverse complement strand
TGTTTCATCACCTTTTCGAATTCATTCCCTTCTCAGGATTCTACAGTCTGCACATCAAAATATCATGATTTCCATTTTTACGGAAGTCATATTGTGAAATTCACAACAATCACGGAAGAAATTCACCTAAACAACGTTCTAAAGCATTAGTACCAAAATCTTGCGCATAATAGGGCTATCAAATTCGAATAACACCGTACGCACCGCGTGGTAATGCACCGGCGGCAATTTGCCGGTACTTTCACCTACGCACTGGCGGAAATACTCGGGAGGTGCTTTCCAAACTGACGGACTAAAGGATGTTTTACAGAGTAAATCGGTACAATAGGTCTTCAGGCTGTGTTGGGAAATAGGTAGTGGAAATAGTCACTGTGGTATCTTGAATTCGATAGATAGAGAGTAGAAAGGAGTGAATAACAAAACAATTTCTTACAATTTAAATCTTCTCGTCAATAAAGTCATCTCTTGGAATTTAGTAAAGCTACTGACGATTCCAGTAGAACTAATCAAAAGAAAAGTAAATCGGACATAAACGAAACTAGCCCATTAAAAATACTCGATAACATTTCGTTCTCACTAACTACATTAATAGTATGTGGTACAATCCACTTTATACACCAGCCAAAGAACGATCATAAATATATTAAGCCCTTCAACCACAGTACCAACATCATCTTAAAAAATAAAAAAAGAATCTGAAACATTTCCAGCGACCTTGGGCCTCTTAAGAATGTTCGACTCACGCTCAGCTTTAAATTATAGAATGTCCTACTTTTTCTCATAGAAAATTGCCGATTGTCTGAATAGGATAGTTGGTCTTTTGCAATGTTTGATTGAATTATTTATTATGTCATATTATCATAATGTTCGCGGATTTCGTAAGATATAATTTGCCGAAATTTGAGTGAAATGTGCAGTCAAATGTTTGTATCTTTCAGGAAGTAATAGATTTTCCATTACGTCTTTATTATCAAAAAGCTCTACATTCATAGTTACTTCCATTTCAACACCAAAATGAAAGAATTTATTAGTTTGAGAAATATGTTGTTGAAATCTTTCAGCGCCAGTTCTGAATGTTTGTTTAACGTCTCTTTGTGTCTATTAATTATTCGGCATTGACCCATTTAGTCTATGATTCATGTATTTAGGTCTGGCGCCATACTTTAGTCGTTCTCATATCGTATGTGAAATAGATTTAGAAAAAATCTTCTGACAAACATGCTAGTAAATTAATTCAATGCTACAGCCTTCTTTGACCTACATTTATAGTTTGTAATGAAAACAGCACTTTGAAATTGTCAGCCTAACTGAAGCTAATATATCTAGTCTAATAAACATACCCCAGGCGAACATATTCCAATCAACGTTTTAATAAAGTAATCGAACAGCACCCATTTGGAAAGCGCAAACATAGAGTAATCCGCATAAATTAACAGTAGACCGAACATACTATAAAAATAAAATCAATTAGATCATACATAATAATACTTATACAAGTTTCAAATAATGATAGTTAAACAGATGTTCAAAAAATTGCAAAGTAGGTCGCCTAACAGATCGTGTGAGAGCAAATTAGTCATATCATACAAACATTGATGTTTAAAAATATTTGACCACCCAAGCTTTTGGTCTATCAATAAAATATTATTAATAGAGGCTTGATCATGCGCAATAAGAAATAAAATGTTGATTACTATCATGACTACTGTGATACTAAAGAAAAAAAAAAGAAGCTTTACAGCTTGCAGAGATGAGCTTGAGATAAACATGAAACCCAACGAACAGATCATGGATATAATTGAAGCAACTAGAGCCACTGGTGATAATACAGCTGATGCTGAAAACTGGAAAATCGATCTATGAAAAGAGTTGGACAATAGCCTTAATGATGTATACCAGTTTCAACAATAGCCCTAGGCTAAGATCGTTAATTGCTTTCGATCAACGTTAAGGAAGTTTACGGCTTATGCAATCTAAATTAATGGTAGGTATAATATCCGTATTAGCAAGAGCTATGATACGCGAAAGTCAATCAGTTAAAATGATTGACAACTAATGTTATTGTCTCTGCTAATACTGTGAAAGATAAGGAGGAATAAAATCTTGACGTGACTTCCTTGTGTACGAATGTAAAGTGTAAGAATTACGAAAAAGAAATCTAAGACCCCGTCAGTTGTCAGTAATACATTTCTAACGGTGATCTCTGTGCCAGCAGTGTACCTTTAACAGCATCTAAAGTAGTAAAACTTTCTTATTAAGTAATTATGACAGTTAAATGTCGTAACCTAACCATTTTATGACGCCATATCTCTAAATCTTTGATTCAGAACTAAAACTGTCTTATTTAGAAAATACTTGACAAAGATATTTGCAAAAAACAAAAATAACACAATTGACAATGAAGATTTCTTTGATGAAAGAGATAAAACGCAGCACCTCATAGGTCAAGGTTTTAAAAATTGACTTCTCTAACCTTAATTAACATGTTAAATTAGAAACAGCAATACAAATAAAAGTTAATCAATAAACAGTAATTAATGTCGGTACTACTGGATTAGATAAAAACAATTTTATTATAGTTAGACCAGTAGCCAACGGTACCGAAGAACCTCAATCTGAAGCCGTCGACATTTTACAATTTTCAATTAAAACGTCTACTAATTTCGATTTACACCCAATTGCCTATCAAACAATGATTGGTCAGTATCTAAGCCAAAGGAAACTGGAAGCTTTAATAGTGTGAGCTTGTTAACAGTTAACGAGGGAAACTAAGATATAGCACCATAATTATTAGCTATTAAAATATTAATATTCTATTCAGGAAGCTATTGAGAAAGTAATAATCGGTTAGCTGTTATCAGTTTGGATATTGATTGAAAATGGCTTTGTGGTAATGATAGTTGTGGTGAGGACGTGGTTGATTGTGCATTGTGGCTAGCAGAAATTATGCGGCGACATGAAATGCAAGGAATCGCTGCATTAAATGCGTATGGATATGCAGATGTCGGAATGCATGACCCTATCGAATAAATAGATAAATTCTAGTACTTGAACTGTGCACCATGTGACGGAACATGTTTGGTATTGGTACGTGACCTATGCAAATTCTCCTCATACAGAATATCTAAAAAGTAGCTCATAACAGACGCCTTTGAACTACTTTCTCTAGCGCCTCTAAATCAAAAATAATCAAAACATCTATTAAGAGACCCCAAATATTCCCACCCACATATCGACCACCTGGCTTACGTACTAACAGCACAAGTCCACAATTAATCACTCCAATCAGAAGAGTTCCCACCGGTGCAGGCGCCGAGCCTCAATCACTGCCTCAAAGAGATTGATAGAGGTGGCTAGCGCTATTCATCACTGTTGCAACCCACTCGTTGGGACTATGTTCTATTGGTAGCGACTTGATTTCTGAATGAAGACAACGATTGAAGCCACATTCTGTTTGTAAGGACACCCAGAAAGATTTGCGAAAGAAATTGATTAAACCTTTACACAATCGTATTTAAGTTTAGTTCAAATTCTAAAATATCTTAAAATTGCCAAAGCACAAGCATATTTTGTGATCTCACAAATAGTGATACGTATTTTACGTTTTATGGCCCAATACTGGTAACAATCGACAAATGACCCTGATCAGTATTCATGAATTTTCCACGTACTTGTACCTTTTGTACCAAGGTTTATATTGCTGACCAAGGCTTTCAAAATCTTAACAATAACAGCTTATTCACCAGAGAGCCCTCATGTTTCGCTTCATTGACAAAAGTCAACAATGCTTTAAAAATTATAACTACAATAAGAAGTAGTAACAAAGACAGCAGACATAGCGAACACAGACTAATTAAAAGAACCGCACATACCGAGGATGAAGGCAGGAACGAAGGGCAAGTAAAAATCCATAAAACAGTGCAACCTTCATCAAGTTTAAATACGAATAAGCCTGTTAAAGCTGAAGCAGCACTGAGATATAAAAAACAATGTCAAAGAAAATATGAAAGACGATGACGAAAGACTCGTAAACGTACCACTAATACCTATAATCCCATCGTTCCTCGCCATCAATCAGGCAGTGGACCATGTGCAAGAGCACCACATCTTAAACAGACAGCTATTGTGTAGGCAAAAACCCTAAAGTGGATCAAGTACGGCTAATTTTGAAAGCGATCGTCGAAACCTTTGTTTAACAAAGACTGTGAAACCGACAAAATTATGGTTGTAAGAATTTTGTATGATTTACAACGTATTGTGAGTGGCAAACTGGCAAGTTAGTCTATTCCCAACGCTTGTTAAAGATCTTGGCAAAGATGATGAGATACACGAACATATAGAAATTCTAATTGTTCCATGAGATGAGTGATTAATGGAACATCTAGGTAATAAGTCACGGCGAGTCATCAATTCATCTTACAATAAGATTCGCCGACATTTAAATGTTCCAAATTGTATCTGAATGGATTTTAATTGATTAGTCTGAACACAAATTGGGAACTGAAATTAATGGAATCATTGAGTATGGTCAGTTTATGACAAAGATGACACTCCTTTAAAATTTCAATAAAACAATTAAACATACTTACCTACATCGGATTTTCACATTCATCATCAAATTCCCCTAACAAATAAGTCAGCGGAAAATTCCCTTATAACATTTTTTTAAAACCGAAAGCCCGCTTCATAGAATTGATTGCATGTACCCAAGGAGTTTGAAACGAAACGTAACAGGCTCCGATTACACAGTAATTGCAAGTCAATCAAGGTGATTAACATCTGCATTGTATTACTTCTGTTATGTATTGTAATTATGCTTTAATAGAAAATGATAATCCAATGATAATATCTTGGGGTATCGATATCAACACTGATCTAAGGAGTTAGGATTTAATGACATCACAATCGTAACTGCTGTATATTATTGTTCATTCACAGCTGAAAATAACCCTTATAGTTCTCTAAACAAAGCTTATGAAACCTTTCAGTGAGGCAATAATGCCGTCATCATAAGACTTGATGAAAGAATTGATGATCTCAGCATTATTGTAACAAACAAAACCTACTCTTGAATTGGATCGTCTTGGGTGTCCTGTAGATTGGGATCTATCACCCTTTTTTTTTTTTTTTTATTTCGTTTGGTAAATCGTCAAATGACTAGCTCTGGGCGGAGCAGGAGGGAGTGTCAGACTTTTACTGACTAAAACCCATCCATGTTCCTTCATCGCCCTTTATATTCCGGGGCCACGGTATCTCTTTCGAACAGTCTCGTAACCCCGGCAGGCATCGGCTCTTGCCGACCCATTCCTTTTCGCTGACTTTCTTTGAGGCGGTCGAGCGCGCCGTGACACGGCCTGTCGTCATGAGACGGACGGACGGCGAGCTAGCCCATAGCCCACCGTCCACAGGCCCGCGCCTACAGTGGCCGGGGGTCACATGGTGGCCCCCGACGCCCGGGGCGTCTCCCGCGGCGGCCGGGACTTGGGGTTCTCTCCCTCGCACGTTCCGCCACCTCCGTCTCTAGCATTGCTGCTTCGCAGAAGGAGGTGACAGCGTCCCATTCCGTCTCGCTCCGGACCATGGCTTGCACCAGGGCCGGACGCGAGAGGTCGCCGCCGCCGATCGCCGCTGGATCTAGCACCCTTAATTTTGATAATAATATTTTCGAAAACAGTAACTAGGACTGATGTAAGTGCTCCTCCAAATTAAAAGGTAACACTTACATTAAAAGTTTCACCTCTACTAAGCCCTTTGGATTTCAAAAGGCATGACGGATATCTAAAAAGCACTTTAACTTCTGTCTTCAAACAATCTTGATCTATAGAAGTATCTTATAGACAATGGGCATATGTTCGCGTAACCTAGTAAGTGTCAGATGACCCTAAAGATAAGTCGATTTCTTCCGCTCCCAATTGTCGACAGAAATTATAGCCTGTGAGCAGCAATGTTACTTTTACAGATCATAACACAATGAATAATAGAACGGAACTACTTAAAGCTTCATTATTTTGTAATTAATACTGTTGCTAATTATGATTTAATTATGGCATATCATACAGCTTTTAATCTGTCGTGAGACAGATCGCAGGAAAGAACTGTCGATTCAAATTGCGTTTGAGCAGTGAGATAGTTCCTTTTAGTTGTCTGACAGTTTCTAGAAATTAATCTAGATAAAATTCGATTGTCTAGCAATGTAACTGTCAAACGTGGTAAGAATTTGGGAGGGATTAGAGTCAAGCATTTAGCAATATCCAGTGAAGCACGTCTAATTCGCCCTATACCTACCAGCAAACTGTGAGAGGTAGCTGATGATAAATTAGTAGTACCCCAATTTGATAAATTGGCTAGATTGTGAGAAGCCTGATGTACAGACATATAATTTATTTCGTTTCCACTTGATGTATTGCTACAATTTAAAATACTCTATAGCGTGTCTTGTCAGAAATGTATCACGCATGATCGTCTAATATGATAATGCTATATCCCATAACATGACCGTTTAAAATGATGCCCTAAACAAATTCATAATTACTTTCGACCGGTTTGACGGCTTGTCACAAATCAGCTTTACAATCAGCGGTACTTTCACTCTGATATTTTTCAATTATGGCAATTATTTTAATAACATAATCGTAAATCGTTTGAATAAGAGCAATGTATGTTAATTGCGATACGACAACAAAATTAGAAGCGATGACTTTTACTATGAGGGATTGGTTAAAGAAATATTTACATGATGATCATAAATTAGAGTTCGTTTTAATAAAGTATATCGTTAATAGACATGGGTACAAGACACATTTAAATTGAGTGATCTAGTAAATTTAGTGCTTAATCAAAAATTTCGCTTTTTCTGATAGCAGCTGAATCAATTTAAAATATGGATTTATCGCGACAGTATAATTAATCAAATCAAATTAAGAGTACTTTCATCAAGCGTTTTAGCTTTTGATCAAAGCTCCTTTAAATTAATTATTTATTTTATTTACAGTGGCTTCATTCGCTTGCCTCTAAGAGTTTGATTTCAGTCTGACGGCATCCACTTTCTTACAATTTCCAGGTCAATTAGCAAAACAACCATTAACAACTAACTGTCCAGTTAAACGCAACGGTTCATCAGTAAAAATGTCATACACAATCAAAATCATCAACCACATCCGTTCAAGCAGTTTAATCTAACTGTACCCACAGACAAACTTATTCTGAATGATAGGAGATGTACTAGGAGAGCATAGCTCAAGGCAGATCTCGATAAGTCTAGGAATAAAACATTCCTGTCGACCGGCGTTAGAGGAGACGATTTATGTCCGAGTGGGTGTCACACCGAACAGTAACGCCCCCGCTAAGATTTATTTACTACGACTTAATTGACTGAGGAGGAATAGATTAGATTTAATTCAAACGATTAGCGATAAGATCTAGTGTCTGCCTGAGAAATGGTTGTGGTGTATTCTTTAGTTATGCAAGTCTAAATCGATTAATGTGTCTAACCTGTTTGACCATAATGTCACTGATTTATGGTGACTAAAGAATTCTAAAAATGTATTCCTATAACTCAACTGCAGGTACCAATTGCAGAAATTATAATAATGTCCTGAAATAAAAAATAAAATCGTAGACAAATGTGTTATTTAATTTATTGAATTGGTTCTTGTGTTTTGTTTACGGCCGTTCGTAATAATGGTCGTCCTTAAAGAAATAAACTAACGCATAAGAGAAATGTCAATCATAAAAATTATCAAAACAACAAATCGCCGACAAACACCACATTCATATTACACACTCATCTTACAAATTAAATTACGCTTCGGTGTGACACACGCCATCGCGCTCCGTTTCAACGCCGGTGACTACCAGTCAGCGAACGATTCATTATTATTGTAATTGGACACGAGACACTAAGATAAATAGCTTGCCTCTGGTTAGTATCTCAGTTAGAACTAGATTCAATCAAAATGAAACCGAAAAACGGTAACATAAAGTGCAGTTTAAAAAGGCAGAGTCAAGTGGGGAAAATATCTTATCAATCTGTCTCCAATGACAAATATTTTTTTAAAGGGATTGTGACTAATTCGTTGAATTCAGTCATTTCTCAAACAGTCCGTGATAGGCTATAAATAATTTGTTTAGAAACAAACCTTGTTGGAAAATCCAATGGACCAGTTCTGATCAGAGTGGAGGAAACAGAAGAAGTCTTACCTGTAACAAAACAAAGAAGTACATAAGTATAATATGTCGAATAAATTGCAAAGAAAATACTAATAAAGTCACACAATCAACGCAGGTAATTTAACAGTCAAAAAAGCAATAGAGAAATAAATGAAACAAGGTGGTGGTTGATGTACGGTCGAACAAGCTATTAAGTTTACAGTTTAACCCGCAAATTACATTGTAAAATGTAAACCAAATACCTTGTTCGACCGTACAGACGCCAGCAATCAAGCTACTCGAAACTGACAATTTTTCCCAATCAACCTTGAACCTAATACTTTAACGATTAAGTTCAAAATCTATTAAAGAAATTTGTCAGATTGTAGTAAGTTGTTGTGCTGGCGTCAGTCGCGCCCTACGCTACACAGTCATATTGTTTAGTTTATTAGCAAAGGTATTGCTGCCTTTCAGAACGCTGTAATTAAAACTAAATTCTATAATAATGTTAAGTCATCATTATGATGTGATCATTAAGGCTACACAAAAACATTACTTACAAAGAATACCAAGCATACTTCAGGATTCCGGAAATCACGATCAGCAACCGGTAAAAATTGTTCAATTCTCCCACAAGACTGTTCAAGTGTTCATTGCACTTGACGTGGAGTCCGAGAGATCTGTGTTCCCTAGTTGCCAATAAACTGTTGGCTAAGTTCAGTCACACCATTTTTGGTCAGCAGCATTTGATAGCCGTATAGCAATAACTCCTTTTACAGAACATTCAGCCAAAACCATAAACACAATATGATTTTACTCCTCTCTATGACAATAATAGATTCAGTGTCTAGCTCCAAATGTGCCGTTACGTCCTTACTGCGACCATAGAGTAATAATAGCGAAGTGTGCCAGATGTGGGCCCTCCCACGGTTTAGTGTTTAGTGTTGCCACCTCATCAAGATTGGTCGATACTGGTAACGTATTCAATTTTAAATGAGTAACGGAAAAGAGGTTTGGTGTTCACGACTTTTTTGTTTGGTTGATCCAGGTTTTCATGATAGGTTTTTGGCTAATTGATATACAGATGTGTATAAACTAGAAAATCAGTATGTTCGAGACGATTTCCACTGTCTTTTGTCTGCCTGTACTTACCTGTGACCTGTGACTCACCGGATTCAAATTGTTCATATAATTTTAAGCAGTTTAGGTTACGTTGGCTAATGTGGATTTTAATTTATCTTACATTGAATACATAATCATCATCATCATTTGCCTAGCCTTTTCGCAACTAGGTTTAGGTCGACTTCCAGTCTAACATGGATGCAGCGGAATGCCAGTATTTTACATGGAGTGACTGACTATCTGACCTCCACAACCCAGTGAATACTAAACACCGATACCGCTTGGTAAGACTGGTTGTCAGAATTTCGGGCCACTGACTACCTGTAACGACTGTCAAAATAATAACTGCCGTGCGTATAACGTGCTTTCCGAGGCAAGCAGGAAAATCGGTATGTAATGGGCGTTCACCCATCCACATCACATTGAATTCATATTATTGATCATTTTATAGCCTATTATATTGAATGACAAAACTTCCGAAGGTATTCACAATAATTTCTAAGCTCATATATAACATTTTCCAAATTATTACTATGTTTATTCAGCTGTCGCATTTGGTTCATAAAGTGATTGGCCATAAACATGATAATAAATATTATGCACCAGTAAAACGGTCAGTCGAACGATTCGAATCGAAAGTTGCCATAATAAATAATGTTATTCTTATTTTAGGTGAAATTATGCAGAAAGCAGGTCGATTGTGTTTATGTGGTGATAAGGCAGTGATAGAACGGGAGATAAAGCTGATAACGGCTGAAGCAGATTACGAACCCTCTACATGTTATAACAGACGTTATCAGTAAGTCTGCAACTAATATCGGAAAAAATAACATTGTAAGTAATCAAAAGTATCGGTAGAATAAAGAGCATGTTGAACATATTAATAATCCAGTTATAACATGTTAATACTAGATAAAAGGGTGTTCCAAATTCAATAAATGATTATTGACAGGAGATAGGATCTACAGTCTTTGGATGTTCAAAAAAGTAGTGTTAATTATGACCTTTAACTATGGCTTGAAGCGACAACACAATTTTAACGCATTTGAAAGGCTTCAAGCCTTACGTTAAACATTCTTTTATATAATTTCTAAATCCGGTGCTCGCCAATGAAGCCGCAAGCCAAATAAAAGTAAACTCTTAAATCGCTTTTAAAATGTGACGTGGTAATTAACCTCTGCAGTCTAAGTTAGAATTAATTCACAAACTAGAATTAATTTCTGCCTTGAGGCAGTATTTTACTATTACTCAAAACTGACGGATCTAAGTGAATTAATAGCAGGAAGTTGTTCTTAAACAATTGGAGAAAACGGGGTTATTATAACAAACGAAACGGGCATTCAAAAACAATTCATTGACCTGAAAACTTCAGAAAATAATAAATACAGTATAAGGAGATGAGATTTATTGGACTGACCTTTAAAGTTTATAGAGCATACTGGTTTTGCACAGAAAGCAGCACCTGCGTTTATTATTCATGAGAATAGCAGTGAGGCTGATAATATAATTCTTCTTAATTCTGAAAAAACAGAGATGTAGAATAATCCGGAGTTCATTCAAACTAAATAGTCAACAAAAAAGAAAACCATTTCGATGAACTAACAACATGTATAATTCTGACGCAAAATCAATACAAATATAAAATCATATTTCATCACCTTCAAATAACAAACGAACCTTGACTTAATGACTCCAAAGAACATGCAACTTCAGGCAAAAAAAACTGAAGTGCAAAAAACTAACAAAGAGCAAACGCAAATATGAGGAACATTACAATGTTTAGATTCGCTATAACGTCATCACTTCGCAACCGAAGCATCACCTGAGTGGAGTCACGTAATCATCGGATCTAACTTGTGAACGGCAAATCATCAATAGATTGTGAAAATTCCAATAAACTCTGTATCTTATTGGTTTCTGAAACTCGAAACTTGAGTATCTTTACCAATAATAAAGTATAAGTCTTCATATTCAGTATCTGTGAGTTCTGTGACTGACTACTCATCTTCAATTGGAAAGCTAGCTAACAGGAGTATTGGAGAATCAATTTTGGTAGAACATAATAAGAATCACGATACTATTTACGAAACAGGTAAAACTATAGCAGATATAAGAGAATTACCTAGGTACATTTCAAGTACTATTTCAATCGATCTATGACGTCACTTTGGATGATAAAGCCTGGAATGTCATGAGTAAGGCGAAACGCTTGCCTTGCAGAAACGTTGGTACGGCATCGAGATATTTTGCATAACCTTTGAATTAGGGATTCAATTACATATTAACAGAATTGTAACAAAGAATAAACAAGTTCCATGATTGTGTATTTGTAATACATTTTCCTCGTCGTTTCATGACCATACAATATTCAAACAATTGTGGGAAATATCATAAAAATTATACACTACAAGCACACAATTTTAACATTTACATGATTTTGTGATTTCCGAGAATTGAAATAACATGTTACTCCGAAAACCTTAAAATCATATCTCTTTACACATAAATTTACTTATTTGTGGCAAGACAAATAAACATTAAAAAGGTAAATATTTTAAGCCCAGTTAAAATTAACCAAAGGTATTCGAAGACAATGCAACAGAGATCGAAGCCGAACTGCAAATGCTAAACAATGAGTAAGATATACTTAAAATAGACATTGCAGAGCGCAGCATTGCAGCAACGGGAAGCGGGTCAGGTTATTATTAACGCGTACAATTAAGAGTTGCTGTGGCTGCACTAGGTATAAAAGGCAAGTGTAGGGCAGTAATACAGCTCCACGAACTACGTGTAATCTACGTGAAAGTAACAGTGGATATCAAGATTGATAAATTAGATTCTACAAAAACGTTGGATTCCAAAGTACAATTCTTGCAACTGGCTGCAATTATAGAAGCAGAACATCAAGAAAATGATCAATATTTCTATAAGTGAGAGATATAAGGCTTAATGGATAACGTCGTGTTCCATTTAAATTGACAAGTGCTTTCGACTCAACCATTTCAATTTCTTGAAAGGTGGTGTAAGTTGTATTATATGAGTGAAAGAAACAGAGGCTATAGTGGCTTCAAATAATCCTGAAATCTGATGAAATTGACGACATCCTAAAATTATTGATTTTCTTAGTGATACTTCTGTACTGTCTATGCTAGCTTTAAGACCGTTAACAATAACACATGCACGCAATATGGTGCAGTTTGTACTGAATACGTGAAGTGTACGCGGTACATGTGGGGCAATTCAACTCTAGTACAAAAGAGCGATAACCTCTTTAGCTTGAGAACATTCTTTCATGTTTTATATTTCGGTATGAGGTTAATTTTCTAGTTTTTTTTTTTTTTTTAAATCGATGAAAAAGTATTTAAAAGCTGCTTTATTTGATTGCTATGTAATGAAAACTATTGTTCTCTATTTGGCTCTGTCTCAAGTAAAACCTTACTAAAACCGTTGTTTTAATAGCTTTTTATTGCACGGTTCCGAAATATTTGGTTGATTTGGTAAGTTTAAATTTTTATCTTATGAGTCATCTGTGCTTCGAAGATTAATTCTTTCAACGGATACTACCGCAAAAGACGTTGAAGCTTTTATAATTGATAGCATTTCAACAAATCACTCACTCTCCTCATTATCTCTTTGGAAATGAAGACAGTTTTCTTTTATAATCAATATAAAAACCACTTCAAATAACTACGTTTCTTCGTCACATCAGAGTGGGCTAAATTTACATTTCCGCATAATGAAATTTGAGTGATGTGTGTTGACTATTCCCAAAAGGAAACACTAATGGAAGGACAGTTTCCTTTCGGAGAACTACTGTGTTACCGAGGTATTTCGAGAGTATAATGTGGGCTCAGGAGATCTTTGGCCGTTTAGCTGGGACGGATTGTCAAGAGACTGAGTTAAAAGGATTGCATCAGTAAAATAACTTTTATTTCTGCTTTCAGCTGTGTATCATTAGGGTATCATGTTGTTGTTATGCTATCATTATTGCAAGCACGTTTTTTGTTGTTTAAACTTTGAACATTTATCATCCTGATTCATTTTCATGATCATTATCTAGCCCTTATCCCAACTTATTTGCGGTCGGCGCAGCATGTCTTCTTCTTCCATACTTCTCTATTACTCGTCGTCTCAGCGGTCACCTCCTTTCCAACCAAATCATACTTTACTCAGTCCATCCATCGTTTATTTGATATTTCTTTACTCTTATAGCCATCTACATTCATACTCAACATTTTCCTCACTCATTCATCTACCCACTCATTTATCATTCTATCTAACTAAAATTCAGGTATTACGTTCCATGGTGAATGCTAGAAATCTATTGTACACTGAAATGAAGGTTCATTTGAATATTGACATACCAGCACATTGCTTCTATATCCACATTTATTACATAAAATACAAACGCTAACACTCTAATTAAGATTTCAATCATACTACTTCCATATTTCACTCACAAATACTTCTTTGACAGCGTCATTTGTTTCTCTTACACAAAAGAAATGCTTCGGCGCACAATTTTTGTAATCTCGACATTTTATCGTATAGCCGTATGGTTGGGGTTTTATCGTAGTATTGTTATCAACAATTTCTATTTATATTACTAGTGCCTACGACCGGCCACTCACGTGGGCCGATATTTTGTTTCTGTGCGCTAGCATATTGGTATGTGTTTTGACGTAAATTTCCTTAGATAGGCTTAAGAATAACGTGATAATGTGCTGATAACAATGTCTGAGCATCAACTAAAATGTCTGCAAGGCAATTCATACTTCTTGGATTGTCATAACTCGTACTAAAGATAGGCCACGAATGGTCGAATAGAAGATTTCTAGATGGCTCATTGATTTGATTTGAGTTCATTAGCAGCATAAAAGATATCAAAAAAGACTGGTCACTGGTTTTTGCCATAATCTGAATTGAAATTTCAATAATACAATATCACAGTGGACAGTTTTAGCAAATAAACTAACTCATTAGTCAGAGACCTAGAACAATCTAAACATAACATTCATTTAGAGTAAGCATAGGAAATCTAGGTCAAATCCTAGCCTAACAGACGAATTTAAATGAATTTGTCAAAGATAATGATCACAGAATGACAAACGGTCAACCTGAGTACGTATCTATTAAAACAAAGAAACCGGAGAGCTTTCTAATTGCTTACAACAGCCACTAATTTAGATTTATGGTAGTTTTTAATTCCTTTCGACAGTCAAAGCGCACTCGAAACTAATCTTTATGGAGATTGTTATAAGGGCTTCGTAATAAAGGGTTTCGATGACGAATTGCTGCGCAAAAGGGCAACGCTATGATAAATAGTGCATGTGTAAGAAGCACGTTGCGCAGGCGCTGTTTGTGTACAATATGAAGGGGGAACTATATACAGCCGTTAGAAATAAGCATAATTTCAACATTCATTGTTATATTGTCAGGAGTGTGAGGATTGGTCGTAAAGAGTGAATAGTGGCTAATTTCATAAATTGAAGTGGTAAAAAGATCGAAAATATAGGTACACTAGTTTATGCCCGCAGCTTCGCCCGCTTGAAGTTCGATAATGGGGGCTATCGTTTTTGAGCTCACCAGATGGCGCCACTGTCGAGTAAGGTATTGTCAATAATTCTATTTTATAATTTATAGGACAGATCAATAAGGTCATAAAAAGTTCATTTTATTACGTATAACAACATAGTGTAAACTTCAGATACATATTTACAATATTCTCCCTAAAATAAGCAAGAATGAAACATTTAAAAATCAAGTCCAAGTACTAACAAATAAGATCCTATGATGCTACTTAAAATCTTCAAGTCATAATTAATCAGGAATGGCTCAGTCTAGAACACAATGGTGAGTATTAGTATAAATACGTGATAAAAAAGCACGCAACGCGCGAACACTGTATGACATCTGACATTTCAGAAGACCTTAATCTACACGAGCGCCTCTAGCGGCGAATTTATGCGCGATAGCCCTCATTGTCCCATGACATCAGAGTACCGGAATAAAAAGCCTAAAATCCTATGCGTTAATCCAGGTTATAAACTATCTGTGTGCAAAATTTCATCCAAATCCGTTCAGTAATTTTTGCGTGAAAAGTAACAAACATCCATCCATCCACCCATCCATCCTCACAAACTTTCGCATTTATAATATTAGTAGGAAGTAATACAAGTATTAATACAAATGTAGTAATTACAGATGTATACAAGTGTAGTCGTACTTTATTAGTATACTCATATGTTTATCATAAAAACGAACATAAAGAAGCGCTTAATGGTGTCGATTCTGTTGTGCACAAACTAAACTTAATTTAGGCTATTGCTATCTTTTACTAAAAGGCAGTGCGAGAAAAGGACGGCTATAGCTATGAACTAAATTAGAGATGTCAAACTAGTTTTATGCCTTGCGCTTCACCGTGTTTTCAGTCGACATATTTTTACGTGCACCCTTCAAATTGTATGGAAATATTAGTTCCAACTAAATTTGTCAGCTCTAAATTACGTCCGTCTCTTTCTCGTTTTATTAGAGAGAAAAAGATAGCAATAGCCTAAATTAAGTTTAGTTTGTGCACAACAGAATCGACACCAATGCCAACCAAACAGCAAAACTTAACCTGTTAACATCGTCCGACACAAGTTAGCAGCTAGACCTAACATACAACCAAGCTTGTACTAAGTTACGGTTAAGAACTAACTACACTATCCCTAAGCGATTAAATCATTAACTCGTTGAACGACAGTAGTTTCCGGTACAGTTTAAGTTACAAGGTTAAAAAGGTCAGGGGGAATGACCTCTTAGTTTTTTTAGGGGTTCCGTTGCCAAAGGGTAAAAACGGGCCCGGGATGGGACTCCACTATCCGTCTGTCAGTCTGTCGGTCACCAGGCTGTATCTCATGAACCGTGGTAGCTAGACAGTTAAAATTTTCACAGATGATGTATTTTGGTTGCTGCTAACATAACAACAAATACTAAAAACAGAAAAAATAAATATTTAAGGGGGGCTCTCATTCAACAATTAGACACAAAAAAACAAGATTTTTTTGGCGTTTTTAACTCGATATTAATAACGGCAACAGGTAGACGGTAGACTTAAAATATTCACAGAATATTTAGTTGTACATTCACTGTAAAAATATATAATTAAATAAAATAAAATTAATAATTAAATTAAAATAAAATTAATAATTAAATTAAAATAAAATTAATAATTAAGTTAAAAAAAAAATATTTAAAGGCAACAAACGATATTTTTTTGCCGTTTTGTCTAATGTTGTATAGATAATAATTGTTTGGAACCCTTTGTGGGAGAGTCGGCTCGCACTTGGTCGGTTTTTTTAGTTATCTTTCTCTATATTTATCGTAGTAAAAAACGCGAGTAGGTTTACAGGCTGTATGATCTAAGTTAAGTAATTAAGTGCTTAGATCTTCGTGTTTAGCACTAATTACTTGAGCCGGTTATTATTGCTGTTAGCCGGTCGTTATTAGAGGCGCTTGCGCAGATAATGAGGTTTGAAGTGCAAAAACTTAACTGGTGAAGTAACCTTTGTGGAGGAGAAAAGTTACTGACTCGGTGTTGCAGCTTTTTTTGAAAGTTATTAATTATTTATCAAGTTATTGTAAAGAACATTCTTACGCTATCTCTACTATAAAGCTCTGGAACGCGCTACCTTTTGGCATTAAAAAAGCTGAAAGCAAATTCACTTTCAAAAGAAAAGTTCGTAACTACTATTTAAGTCAGAATAAATAGCTCTCAATTTGAAATCGTCATAATAATAATTATTAGGTTTCTTGTTATTTTCTTTTTAATTTTTGGTATTTGTTAAAATATCTATTAGTTTATTTTATCTGTATATGTGTATTAGTATCAATCTAAATCGAAACTCTCGTTAGCAAAAAGTTTTTTTTAGACATTACTTTGTACCCTATACTATGTTTTCCTATTTAACCCAAAGGTTGTCTGGTAGAGAATGCCTTGTGGCATTAAGACCGCCTATGTACCACTATTGTACATGAAGTTTAAATAAATAAATAAACATGATTCTTTAAAAAGAAAAGTAGAAAAATGCGCGTTTGCCGGATAAAATGGCACATACTTTTAAGTTTTTGGTTATTATCGCACGTTCGTGCGTTTTCACCTTGTGTTGTATATAATAACAGTGATAGCCTAGTGGTGTCACCGTCGGATTGCCAACTCATAGGTCTCGAGTTCGAACCCAAGACACGCTCTGACTTTTCGGAGGTAGCGTATTGTATAATTATCACTTGCTTGGGTGAAGGAAAAAATCGTGAAGAATCCAGCATGCCTTAGAGATATTTGTCGACAGCATGTAAAGCCAAGTCAGAGGCCCATGGGCGACATTAAAAACCCTGACACCAGGGGCCCTACTCTCTAACGCTTCGCCCGTATATTCGGATCTATCCGTCTCTCTCGCGTACATCTATAGATGAATGCGAGTGAGAGAGACAGATAGATCCGAATATACGAAGGAAGCGTTAGGAGTAGGGTCTCAGGTTAGGCACTAACACACGATCAAAAAGAAGAAACACCTTGATGATAATGATTGATGATTGAGCACCACACCCAGCCAGGAGCAAGCCTGACCCGGACAAGCCGGATACACCAGGGGGCACTTTTTTGTAAGGAAAGACATGCTCTGGGAGGGGAGAGGAAGCCCGACCAACCGGAGCCAGTCGGGCACAATCAGCCGACTATGCAGCCTAGAGCCAATATAGGAATAGTGGTAAAGACAGGTATTTAATCCATAGGAATGAGCATTGGTGTTTTGACCTTCGTTTGGTTGGTTTCGAAAGAAAAAGATACACCTTGTGTTTTTATTAATGTGATGCACATAGGCCCTTTTCGTAAAATTCAAGTAACGTTTTTTGTTATAAGTGGAGTTGTTGAATAGAAATAGAACGTTAGTGCATTATCGTGTTCAACGTGTGGTTCCGTTGTACGATGGGCTAATTTGTGAACAGATAGTATCTGTAGATTACGGTTTTTGATACTCGCCTTGTTAGTTTTGACGCAGTAGGGTGAAGTTTGAAGTTTATGGTCTGAATGATTTTGGTGCAAGTGTCAATATTAGATAGGTATTTTTATTTTTAAATAAATACGATATTAATTTCTGTATAGTTATTCTCTAAGTAATTGGCTTTAGTTAGTTGTTTACAGGAGAACATGGCCAGACAACACACAAGAAAAACCACTCTATGGTTTGGAAGGAAAAAGGGGCAGGCCTTAGCCCAGCAGTGGAACACATAACAGGCTAACACAAAAAAAAACAAATCGCTTAGGATAGTGTCACATAACACTGCTCTAGAATTTTGCGACAAACAAAACTAATTTCCTGATCCAAGTTACGTCACAGAACACAATATTCAATTAATTATCAAGCTACTGATATAATATTTTATCAAAGTGATTATGACAATATTTTAATCTCAAAACACATTTTTCGTTGCGTGCACCAATGAAAATATATCAAACGTAATGAGGTCACAAATCAAGCAGGTTAATGCCCTAATGTGCTGTTCCTTTTTTAAATCAATAAAAAGATAGGTACGGTCATTTTTCGTGCCAGTAATTAATTAGAATGCTATGAAGAGAGGAAGAATTATTACCGGTTTTAATTTTGGAATTGGATAGGATTTGTTAAACAAAATGACCTTTTTCTAAGTTAAACATACATTTCCCAAATCTAGACAAACAAACCGGTTACTGTGTATTTTGCTTGTCTCTGAAATAATGTAATACATAACATCACGCCTGAAATCCCCAGGGGTTAGGCAGAGGTGTACCTAATAGTTAACCCACATTTCGCCAGTTATGTTTTAGTCCCATGTAATAGGGGGCGAGCCTATTGCCATCAACCGGGTACATATCCAGACTGTGGCTGCTACTGAGAAATGTCCTAGATGGAAAACCCAATATAATAATAATAAAACAGTTTATTTACCAACGAAAGTTACAGATATATATAAAAAACAATACAAATGTTGCAAAATCTGTACAATAATTTATATAACCCTGCCTCTTAAACTAGAATCACCTGTATTTTAAGAGACTGTTTGGCCGAGCAGTTCTTTAAACATAATTTGATACAATAGGTGAACGATACTGAAGTAAATCAAGATTTTGTTAATAACACTATGCCACACGTGGAAATCGAACCTAGGTCCTCATGCTCAGCAGTCGCGCTTGCAACCACTAGACCAACGAGGCAGCCAATAATATATAAATGTATGCAATATGTGAAATGTAATTAATTTTTTCGCAACAGCGAGAAAAGTGGAAGGACCGGGGAGGTCTTTGCCCAGGAGGGGGCCAGTTCAGGCAAATAAAAATAAAACACCTTTAGCTTTTGACTCTGGTAACAATTTAGCGATTTCAGGAACTGAAACACACTGGACACTGCTGAAGACTTTCAATCTATACCACACTCGAATCCGCTTAGTCTGTGGCTTGTACCATAACTACCTGTTAAGCGAGGTCGCGTGACTATGATAGCAAGGGGACCGCGCCCGCCTGGTAGCTGTAGTCATACGATGAATTATACATACTATTGTAAAACTTGTTACTAAGGGAAACTGCCCGCAAAAGAGTTGTAGGAAAGTAAGATCTCAGAAAATGTTACCATATTAATGTTTGTCGTACAGGGGTATCAGTTAAAGCACAATACTTCGCAAGTGGTGGTCCAGACCGTCAAACTGCACAATAGTTACTGTACCTGGAGCAATGGTCGATAAAAAAACCGGCCTGTTTTAGCGCGCCACCTAAGCGCTATTCTGTTAAATCCTTTAAAGCACATTGAAAAGCACGTGTACGGTCGAACAAGCTATTTGTTGGTGTACATTTTACAATGTAATTTGTTGGTAAAACTGTAAACCAAATAGTTTGTTCGACCGTACCTAGGTACAAGAAAAAGCATGTCACCGATATTCGTCACAAACTGAACGTTGTGTTAAAAAAAACCAAGAAATTAAGCGTCACATTTTATATATCATTTTATCAAAATCTGTTATCAGCGTCAGATCATTCTTTGAAACTACAATTCTTATCAGCAGGCGGAGAAACCAATAACTGTTAAGGAGGGGTTCCTCTTTGACAGTGTTCGAAACGCAAGACTAGCGTTTGCGTGACTTGCATTGATATTGAGGTAGCATCAAGGTAACCAATCAGGTGCCTTGTTGTTTTCACATGCCTTTAAGGTGTGTCGCTATCGGCTGGTTAGGTAACGAATCGATGAAGTAAAAGCGAGTTTATAAAGCTACTGTGTCCACGCCCTTTTGTTGAGGATTGAATTGAAATACTGCATCGTAGTTGCGTAGTATCATATTAGTTTGCTGTTTGCTCTTGATGAGTTATTAACTAACCCCCCAATACTGAAACGTCACTCAAAATTTAAGTAGAACTTATATTTAACAGATACTCAAAAGTGACGTTTGGCCATACGAAATTTAAAGTTTAGGAGCTGCTCAAATGTTAAGCAGCCCTTAAATTTTGAGTGACGTTTCAGTATTCGGGGGTAAGTATTTTTTTTTTTACATAGAAGTAATACATTTACAAATTCACGCTTTTTGACCATAGGGTCGGCAAAAAAAAACAGAACGCAACCTGCTATACGACTGTTCCATACTTATTAATTTATGTACACACATAATACTTAACAGGACATTACATTAAGAATAGCACAAAGGTACAGCTTATTTCATAAGAAACGATGGATACTTCTTTGCTTAGTCCAAGTTCATACATCAGATCTTACATCACGCCAGTTTCTATGGTAGATGGGAAATCATCAAATGACTCCTACCGCTCCGCAGCGGTGGCCCAGTAGTGGCGGCCCCGACTTACGAACAGTAAGTCGTGGGTTCGAACCCAGACAGGTGCATTACTTTGTGTAATTTATTTCATCACCACTGCTCTCAAAACGGTGAAGGAAAACATCGTAAGGAAACCGGCATGTCCTAGAACCAAAAATTCAAAGACATGTGACATCTACCAATCCGCACTGGGCCCGCGTGGTGGATTATAGCCCATTCCCTCTCATTGAGAGGAGGCCATGACCCAGCAGTGGGAGCATTGTCTGGGAGGGCGGGAGTGTCAGACTTTTTATTATTGACTAAAACCCATCCATGTTCCTTCATCGTACTTTGTGTTCCGTCCGGGGCTACGGTATCTCTTTCGAACAGTCCCGCAGCCCCGGCAGAGTCCCGCAGCCCCAGCAGTAGTACTAAACACCTTAGGTTCCTGAGGAACATCACCAATGGGGAAGGCTGGTCAAACCTAATTGTAGATGGCGCATCCATAGCTTAGTCCCAATCTGACCAATGAGGTCAAACTATTTTGAAATATAAAATGACATTGACAGATTTTCAACCAATGACGATGTTTGGTTCAAGCTATGCTAGCGCCATTAGTTATACAGTTACCTTCCCCATTAGGTCAGTTGTTCTTACTACATAAAACTAGCTTTTGTCCCACGGGAACCAAGTGACACGGGCGTTTTTTGCGTAAAAACTCCTCAGGAAACGGACCTTTTGCCATCTTCGTGTATAGTGTTTTTTTTACACGTGCAACATTATAAATAGTAAAAGCATCCGCTCGCACAACATTTTCACACCTTATGATAAAGAGGCAAGGAGAGGAACATATTAGACCCCTCTCACCCGAACGATCCGCGTAGTAAACGAGGTTCACGAGTGAATCGATATTTTATCGTGCACTTTGAGTGAATTCGCAAAAGTTTTGTTAAACTTAGTTTCTTATATGTAGGTATGTATCACTTTAAATTTCGTATTTCTACTTGTTAAATTATTCTTATTTTATAAAGATATAGCCACACTATCGAATTAGGTTTAAGATTACCTGTAATCATAGTTGTAAATTGAATAAATAAATAAATAAATATTTATAGGATAGGACATTCACCAAAATGTATATACCTCTACGGTATTGTTTTGGTATTTGAATGATGTTTTTAGGAAGGCGTTGTTGGTAAAGTTTTGTGAAATTAACATAACATAACATCACGCCTGCAATCCCCCAAGGGTTAGGCAGAGGTGTACCTAAATATAATACACAAATATTCTACACTTATATTTATCTAATAATATCCTCAAGATATTCGCTGCAGGTCATACAGGTCCCGACCTCGGCACTCCCCGACGACGAAGTGGAGACCATGTATGAGGATATCTCTAAAGCCATGCATGGTCTCAAAACTCACTTCACCGTTGTCATGGGGACTTCAACGCGAAACTGGGCAAACGAGACGGGGATGAGATGCAGGTTGCAGATGCAATTTGGAGTTGGACGTCGGAACTACTAGGCTAGTTTTATGGAGAGGAGGGCCTCTATATGATGAACTCCTTCTTCAAAAAGTGTGAGCACGGGAAGTGGCACACCCCCGATGGTGCAACCAAAAACCAGATTGACTTCATCATGTCAACCAAGAAGCAAATGTTCAATGATATCTCGGTGATCAATTCGGTGAAAACCGGGAGCGATCACCGCATGGTAAGAGGCACATTAAACATCAATGTCAAGCTAGATTTAACTTGTTCAAAACTTTTAAATTTTGTGATATTGTTTTGTTTTCAGGCTTAGCACTAACACCACCTTAACGACGGTAACGATTATTTGTACCGTTTTAACAGCGTTTATTCGTGCTCAAATAAGGTACTTTACGCAATTAATGCAAGCACTTATCATGCAAGAGCAATGTTGTTTCCAAGAACAAACAGTGCATCATACTAATTAGTATGCTGTCTTATCATTATATTTTATTTTATCTGATTTCCTTTGTAAAGTCAGGTAAATTTATTTTTAAACAAAACTACCAACTTAAGTAGTTCGTATATTCAAATTTTCCTTGATTTTTGTAAGAATTGCTTGACGTATGTAGGTTGCTGACTTCATTCATTCATTCATTCATTACTTGCCGGTACCAATCTGACTGACAGCTAAAAGACAAATTGCTACCACCAAAAAATAAACTATACAGGGGTGTCGAAAACAAATAAAACCAAAGCCCTCCCCTTCTTTCTTCGATAAAAATAAATACGAAAGCAATTTAAAAGAACAATTATCGCGCCTTGGTTTAGGGGTGGCCCTTATGTGGGACAGGGCACAGCAGTCAATGAACTCAGTTGACTAATGGAACCTCTAATTATGACCTATTTTCTGAAATTACCGTCGTAAATACTTCGCGAGTTTTATTGCTGAGGTGAATGAAACGTAGGCGAGTAGGCGGACTTTTGTTTTTTGTACTGGAGATTGTAGATAGGTGTGTTTTCATTGATCTGTTGCTTTGAGCACATAGACTTGTGGCGAGCTTAAATGCCCATTCATTGAGACGTTTCCATTAATAACACTAAGAGATATGAATACCCAAAAGCGTTCTTTATGATTTTCAACGCTAGGTTTACTGCGATTGAGAGTCGAAATTCCAATAGTGCAATAATATACAAGCGAAGTTTTAGTTTACCTTAAACCTCTTAAGTTAGGGGGTCATTGCACTCATCATTATAAAAAACTATTAATATGGGACCAAACCTAGACAGGCAAAAAAAAAACGTATAATACTGTATGTGTTCAATGTTTTTTTAAATGAGGAACATTTTGTAAATGGGATTTTCAGAATGTTCCGCGAGTCTTGAAAAACGGTCTGTCGCCCAGTGTACCGTAAAAGGGGCATAAGCTCCCTTGATAGAATTAAGTATGATATTGAAACAGAAATCTCTTTCTAATCCATTTTCTGCCACCACCAAGAAGGTTTACACTCAAAACATAATCCCCATTGGTTCTTGCACCAAAGTGAAACACCGTAACTTACTTTAACAAAGCAACAAGACACAAGTAGTTCGTAACACTAGAATCGTCACCATTACTCAGGTTGCAGAGACATTAATACTGTTCGATTGACATAAAACCTAATCAATGGCACATATATTATTGGAGCCGCCCGCGCCCGCGCCGCCACAGGCCATAGCGGTCTAGGACTCTAGATAATCAGATTAGCCTGTAAGCGCAGCCATGAATTATTTGCAAGAAATTATATTATGGTTACTGCGTTTTCGTTTAAAATTGCTTTTCCTTGTTGTACGAGAATTTATGAGTAGTTACCCGGAATGGTATTAAAAATTATGATCCACAATAAATTACCATTTTTATGATCCATTTATTAAAATGACTGGTTTGTGAAGAGTTATTGACGAATTCTAAAGATTTCCAACAATGATAAGGGATTAATGTTTTATCTATTTTTAAATGATAGTGCATAATGGAAGAGGTTCAACATTGTTCAATGGAAGCACTATTTTACTGCTAATTGCCATCAACTTAACATTACACTCATGCGAACTTGCACTTCATTTGTTCAAGTGCACAGACACCGCGCCTTGAATTCACACTTTTAAAGTTATGGTCGCAGTGTGGCCACACCTTTACAACTTTTTATCTGCTTTGTGTATCAAAATGTACTAATTTAATTTGAGTGATAAGATATTACCAACAAAAAAATGTTGATATTGCTTTTCAGACTTTGGTTGTGGACTGTACTTTGAGATCTATTATACTATACTCTAACTGGATTATTGGGATTACAACAAATTGCTTTAAATAATATTTCTAATGACAACGAAATCAGCAAATGTTGCAATAACAGCAACTCAAGAAACATTACACGAAGTTAACACCAATCAAACAATCAAATATGAATTCCATCCTTACGTAACAAACAATAAGGACGTTTATCACTTAACACACATAAATAGGGTCCCTCAACATGATATCACAGCAATTTGTTGCAAGTATTACGACTACCGTACCACTGCAAGGCCGAAGAATTGAAATCACTACATAGGTAAATCTTACTATTCATCTGCCACCATCATGATTAACAGGGGTCAATGGCCGCGCAATTCAAAATGGCTGACTGTAATACGCGGTTTTTGAAAATGGAATTTATAGCCAACAGCCAATAGCGGTGTGGTTATGAGGTTGGTCCAACGCAATGGTGGAAAATTTTATTGGCAATTCTTCTGCATAAAGAAAGCTTGGTTGGTACTCTGCCGTGGTTTTACTCTGACGCAGTTCTATTATTAAAAATGTTAATAGGAATATACTTAAACAAATGATCGTGATTAAGTTTTATTTTCCAATTGCATGCAATATTAGGATGACAGAAGGTCATGGAGATTCAAAACTTTTCAATGATATTCTAATAAACAGATATGTCCACCTTCAAAACCACCGAAAAAAGTGTGCCGCAGGGCAGCGCCAGCTCACATACACGCAGTGACGCAGAATAAAGGCAAAACGACCCAATTGGCCCGTGTTTGTGTGATGAGCATGGATATTTGTTTCCGAGTCATAGATGTTTATATGTATAATAAGTATGTATTTACAAACAAAAAAGTATATATTTAGTATATCAACTATCTGGTGTCCACGACACAAGCCTCGTTGCTTAGTGTGGCACTAGATGGCGCTGTGTGTTAATGTCCAGCGATATTTATTTATTATTTATTTCGAGTCTTCACGATTGCGCGCTCACAACATAGCTGTTTAATAGAATATCATTGCCACTTTTGTATTCAGATCTAAATAAAATTGTAGTTAAGAATTTCAGATTTTTGTTTTTGTTCGCTTTCTACAAATTCCAAACATAAAATAGAGACTTAGAGGATCTTTACAGCTTCGATGACAGTAATGGAAATCCAATTTACTTTCGAAAACCCGAGAATTCATTCTCACGTATTTTCTATTCAAATTATCGTCGATAACTTAAACGAGATCGTTCGATTCATTCATGGGTATCGTAAAACGACATCGCACGACAAATTGTATGGTGACCTTCGATTACCATAGCTCTGTGACCAATCTATGGCTTTAAATTGTTAAACCCATAACCGCTGTCAAAAGTCTACTAGTCACCAAACGGCTAAAAGGGAAATACTATAATTAGAAATTGATACAAGGAAAAACTGTCCTGCAATGCGCTGTTATTCGTTTAACTACATTCAGTAGTAATAACGAACTGTCTGGAAACCGAAATTATATAGGTATAATTGATTTCAATTACATACATACATAAACTGACGCCTTTTTCCCAAACGGGTTGGCCGAAAATTCAGAACGCTAACGGCTACAATCCTTACATTCTCCTTTCGTCTTGTCAATGTTCAGACATCTCGGTTTATTCAAAGTGTACATTAGTTACCAAGATATTTAAAGAGGATCAAAAACATATCCTTTGTATACTACTACCAATCTCTTTGCAAATTGAGATCATCAATCTGTTTCCCATGGTTTTCATCGTAAAATATTCTCGCGTACTCAAATGTTCCTTGTTTTCATTACGTATTTTTTTTTAGTTTAAGTATCACACAAAAAAACACGGATACGATTAGTAGCTTCGTTAAACACAACTAGTCGCACAAACATTGATCGCCAAACATTGGAATACCTCATTCTTTATTTACTTTTCCACGGCAGCCATCTATCCACAAGCATCGAAGAATAGGTCAAACATAAAAAATTCAGTAACAGAAATGTTTCGTACTCACGCGAATCAACGCTTGACATGCATTCGTAGTTTTGACAATATTTCTTAACAAAAAGTTTCTCAGCAAAGACTGGCGAAAAAGTTGACGTTTCTGGTTGACTTCTGATGGTAACAAAAAGAGGTTTCAATACGGGTAAAGAAAGAAACGAAATGAATCGTGAAGGCTGTAAAGTAAGTCACAGGCAGGTTGAAAAAGCTTTAAAACTTATTTGACATTCGCTACCAAAAACCGTATGTCAACCAGTTCAACGTCGTCGTAGAACTACGAAGCACTATGAAATCGATTGCTTTTTGTCTAGCTTCTCAGTAAATTTGTTTCTTTTTCTCTATAGTCATCATCATCAGTAACATTGTCAACAGTAGTTACAACAGTCTAAAGAAGTATTCCTGTTAAACTTTTATTAGCTTCTCTATTCAAATTCGCATTTTTATTAATATCACTTTCAAATCTACTTCCATTACATATACCGTCTATACATGGTTGCAACGCTATTATAATCATTAATACGTTTATGGTCGGTCGTGTTTATATAAAAATATCCATATTTACGAGAGCAATAAAAGTTTACAGCAGCTATTACTCAGAGTACATGACAAATCGTTTATTGGTGTTTTCAAATGACAATGCGTCTACCATTTTATTGTCGTTTTCAAGTCAGGCTTCTGTTTTTCAAAGAGTTTATAATTATGCATTAGTATCTGCCATGTTTGCTTTGTTTTCTTGTCTTTTTATAAAATTATTCATGCTTGTTAACTTAGCTGTAGTAATTTGCATAGCCTTGTCGCTTTCAGTTGTCATGTGCTTCTCTGTAATGATATCCGTTGCAGTTGTTTTAGAAGTGTCGTTACAAACGACAATGGTAGAAATTAGTCCATAATCAGGATCTGAATTATATTCACGCTTTCTTTTAATGTCATCAGGCGAATGGGTTATAGCGTCTACTTTTCAAAAACAAAAACAAAGATCTACCTTCTGCCAGATCTAGTAGTGAATCGGTAGTTATGATAACATCCCTATTGTCTGCATGCTGTAAAGCCAAATCTTACAATACCGTTAATGCTAAGCTCACGTTTACAGAACCATATTCTGTAATGAGGAACTGGAAATATAGGTTTACATGGCATTACAGGCTGTCACTATGGAATGATGCAATTAATTATAATCAAAAAACCATATGGAATGTGCAAGAAAACGTCTGATAAATAAATATTACCTCCAACTAGGCCACATGTCTATATTGCATCATTAGTAATGGGATATTACGTGTTTATTCATTAAACGAGAGGAAATCAGCCATTAGACATTTCCGCATTTAATATTAAATTAGGAGAAAGACCATATGTCTGTTAGAAACTATATTATTTTGGACTCATTGATAAATCATCAATAGTTATTAAAAATAGATTGACTCTTTTGACTGATAGTTAATGAAGGAGTAACTTTCTTTGGTTCTCATACGGAATCATACGGATGTACGTAATACTAATAATAGGTAATTAAATGAAGACTATAGAAAGCTGTCCCTAATAAGCCAGCTACGATCTTGAAAACTTTTTTCATTAGCCTATATTGTCCCCCTGCTGGGTAAAGGCCTCCCTCATAGACTTCCACTCTTCTCACCGTGCAGTTTCTCTCTTAGAAATTTACTCAACCATAACTAATAGGCATGACGACAGTATCAAAAAATTGCAAATCTATTTAGTCCGTCAGTTAGAGCATTGGAAATTAATGGACACGTATTTTTTGTTTTTGTGAATCAATGAAAATTTACAAAGATAAAACGCATTAAAACTCGGGAGTGGGGGCTCGTGACGTCAGAACTAGGTAAAAATTATACCTAGGCGTGACGTATTGAGAATTTTAGAAGCGTCATATCTTCGTCAGTTTTGGTTTACGTAACAAAAGAAAAAACACGGGTCAAATATTTTTTGATAATCTAACTGACGGACTAATTAGTTATTTTTTGTCGTCTCGCCTATTCATGGCCCATTATCATTCCCTTGCCCCTAAACCCAATTTATCTGGAGCCCATTCCAGAATAAAGTTGACAGGACAACATTTTTTCTTAGATCATTTAGTCTCAACAAGGCTACAAGCACAATTAATTACGAGAAAGTTTTTATTTACATTCTTATATAGCAACCACGTTCTTGAAATATAGGTATTGATTTGATTTTAATTTATTGTGTGTTCTACCACAATACAACCATGGTCAAGAAATAACCCCAACTGAAGTTATAACATTACAGTTTAAATGTTCAAATTAGTCGTTACTAAGAGTAGTAAAGGCTAATTTGAACATTTAGAAAAACATTACATCATAACATCACGCCTATAATCCCGGAAGGGTTAAACAGAGGTGTACATAGTACATCCACATTTCGCCAGTTATGTTTAAGTCTCATGTAATAGGGAGCGAGCCTATTGCCATCAACCGGGCCCAAATCCAGACTCGGTGGTTGCTACTGAGAAATTTCTGATGGTAAAACCCAATAACACTTAGCCCGACCCGGGAATCGAACCAACGCGACTACTAAACCAACGAACAAAACATTCTTGAACTTAAACTCAACTACTACAGACAAACATCACTGTTCCCTAATCTAAACTATCTTACTTATAAACACAGGGACGGAAGCGTCGGGACACGTGTTCAATTCCGGCCACGCCCCCGCTTCCTCCAAGTCCTCATTAACCAACTAAATGTGGAACATGTCCACATTGTAACCAACATGTTGGAAAAGAAACATGTTGACGACAAGGGTGATTTATTTGTAGACATGTTGTAATGTGGTAATGATGTTGTAACTTGTATGTTGTTATTTGTGGATGTTGACGTTAGATTAAGTTGTAAGAAAGTTGAGAACAACAGTAGCCTTTTTTTTTTTTTTTTTTCGGATGGGAAATCATCAAATGACTTCTCCCGCTCTGGGCGGAGCGGGAGGGAGTGTCAGACTTTTACTGACTAAAACCCATCCATGTTCCTTCATCGCCCTTTATGTTCCGGGGTCACGGTATCTCTTTCGAACAGTCCCGCAACCCCGGTGAACAACAGTAGCCTGTGGTTAACTTCAGATGGTGATGTTTGAAAGGATAAACGCAAAAGCTATGCTGAAGGTACTATTTTAATTAAAAGCTATGAAGACTCTTATTAGTGTGGTTAATTGACATTGGATGCGGCAATTCAAAAAATGATCATTAAAATACACAAAATTGATACAAAAACTCCCACACAACATTACAAAGAAAGCGATGAAGCTACCTTCTTAAATATAAATAGAAACAATATTTATGGATGAAACCCTAATCTACCAAAATCTACTTTCATCAACCCATTCACACATTCCTACAACAAGTTTTAAAACAATTGGAAGTAAAGTGTCCGATACGACTTTTTGATCGCATGACAGAGCGTTATATCGTACACAAACAATCGTAGCAAGAGATCTCGTTTCTCGCATCCAGAGTTCCCACGCCCCCGTGGGAGAGATGGGACGGGATGACACTGAGTAAGAAGATACAGAACACTCACTTTGTAAGACTAGAGACCTTTTTTTTCGGATGGCAAATCATCAAATGACCCCCCTCCCCCTCCCGCTCTGGGCGGAGCGGAAGGGAGTGTCTGACTTTTACTGACTAAAACCCATCCATGTTCCTTCTTAGCCCTTTGTGTACCAGGGCCACGGTATCTCTTTCGAACAGTCTCGCAACCCCGGCAGGCATCGGCCCTTTCGGACCCCTTCCTTTTTGCTGACATTTCTTTGAGGCGCGCGTGGAACACAAACGCGCTGTCTACACGGCCTGTCGTCATAAGACGGCCCCAGGTGCGTCTCGTGACGTCTCGTCGCGAGGTTCTCTCTCTCTTACGTTCCGCCACCCCCTTCTCCAGCATGACTGCTTATAGTATGGGACTGACATGACCTATCAAAACTTACGTCAATCCCGTTGAAAGAAAGGGGACCCATTAATACTTGTTTGCATAGATGCTAGTTAATGAAAATCTTCGAACCCCTTTCTAAAGTAAGCCACCTAATTCCACTGCATCTTTTTACTCTGTGGTTTCAGCCGGTAAACATTACCCACACAACTGTTACAAAATATTGATAGTAGTACACATGTCAGGATCTTGTGTTTACTTTGTGCCTTACAAGGTTGGGCTATTAAACGTTTATGTAATAGGAAAAGAAATGCTTTTCATTTAGTAGGAGCCCGTAAATAGTCTGATCGATATCTCGAACTAGAATTGTTTCAGTAGGTAATTGCTTCAGTTAAAAAGTAATACTGGCTATAAAAGTAGGGGAAGACCAAAGAAACGATGCGATGGACTGTGTGAAGATTGATGTTACTAGAGAAGACGTGGCTACTGAGACTTGAGATGACAACTAATAGAGAAGTATGAAAGAAGATGTCATGCCCAAAATACATTAGGATAAAAACTTTAGGATAAGAGCAAGAAAATGATGATGATGAAAAAAGTATTACTGGCCAGTTAGTAGAACGAGATTTGAATGCTCATTGCTTTAAAATTCGAACAGACAATATTGTTTGAAAAAACATTTGAATAGGTTCGCTTTTGTCAGTCGTGCAACAAAAATGTAGGCTAAATTAGTGTAACCTAACAAAAAATCCTGTATTTTACCTTATTATATTTTGGTTCCAGTCAATAGCTATATTATTTTACCATTGTATCAATCTTCACACCTGCCAATTAGCCTCAAATTGAACTGCGTAACGAATGCACAATTTTGCGTTTTTTTGAATACGATAATGCTCGCCCCAGACAATGGGAGCGGCGATGTCAGTTACCGATTAGGCCTATAATGTGTGGACGCGGCATGCATGCTATGGCGAACAGTTTATAGACCGTAAAATACGATGTTTATGATAAAAGCATGTTGTTGATATTGTAGCATGGGAATAGTAGGTAATGATTTCTAACATAAACGCATGTAGATAGTATTTTTTTTTTACTGTTGAATGCTATGTAAATTAACAATAGGTAGGTACTCACTTCAAAGTTAAATTAATAGGCATGTTGGTAGATCCGTCTCATGAAACTTACCTGAAACAAAACAATGAAACATCAAAAATATTTTCAATGAATGGAAGGTATAAATGGAATGGATGTATGAATGGAATAGAAAAGAGGGCAATAGCCCTGGTAAATAGAAAAGGCACAGATACCTATATTTACTAAAGTTTTATATTAGCCACCTATTTTATATAATTATACATCATATCATGACAGTAATAAAACTTTAAACATTTTAAAAAGCCAAAGCGATAATCGAATTAAATGTTCTCACAATTAACAAAACAAACAAATGAAAGTATTATCCGTCATTTCAAACACAATTTGAACATGAGAGAAAATTAATCAGTATAAATTTAGACTGACATCAACTTACACCATCACGCCTCCGCATTAAGCTCTAATAACTAAAGTTAACAAAACTATTATTAGTCAGTAACCTTTGGTCTGGTTATTAACTGAACGTTTTAAGGTCACATTACAAAAGAACCATTTTGACTGACGGCTAATTTAAAGAACGCTCTTTTTGTAATATTTTTGTTAAGTTACAAGCGGGAGCGGATTTGAAATTCATTGTTGAAAAGAACGCTTAGGCAAAGTGATGTTCTGTGAGCGAAAACGATGATGTAAAAGTCAAAAATGTTGATGGATTGACATATAAGTTACCGAAAAGCTTATGTTTATATTGCTGGAAGACGTCGTAGGAATTGCTTTAAAACCTAAACTCTTTGACCTTTTCAATTAAACCCTGTGACCAGTGTTCGTTTTCAAATAAGTCTAAAAATAAATGCGTTATTATTACATTACATTCGCTTTCTTTAGTTTAGCCAAGCCTTATAAGGTGCAAACATATTGGATCAGTGTAGTTTCAGCATTCAATTTAGTACGTGTAGTTTTCATGTTTACTAATTAATGAAGAGTTAGTAGGTATGAATTCGGTGACGCAACCTACCAGCTGTTAGCGTCATTTTTACGTCAATCAATATCCAATAATAGGATTTAATTATTAACTGTGTGGTTGAATTCGCCGTAATACAGTAGGTGATAAACACGGTCTACAGATGTATTTTTATTTAATAAGTTCCTACTACCTACTGCATTTAATCTAATAGTAGGTACTATCGAGTACACTCCCGCCTGATCACCACTAAGCTAATTTTTGCTTGCACTTACAACATAGAAACGCTCTCTAGCCGCGCCCCGTTGACTTTGTATAGAAATAATGAATGAAAAGATACTGTTTGGCCGAGCGCACTGACGACGCATACCAAACGAGAGTTATTGTTATTTTGCGCGCCAAAGTTGACGCTAACTTTAAGGGGGCGTGGCTCGGCGCCTCTGCATGATTTAAGCGATTTTTTTTTAACTGATCAGGCGGAAAAGGCCACGGCTGTACATGCCACACTTTACCATTAATATGACATAATTTATTTATCAATTATTCATAATAATTACTAAAGTTTGGTAAATCCCGTTTATTAATTTTCAGAAACTTATTTTGATGTAGTAACTTCTCGCTTTTCTCTTCACACTTAAACCCATCAGTTGACAAAGTGACACTTTGCGTCTCATCTGCGGTGATGCATAGCGAATGTCTCTCAACCATAGCCTAAAGAATCTGATGGACCACAGTTGACAAATAGGTCAATAACCCATCGTAGAATATCTTAAATATCTATTGCGACATTCACACTTCACAAACTCGATTCATGTTACAGTATAGATGTCCCTTTTCCATACATTTTATATCTGTAAATAAATAAGTGAGCAAACTTTTGACAGTAAGTAAGAAGTGTACAATAGGCTAGTTTCCACCATCAATAAATGGCAAATCTATTTTGTCCGTCAGTTAGAGTATTGGAAAATAATTAACATTTTGTAAATCAATGAATATTATGTATTAAGATAAAACGCATCAAAACTCGGGAGCGACGTCAGAACACACTAAAAATTATACCACGGCGTGACGTATTGAGAATTTTAAAAGCGTCGTATCTCCGTCAATTTTGGTTTACGTGACAAAAGAAAAAATACGAGTAATTTTTTTTTGTGATAATTTATCTGACGGACTAATTAGATTTTTTCAGTTGACAAGTCTATTGTTTTCATTCAAGTTTGATACATAGAAATTGAATAAAATATTTTTTTTGGCAATATTGTGTCATAATTATATTAGGTATAGGTTTATCTTACTAGTGGAAAGTAAACCGCAATCTTAAAAACTTTTTTCATCTTAATAATAGTATGATAATAGCTATTGTTTTTGTCACACTTTGTCAAATGATCATTTTTTTATTAATTAGCTGACATTTTGATGACACTCTTATAAAAATGAAACAATCATTGAATATTATCTTTTAGCCCATTGTTATAAGAGTCATTGTTAAAATTTTACCTAAGTGACGTTAAGGGCCTACTTTTAGAAGCTGTCAAAAATAAGAATCTCTCCATACTTTATTTATAGCTATCACTATCATATATTTTCTTAATAACACATGATATTGTTTACTTCTGTTAATGGTAACTTCGTCATCATTATCATCTATAGCCCGACTTCACCCACTCCTGCATAACCTAGTAATACGCCAACAATATCAAATAGAACACGCACAAAACATTACTTAACCAAATCAATACTTGCTCAAGATTACACGACACTAAATTACAATGTACTAGATAAAAACTTGCACTTTTTGTACGTCACAGTAGACAATTCGTCACCAGTTTTATTTAAAGCAACATTTAGTTTAAGCCGATTTGCTTTGCTTCCAAACCGGATGCGAAGCGATTTACAAACATCAAAAGAAAATGCTATATTGATCGGTGAAGGCCTGAAATAACTTGAATAGATTCTCTGTGGTTTGGAATCCAATTATGAAACTGATTTGAAGGTACTGGATGTGCAAGATAAAGAAGTAGAAAGGGATGGTGCAGCAAAACATAGATAATCCTAAGCATAGAAAGATGAAGTATTCGATAATGATGAAAACACCAATGAAATTAAAGAAATAAATGATCTAACGAAAGGGACACCCATCAGCGACATATGAACTAAAAGTACCTATCCAAAGGTGTGTTCTCTATTTAAGTAATACAACGGATGATAACTTCCCACAATTAAAATACCATCTGCGTAAACAAGATGGTTCGGTAAGTGAGTAATAAATAACAAATACACACATTAAAGGCTAGGTTAGGGCATCAAACGTTCCGATTGGAAATCTAATCGCATGCACAGCAAGCCATCATTTGAAAGTTACACGGAGTCGCTTTCCAACGTCTTCAACGATTAATTAGCCCGTTAGTCTTTGTACACATGATTACTAGACAAATGTGAGAAACTTACGCCAAGAAAGTGAAATTCGTGAACCCTATGTTGAAAGATGTGTGATCTACGTTTAAGTTTATGGGGTTAAGGGAGATGTACTGAAAGCTTGACCTATGACAGAGGATACTAATAAGAGACTAATTACCACCAAGCATGGCTGCATCCATCACACAATACATTAATTGTAAATGGAAAACCCAAATCTTTTATTCGTCTCATTAAGTTTTGGAGTTTAATTAGCTCAAACAGCTTCTTCTTTCTGCTTCTTCTTTCTTCTTTATCGTGTGGTGTTTAACCTTGTGTCAGTTTTTATGACACCCAAGGGCCTCTGAATTGGCAGTCCAGCAAACAAACAAACAGCTTAAATAATGTTATTCTAAAGATAAGACAGAAAACATAAATCTAATTCTCATCACTCATGTTAAAAACGGTACAATCGATGCAAACACGATCAATAATCCTCTAACACATAATCAACACATTTCGTATAGCGGTAAAGTATTAGCTATAAACTGTAATAGGACCGACTTGTTAGCGAATAGCACGACTATCATTAAGTAACCCACTTCCCACCGACGACGGCACGTCAACCTGCTGATACACTTTTGTTTTCCAGCATTATAGGATATCAATGTAAAATTACTTGGGAAAATACTGGTAGACACTCTGAAGTATTTAGTAGAAGATGATGGTAGCCCCAAAAATCCAATCAAAGCAAATGGCAAAATTGATTCGCAGAAAGTTACAGTAGGAATGAAGATAGTTTTGAGAAAACGACGATAGATTTAATGAAGATATGTCCTAATTACTTAAACGATGGTGTGAAGGTAAACGCGAGTTTGAATCAATTAAGTGGTTAAGATATCGATATTTAGAGAGAGATTCTCACATTTGAATATTCATAAACATGCAATTATAAAGTGATCAACTATTGAACTCGGAAGCAAATAAATCCTCAAATTGACCAATAACTGTATAATCGACACTTTAGAAAGGAGAAAAGTTATTCAACACGAGTTTACTTTATAAGAAACGGTTATCAGGGGTTCTAAATCAAGCCACATTGAAATTTGCACAAAGCGCATCAAACAAAGGCACGTCCCACACAGCCATTATAACGTCCCATTGAAACAAGCTTCTAATTAGGTATTACATACAACCTGAATGGCCATGTATGAGACTACATCCCATTCAAACGTTATCCGATAACACTTTAATTAGACTGATGTAGAAATCTTGTGACGAGCATGAGAATTAGCTGTCAAAAGATTAATAAAAATTAACAATATCCGTTCAGGATGAGGGTGTTTCTCTTGCTTATGTAATTTGATCGCGGGTGAAAGAGCTAGACATTCCAGTTTCTTGTTCAGTGAGTCCATAAACACTGTCAGTTTAAGACGTTTTTCAACGATCTTATAAAGAAAGACCGTTTAAAGTATTTGCAATCTTAAGAATTACCAAAAAAGAAGATGGATGGATTGTGAGAGGAATGATATGAACGAAAAAGGAGTAAATGATAACGTAACGGTTGACAAGGAGAGAATGATAGAGAAATACGTGATACTCTGACCCCAAGTAACAAGGACAAGGGCATCCGAGATGATCAAGCTGTTTAATCCTAAGTAAGCATAATTGACATACCAATTTTCGCAAAACGCAATATATCACCATTGTAGACTTCCCTCTAAATAAAATCGAATAAACTGACAGATACGGCATCATTATTTATGTAATCAATCCCACATGCACTGTTTTAAAAGCATTAACCTAAATTATTGGCAATTAACAAATCGTAATCAAATACTGACATTTCCTTTTCAATGGCACGTCTGCTGCTCAATAATATACTTCCATTTGCGCAATTTTGTCGATATACTTGCATAGAAATATAGGTAACGTTTATAAGCCTACACTGTGCTTTCAAAATCTTGAGGTATCGGCACTGCCCACCGACACCCGTATTAGGTGTAAGTGACAATAAATCTAGGAAATCATATTGTTGATCATCAATGGACAGCCTCATTACCTAATGAGGCTTTTGAAACACCAACCTTTCGTATCATGACTCAATATTTTGTAGGTTTAGTTATAAACCAGAATGAATCCACTGAAATAACGACAAAACTTACTTTTAAAATTTACAACGCATCGCAGGCAAATGGTCACAAATCTGCCACTTCCTACGGTTTATATTAAACCAACAGCTTCACAGCAAATTACATAAAGTAATGAAAGTCCTTCATCACTCCCTATCAGAGTCCCTATAATCTCCTTATCTCCAACGATTGAGATCATTTCAAGTCGCCAAGAGGGAACTATAACTCCAGATTTAATAAAATCCAGGCAAGGAGAGAGCTAGGTAAAGTGTTAGGACCAAACGTTTGCACAGTCATTATTTTGTTAGCGATTTCAGTGAAAACACTTGGAAACTGATCAAATTACTAGTTATGGATTTATGAGCAGTCGGATGGATAGTTACGTATATAGATGGTTACGCATTTACTGCACTTATCAATTTTCATCGTTTACATGCTCTGTGGCCAGTTACTTGTATTTTCTTACTTGATTCAAGGAGTCCGGTAGTAATTTTGATTTAATTTTCTGATACATCGTGTGCAATATTTCAAAGTGATGATTAGACATTAGAATGAGTATAGGCAATAACATCAAGGCATGTAAAAGATGGTCGCTTCTAATGGGAAGTATCAAAATTTAATTACATAACTTCTCATACATGATCACATCAATCTTTGCATAGTGAATTTTATGTTTCAGCTCTTAGTAACTCTCACCACAACAGACGACGAATATGACAGCAATATAACTGATTAACGACACCTTAACTCTGATAGACAACTACTACTTAACATAATATTTTAATTTCCCCTTTTCTAATACAACATTTTCATTTTCCCTTTCGTTACGAGCGTCAACTTGCATTCACGCCAACAATTTCCTTACTGGAGCGTTGTTCAATTCATTTAACAGGGACATTAAGGCCTAGTGTATTGTAGTTCTTATCGGCTTAGTTTCGACACACTCTGTGCCTTCGTAAGACAAATCGTCTCGACTATTCCCCTGACACTAGAACATGCAATTTCTCCTGATAGTTCAAAGATAACTTCAGTTACACTGTAAAATGTACTCTAGACTGTTTCAGCTCTCGTTGGATATTCCAACTATTGCGTCAATGTACACAGTTCTTTGATTTCCATTACCTTGGACAGTACTTTTGTTCAGTTTCATAATAAAAGGTTGTATTGTGAATGTGACCGCAATGTGCAACGGATGTCAGATTGAATAGATCACTTAATGCATTAATTTTTCCATTGGAGAATAATTGACCACCCAGTGAGATTGCATATTCAAATGATGCTATACAAGTACAACTGAGAGTTGAAAATGTCTCCTTTGTAACTTTTACTACGTTCAGAAATAATGATTATGCAAAATAACGTAAGGACAAGGAAACTTCTAAGAACGAGAAATAACTCAGTAAGTCCTCAGGCATTTTATGTAGATGGTATCAAAATTAAAGAAATTACATCCAATTAATTACCATGTCCACATTTTACAGGAAAACCTCAAGAAAATGCTACTATGTCCTAGCAGGAAGCATGGACAGGCCAGTTTAATAGCAGAGGAAGCTATCAAGTTGTCGCTGCTGAACTATTAGCTACTACGTCGATAGATAGATTTATGTAAGCCCATCGCGACGAAAATAGATCGACGAGATTCTACCTTTGGACGTCCACGACTTTTAAAGACGTAAATTGTTGGGATGGTAATTGACGATGATGGTCTGATCTTGTTAGCCAATGAAATAGATATGGGGATATTGATTATGCTATTAAAAATCTTGAAAAAGAACTTAACGTTCCTGAACTATCTGGTTGCACCTCTTAATTAATGGTTAAGTAGAACTAGGTAAAAGCGAACCAGGCCTAATTAAAAATATACTTCGACATAATCAAGATATTAATACATACAGATAAACCAAATAAAATTGAACCAGACACAATAATGCTCATCATCATGAACCAAATCATCGGTCATCACGAAACACGATGCCAACACAAAGGGAAAGGCAGACGTTGCTTCATAAATGATAGCTTTATAATCCAAAACAATACACTCCTACGCAGCATTGCAACATTAAATAAAGTTTGAAGCATTTGGAACAAAGGCAAACGATAATAAAATGTTAGCAGGGCTAGAAAGCCCTTTACGTGCTCCAAGCATCATTGGTAATGAGCATTCTACGTGATTTCGGTAAGGTTTACTCATTAAACAGGCATGTTTACTATCAAATTTTACCTTTGAGGGTACATTTGCAACGGCAAATTCATCTGACATTTCTATGAGAATGACTTAGCATTATGATGCAAAATGAAGATTCTCTTTAGTGTTGCTAATTTTTGTGTGTTTACCGCCGATATTGGGTCAGCATTTATTTTAAACTTCCAATTGCTACTAAAATTATTTTTGTTTGCCTACCTAGAATTCCTATTCATTCGTTCGCAACGTATGAGTCTAACCTAGTAAGAGTTCTAAATCTAGACAACCTATACTGAAACACTGAAAAACATTTTGGTCTACTTCCTCAATCGCACTAATTCCAACTAAACTAACTCTTAAACTATTCACGAGTTTTTACTTACAGTCATTAATCTACCTGCATTAAGTACTACGATTGTAAACGCGCTACAGCAAGCTTTAATTAATGTTAACCGACTTTTAAAGTCACGCAATCTATCCAAGGTAAAAATAGAAGGCTGTGTGAACTTAACCCTGTTCTTTGTGAAAATCTCTGTTCTGAATCACGTAGACTTAGTCAGTTGTTATTCACCAGCAGCGAGAAATAGACGGACGGTAATATACTGGAATAGTTGTCGACTCAAAACGTAATATTAATGCAGCAGATAGGATGCGTGAGATCATACTGGATATTAATAATGTATAGGTAGATGCTTTTACAAGAGATCATAACTTTTGTATAGTATCAGTAATTGAAAGTACCGACAATGATCACAGTGAAATCAAGGTGTGGATTGTAGTATTATTAACGAAGAAAAAGGAAAGGAAGAGATCTTAAATTTTAATGGATCCCATATTGAAAACACTGCAGAAATCAATTAAAAAGAATTCAAAGTTGTTAATCGTGATATTGCTAACGAAGAATATATTCGTTTACAATGTGTTAAAATTAGCGTTCATGTTATCTTTACATATAAACAAGAGTACATTGACTTTACAAACAAACAAAACTTAGAAACAACCCATATTTATATAATAATCATCAAAAATATATAGTCTTCCGTTTTGTCTATCAGATTTAGACTGCGACGCCAATATTTGTGTATGATAAGGACGGTGAACATGATTCTACTGCCCAAACAAACATTGTGTGTTTGCTCATTACTATCATAACAAACAAATATGGGAAAAATGGTTGGCCGTTGCATGACGAAATTGAAGGTGCCATGTGAAAAATAGTATCGACAGAGTCAATAGAGAAAGTGGGATACTAGTACAGTAGGCAGTGATGGTAAATATTGATAAAATTCTTGAAGAAGTTAAAGTACACGTGGTTTTGATATTGGCTAAGCAAGTATCAAAGGAAATTACGGAATAGTCAAAGGCTTTTCTAAATATACAAAAAGAAATTTATGCTTTAGCTAATAATAACGCATATTAAAAAAACTCGGCTAATTCTATTATCAGACCAAAAGATAAGCAATGAGGTAGACTTGTGATATAGAGGTGACTAGTAAACAATGCCATATTATCAACAGCTTACCACTTGCGACCATAATTTAAACTAAACGTAGTTTTTTATATCCTGTATTCCCGTTGTCCCCGACTGACACCCGATAAGAAAGTGTTATTGCAGGTCTAAGTTACAACCAGAACTAACAATACGTCTGCAAAGTCAAATGAGGTAAATAGGTTACGACTATGCTAGCAGATATCGATCGGCCAGCAATCGTATATTGTCGTAATCTTTGAACCTGCGCCATTGATGTATGGAACTTTAGCCGGTAATCATGTATTGTGAACAGGGTGCTTACCGTGGTAAGCCAAAAGGGCAAGGAGAAAATATCAAATTCCCTAAATAAGACTAGACTTCAGTGACAAAGAATATCTTATAACTAAAGTAAGAATTTCTGAGCATATGTGCAGAAACAAAGATACCTACATAGACATGACATTGACAAATTTGAAACGATTAATCGTTTTTGGGTCAAATAGGAAGAAAGAAACCAACCATTCACTCAAACTTGCACAAAAGTGAAAAGTTTAAGAGTGCCTCGGGACACCTTGGGTACTGCAAAAAAAATATGCATGAGTGCCAGTGTTCACATACAGTTAAGAAAAACCTGAAATGTCATTGCGCCGAGTGTCAACCGTCAATATTTTTTCTTCGACAAAGTTGCGATCGAGTACCTACGTGTTGAAAAGTAAAACATAAAAGCATGATGTTCTGTTGGTGAGAGAAAGGAAATAAAAACAAATCTGTAAGTAGCGGATTTTAAATGATGTAGAAAATGTTAATGTTTACTGCACTGGCACAGGTCAGAACGTTGGCTCACTTAGTAACTATGTAGCGTGTTGTAGATGCATCATGCTGTATTGAGGAAATTTACAGTGTAGCGGAATGCTAGTGAGGCCATTCTCATCTTCAAGATCTAAAAGGGAAGAAATTACCCATTCATTCAGCTGGACCAATGTGTTTAAACTAGAAAACAGAATCATTATACTTGGAATTGTTTTACGATGTTAGTATCTGGAGGTTTCATACTCCAGCAGATATTATTTTCTTGGGTATGACAAATTCATGAGCACAGTTTTTATATAACAGAACTCATGCACACACCAAAAGAAAATGTAAATAGGCTTCAAATGAAGTCCAACATTGACGAAAAGTGTGACCATCAAAATGGTCTGAAAGCCATTAGTGGCACATTCGACAAAAACTGACCTAGTCTGGATAACAACTGACTGCAACAGCGTAGCGGTACATTCAGATTACATTTAAAGTGATGCCGCTTTCGGCTCGCATTGTTATACGCTTTTTAGTTCGCGGATAGATCGTAACCGCTGTGTGGGTGACTCAATCGCTTCCACGAATTGTGTGCGGTGAACAGAAATGATGCTGAGTGCTAAGAAAAGCCTTGGTTTGTAACTACTTTGAGATTTCCGTCATTTTGCATTAGCTGTTGCATTTACATTGTTGCTTGTGTTTGTATCTTTAGTAGCTTAACTGCTGGTTGCCAGCCTCTTTTTACAAATAATTAATCAATGGTTATGCACGACTTACATTTATTAAAGTCAGCCTATCGTTATACAGGATCCTTTTCGGTCACCAAATTCAAAAACTCTCTAATTAGGCCACTCAAATCAATGTTGTAACAGTTAACATTATAATCAATGCATCAATTTTAATCATTGATACGAATATATCGCAAGACCCGCATACATATTACCAAAACAGTTATATCACAAACGCACGGATTCGTTTCAACCATTTAATTTGAAAGTAACTTGTAATAACCATAACACTCATAACCTATCACTCAGTAGTTAAAAGCCCAATTGAACCAACAAGAGGTGAATTAAAAGTAAAAAAGGAGCAAAATGGCGTTTAAATTAAAGCAAAACAAATGCCAACGAAACTCGCGGAGAATTGGGGCGTGAAGAGAACGTTGCAACAGCCGGATCCGAACTGAAGCACGCACATATTCACCAATATCTTGGTAATAATATATGGAAAAATAAACTAATTGGATAAACTAATTAACTGTACACATTCCGTACTTCAGAATGTAAATGTCAACTCAGAACATATGCCTGTCGGAGCCTTTGTGAAGAATTGCGGTGAAAACATTCATAAATTCGAGAGGACAATAAGTGTGGTAGCTGTTGAAGTAGAAATAAGTAAAGATCTTTATAATAAAGATTCACCAACGCAAGAAGCGAACAAAAAAAGTGATAATGTACGTAAGCAGGCTGTTTATAACTGCAATACAGCTGTTGGTAGTTAATAATGTAGCGATAAAGGTTAACTAACTAGATGATTGAACAGTTGAACACATGTCGATGTTGCCAACAAACAAACACTGCCATGCTGCATAACTACAACTATCGAAACTTTATACTTTCTGGTAAAGAAGGCCAAGTTCGAGCGTGCTGGCATTAATTTAATGAGATTTGATACACGGCCAAGTTCAGTCTTATTTGCATTAATTAATGTGTCTGTCTGAACGTTAATTACTGAAAAACACTGGCTTTAGTATAAAAAATTATCTTAACGTCTGAGATTCTGTTTAAGGGGATCATTTACTAATACTTATCTTTTATGAAATCATCATTTACGGCTTCACTGTGAGAAATTAGCTAGTTAACATAAGATAGACAAGATAGGTAAAATAGATTAAGTATTCCAATTATTTTTAAATGTTTGCCCAAGAATTGAATAGGCGAGACGACAAAAAAAAAACTAATTAGTCCGTCAGTTAGATTATCAAAAAATATTTGACCCGTGTTTTTTCTTTTGTTACGTAAACCATAATTGACGAAGATATGACGCTTTTAAAATTCTCAATACGTCACGCCTAGGTATAATTTTTAGTTAGTTCTGACGTCACGAGCATCAAAACTCGGGAGTGGGGCTCCCGAGTTTTGATGCGTTTTATCTTTGTCAATATTGATTGATTTGCAAAAAAAAAAAATACGTGTCCATTAATTTCCAATACTCTAACTGACGGACTAAATAGATTTGCTATTTCTTGATACTGTCATCATGCCTATTTAAATTGTCTAGACTAGAACCATAAAAAGATGTTCAAAGATAGCGATCAATATATATCTCCATGAAAGATAGTCTTGAACTTTTTCAAATTGATAGGGGGTAATTGGCAATTGACTTTAAAAGAGATTTTCTGGTAGTATCTCAATAATGGTTTCCTTCCAGATTTCAAAATAAATGAAGCAAGGAGATGACGGGAGGAGCTGGACAAAACCAGCGACCAATGGTCCACATAGGCCCTGGATCGAAGAATTTTAAAGTCATCGCCTAAGGGCCTCCCGGCCTTTGCCCAGCAGTGGGATGACACAGGCTAACAGTAACAGTAAACATATACAGCATTAGAACTATGAATCACATTGATTTCAATAATATCATACTCGTATTTAGGTAACTGCTCTCTGGCGAGGATTGAAGTATGGTTTGTGTAAATTCTATTTCCATGCTGTTGCATTATGATTTAGGTGTTCCAAACAAGATCTCAACTAGCTTGGTATAAATCACAATAGTTCAATTAGTGAACATAAATCAGAATAAGCAAGGCTAATAGGTCAGTGAGTCAACTATCTAAATCGAGTACAAATCGAATAGCAAACCAGCAAGAATCACATCGTTGTTTATATTTAGTGTAGAGTAAAACTATCAATTAACGATCTAAAAGGGCGATTCGAATTATCGTTAAAATTTACTATGTAATTGCGATCGTTAATCGGTATTCTGTACTAAATGGTAGCATTGCCCTTAATAACTATTTTGAGTATCGTCAAAATAAAATACTTTTTCTTTTATAGGATGTATTGTTTATGCATTAATTACTAGACAGTAATGAAGCTGTGTTATTTAGCACACTGAGATCAATTTTCTGATCGTGGACTTCAAGTAAGCATTTATGTATGGCTTAATTTTACTCCTTATTTTGTACTACAAGCCTCTTGTCTTCTTTATCAACTTCTCTATCGCTATCTTCCTCTTCCTTTCTTTAACCAGTTCCTTCTTCAACTATACCTTCAAAATTCTTCATTATATTTAACCTAACATAAATTCACAAATATTTAAACAGTTGTGTAAATTCTCTTTGGAAAGTTATGAAGAAGATAAACGTCAGCTGTCAATCAAAGCTCATCGGCTATCGCTAACAGATGGGCACTCCGTTTAAGGGCAATCATTTCACAAGGCGTGTCAAAGAAAGTACCATAAAAGAGCCACACATGCACAAGTAGAATAAATTACAATTGATGGGTGTTGGCTAATTTTGTGAGTACTGAGATACTGAGTATCCATGCACGCTATTTTGTGTTTATTGAATTAGAGGTGACTAAAGTGTTATTTTGTTGCTTTCGTTAATTTGTCATGTGGTTCAAAATGAGCTTCTGGATTTTCAATTCCTTTGGTTATTATTACTGAAGACATAAGTGGATTAGATTTGCCCCCAGAGTTGATCTCTGTAGATGCTAGCTTATAAGCATCATGTTTAATGATTATAATTTTTGTCACCTGCGAACATGAGTTTCTTTTTAAGATATTAGTACTATTTTATAACTTACCTAATAGTTTGTATCATCTCACTTCACGCGAAATGCTCGTCCCAGTGTCTTCGTGGTCCCAATGGTGAAGGTAAAGATCCAATGTAAAATCATACGTATCCCTCTCAGTTGTAGGTATAAAATACTTCAAAAATATGTTTGTACTTTGTTTATAAGAGCACTTTTTGCAGGTCACTTTGTTATTTCGATTGTTCGTCTAAAAAGGGAACGTTATGAATTACGTTATGAAATCGTGTTCCTTTTGGTACAAAAAACGTTAAGCCAACTAGTTTTTAACATGCAGAGGAACCATTCAAATGTTAGTTGGGATAAAATTCAATAGATACACGAAACATTCCAATGCCGTAAAACATTTTTATCGAAACTACATTAACGGACATCATCCTTAACGGTCCAAAAAAGGAGAAAAAAGCAAAGATGCGGGCGCCTTCACAAATTCGATTTAAGTTGAATCTTATTACAACAAACATAAAGCTCAACAAAAGATAAAAGAATTAACACAACAAGCCCAAAGCGGTGTCACCTCGGTTACTTTATGAGCAATGTTTTTGAAAGTTAATTTACTAACAATAGAGCATAAATATAACATAACGATGGTACTGCTGCTACAAAACCAGAAATATTCACGAATCATATAAAAGAGAAAATGTATTATTAAGCTGAAGCAAAGTCAGAATATAAGATACAAGAGAAATGCAGTGCATTAAAATCAAGACTACGGACGAAAAACACCGCAAACAGCTCATAAAAAGTAGACGTCTGTCTACTGGACGACCCACATAATTTAAAACTTTAAGTCATAAACCAGGCAATTAAGTCTAGAAATGGTGGTAAAATAAGAAAATACACAATGCTGGTAAAATGCTTCTAAGCGAAATAATTAGCCAGTGACATAACAGTTGAAAGTCACAAAGCAGAAAATGAAACACATAAAACTGTGGCTTTCAGTGCGAGGTGAGTCATCAACGCCAGTTGTCTGCTTAATGACGTATAATTCAATTTCACTAATAGTTAGCAAGCGATCAAGCGTTTCAGACAATTATAATTGAAACAGTCTTTCGGCTTCAGACGTATATACGAATATTGAGTTAACAAAATGAGTGGCATGGATGACAAGCAGTCAGGAAGTTCACCGATCTCCAATTTTCGCTTTCTTCCATGGAAGTAATACATTTTCGCGTGACAAGTTGGAGACTTGCCACCTTCAGCTTGCGTAACTGATGGTACTCACAGTTTCGATACATGCGCCATGAGTCACAGGAAGTGTCAGATTAGAACCGGTGGAATTGTAACCGAAAATTGACAAAATCCACTCAATAGCTACAGGTGAATTTGGTAATTTGAAACTAGATTGCAAGTTTCTGTTAGATAAGAGAATTCATGCTGACAAGATGCAAAAAATGCAGCCGACGAAGTCACGTCTAGAGGAGAAGCGAAGCGTGAAGCGACTGGTGGAAAAATAACAAAATTCAAAGTTGATAAACTAGAAGATTTACAGGCGGCAATGCTAAAACAAAGATATTATTTGTGCTTTGATGCAATTAGTAAGTTTCATTGTAGATTAACGGCGCCAGTTGAACTGCCCACACATGACAACATGTTTACATTAGTTATGTGCAGTTAACTACAATTAACTGGTGTTTATAGATGGAGATTGTAATTTACAGTTATCTTTGAACATGATGGGACGGTTTATGCAAGATAAACAATTACTTTTTCCACATGCGAATTGTTTGAGGAGCTGAGGCTTGTGAACACTCCAGTCGTTAGTAATGATAGCCTAATTGCAACAGTTGTTATTAATCAAGTATTAAGAATAACTCTCGAGCAGATTAGTCACCAAACAGTCTATGCTCAAATGCCGGTTAGTGACCGACTAGATATGTTAATTATCGCAATGAGCAAAGCTTTACAAGGTGCGCTCAGGATTCTAGTAACCTCGAAACAGAAAGTCTGAATGCATCGCCATCGCAATAAACGGTCAAGGTGAATCAGTCTTAGTGATTGGACCGATTAGCCAAAGATGCAGCCTTTAATGATATCAAACTAGATTATGATAAACAAAAGTAACACGACTGATTACAACTTTTTACAGATAACACCATTTATTGACACCACTAAAAACAAATGTATAAATAATGATGATGTAAGAAAATCTACTGAAGTCGCAGCCTTCAAAAGAATACCTACAGATGCGTCGAAATTCGTTCACGAGAAAGACGCCCGCATATAAGTCAGGATAACCACAGCCGAACCACACTCGCAAACTGGTTTCGGTGCACTATTATTATTAAAGGCTCGTGCCAATATACGGGCAGAAACGTGCTCCAACACAATACAGTTAACAAAGAAATATAAAACTTGAATCCGTAACGTAATTACTGCTAATTTTTATACCAAAAGGACACAAAATTCAAGACTTCTTAGAAAATCCACACGGTGTTACTTTTCATTTGCTTTTAGTTGTTCGAATTCATTACATGCATTCACTATCACATCCATTAACAATAAGGCACTTGTTTAAACGTTAGATTAAAAAAACAGTTCAAAAAGTGTGATAAAATAAATTGTCGAGTTGAGCACAACGAACTGCCTGCGTCAGTCGGCCGTGCGCAGAGCCGGCGACTCGCAAACTGTTCCGTTCCGTTTCAAACTAAACATCAACGGCCACGCGGAGTGCGCCCTACCTCTCTGTCTCCCTCACTATCGAGGAATCCGTCAAGCGAGAACGAGACGGCCACCAGTCAAACGTCGTTCGAGTCTTATCGCAGGATAAACTTTACAGCGACGTGAATAGTTTCCGAGCATTAGCCAGAGAGGAATGGGGCGATTACTTTTTTTGTGTATTTGGCAGGACTTTTTTTTTGTCGAATGTTAGATCGGTTTGAACTTCTATTTTTGTTATCGGAGCGCGTTTGAGCGGAACGAGAGGCACGAGACAGACTTTGTTCAGAACGGAAGCACGCTGATGGCGATGAGTGACCAAGGAATCTCGGAAGTCTGCTTATAATTAACATATTCTCGTTGATAGATGCAGTAACAGTTCAAGCCAGTTCAAGGCCATAGAGAGGCCATATTTGAAAATTGAGAGCCCACGTTACATCAATACAAAATATAATCTTAAAATTAAGATACACGATTCAATATTGGCAAAATCTCGAAACGAACAACTCACGATTTTTGCTTTAAGTGGCTGTATGGAGGCATGTGTAAGCGCTGACCTCAATTCGCATTTGCTATCTAAAGAGATCTCCTATAGTTATCGATCAAATAACACATCACAAATTATGTACCCGGTAGAATTAGATCATCGCTACACAAATGCTTTTAGCGGCATCGGCAGTAACCTATCAATACAAAGAGGCAAACATGAAACAACAAATGAGTTTTTGAGGAAAATGTAAATCGAAATGAACCAGAAAGAAGAGTTATGAAACATTTGTAATAACAACATAATAAATCGACGAACGGAAAAGTGTTATATCGGAACGATTGTCTTGTTAATTAAGTTACACAACACCAGAAACGATAAATATTTATCTAGCATTATTTTCGTTGGTGCGTCAAACGCCAACATCACCTACATAGCATTAGAAAATATACGAACGTTTTTGACCTTATTACTGCAGAATTGCATTTCATTTATTGTCCAAACAAAAACAAAACAGACTTCTAGGAAGTGGACGAATTTATTTGCCAAATTAATTGCAATACACTTGTATATTTGCAACACCACTTATTTAAAAGCAATTAACTGAAGTCGGTTAAAAATACATTCAATTTGATTCTAAATATCGGGTAGTATATTGGTATTGGTGGCATTTGACGACCCGAATGGCGTAGCGGTGGTGGCTGCCTTACGTTCTTAGGGTCCCGGGTTCGAGTCCCGGTTGGAGCACATGTTTGTGTGATGAGCATGGACATTTGTTTCCGAGTCATGGATGTTTATATGTATAATAAGTATGTATTTACAAACAAAAAGTATCTATGTAGTATATCAACTATCTGGTGTCCACGACACAAGCCTCGTTGCTTACTGTGGCACTAGATGGCGCTGTGTGTTCATGTGTGCAGAGATATTTATTAAGATTAAAATGGATACTTTAATTGCGCCGTAATTCAAGATTGGTCATAAGGATTTTGCTACAGTTCATAAGCGTACCTATTGCTTATACGTCATCCATATACACGTCAGTTCAAACACACAACAAACTTATACATTAAACAACATAATATATCCGGAAAGGAAATCTCGTAAACAATCATTATAAAAAGTACTCGGGAATGTCGCGTGGAATTGTGTGAAAGAGAAAAGCGTAATTGGCAATCAGATGGACGGCTTTCTCTCACAATACGTTACATATTGTGTAGGATGCCGGAAACATCTTCGGGGCAAGCGATGACCATCGAAATCTTCAATACGATTCATAATGACTTATCCAATTGAATCATTCTGATTAGCTCTTTTGTCAATTCTATTACCATTGTTGCCAATAAACGTTTGAATAAGAACTAATTCGAGAAATAATATGCATTAGAAGATTGTACTCATCCTATCGTTTCATAATTTGGATCCTCTGTCTGTTTGACGGAAGCAATAATTTTGCTATCACAACATAAATTGTTACACAACACCGTTACTTTATAATTTATATCCATTACTATTGTATTGATCGTATTGATTCTTTATTAGTTCAAGTCAATATGTCTCTCTAGTACACAATGCTTATACTACGCAAGATCTTTATAAAGCTGTTGATTATCAAGTGAAGGGTCTTCTGGTACGTAATCTAAAAGAGATCTGTTCGTTACGAAGGGATAATAAAAAAGCGCCCAAATGTTACTCTGAATGCCAGTCATTCATGGTTATTGACATACGAAACAGAAAGTTTATGGGTTTTTAATGACTACTTTATATCTAGACTTTGAGGCCAAAGCATTGAAACGGCAATAAATAAATATATTACAAGAATAATAAAACAAATATAGTAAATATTACGATACAGGAAGGACATGCTAAAAGATAACTTGTAAAAATTATGCTGCAAGTACAATAAAACGGAATCAGACGAATTAACAGGCTTTGCCACAACATGCCTTTAGAAAGATACAATTAATGTCAAGCAAATGAAATAGAAATCTTAAACTGACAGAAAAACATTTAACATTGAGAGCAAAACTTTGAACAGTTTTGCTCTCAAAAGCTCTCTCTTGGCAAAAGACTAATGCTTCAACACAAATCGGGATCGGAACACAATGAGGGCCGATTGTCGAAAGAACTGCCGAACTTTCTCCTAGCCCTTTCAAGTCAACCTGGAATAGAAAGATACTGGTATTTGAAAATATAACTCCCAACAAATCTATCATTCCGATAAGAAAATGAATATAATTTGGAACTCAACGATTTAAGATCAACTCAATACAGCTCGTCATAATCTTTATGTAATGCAAGATAAAGATAATTCTATTATTCACTGATGTACGGTTCGATAAACCATAAGGAATGTGTATGCAACATAAATCACTTTGAAAGTGACGAAATAATTGATGCACTTGTTCACATGAAGACATAGGCGGTAACGAAGAAAAATTCCCGAGTAAAGATGTCACTGCTAACATTGTCAATTTTTTATTTCGATGTTAATACTACAACTACAACTACAACAGCCCATAACGTCTACTGCTGGACATAAGCCTCTCCCATGATGGGAGGAATTTGCTGTAATCTCCACGCTTGGCAGGCGGATTGGAGATCGCAGATGTTAATAATTCTTCCCAAATCAGATTAGAAATTCAGAAAGGCATGTGTTCTGAAAATAGCGCTTAAATTACAAAGAAAGATCAAGACATACATGATGCATTTCAATGAGGAAGCGTGAATTTTGTCGCGTGTGATTTGTTTTTAACACTCATTCATTGAAGGTTCTACGGTTTCAATAATATTGTCGTACTACGCAGTCACGATTGTCTTTACAAAAGAAGTACATATAACAATGGACAAGCATTGAAAAGCATGCTCTTTGTAGAGACTTTTTAAAGGAGAGATGTAATTGATTTTTAATGGGAATGATCCAGCCCTTATGCTTGCGCAAGATGCTTCACAAGCCGGTGAAGAAATTGTGTGGTCATAAAACTTGAATAGTAAAGTTTTAATATAATTCTAACTTGAGTGAGCTAGAAAGATTTGGCTTCATCTATTTAGAATTTATCTTCGAATGATTCAATAGCAGCACGATTTGTCTTACTACCATTTATTCCTTGAAGCCCATTGGAAGTTAACAGAGCTTTCTCATTTACATTAAACACCTGTGTATTGTAAGCAATATATCAAAGGAAACTGACTACGCTTCCTTAAACAGTGGTAATAGACGTTATCTTTTCATTTATATCGAGTTACAATTATTAGTGTTCGCTTCCCGGTCTTGAGCGTTGCGTGGCAAGCTTCCGTATACTGCCAGATAAATATTGGATGTGCCAACAGGAACGTACGCCTGATATATGGAAATGGTAACTTTCTAAACAATTTTATTCATGTAAATTGTGGATTGTTGAGTGGAAATATACAGCCCGCGGTTTAGTGTTATGGATGCCAGTGAAACAAAGATTGTGGCTGCGTTGGGTTGCAAACAATAAGTGTTAAGTTTGGTTTAAGGAGCTGGAGTATAATGTAAGCTGATTTATGTTTGGCCTCTCGCTTAACCATCCGAATGATTTCCAGCAAAATCTTTAAATCATCTAAAAAATATTGAGTTAAAGAAATTTTTTTTTAGCTTCAATTGCTAACTTCAATTAGACTAGGATGACAAGGGATTAGGAAAACTACAAAAAAAAAAATACTGTGGAATCGTATAATTTCTTGTTAGACGGTTTCTTTTTAATCCTGTCTAAATCATATTGGCTTTGGGCAAACGCCAATATTCACAGAATGATGTTGAAAATGTTACAATAAAGGAAACTGGTCATCGTTAAAGAGCCGACGAATTCTTCTTTTTTATTTTGGCTAGTTTTTATGTTCCTATAATTAATTCTACCTAGTTCGACATTTACTAAAACTGGAAATATCTGAGATCTAGATCTATTTTTTAATCAGCATTTAAATGAATAACAGCAGTCTTAAAAAGGAAACTCAGAATTTTAAGTGCTTCGGACACAGTCATCGCCAGGATCACAACAGCCACAAAGTTGTTTTTAAAGTTTTTTTTTTGTTAATATGAATCATCATCATATTCCTCCTACTTCAAATCACCTCTACGACTACATTCTCCACTTTTTTCTCACAAACTAACAATCTCATCTCTGATCAGATCAATACTATCTTTATCGCTTGTCTCAGGTCACTTCGACAATCGGCTCATTATTCAAAAACCATGTTCTAGCAAACCGTTTCTGGCCTGATCCTAAATGCTTAAATCCAAAGCTATATTATCCATAACTCAGAGAACATCGTTTCCGTGAGATCGCTGTACATCTGCTAGACTGTTGCAAGGTCCGCCCACAATATGCCCACGCGCAGGTTAGGCTGATGCACGGGTTTTAAAGGTCTCGCATTAACAGTTGTTGTTTGTAATTTGTTTAGTGTTGTTTGGAATCGTTGGCACAGAAGGTGGCAAGATTGATGTTAATTATCTACTTTTAGAGCCAACGTCGATTAGCTGATGACGAAATGTGGGTGTAGCTACTGAGAAACAACTCCGCCTAACCCTTCGGGAATTACAGGTTGTTATGTTATGTTATGTAGACCCTGGATTTTGTCGAACATTAGTGTTGCTACAATAATATTGACTTACTGTTTCTAGCATCAATGTCCAACGAACAGTTGATCATCCGTGTCGTTACTATTTTCTATACTTACAACAAATTATCCAACACTAGGAAACATATCAATCATCGAATCAAACGATTTCTCATCTAATCGCGAATATTCTGAGAAAATCATAGCCGCGAGCGGTTCCTATTTTCCAATAGATTTCAAGTGGGCAATTTGTAGAGATAACCTGGCTAACAATAAGTTGCCCACAGACGTTTCACGTTCGAGTGGGAACCACGATCGAGTTGCTGCCGAGGGCGATGTCGCGTAATTCCTCGCTTCGTGTGAAGTGACCCGTGGTTTACCGTAAGCGTAGGAAAGGGGAGAGTAGAAGGCTCACTTCCCTGGGTTACAAAACGAATATTATAGAAGGCAAAATGTAAACCGAACCGAAGTCACCAGCCTGGACCGGTCATTCTTTTTCTTCATCCTTTGGCCACTCAATGCTGAGTGTAGGTTTCTTCCAAATCTGTCCACTTTTGGAGGTTTTGTGTTATTGCTATCCAGTTTATTCTGGTCACTTTAATGAGATCTGTCTCTCTCTGTCTGTCCACCTATTCGGTTGTCTTCCCCCATCTTCCATTCAGTCTACGGCATATATGACCCGCCCATTTCCACTTTTTTTCATAACAGTGGTTTTATCAAGAGAGATATATAATATTCAGCAATTAACGTTTCTTGTATAATAAATATGTTTGTAATGATGACCTCAAACCTTTCGTGTGTTTTATTCCGACTGCATCTTCTGATTCTTTATCTTTCACACTAACTATCATGGGTGCTTGGTTAACGTAATATCTGCGGGTACTTAGTTACCCAATACTCCGTTGCGGTCAACACCTGATTAGTGATTACGGATTAGGATACGGTAATTGGGTTTAAGTGACAGCTTTGTTATTTTTATTGTTCTGCGGAAGTTTGCTTAGAAAGTGTCTGAGGGAGTGAGACTTGTGAACAATAATGGTTAAGTAAACTTTTGAAGTATTGTTCAGTATCTCAACAATGATTTCGAATATGGCGATCTAATCACCCTTTTGACATTACTTTTATAAATGGTCTTAGGGGAATAATAATAATAAAGTGACTACTGAGTTGACAAGTAAATGAGAACCCAAATAACTTGAGATAAGGGCAAGAGATTGATGATTCTCATCTAATAAGTAATATTATAGATGTCTCATTCTGAGTGAGATGGACAAACAGAACAACGATTGAGAGCCAGTCAAATACTGGGTATCCTCTTGGTGAAATCCCAGGAGAATTATCATTTGCTATGGTTCCAGAACCATAACCATATAAAACTGCCCAAGTTTTCTCATTCACATCTCTACCCTACGGTAATAAGACTATCAACCAATTCATTTTCCCCAACTACATCCATTTCTTCCGCCATCACAGTTAAGGTAAAAATCCCTAATACAAATGCAACCACACAACTCAACAATAACATACGTTCCATTCCCCACAATTACTCCCACAGCCAGATTCGTATGGGCACCCGGCAATTTAACGGGTTTCAATAAAATTAGGGAAACAAGCTAGCCCGTAATAGTTGGGCATAAAAAGAATCAATACTACAGTCTTTACACTGTTATTTTACCTCTGCTAGCTACAAGCCAACTGAAGCTTTATTTTAATAAGAATAAAGATCACAGTAATTTTGACAGACTTGTCAGTGACAGCAATTTTAACAGAAAACTTATTGCTTCGACTGCCTCATTGGTCTCTAATCAAATAGTCGCAAGCGCAACTGCTGAGCATAGTCCTGGGTTCGATCCCCGGGTCGGGAAAAGTGTTATAGGATTTCTCCATCAGGAATTTCTCAGTAGCAGCCACGGAGTCTGGTTTTGTGCCCCGTTGATCAAAATCAAAATCAAAGCAATTATTTCAAGTAGGCCAGTTACAGGCACTTATGAATTGTCGAAACATAAAAACTGTGAAAGTACTGTAGTTGCCCATTCCCTAGCGTAGATCTCTATGGAGAAGAACGGGCAAGAAACACCATGGACACTCTTTTAAATCAGAATATTTTTACAAAACCTTGGTTTCATCATTCATGTTGAGATGATAGGTACATTATGTGAGAACGATGTAGCAAAATGTGCACGTTAAAAGTGTCAATAGTAAAAACAAAACAAAAAACAATTCATAAATAAAATAATTGATTCAAAATAACAGTGGCAACCAAGAGCTGACCAGTCCCAACCGACAGCGCCCGTTTACGAACATGACGCATGTGATGGCAATAGACTCGCACCCTATTGCATGGGACTTAAACATAACGGACGAAATGTGGGTGTACCATTAGAAACACCGGTGCCTAATCTTTTGGGGCTTACAGGCGTGGTGTTATGCTATGTTAAGTCTTATTGCTTCGAAAATAAAGATCACTGTGGCTTTGACAGAGATGCAAAGTAGAAGGCAAATTAACAATGAATAGACTGTAGTCGTAGTAGGAGTGATACGGACGGTTGACCGTTGATCACTCGTGACGGCTAGCAAATGGTTTTTGGTAGAAGGGTAGATAATAATATAGTAGAAAATGGTAATGTCGAAAGTGCATTGTTATATCAATTGACATGTTTGGACTAACTGTTGGTTTCTACAGGACTTTTTATCGAATTTAATCAGTTACTCGAACTTATAATGGTTATATTTCGAGCAAAAGCAACTGCTACTTTAAATGAAGGACAGGTTTAGGATTTCAGAAATCGTAAATAAATAAATAAAAAATAAAATAAATATCGCTGGACACTTTACACTTTACACACAGCGCCATCTAGCGCCACACTAAGCAACGAGGCTTGTGTCGTGGACACCAGATAGTTGATATACATAGATTTATTTTCACGAAATTTAACTGACCCTGGTACCCTGGTTAATTTAAATCATTTAGGGTGATCCACGATTCAGCGTTTATTGTTTGAAATAAGTAAATTACACTGAGAGCACCTCCAACAAGTAAACAGTGCAAACAGTAGGTATGTTCTGTGGACAATTATGATTTGCTATGAGCATAATTATTTACGTCTCCAGTATCTGAGAACCTATCACAGCACAGCACCCTAAAATTAAACGCGTTAGAAGCAACACTTCAATAACTCGATGAAATCTAAATTATGCAAAAACCAGTTAATGATCGACTTTCTTATCACTTACACCGTGTAATCACATGTATTAGGGAGCCGCGTCCGGTCATAAAAGTGCGTATAAACACAAGTTCGATCCCGGGTCGTGCAGCTCGGTTGTTAGTACTAGAAGGTGTTGTGAAGGAACTGTTTACTATGGTTAACTTTAGGCATCCGGTTCCTGAAGCATTTGGTGTAGACTTAGATTAGAATTAGATAATAAGAATGGATTTGACAGTTAATTTGGTAGGCATCTTAATAATACATTTTGATACATGTGGAGGAAGTTTGCCATTGCATCCGAGGCGGAATTAACTCCCGAGCCGCTGGCGAGGGTGTTGTTGAGCCGATAACTGAAATAACAAATGTCCACGTGTATCAAACAACGTTTTTCAATACACTTTGAAGAAATAAAATAAAAGAACGAAAAATATTTTTGTCATGAATTATTAGGAAACTATGATTTTAATTTTCTTTTTTTCCGCGCTTTGCTTTAGCCAGGTTGAAGGAGAAGCAAAAGTATGAATCCGCTAAATAGACAACTATAAAAATAGTTTTTTTGATTTTAATGATGATAACTCTTTAAAGCCATGCTTGTTACGACTGCGAATCATATTTTAATCCACATACAACCTGATCTTATATCCTCTAACCAATTCTAACTAAACCCCACTCTAAAAACGAATAACAATATTATAATTAGATTCTAATCAGACAAAACAAATATAGAGTAGATAAAACCTGCCCTACAACCGAGAGGGTATTATCTAAGTGTTACGATCGTGTATCTGTGGTTGCTATAGATAAACATTGACTACACAATAACGCGGTTGTCACTGTAACAGTCAATCTTTGTTGTTCTGGTTTAGGTTTATGTCAATTGCGGGTTTAAGGTCTGGTGGCATTGGAACGTAACCTAGAGCTTACAGATGGTTCTCAAAGCTTGTTTTACATGTTTTAGTTTCTTGGTAAAACATGCCCGTCCATGTTTTACCTATATTATTTTTTATCTATATTAAAAGCGATTGGGAATTATGTAAGGATCCTGGTGATGTTCTGTAGTTTCTGGTTACCCCCGTGGAAAAAAAGGCATCAATTTATGTTCATGAACGGTATTCAGTGAGACAAAGTTGTACCCAATAATGTTTGTTGTGGATGTGACTTGCGAAACTATTAACCTAACATGGTCCCTGATAGCAACTCTCAAGCGTAAAAAAGTATAGATTTAATGTTTCAATAAGGATCACTATTTTGATAGTCTCATCATTATTCAGCATAAAAAAGGCATCTTTAAATGAAGCAAAATATCGATTCAAGCTCATGTTGCGTAGATATAAGTACCGAAAAATTGAGTAACATAGTCTCCGCCAGATAAGTAAGAATTAAAGGTCGCTAACCCGCATTCATTATAATTTCGAAAACAGAAACAATGACATAAACTTGTCCCGAAACAACCTTTATCGTGATCCTTGACTTTTCCTAGTAATAAAAAACAATTTATAATGTATTGTCGGGGACCTACGCAGAGAAATTAATGCAGAGAAATTAAGGAAAGAGCAATGACCTTCCTTTTATTCTTCTTACTTATCTGGCGGATACTATAAACTAATCTTGAGAACATTTCCAGATCTAGTTTTAAAAGGACCATGAGAGAGCTACATTTACCACCGTAACTCCGAAACTTAGGACCAGACTATGTCCTGAGAGGATGCAGTTTATCGCAGACGGTACGGACGCAGACGTTAATTAGAGAAAGGTCTATTAAACAAGTCAATGTCCGGTGAAAAGTGATTGGCCAATAAAATTATCCATCTATAAAAGAATTGATGAGATTGAAGTCATCTATCTATCTATCTATCATGGGGTTTAGGTTTCCGCACTTAGTCCTTGAAGTGGACCATTGTGCGTGAGCCATGGTGGCCGATTACTCCAACCAGCCCACCTCCCTCCAGAAGCAGATCAGACTTCCCGGTCTCCTTAGGGCATCCACAAGGGATCTTGGTGCTCCCAGGGTCTCCTCGCGAATCTTGGTAACGCCTGTGCACTCAAGGAGCACATTCGCCACCGTTTCCTCCGCCTCTATGCATGCTCTGCACAGGGGACTGTCAGTGATATCTAGGGTGTGGAAGTGTTTATTCAGTGAACAGTGTCCGGTGATGGTCCCCGCCACCAGACGCAGGCTATCTCTGTCCAGGCGCAGAAGGCGCCTGGTCAGCTTTGTATCCAGGGATGGCATAGCTTCCTTGGATTGCCTGCATCCTGGTGTCGAGGTCCACCATTTCTCCGCTTGTATACGAGTGTGATCCTTTAACCAGCTTCTTAGCTGCTTGAAAGGAATTGGCACAATGGGTTCGGGTCCGTAGGGTTTTGTGCTGGATCCTCTTCTGGCAAGTTCGTCAGCCGCATCGTTTCCAAGTGATCCACTGTTACCTTTAATCCATTGTAGCGTTACCGTGTTGTGATTTAGTACCGTGATTCGTTCTAGGGCCTTGTGGCATTCTAGTGTTAGTCTCGACGTGATCTGGTTACTCTTTAGGGATTGAAGAACAGAGGCACTGTCGGAGAGTATTCGAATATTGGTATCCGTAACCTCCCTGGCCTCTATAGCGTGTGCCGCTTGGATAATACCTACACACTCTGCTTGGTAAACAGAGTTGAACATTCCAAGTGGTTTGGATATCTTAATGTTTAGGTCGTCGGAGAACACTCCGACGCCTCTCCCATCGTTGGTTTTTGATCCGTCAGTGTAAATCCTTAGCTCTCTTGTACTTGAGTAGTCGCACAACTCCTCTATGAGCTGTATGTTGTAGTGTTTTTGGAAGCAGTGGGTCTTCAGGATTCTGTCGATGGGTGATGTCATCATCGGCTGTTCTTTGATTGCATCTTCTCTGATGCGTGTGTGTTTGATCCTGGAATCATTTCTTAGGGTGCCGGATACTTCGAGTATGAAAGTCGCTATGGCCGCCTCCTCTCTTACGACGAGGTGTAGGGAAGGCAGCCCCAGCATCACCTGTAAGGCAGCAGTGGGGGAAGTTCTCATGCTGCCGGTGATTGCTACGCAGGCAAATCTTTGTAGTTTCTCGAGATCCTTTTGGGTTGTACTTAGGTTGGTCCTGGGCCACCGAACTAAAGAACCATATGTAATGATTGGTCGGATAACTGTGGTGTACAGCCAGTAGGTGATTTTGGGGCTTATGCCCCAATTTCTCCCGAGGAGTCTCTTGCATTGCCATAGGGCTATACTGGCTTTTGTGATGATGTAATCAGTGTGTTTTGCCCAGTTCAGCTGTTTGTCCAAAAAGATACCCAGGTATTTGGTTTCAGTCGATAGGCTTAGGGTTGTAGGGTTGTAGGTTGATTGAAGTCATAAATAAAAACGAATTTAGAAACATAATTACTAAAAAAAAAGCATAGCAAAGGTATTTAAAACATAATGATGTGCAGTCTCTGCATTTTTCATCAAATTAAAAGTTAGCAAACAGACGAAATAGTCCAATCACACTAATATGTTCCACTTCATCACAGACTCACGTTTACAACAAAATCATCTTATGTACTTACCCTTAAAATTAAAACGACTGCATTGTTTGTAATTTTGTAGTTGAACAACTGCAACTTACCTGAAACAATAAAAGTAATTACAGTATAGCGTAGAGATACCATCACTTACTTACGGGTCCCATGCGCAAGAGCATGTGGGTGTACAAAGGAAAACCAATGGACATTTTCAATGAATATTCAATTAGGTAAAATACAGTTTAGTAATCACTTTAAGTGGCCTCGAGATTTTCTACGGAGAGGAAATTCTTGCCATATACAAGGATAATTTGAAGAAGTTAACGGAGCAATGATAACGGTTTCAAATAGGTCGTTTACATAGAAACGATTTTACTTATGTATGTTTGACTTCAGAATCACTTAAGTTAATTAGGAGTCTAAAGAATTGTCTCTCATAGTAACAACATCATACATAATGATATTATTAGAATTTACAGTTGGTATCATCACGTCATACTGATTATACGATAACATTGTGCATGATAAAATAAATCAGATGATCGCGATAAATTGATCACAGCATTGTTTATTCATTACTCGATACTAAGGATAAACTTTGTGTAGAACAGTACATCACATATTCTAAATAGGCCTATAGCTATCTCATCATCGTCAACTTCCTTGTGGTCGGTACAACACGTTTTCGTCTTCCATTCTCCTCTGTCAACCGTCACCCTATCTTCACTCACATATCATTCCACATAAAATCTATCCATCTAGGGCTGTTTAGTGCTCGAAAGTGTTTTAATGAAAGGGCTCAGCACCTCCAATTAAATCATAATTGATACCCAAAATACCACTTTAATTGCCTATGATTACAGTCTCAATAGAATCATAACCAGTATTACGTAATTCCTGCAAAAGATAGTAAGATAGTGATATATAATCGACTCAGAACAAACGCGAACTTGAGGCGTGTACCACTATCCATCACCGATGCCGTGGTAGGGTTAGCAATAGTTGCCATATTAGTAGAGGTTGAAAGTGTAGAGGAATTGGTATTGTTTGCAGATACGTTATAACAGTAAGAAAGATTGGTTTGTGAAGTGTCGGATACCACTGACAAACTTGAATTTTTTGCTAATGAAACTTTTAAATGGTCATCGAATTAGAAAAGATGATGAGACATTTGAAAATAATATTGTTACTGATCTGTACAAAGTAAAAGGTCAGCTTGATGGTGTTGTATTCAAAGATGATGTTTAATTCGTAATATTAGAGCGAGCGGACACCAAAGCTCTTGATGATTAACAACTACGAAAGTCAGATCAGAGAAATGAAATAGAAAAACTGATAGCCTTGGCAACAAACTTTGTTTTTCTGTACAGTCGACAGCAAGCAATACAATCAGTTCATTATCTCTATTTTCCCAATTTTCTATCATCATCAACCACAATAATTCAAGAAGACCTCACATGAAAGCCCTACTCACGGTCAATATGAATTATGATACCGCACTTAATTTATCGAGGTACCACGTTCGATTCCGTGTTAGTTTCTCTTGTCATATTGTCCGATGGATGGATTGCCCCGCCCGTGGGTGCGACCAGCTGTCCGACACCATGAATATGTGTATTAATTTGTATGAGGTTGCCATTGTCACCTTTGATGGCTATATTTTATATGCTAATAGTGTTTTTGACAACTTTCGTAAAAGAAAATGATGTTTTGATAGCTGCGACACCCACTTTTGGCTTTGAAGCGACGCCTACCTTCGACGTTATATGGGCATTTATAAGTAGAAAGAAAACATGTTCACTAGGTAAATGAAAAAAACATATCTTCTAAAAACTTTATAATCCAGTCTTAAATAGAAGAATAGGGAACGAGGGGTCAGTTTGTGCTGGACATGGACTTTGACAACCATGGAAATCTGAAGAGTACAGACATATTAGCAAATTCGACAGAAGTAACACATTTAGCAGATTCACGTGAACAAACAGACCAACGGCTACTGTTTACACTAATAGTCAAATAAGTACTAATGATACGTCGTGACAATATAATGCAATTGGTATAAGCTAGTATTTACAAAATATTTTTAGAAGTTTAATGACAACTTCTTAAACTATCGGTTTATGAGAACTACTAGAATTTACACTAGCACCGTCAGCATTACAAATACTCTTTTACATAGATTTAGATAGTAAAACAGCAAACGTGCCTTCTTCGTACGAGAAGAAAGAAGCCTTTGCCTCTGCTATAACAGATGTCAAAAGAATTGGATACAGAATTCAAGAAATGAATTACGACAGCAAAAATACCGCCATATTTGTCCCTAAAATATGTCCTTTAAACATAAAATAACCATGCACTAGGAATTACGTATCGAGACGCGTGTTCACACGTAATAAGTAATCACGCACACATCTCCACAACTACATCAATCGTCACGCAACTCAATGCTATGTCTCAAGAATTTGCAGCACACGTGAAGGTCTTAGGTCACACTATAATTCTTAGCAGAGTCCGTGATCGTGCTATCTCGGGATAATATTATCTTGTATATCGCATAAGTACTGAGGTGATAAGTGTGGTGTAAAATGATCTAACATTCGAAGCAATACGTGATTGAGGATGTGGTTGTGTTCACAGTTATGTTGCTGGATGCATAAGCAATGATACTTGAAATGCCAATGAGGTACACCGTATTGAAAATGAAGAGTAATGAGGAGTGATCGAAGAGTTATTTAACGTACGGGTAATTAGACACGAAAACAAATAAGAGCACTTAAAATGCAGTAAATCTAAGTTTTCAACCACCCTAAAAAGTTATCGAGTCTGCTGACTTGACTTTTTCGCTTTGTCGTAATGGCCGAAATCGTTAAATTGGCATTATCATCCTCGTCATAGCAGACGAAAGAATCGTTAATTCCCGTATTGAGCTTTGAGGTGTTGAATCTTAAAGAAAACTATCTGCATTCACCGTTGTACGCACGATGTCATCATAAAATATGAAATCGATAGCCACTATTCAGGAAAAAGGTAATTTCTTCGACGCCTTAAACACATCAATCTCAAAAAGAAAAACAACAATGATGTAATGATGTTTGATGGAGATGAACGAACGACAAAATTCATTGTCATGTTATTTCCGTATAAGTTCCAGGCACTTCGTCTGTCGTCGCCAACGACGTAAGTCGTGAAGAAAGACATCATCATCCTTCCATTCATTCAAATGAGCCTTTCGAAAGCGCATAAAGATTAATAAATTCATCGGCTCTCACAAAAGGACACCATTACTCTTCATAGAAATATGAACCATTTGTCATAGCAGAGGTTCCTGCATATCGAAATATTACAATCGACCATTGTTTTGATTTCACAGCAGATATTGCAACATTACAAATCGTACGCAAACATAGTTGTGGCGCAGGAGTGAAATTCTAGACAGGGTTGCTACGTTCAGAGGGACTAGGGTTCACCAACGTAAGAAATTCTAGAAAAGGTCGTATTTTGGAACAAGAAATAATAATAAGGAGAGGCATCTTCAATGATGGATTCCATAGAAAACTAGGCCAAAAAAATACATTTGGATCAAATTGGAATGATTCAAGAACGAGCTGGATAAAACCAACGATCAGTGGTCCACATTTAGCTCTGGAAAGCAAAAACTGGAAGTCATTGGGAGAACAGAATCAGTAGTATCAGTATCAGGTTTTTGAAACAGGTCATCAATAATAATGTGAATGATGGAAAAGGAGTAAGTAGTTTATTTTTTATTCTCTGGCCGGTGATTCTACAATATTCAAAAGCTTATTTCTGTCAGTATGCAGTCTAAACTTAGTGATGTTGGACAACCCTGCCCAAAACACAATAAAGTTGCCATCAGCGACACCTCGAGGTGGAAGGTAAATCATGGGGTAGAGGGCAGCCACTTTCGCGCCAACATGCATTGTTACACACACACATAAAAGTAACACACCCATACAAGGACATATAACTAATCATAAGAAAGATACATCTATCATAGAAGATATCTTTTGTATTGACACTCAAGATATATTTGCAGAAATCCAAGATAAACGGTAATATTTTTAGAGATCGCATATGTACGATAAGGATTCTAAATTTGGATGTCACCTTTACATATTTTGCAGATGACAGCTAGAACAATACAAAAAGGAAAGGAAGGAGTAACTTAATACGACATATTAATCTCCACAATTAATACATGCAAGAACTATAAGATCTTGCTCGAAAGCCGAATTATTATCAACATTACATAACCTCTTTCGTTTAATTCTGGCCACCCTGACCTTTACATTGTCTCAGAAGAATTTCGCCAAAGGCGACTGCCAGTACTTGCACAAGTAAAGAAAAAAAAACAGGATTATGTGATGTTAATAAAGATATCACGTATAATAACGTAATCGTCTCTTAAACTCGAGAAAGTAAGAAACCCCGAAATATACGAACGATGCTATCTAGATGTTTATATTTTACATAAACGTGGAACAAATAACAATTACATAATTATTATGATGTTAACTTAATATGTCGTGTTTTACAATGTTTTTATAGCAAAATAACGGTTGTAATATGTCCCGAAAAGATTATCCGGTGATACATTTTGAAATATTACGCACATTTTATTTTCACTGTGATGATAAGTTATCAAAAGTGATAAAAATCGGAAATTTTGTACATTGCATTTACTGGCAGCGACGAAGGAAGTCCTACATAAATAAACATCGAACTATTTTACGCAGTCAATAATACTATAGTCAGTAAGCAATATACACCGTGAAAAACATAGAAATATGTATAAAGAGCAACAATAAGCAAAAGGAAGCTGCTAAACGAAACCTATAAAACCGCCGTATGTGGCTACTGCAGACAATAGACGATAAATAGTCAAACACGGAATGCACAGAGCATGTACTATACCACAGTATTTTAAAACCAAAATGCAATACACAACATAGAGAAGTAACACATAAACCTTTTAGTGAAAGAAGCTAGCGGAACAAAAACCCACATTAGGACGATAATCATTGACTATAAAGATGTCACGGCACTTGTAAATAAAGTAAACAAAGACAAGGAAGCCACGGTAACATCGAATACTTTAACTTCATTTGCATATCGTGTTTTAAGAGTTGAGGAGAAAATCCACCACATTGTAGGAATAAACGAGTCGTTAGGACAAATCGACGACGAAAGCTTGTATTAAAACATTTCACTAACCACTGTTAGTGTAACTAACTGTTCTCGAATATTCAAGCCAATTAGAATGCGTTGATTGCAAAACGGATTTGTTTGCTTATAGATTTTACATGAGGAAACGGATTTGGGTCGATGCTTTGTTTGTTTGATAGAAAACACAGGAATTCTTATTTTGGTTCAATTTTACGTTTCCTATTTCCGTAGCAATCCTAACTAAATTTTTCAACCCGTTCTTAAATCTAATCTTTTCGAAAGTTTATAGTTTGATTCCAGTATCTCATGATTCAACAAAACTCTTAACTCAAAACTCATTCACATTTATCTGCACACATTCTAAATCATAGAACTGTCAGACAAATTTACCACACACATTGCAATATCAAAACTAGACAGTTTCGACAATAGTGTGGGTGATCTAGAATTCGTGGTAAGTGTCGCAAGCGCACGTCGCCGCGTCGAGGCGACGATCGCGCCACCGATAGCCTGCGCTAAGGATGCCGTCACGACCTACACGAACACATGAAAGTACACTTATGTGTCTAGCCTTTAAGCTTATTATCTTAATAAGGGGTGGAGTACTCCAGGTGATGCAAGTGTACCCCAGGAACTGATTGCAAACTACTGCAATAAAGCATAAAAAATGCTGAATTACAGTTTCAAAGCCCAAAAGCTTCTTTAATTAAATTAGATATAGAAGATTGTGGTTTATCTCCATCTTAACAGAAGCTTATTTCAATCGCGCGCTGTTATAGCAAACATTTTTAAGATCACTGAAATAACTATTTAATTGAAAGTGTTAATTGAAATAACGATGTCAATGATTTAATTCTATTAAACTGGCAAGATGTTTTCAATTAACAAATCGTTAGTCAATCTTTTACAAGCAGTAGCGGAACTATTTACTTCAGTTCCACTTCTTGATAGAAATCACGAGAAAGCAGACAAGGACATTAATTACTTCGATGGTATTTTGTGGAACAAAATAAGAATTATTACATCGTAGCAGAGTAAAAAGCAATCTTGCTAGAACCGATACCTCTAACACTGGGCGGATAGTGGACACCATCTGATTACACAGATAGAATATTACCGAACGAATTACAGAGAGACCAATCCAATCACATTATCATGAGATTCAATTATATCTAGATTAAACACAATTGATTTTATGATGCATTCAGCATGAATTCTATTACTAGGTATCGAAACGCTAGCAAGTTTCCCAATTAAAACAGATATAAAAAGAGTTTAAATCCAAACACCACTACGACTGGTTCTGTTATCATCTTATGAAACAGTCTTTCTTGTACAATTAAGATAAGACTAATGCACAGTGCAAGAACTTGTAAATTAAAAATAACGATCTTGAAGTCACGACGGGTTAGAGGTTTCTCAGTAAAATTTACATAAATACTACGACTAAATTCCGGGTAAACGCAAGGATTGTCAACTATGCTCCGGGAAAGCCATAACGCACTATAAAAGCGAAAGTTAATAGCACATTACATTAGATTCTATTCATCTATGGAGATAATGAAATGGAAACCAAGACAAGTAAATCCGGACGTTTTAATTCAAGGAATTCACAAGAACTTAATGAAGATAGAAGATATGTTAACAGTGAATAAGCTCCTGATTTCATCAGATATCAAAAAGTGGCTTTACTTAATTGAGAAATTCATGAAATAAGTTATGCTGCAGTCAACCCTATTAATTACGATGATGACTGGATTTATAATCAACAAGACAGAGCACACGATTAGGGAGAAAGCGCTGATGGTGAGGTCACAGGGTAATATGCTGAAAGTAATACGGCCATTACATGGAAACCTGACGACAGCTTTACAAATCGCACTCGGCAATCAGATTGCAAGACTTCATGCAAATATAAACACTGTTGTTCCTAGCTGTTGACATTTAAGCGCTGAAATAATACAAGTATCGCGTATCTAAAGTTTATCGTTAAAAGTGAAGCTAGCGAAGTCTGCCGACTAATCTATTGAATTGAATACCAATCGATGATATAAAGGAATTGCCAATGAATCCACTCAACGGGCAAATATTTCAAAATATTTATATCAGTTATTGGTTTTGCTATCAATTAATGTCATTCGTGGGATGTTCATGGTAGATACAAGGTTTACGAACCTTTCAGATTTCCACAGTTTAAAACCACCTACGTCAGAATTATATCAAGATTGCTAAGGGACAATAACAGATATTAATCCATTTCCCTCATAGTTTCACAAACTGCGTAGGAAGATGAACAATTTATAATAGACATTATTATTTATACCAATTTAGAAATACAAACTCGACGAGACACTTCTACAATCACAAGAATGCGTTCAAAATGTACTGCAATTAAAATCGATTGGAAACAAAAACTTTAATTCACAAAAGCCGTCGTCGTCACAAATGTAGTTATTCCCCAATCTTCCGTAATCATAGTAATTTTGTGTCACATCTCTGTATATGCAATTATAACGGTGTATGCGATTGGTCGGCACCGAACCATACACATGTGACGTACGCCTGCGTGTGCGCATACTCATATCCTATTTTAAATAACGGCAATTTGTCCTATGAATAGTGAAATTCAACCAAATCCGTGGATGAGTGGTTATTTATGTCAGTAAGTGAAAATATGACGAAAACTACGGTATTATTAATCGTGGTTTCATTTCAAACGACCGCATTGGTTATGTAGACCACGTAAAGGATAAATCATGAATGTAGGAAATCCCTAATGTGAATAAGATTCAAATGATACAACTTGAATAAGAAATTATAAATCATAGCGTTTTAAATTTGAATAACAATGATGGCTGTGTTAATGCAAAACCAACGCACTATACCATTTTAATCTGTAATGTAATGAATAATACTTGAATCTATTAAATAATTAGGACTCATACTGATTGCAGGCTTCCACAACTCAAAATAAAGTCCGTAATCAATGCAGCTAATTGTAAACAAATATAAGAGCACCCCATACAACATAATTTAGTTAATTTTACCGGAACCTCTTGTCAAACATCGACGGCTGATAAGTCGTAAAGGATAATAAATGCAGGCGCGACAGGAAACGCATACAATTGGTAGCACCGGATATTTGTTCGGAAAGGGTCCCGACCTTGTACAACAATCGATAAAACTAAGGTCAATTGGTAGGATTTGATAGATGATACTACTAATGAATACAAGTACTTATAGTAATAATAACGATAGCATGCGTACAAAATTGAAGATACGTATGAGACGGTAGGTGATGCTATGCTGAAAATAAACAAACAATAAATACCAAAATAAATAATGTTTATAACTGTTCGGAATGCGTGTGAGCATTGTTCTTCGTTTGGACTGTTTAAAACTGAAACTATGAAACAACGAAAAGTCATATAGACTTTGCGAATCTTACGGAATCCATAACAGCCGTAACCTCTCGTCCCTTCGTAAATTAAATTCGGGATATGACTTGAAAATATTCGAAACCGAATTTCCAAAATTGGTTTTTACAAAATCATATAATTACTTAACGGGGATTTGAAAGAATAAAAAACCAAAGAAACTTCAATCAAATCTACTTCGGGAATCAACGTCGATGATAATAACAAAGCACATAAAGTTGCGTGTCTTGAAAGCAAAGCTCGCAAAATTATAGCAATCTTCAAACGGCCATAATTCTGTATGAAAATGAAAATAAACGGAGATCTTATGGCTCCACCGGGAAGGAACTAAAGCGAATAATTGTAAGCCCAGGTAATTGCCGGGTTTCGCTCCGGGATTATAAAGTGGCGAATAATGTGCTTCCAAGGAGGAATCTCCAAGGAGTAGTGCAAATTATGAAATATCCATTATAAAACAAGTCTTGGTTTATCATAATAATCCAGCAAACTGCTGGTAACGATATGCTTCTTGTAGATACATATTCATACTATGTTATCCTCTTTATTTTGTATTTTTTTATTGTGTGTTAAATGTGTGTGCTTTAATAACTGACGTCAAATAAATATTTTTCTTTCTTTCTCTCTTTTTTTTAGATACTGAACAATTTCGCTGTAAGCTGGAATTAACCCTTTTATGACACTGCAGACGCTTAAAAGCTACCTCACGGAAATCCTGACATTATCTAACGTTCCTTCACTAAAGCGTCAAGTACCAATTTAAAATTTATTCAAATCAGTGAAATAGCACGACAGAGGCGTGACCGGCAAGTAAACGCGTAAATCACATTACTACTTAGTGCAACTACTGTAATAAGGAGCACAAGACCCATACAATTTCCTGAACTGTGTACAACACAATTATATATCAATTAAACTTCAGCCAGTTATTACAAGAACTTTCCTAGTCCACGTGCCGTGTTGTGCAACGCGGCTTTGAATTATGGAGTCACTAATACTGATCAAGATAACTCGAAAGCAAATCATGGAGTGCTGAATAGTGCTGGAAAATTTATAGCCCCAAGTGATAATATGGCAAAACAAACATTAATGGAAACTGATATAAATTATGCGGGGAAAGGAGGAATCTGTATTGAAAACAATGTTACGAAGAAAGGCAAAGTAGAGTACACGGTAACTGATAATTCATTTTAAGTGTTCCGTCCTTTCATTCAATTGAAAATTAGTCTTAAAGCTCACAATGACGCAAGAGGAAATAGACTTGTTATAATTTATCCGGCAGGCGATTTGCACCGACAATTTGATTAGCTTAGAATATGAGACTTGACTATCGTTTACTCAAACGTAAATAGTACATTGTGTATTAAGGACTTTAAGTAAGGAATTACGATCGAGGCTCTAGTAGAAGGCCGAAGTCGAAGACTGAGGATTTCTGAGTCGAGGTTCGTAATTTCCGTACCGCCCGTGATACATACAATGTTTCTCATCACATTTGCGAGTAAATAAATCAAATTATAGGGCAGAAAAACTTATTTACTTCAAATAAAATTTTAAATAATTATGAAATACAGCTTTTCTACACAAGTCAGCACAACTAATATTATGAAATGCGTGATTTTTTTTCTAAGCGGATGGTGGGCTTTTAACCCACACCACAGATAATACAAATGTTTCGTTCAGAAACATTAAGGGCAAATACGAGTACGTATACAGCCATGACGGTGTAAAAGTAATATGTAACGAGATTGCAATAAAATTCCTGTTTAGATAACATTTTAAGACATTTTTTTAATTTAGATGTAATGTAAACTCCTTGCTTGAACTTGAACCTGCATGACCTGTGTGCAGTGCTACAAATAAAAAAAAAAATACTTACCGACCTTGGGCTTCATGGGAAGAAAAAGGGTCGAGGGTTTTATACGGGGCATTGCGGCCAAGTTAACCTGCATGTTATAATACTGTTTACGTGTAAGTGTAATGAAAATTCAATTTAAATATTCTACTGAAAGTCTGAAACGCCTTCTAGTTAGTTTCATTTCACTTTCCACAATAATCGTAAGATCACTGCAAATCAAGATCGCTATATCACCATGTTGCCTGTTAAGTTTAGTATCATTAATAATTTCGTAAGGTCTGGCTATGACATTCGATAGTATCCATACAAACATTCACGCTAAACGAACTCAATCAGATAGATCTAATCGAAACATCGTCTTGGAGCAATTTATAGGCTCATTAAAGAACTTAGTTCATATGCTTTAAAGCTGTTTAGGAGCGCAAAGTACACTAATACCCGTTTAATATGCAATACACAAGATAAGACCGAAGCTCTTAGTAATTTATTCGATTACAACGTGTACCTCTCGCACTCGGATGAAAATACTGAGCACAAATTTGACAAATGAAATAATTGCTTGTATTCTATGCACTTGTACATGTGCTTCGTAGTCTGCTGAATAATTCAAGGCACGCATAATCGATATGCAATACGATACCAAGTGTATCGATTTCCCTTTCGGTAAAATACGAGTTGTATTCAGAGGAAAATGCCATTCTAATATACAAACCAAGTGAAACGTAGAAAATAAAGATAATATCATCGATAGTGGAGCTACAGTAATATTTAACTTTCGAGCCAATGAAATCATCAAGTGCGTTTAAAGAGAAGGGTCCGAACATAATCAAATAGAACAAACACAATAAATTATTATAAACGTAATAGAGCAAGGAGTAAACGGCGTGAAAGTTTAATTAATTAATGAAACTAAACCTTAAAACGAGTTGCCGACAGTTTACAAAGATAACACAAAATACGTTCATGTTCATAATATAGAAATTGCTTGGTATATTTACAAAACTGCGTTTGCTGGTAACGCAGGTGATTATAACAAAGCAGCTCAATATACCATTAGAGAATAAGATTGAATTTCAAATGCCAAACGATGTTCCAAAAGCAAAGTCGTAATGGAAGGTGAGAAATTAACTAACGCCTAAGATTTTAATGTTGAGAAAATACGTAGTGGCGCAAGAAGTAGGAACTTTCACAGATTTGAGATAAGACGTAGTTAAAGTCAAAATGACAAGCACAGACATCTCAGTTAACAGTTGTGTTTGAATAACATGGCGGATGAACAAAGCAAAACGCAGGATTAAGAGTTAATCAACGTTTGAATATATTTACGACGATGTAGGTTTGCTTAATGAGCATTTTCACCATTCTCCGGAAAGTCGATAAAGCCAACTGAAACCTGCAGCGCCTATGACCCAAGTCTTATTTATAGTGAAAGGTTGGTCACACAACACGATAGGTACTAAAGTTATGAAAGGAGAAACATTTTAAGGAAATCAAAAGCTTTTATGAAAACCCAGTCGCAGTTAGCTCGGGCTGAATACTAGATGTATTTTACGAAGATTGTACCTATTTATTATTTTATGAATAAATTATTATATTGATTTACAACAAAAATTCAATTGCGATACGTGATTAAATAAACACCCTTGTTGGGACCAGTTTTAGAAAATAAATGTAAAATTAAAAACTAAGAAGTAATTGCAAAGTGAGACTACGTTTATGCATCAATACTCGTAACATTGAATTACCGTGAAAGTAGAAATTGGAAGCGATAATTTTCTGGTATTTGGAGAGAATGTAGTGGTCTTAACGTGTGGCGGGTAGCTCATATGAAATGCCTGACCCTTCAACCTTACATGCAATGGATGAAGAAGCACCACACCCAGCTTATGTCTATCTAAGAATGTTATAGCGGTATGAATATTGTAATGCTGACATTCTTATTGATGATAAAGTTCTTACATGCTTGAACAGGTAGATTAAGATAAAGGCATTATTTTATTTACTCTTTTGCAGAATTAATTTCATTTTGCAGTTGCGATTTCATGAAGCAATTCCCATTTTACTAAATTCTAGTCAAAAGCTTTTGCACTGTAAGTACTATTTGTAAACCATAAGTCCGTATCATGCTCCTAAATCTATAATCATGGTTTGAAACTCCCATGTTCCGATCGACTGAGCCTCATTACACCAAGCTAATGTTTCGTCATATTTCTCCACAATATTAAGGCTGTACCCTGGGGCTGTAAGCGGGTTATTGTGGGGGATTTTTGCCACAATATGTTATCAGCACTGCGTACCACAACCACTTTCGCAGTGCTTTCTAAATCCCCGAGAAGATTAGCACGCAAGTAAAATACTACCGGTGCCGACACGGAAGTTTTATTACCCTTGTGTTCTTGTGATAGTGCCGATAAAAACGTGCGAGAAATATGTAACATACTGTTGGGATTATCTCCGAGTTTTTTGCTGTATCATCTAGGATGTTGACTTCCTTTTGTTAGAATGAATTTGTGTTAGAATGTTCGGAGTCTATTTCATCTTTGTCGACTTTCATAGCTGTTTGCCGTGAGCTAGAGCTTTATTGTATATATAAGACTGTAATTGTCCATCTGTGTTCGCATTGTTTATAATTTCTTCGAAGTTCGCATTAAAACGTACGCTACTCTTTTGTCAGTTTCAATATCTTTTACCGCCAATGCAATAGTTTATAGACACCATATTTGGGATTTTACAGTTCGCTGTTAAAAGATGCTGTATCAATTGAATGCCACCCACCTCTAAAGGAAGTTTGATTCTTGGGTAAACTACCGCTTATAAAATTCCAATAGAACCTATCCCTTATTTGTGATTCTTAGAAGAGTGGACTTCTTTGCGTTTCCGTCTGTGCTATGCAAGAACACAACACGAGTGAAGCTGACCTAGCGCCATAACAACTAAATTGTCGATCATCGTATGATCGATGATCGATTCAGTCAAAGAGTTTCTGTACAATACTGCATGATTTGTTTGCCTTTTGTTCGCTTGTTTGTCCGTAATCAAACTTTAGCTTTATTGCTATTCCTCGTGCTGATAAGTTAAGGTTTAAATTTAAGGAACCTTTAAAGTACAATTTGTTAGCGGAACATCTCCACCATCTAACGCTAAAACCCAATAAATCTCTATAAAACTTAACATATTCCCCCAACAGTTCAAATTCGTGATCCCCACGTAAATCAAATGCCGGCGATCTGTCCCACTTTATTCGTCCTTTAGACTATAGTAAATCTTATCCGCCGGCATTATTACTGAACGCTACTTTGCACGTAGTATCTCTGGCCACCAGGGGGCGCGTGCGCGATACGATCGCGTTGACGCCGCGGGAGAAATATTGCGCCCGCGCAGGCTCACATCTGGGAGTACTATGTTCTATGACACAAGAGAACGGTGTACTTTTAGCAGTGTTTGATATCCATTACCTTATTTTTAAGGGAACTTGTGGAAAGTGGGTCAGAAAAGTGAGCAATAGATTGGGAAGGAATGTTTAAGAGCATGTTGCATAATTGTTGTAGTAGATTCTGGGACTTGAAAGAACGTGCCTCAAGTCACAAGTTGTGAAATTATTCCTTTGTTACGTGTAGACATAACAAATTGTTCAGAAATAATATTTTAGCTTCCCATGACATTGATTTGTTCAAACGTAAAACTATTTTTCATTATTTTTTGGACTCAAATGTAAGGTATGCTTTGTTGGTGCTGTAACGAATAGTTTTAATGCAATTTTGATGAATATGTTAGTATTTTAGTGGTTTGATTAGCTATGTTAAATGCATATTAATGGTTCATTTACCGTTTGTCAAACTTGAAAACTTCTAAGAGGTGCTTCACACAACTTTCGGTCCCTACCATACTTTTTGCCGTTAGTATCGATCGGCACTTTGTATGGCTCCTTTACTTGTTTAATAACGTACGGGTCGGGTAGGATTTTTTTTAAAATTCTGCACATTTTGAATTAAATCGAGCGCCTTTTCTTCTCAAAGATTCTTAACATCAGATCAAAATTGACAGGGCCAAATCGTATGGTCCCAAACATACGCATGTCACCTTAGAGTCTAAGGTGACATGATAATGGATGAAAAAGATTGTCTAAGGCTTAGACAAAGATCTTTTTCATCCATTTTACAAGTCACTTTCCCTGACCAATCAAAGGAGATGAAGATCTCTAACGCATGATGTCACATGAAACAAGATCATGCCAACAGATCTCAAAATAGATGGAACCGTGCGTGACGGATCAATTAGTACTCATTTGTAAATTGATGTGCGACGCGTGATTGGAGAATCAAATCGAGCTCAGATTCACACATTAAATTTGATTATGAAGTGTAAATAGTTGTAGATTTACTGAAGTTTCTGCACGGATACTCTACTTGGTTTGTTGGTGTGCTATTTTGTTGCAATTGTTTTAAAAGAAGAAGCTACCACTGGCCGTGCTGGTAATCACATTATATGGACGAAAAAGACAGGCTGTGCCGCCCACAAATACAATGGGCAGGAGAATGATATGAAAGGCATCAAAGAGAGGAGGACTCAGTCTCAGCCGTGGAAATATTAGGGATAGCTTATTAGCTGATTATATTATGGTCTATATATGCCTTTACATCTACATTGTACGGTTCCTTATGTAAGTGTAGACATCTGTCTTATTTTCACGTTACGTCGTAGATCTATAACATGCAAGTTATGTCAGTAACTACCATGATTAACGACTCCACTTTTAACTTTACAACCCGATCAAACTAATATCCGGACATGTTATATTATTACAATTTCAATAGATAAAAAATTACACCAATTTAATAAGAAACTCTCTCACATTAATCATATGCGCACGCACATCTTGGTATTAAACAAACCGAGATTCCGATACGCCCGCGGGAGCGAAAGTAGCTACCGATGCTTTCCGACGCCGCCCGAAGACGTCCGACACCGCCCGACGTCGGCCGATCTTGCGCCGCGATAAATTCATTAATCACTTGCACTGTCGGCCAAACAAAATGGGACCGTTTTCCTACACTTACACCGGCTGCGGCTGCCAGATTAACTATTATTGCTTTCCTATATCGCTGCTAATAATGCGAAATTAGTCCAAGTCTTGGTTACTTACTGGGAATATTTATCTTAATATTGTGTCGTAATCATAAGTTAAGCAATCTGGAATTTGTACGATTCATGTAACATTCATGATTGAATCAAGGAATATGTACACTTCAACCAACTTGTGCAGACGGGAAAACACAGAACTTAAATAAATGTACCAAGTTTGACATTTCGATGCAAATTTTCTTGACAAGCAACGCTACCATGAAATGCACGCCTAAAGTGGCCATACTATACTCCAGGGAAAACGGTAGAACTAAACAAAGGACGAACGAGGATCGTTACAAATATCGAGCTGAGAAAACACTGCGACTCATAAATTTTACGGGTAAAACCATGCAAAAGTAAAAAGTAATTGACCAAGGAGCATTCTTCAGGATTAGTATCTATCCGCCCATATACCGGATGACTTTTTTATCACTTTCCAAAAAAAATTGGTATATTAGGTAAACAGAGTAGAAGTTTATGACATACCTAGCTTTTTTTTCTTTGTTCCACAGCTTAGAAAAAAATTGATCCATCATCAAAAAACGCTACAAATTTCAAGTAAACTTTTTATATTAGAACAAAGAAAGAGACATTTTGAAAAAAAAATGAAAACCATCAAATTTCAAATCATACGCGATGCGCGTATGATATGAATTTCAAATTGAGTATGCCATTTGCTTCTACTCCGTTCACCTATTATACCCATTTTTTTTGGAAAGTGATGAAAAGGTCATCCTGTATATAATGAGCCTATTATATTTCTACAGGTCTCCTCTTTGTAAGTGGAAATGGGCCATAACTCATTACGAGGCCCCAGAATTTGATCACCGCCCATATTGCATAAAGCTTGCAGTCGATAGACGCACATCTATTTTCTCACTGTCTTCATAACAATGTATAATAAGCTTTCTTTTGTATAGCTATGGAAATTGCCATTTTCCTTCATGTTGAGCGCAATAACATGAACAGTAGTTAAGGATATGCTACTTTACGGTCAACTCGTCGCTGTATCGGCGGCCGTTTTGCAAATGGCGTCCGTTTCTTGTCAGAATATTTTAATGGCGCTCATTTATTTGAACTTGCTTTTATCTGTACAGCTTGTCTTATAATAAAATATAACATTACCGGTACAACTCCTTCTAGTATTATAGATTACACTAACTAACCGGAACAAGGGAACATAAACATTCAGTTTAAGATAAAACTAAGATTATTGTTAACTTTCCTTAGTTAACGTCAAGCAAAGGAGGGCACGCAACGCCTTCTCCCTCCCTTTAACTCTTTGTTTAAACCAGGCCATTTAATGATTAATCGTTTGCCCACAAAAGCACGTCTCAAAGCAATTTCTATTCTTTTGTGCAACCAAACACACTTTTCTCGTGTTTAAAACAATCCACTGTACACTTAAGTTTGCATTATGTGTACGCTCGTTTACAAAAGGAAATAATTCACGCACTTTACCGTTGGTAATTTCCTTTGCACTGCAGTGTAATCTGCTAAGTTTTAGTTCTTTGTTAAGTAGTAGGTACAGGCTATCAGAATACTCTTCAGTTGTTGTATTTGTTCCGTAGTACTTGCTTATTATTTACCGTCGCTCTAATCATTACATACTGTTATGGAACTTAGGAACGCAAATTATCAATAATTACTTTTCTTGAACTACCCACTACATAATAGTTTAGAACAGCCCCGTAGATTACAGCAAATGAGTCGTTATTAAGGCATTCCTTCCTTCAACTGTAATATAGGCAATATTACAGTTGATTAGCCCACATTTGCAAGCTCGTCAATTGCGGATGAACATCATCATAAAGCACGGACCAATTTAATCATTACATCTAGTTCAATCTTCATTCACTTTTTAGTTCAGACCACCAAGATTGGAACTGGGGCGATTGAAACTGAAAATTCCCGTTGGAGCCATCGATTAAAGTTAGTTGCAAGCTGCAATGATCTTCAATGAACTTGTCAAGACTTTCTGTTTAATAAATAACGTTTTGAGTCAATATTTTTAATTGGTGCGTCCATTCAGCTAAAAACGGATGTTTATAAATACCGTTTGTACAAGTTAACGGTCCACAGCAACAAGAGCGATATTTTATCGCTTAACCTTTTTAACGCATTGTCACAAATGGTGACAAGCAAGCGCGTACCCTTTATGCCAACGACACAAATACGTGACAAAAACTGTGCGGTGCACTATAACAGGAATTAAACAATCAAATAGCATTGGAATCGCTATTCTTTATGTACGTATTTGTTTTTGCAGTGAAGTTGTGGCTTGGCGTGGAGGGCACGCGCGTGCATTACAAACGCTCTGGTGTTCAAAAGGTTAACAACGCAATGCTGACAAGAAAAAACTTTTGAACTCATTGAAATGTGTTTCAAAGAAGGCGCAAAACTTGTGACAATTGGTATGACGAGTGAAATGTTTCGAATCTAGATAATATGGTATCGACTGATGATATTGCGTCACAATGTCGCAGAAAGGCTGGAAGGACAAACTGCACGTGTTTGCTGAACAAGTGAAGAACGACGCATTATTTTCACGTCTAATCTCTCATATCTAACGTCAAGACTTGTGTTCATAAAATATGCGAGTGAGACGCTGAATATTGCGGGATTCCTGTCTCGCTCCCTCATTATGTGACTTTCAGGAACGTTGGTAAGTATTTTTAAGATTTTTGCTGCTTCCAGTTGTAGCACAGCAGAGCAGGCAGTGGAATAATGTCTTCATTTAGGGCATAATAAACCCATGTATGTATTACAAACTCATCACTAACCAAATATGGCGGCAGTTAAAATTATGTAAATAAACTTTTACCCAAATATTCGTCGTATAAGGAAGTCGTCAAACTTAAACGTTACATGGTTTATTTTTGTTTCTTTGATGGAGATTTCATTCATAAGAAAATTGGGTGAAGACATAAAATGTACCTAGATAGTACAAATAACGTTGTTTTTTTTGTTTTTAGAAGACCAATACACGTGTACAAGCTTTTTAACTTGATAAAAGAGCACACGTAGTAGAGGTGGAATAGCAAAATAAGTAGATAAGTAAGTACTTAAAGAAATTGGAAGTGGGCGGGACATTTAAGCCGTAGACTGGATGGAAAATGGGGGAAGAAAGTGCTAGAGTTGAGACCACGGACGCGACAGGACGAAAGAATGTGAGAAGTCAACCGACTAGGTGGGCAGGATCTGTTTAAAGTGGCCGGAAGAAACTGGATAGCCTGGACACGAAACAGCCCAAAGGGGATATTTGGAAGAGACCTACACTCAGCATTGGGTGTCTAAATGTTGAGGAGAGAGAGAGAGAGAAGAGAATATTAGCAGTTAGCACCTTGCGGTTGAAGTCTCTCTGCGTAGTTTTAACAATACTTATTATCTTTGGCGATGGCGTAAAAACAGGCTTTAGCGAGTTTCCGAGGAAACAAGTGTACTATTGTTTCATAAAATTTGTATTTAGAAATCAGCCCCCGTATTCACAAACGCTTCGATTGGATTTCGTTTCGGCCATTCGTTTGTCTATATTTTTTTTGGCATAACGAAAGCGAGCGAGATAGACGTAACGGTTTTTCGAATCGTAATCGAATCGAAGCTTTTGTCAATAAGGGGGAAGTACCGATTCTTAAAACACTGATCGAATTATGAATTAAGCAGATCATTTGCAAACCCAGGAAAAAGCCTAACCGTTTGTTTATTCAGCCACATTACTCTCAACTTACAACAACTTCCTTACAAAAGCTCACAGTCCAAACGGACTATTAACTCAGACCGATAGCTCCAAATAATAGATGGTCATGTCACAAATTGACTAGCAGAGGTTAATTGTGACAGCGACCTCTGGTGGAAAGTTGCGCGCAACTTGCGCAGGAGTCGATCAAGACAAACGGTTCGGTGAACACAGGGCTTTTGTTATGAGAAGATTATGCGAGTAATAGATGTTTTATGAAGTTCTTTACTTACATAATTTGTAGGTTATGGTGTTGGTGTTGACAAATTGGGTATTTATGAGCTTAGAGTTCGAATAGTTTTGAACTTTTTGACATGCATTTGTATTTTTGTGTGTTTGCTTACGGGTCTCACTTGTCATAATTTTCTATTTGTGTCAAGCGCCAGCAAAATTCAAATTTTCTTACGTTTTTTTTGCCATTTGTGCTGGTCAGTGTCTGGGTGTATGTTGAACAAAATAATTAGCGACTGCAACACGTGTATATTTACAGAATGAAAACAATTGAAATCATCAATACAACCATCTAAGTTAATTTTATCTTTTTCACGAAATAGTCATTCCATGGGATTTAAAGAACTTAGAAATTAAATATTAATGAATTAAAAGATGATGATTTTTGTTTATTATTGTTGAATTTAAAGATTGTAACTCAGTAAAGCTATATTTGTTACGATCGCGAATCATATTTTAATCAACATACAACCTGATACAGACCTGCAAATTGCAAAAAACGTAAGAAAATTTGAATTTCTCGGGCTACCCTACCCTACCTAGTTTGGTTCCAACACAAGTAAACAACCAAGACAATACCATTTCTGAAGGCATATGTTTTTTAGCCAGTTTAGAAGCTTACGAGTACTTTCAAGTCCATTGAATCAAACATTAAACACCTATCTTGTAACTCATACTGGTTTCAGACATTTGCAACTTTATTGTAATTAGCAACAGCAATGCAAGTACGTAGGAATCGATTCGATAAATCTGACAGTTATTCTCGACAAAATGAGTTTTTATCTTTGTTATAAACTCATTTTGTCGAGAATGACTGTCAGATTTATCGAATCGATTCCTACGTACTTGCACGGCTGTTGGGCTATTCACAACTAGGTACTATTTAAACGAAACAGCAAATTATTTTAATAGCTAACAGTGTTAAATAGTTTCACAATGTAAGAGATGTAATAAACGTAAACAGCCGGTTTAATTAAACCGAAACATTATTTCGATAGGTCTATAAATATATTTTGCCATTAACATTAATATGATTATTTCGAAGTTACAATGTTAAGTCCGGTTCCTGTACCTAACCCGCAGTAAGCCAGCTTGTAGTACGGTCTACAGCTTCACTCATAACAAAGCTTTAAAACATACTTAATGATTCGAAGAGGCACGGGATAAGAGCTCATGAAAGGAATTGAGGCCTTTGCCCAGCAGTGGGACAGTACAGGCTGACTGAGGCAGGTAGCCTTTGTATCATCAATTCAACACAGACCAAAAAAAATATTACATAATCGAAAGAAACATTTCCAAAACTATTGGAAAGGGGAGGCGAAGTGTATGAGAAGCGAAAAGATAAAAATAATTATTTTAGACTACCTATAGTCTGCGCCAGATAAGTAGGAATTTAAGGTCATTGCTCTTTCCTTAATTTATCTACGTAGGTATCCCGACAATACATTATGAATCGTATTTGATTACTAGAAAAAGTCATGGATCAGGATAAAGGTCGTTTCGGGACAAGTTTATGGCATTATTTCTGTTTTCGGAACTATGTATTAGAATAAATGTATGCGAGTTAATGACCTTTAATTCCTACTAATCTGGCGCAGACTATAGCTTCTACCCGCGGCATCACACGCGTAAATTCAAAGTTTTTACACAGTATCTGTATAACTTATAGCCTATCTCTGATGTTTTTTTTTTTTTTTTTTTGTTTGGGCAGGAGTGGGAAATCCCCACGGACACCTCGACTATCTCACAGGAATGTCTCCTGTGAGACAGTCGAGGTAGTGCCGGACTCGAACCGGCTAAAAACCACTCCTGCCTAGCCAGTGTCCCTCTGACATGGGGATCAGAGCCCTTGTGTTCTAAGTTTTTATTTTACTTGCCGGTAGCAGGCCGAAGATAGAAGTCTTCCAGTCCATATTAGGTACGCTGCGTTTTACCTGATTAAATATTACTTTTGATCTGTTCTGTTCTCAGAAAAACTATGATTTAATTTTTATTTTTTTTATTTTTATATATTTATTTAAATAAGACGAACTAATAAACTACTGTCTCTTTTATTATTGATATCTATTAACATTCTTATTACTGTTAGACCTAGGTTTATCTATTATTTATTATATTTTGTTTATATTTCTACAATATCTAAACTATATATTTACTATATATTTAAATATCATATATTTTAATGCTGACCTAATAAAAACAGTAGAAATATTATTTCTACTGTTTTTATTAAACTTGTTACTTGTCTAACAAAATAATTTTTTGGCATTCTTGTACAGCGCTCACAGGGTTTTGTTACCATACCGACACCGCCCGATGATTCCACTACGACTGAATTATTTCCCCGGATAACTTGAGCCAGTTTCCCAAGAAAGCGTTTCAAGTTGCCATTCATCCGTTTGCGTCTGCTCTCTGGCTGTGTCGAAAAGATACTGATGTCTGTGAACTTTGAAGAGGGCGCACCGAGAACTTTAGCAATAAGCTATTGCTTCTCTCGCGAATGCGTCCCACTTCTGACGTATCGGGCAATCGCTGCTAAAGGCATTGTGTCGGTGCTCCCCCAATTTGGCTCTGGTGCAGTTTACGCACGCCGCTGCTTCGTTGAGCTTAACTGGGCAGTCCACTCTAAGGTGTGGTTCGCCGCAGTGGCTGCATAAATCGGCCGGCTCTGTGCAAAGACGCTTGCCGTGACCGTATGCTAAGCAGCGGGTGCACTGCACCAGAGGCGTCTGGTCTTCGACGCGCACTCTCTGGAGGTCAATCCGCAGTTTGCCTCCTTCGAGTGCCCGCCTCCAGATCGTGGGGGTTACACTCAACACAATGCCATTAGTGTGCGGGTTCCTCGTCTTTTTCCGGTACTTCACAGACATCTTTTGCTCCTCGTCGTCGAGGTCGTGAAAAATCTCCCGGTTCTGGTTCTTAAGGGCTTTTATCACTTCGTCATCACTGTGTATTGACAATACATCCCTAAGAACCAGAAGTGGGTTCCGGTTCGTCACTTCCTCGACAACGAGGTTTGCTCCGGCACACTTCAGTCGCTCTTTGAGTTTCAACCTCTCCTCTTTTGTAGCACACCCCATTATAATTTTTTGATGTTTTGCTTTCCGCACCTTTTCCACTCGCACCCAGCCCCCCTTCGCGTCCACCGCCTTCCTGACCCGTTCCAGGATTTCGTCCCCTGTGTCCATTTCCTGTGTCGAGGAAACGACCACCGAGTGCAGCGTCGCTCGCTCCGGGGCCTGTCCTCCAGTGTGGCGATTAGTTGCGGCCGCTACACCAGCATAGGTCTTCTCCCCGACCTTGGTTTCCCAGTCAGCCAGACTGTCTCGCAACTTGACCAATTCGTCGGAGTTCTCCTTTATTAAGGAAATGTGCTCCTTCATTGTCTTGACGAGCTCAGTCTGGCTAACAAGGCCCTCAGGATTGGACTAGGGACCGTGGTAAGCAGTAGGCGCGGTTGCCGGTACGGCTACAGGTGCGAGAGGAGCCCTATCTTTCTCCGACTCCTTCACCAGCTCAAAAAGTCTGTTTATGGCATCAAGGACTGCGGTTTTGATGTCGGTTTTGAGGTTGCGAGAGTTGCCCAAATTAAGCTTAGCTTTGTTTAGGCAAGCTCTCGCCTCCTCTGTACGACTGCGGTATCTCGCCTCAGACCTTTTGAACGGTGCAGGAGCGTCCACAGGAGCTCGGCGCGTCCCTGGATTCGCAATGCCCCCCTGGGAGGCGGAAGGAGTGTCGTCTCCAAAAGAGATTCTCCTCCTCGCGTCAGCAGGCGAAGGCCCCGCCTTTTCCGACGATCGCGCCGAGCCACCGGAGCCTAAAGTCCTCAAGGTAGCGGATGGGGTGAGGAACATGTTTATGTACTCGAGCAGCCGATAATAATACGGAGAAAAACGAACCCCTGTAAAGTGGGAGCCCGAAAAATAAAATCCGCTCGGCAGGAGAGACTTATAATGTCAGAGGTAGACACTGGACTCTACTGTGTCCCTGTAAAGGGGGGTACACAGTAAGTATATAAAAATAGTAATCTGTAAAAAAATATAAGTTCAATAATAATAATAATTAAATAATCGTAAATTGTGTAAGCCTTTGCAGACTCGGTCAAATAGAGTTAAAAAGTAAAAATTTCCCTACCTAACACTACAAGAACCTTGACAAAAGCAAAGCCAGACAGAATCACGAAACTAAATCTTTGCCAAAAACCCCACGTCTGCCTTCCTATACACAAGAGGGCGGGTGGGAGAGCAAAATTTTTTCGAGCTAGGGGCGCGAGCGAGGTGTCCAGAGACGCGTCTCCGCGCGGGCTAGCGATATAAGAAATAAAACGTACTAGGTGCCGACCAAAAATTTTGAGTTTCTGTCAAAAAACCAGTTTTTGAACCAAAAAATTTTGAATTTCACCCCACAACCCGGAGACCGGGACACGGATCGCGGACCAGAATTCAGGGATGAAGGGTGAGGACTATTTCAACTATAAACTAACGTTATTTTTGCAAAAGAATTTGGAAAAACAATTAATTTTGATGATTTACTATGAAAATTCGAAAAATTCCCGAGTGTTAGTAGGGATGAAGTCCCGACGCGCGTGTAAATGCGTGCGATATGGTCAGAACTTAGGCGGAGGCCTAGTTTGGTCTAAAAACGCTGAAAACAGCTTCAAAATCGCACGTCTGGAAGCGAAGATATCAACCTATATCTGATGTTTGAACTATGTTACTGCAAAGTTTCATCAAAATCTGTTCAGTAGTTGTAACAAATCTACTTGATCCTATCAAAATAAATGGATATAAGCAGACTTGTTCAATTAAAATTTAATAAGGGAAAGATATTTACAGGTGAGATATAAAAATACAGCTAATTATAAAAGACCTACCTAGGATCGTTTCAAAGAAGGTAGTTTTATAGTTCACGCACTTAGTTGGCGACAAATCAGTTCTGCTCTGTAGGAGAGACAGGAACAGGCGTTAGGGTAGCACTGCAGGTCAGATAGCAGGACAACTTCAAGGATCGAGTTTGAGGAAACCTTTACTGGAAGGGCGTCGTGCAGTTCTCAGTCACGCACCTGGTTAACTCTGTAGGAAGGCACCAGTGTAGTTCTTTGGGCCAGACGTCAGGGTAGCACAGCGAGACAAGCGGTAGCCAGGCACGCAGATAGCTTCCGAAGATCGGGAGTAGAGGTCCCAGATCACGTAGATAGCTTCCGAAGATCGGGAGTAGAAGTCCCAGGTGAATCTTTAGCTGGATCCCCTGGCTAGTTTAAGTATGTGACAGCAAAAACCAAGCTGTTTACTGATGCTTCTCATATCAGATTCAATAGTAGACTGCTCCCTCGTAAGCTCGTTTTCAAAGTAGTCTTCTTTTCCAATTTTCAAATTTTAGTTTTCTTCTGTGTCTGTGTAGTCGGCCAGGACATATCCATGAGTGCGTAAAGAATTATAATTTAAATTAAGTTATTTAGTAAACAATCGTAATAATCAGCAAAAAAATAAAAAAGTTACTGACAGTTTGACAATTTGACGTAAGTGTCACATGAAAATTATGAGTAATAATATTTGATTTCAGCTATTTATAAACGTATTTAGATCGATTTGCTGAGTGTAAACATAGAAACAAATAAAAAAGGATGATAAATAGTATTATGAATGATGAATATAAAGTGTAAGTGTAGCTTAAATACTATATAGTTTTTGCGTGAAAGCACCAAAATCCGTTCAGTAGTTTTTGAGTAAAAGCGACAAAAATCGGTCCATGCTCGCATTAATAGCAATACAGTAGAAAGATAATTCCGAATAACAAAACCTTAAACAGCAACCCTTAAAAACGGCAACATATTAAAATGATATTGAGACATTTTCAAGTCCCAGACAACAGTTAGCAAAAACCTTCTTAGAAATTACTACCAAGGCGCACAAAACTCCGCTAGACTCACTAATATAAACACACCTTTATGTTTATCAGATAAGAGCAATTTGTACTGCTATAGATACCCCGATCGCTGATGATCCGATGACCTCTGTTTACCGCGCTCTCGTTTAGCGTAATGCGTGATTTTCCTAGTATCATTACAGAGATTTATCAATTTGCTAGACACTTGACTACGAATTACTGGGTAGATAAGATGTAATGAGAGAGTTCATGGTGGATTGTTTGGGTTTCTTGGTTGTACTTTTTCTTTTTGTTTTAGATAAAGACAATCATCGACAACCAACCAGAACGTGGAAGGCAATATCCAGGGTGTTGTGGCGTAGTTTCGGAGAGGTTTACAGAACAGTGGACTGCGAAAGGCTGTATAGATATCGATGAAACATCTTAACTTTTTTGCCAGTTTATTTGTCGGAAAAAATCTCCGGACTATATCGTTTGCTTTATTTGAAGAACCTTCTATTCTTTGATTATTGAGCTAAATTAATGAAGGGCGAATTGCACATGAAACCGAACGCTATCAGCCAAACCGTGTTCAAGAGCTATCAGGGGCAGTCATTGTTGTGGAATTATGACAATGATCTTAACCGCGGTTTAGATGTGCTGATCGTTTTCGCCCTTAATTTCAGAAGTATGATTTACTCTTTTTTTTCTGATTTGTCCCTGTCTCATTTCAATCTGATACTGCCTATCCCTATATCGTGAGCATATCTCACTCCCATCAGATACGGAGTAATTTGTACAGCTACAGATACATGATCTGCGATGATCTGATGACCTGCGCCTGCATTTAGTTGAACGTTACTTGCGGTTCCCATCGCTATCACATGGCTATCTTACAATTTGTCAATTTCTATAGAGTTCCGGAGGCTGGAGTTTGGATGTTTAAACTGTTTTCGATGTAATTTTGATTGGCAATCGATAGGCTATTTTAACTCTATCAACACATAGTTCAAATTCCTAAGCAAGGAACACAATGGTGTCGATTCTGTTGTTCACAAACTAAACTTAATTTAGCCAATTGCTATCTTTTACTAAAAGGTAGTGCGAGAAAAGGACGGCTATAGCTATGAACCATAGACATAGTATATATACTTAAGTCTATGGCTATGAACTAAGTTAGAGATGTCAAACTAGTTTATGCCTTGCGCTTCACCGTGTTTTTAGGCGACATGTTTTTACGTGCACCCTTCATTTGTATGGTTTGTTATGGTTTAGTTCCAACTAAATTTGACAGTTCTAAATTACGTCCGTCTCTTTCTCGTTTTATTAGAGAGAAAGAGATAGCAATAGCCTAAATTAAGTTTAGTTTGTGCACAACAGAATCGACACCAATGGCTATTTATTTGCCTGCGTTATTGATCTAATAGCACGCGCAGGTCGGGAAACATAATATTGTGATTTCCATCAGAGAAACCAGCCTTTTAGATTCAACGCCGCGCATCCGCGCGGTCGGGTAAAGGCGAGGAAGCAAATATATTGGCGGTGCACCTCGAGCCGGTGAGCGCCGCACGTCAGCGGTCCGCGCGGTCTGGCGGTGTATTTGTATCAACGGATTTCATACAAACCAATGCGACATGAGACCCGCTTCACGCCAAGGTCTCACGCGAACGAGCGGTGAAGTAAAAGAATTGCCTTAATGAGAATAGGCTCGTCCGTATTTACATCGGTCATTCTAATAGAGCTTTTTTCGATTGAACACAGACAGTCAGAAAACTCAAACTTTCAATATGTATGATCAATAAGCCCTTTAATAAATTAACTATACTAAGCTATTACGACTGCAAAGAACTGCGCCTTCCTATCTTTAAAAGCCCATGTAGCCATATAGTATTATCAAGATAACGAAGCAAATTCAAAGGGCTTATCTCCTAGTTATCTTGGCAGACAGCGATAGCCATTTAATTAACCATTTATCATATATGCACCATTCGACCTTACACCAACGTTTATGTTCTAACTTTTACGTGAACTTGTCATAATTTGCAGATGCACTTGTTTGTCGTAAAGGGAAAATGGTTTTTTTTAGTGCGCAGTTCAGAAACCAAAAATATGCTCGTAGTAAATGGTTGGAAGTACCGTGACCTTTTACATGTAACATACATAAACTCACGTCTTTTTTCTATGAGGGTAGGCAGAAACCATAACGCGACCTGCTAAGATCCTTACCTACATACCAGTAGCGAACGATCAATTTTTGTAAGAGGTAAGCTGGAGTTCATATCTTTAATGTGAATATATTTCATATCTTTAATGTGAATATATTATTTGTAGAATACTGACAGTGCTATTTTTCATAAGGAATCCTGTAGGAATCGAGTTGTATGGCATCTTCGCCACTGCTACATACTCTCTTTTGCTTTTCCACGTTCATACACCGTGATCTTTTAATTTCAAACAAAACTAAACTTGTTTACGAAATTTTCACATTTTTGGTGGTTAATTTCATTTTTGAGCGTAGAAGTTACAATGTTATTGTAATGGTAGTACCTCTATCAAAATTAGGAGTGTATTTCATGATAGGCTTGAAAGGAAATGAAAACTGAGATGCCCACATATTATGTATGAGAGAATAAGAATATGGTGCACCTACTCCAAATGTATTTGAATAAGGGCAGAAGGATGACGTATTCTTCCCAAAGCCAAAACTACTCTTAATCCCATCATCAGACAAAAATCTCAAAGTAGAACTACAAACTAACACCTAGGTACACACACCAGACTTATCTATCAACCCCAAACACCATAAATCCATAGGGCACACTATCACACAAGTACATCGTACGAAGAACACTGGAACTCTCACTCACGAACCGTCGAACCTAATTAAGGGCATCTTTCCATCGCTGGCTGATTTATTATCATCATTAGAGCGTGTTCGACGTGTCACGAAGACGCCGCGATACCGAGCAATGGATCGGTAACAACGGGGATAAATCGCTGGTGAGGAATCGGTATTCAGATGTTTTATTATGCAATTGTGAGGATATGGTGTTTCTGTTTTTGGTTTGCTGAAAGTGAGTTATAAAAATGTTGAGAGGCGGTTGTAAATATAGTCTGTAATACTGAACTTCGAAGTTTAAAATACCGATGTACCGTAAACATACATAAAGTTTGAAAGTACGACTTACGTGAGTCAGAAGATACGCTATAACGAATTAATTGAGAATGTTCGATGCAACTGTACATTCAGTCAAAAAAGTATCGGGAATGGATGATTTGTTTATGGTTCCAAATTTTTTTTTGTTGTTGTTAGATAAGCACAATTGTTTTCCATTTTGGCGCGGAGTTTGAGTTACATCTGTTAATTACATTAAATACAGTACTGATTTTAGTTATATCATATCTAGTGTGTATTGCGAATTTCTTAATGGACAAAAATATCGGACAAAAAGTTTGTCTTAAATTTTGCATCGCCAATGGAATTTCGAGTTCGGAGTCTCTGAAAATGTTACAGAAGGCTTACAGTGAATCGACTTTATCAAAAACACGCGCTTATGAGTGGTACAAAGCGTTCAAAAGCAGTCAAGGTGTGATGGAAGATTTGCCTCGTTCTGGTATCAACGTCTGCAACTGAAGTTAACATCGCAAAAGTGAAGGAAATAGTGACTGACAATCTTGCCGGAAGGTCAAACGGTAAATAAAAAATATTATTCGGACGTTATGCAGCGTTTAAGAGAGCAAATTAGATAAAAGGGCCAGATTTGTGGAAAGAAAATTCTTGGATTTTGCACCACGATAATGCGCCTTCGCACAGTTGTGAACGATTTTTTGACCAAAACTCAACAAATACCATCGAGCAACCACCTTATTCACCAGATATGGCTCCAGCCGACTTCTTTATTTTTCCTAAACTCAAATTACCACTTCGTGGCACCCGTTTTCATTCAGTAGAAGACATAAAGGAGAATTCGCGGCGAGAACTGAACTCAATTCTGGAATAAGCATTTAAAAAATATTTTTATGATTGGATTATTAGCTGGCGTAAGTGTGTCGGTTCTGAAGGAGCATACTTTGAAGGTGATAAAATAAATTTGGATAAATAACTAATATTTTGTGTTTTATTGATCTTTTCCCGGTACTTTCTTGACAGAGTAGTATGTTTGTAAAATTCATGGAAATGTTTATAATATGTTTACCATTGCCACTCGATAAAGAGCATTGATTCATCGATAACAGTGAATTAAAATCTTTTTTAATCATTAAGTGAATAAAAACATTTTGAATTTGGAACATGCACGAATTATGTACAAAATATAAATAATACGTGCTGACATGAATTTAACACTGGACTTCGAAAACAGTTCTAATATAACTATATTTTTGGTAATGTTTAATCCTTTGATCTCTTTTACCGATTATATGATAAAATGTGATAAATATAAACACTATAATAGTAGATTGTATGACAAGGGAGCAAAATAGTATTTTTACGGCGAGGGCGCTATTTTGAATCCTGAGCGTAGCGAGGGATTCAAAGTACATCGCCTGAGGGAAAAATATGTTTGCTCTCGAGTCATATACTCTACTTTTCATCTCGTTCTATGAGAAAATTAATAAGAGACACTTTTAAATAATTATTGAATAAGTTTAATTAAAAAAAATGACATGAATGTAAAAAAGGTCAATTACAAAATTTATATTTATATCTAATACACTGGCGAAATTTTGAAAATTTATTATCACTGTGTGTGTGTTTTATTGGGGATTGATATAGTTGTGGACATAAGTCCACAACTATATCAATCCCAAATAAAACCCCCGAGGAAGAGCGAAACCAAATAATTCTACAGCAAGATGGTGCTCCAGCCCATAACAGCAGAATCACTACTGCCTACATTAATAACCATTTTAATACCTGGATTGGTACAAAACGCACAATCAGATGGCCTGCGAGATCGGCAGATCTCACCCCATTCGATTTTTTTTGTGGGGATATGTAAAAAATCAAATTTACATGAAATCTTATGCGAATGACAACGAGTTGAGAGTTGAAGTTCAGAATACGATTTATAATATTCACCACAACACTTTATTAAAGGTTACTAGAAATGTATTTGTTAAAAGAATAAATTTGTGTATCCAAGAGAATGGAGCCCATTTCGAGCAACTAATTAGTTAGTTTACCATTTTTTGTAAATAATATAATTAATTTAAGATTTCCTGGTTTTCCTTTCATTTAATTTATCATGTTTGTTAGAGAGATTTCATCCTTATAATTGACCCTAACGATCGATGCCATAAAAGTACAGGGTATCATTTTTTCAGATTTTAGCCGGTACGATTCCCGGGTGTGGGAGAAGACAATTTTCGAAAATCTTTGAATGCAGTTTGCTTTCTATTCAAAAATAAAGGAATGTTTCCTTTGAGTAAAATTTTCTATCTGCAGTATTAAGAGTACTTTCCCTCCAGGTGGCATTACAAAATTCCACCCTGTATATAGATTTCCCGTACAATTAAAGATCCACATAAACTGGTTTTGTATAGCTTGATTGGTCGCCATGCATACAAATTATTTTTTCTTAGACCCAGTTTGTGGCCATGTTAAATGTTAATCATGGCGTCAGTGGCATTTTTTAGATCCTCTGAAGTGCGTAGCAGCCCATTTGATTAGAAATAACCTATCCTCATCTGATCAGTCTCTTAAAACTATTCTTACCTTATGTTCACTGAGTTTCCTCAGCAGTTCGTGGTAGGGAGCTCCTCGGGCTGCGGCAAGTGATGGTGGAGGCAGGCGACCCTCCATGCAGTGCAGCCAGCGACGGAGGCAGCGTAACTCGTGAGCGGTGTCTGATGACAAAATAGATTTATGTTATTAAGTATTGTTGATGCGACATGAAATACCTACGTTCACAAAAGCAGTCTTTAATGTTAGCACTGCTGCGACCAGGCCTCCTCTGTGAGCTAAGTCTATACTAATGTTCTAAAGAAATAGTTTGTGTGTAGGGTGTAATCTACGGAACTAATGATCCAATCCTAAAAATTCTGAAATTCACTAGCAGAAAGCTACGTGGGTGCTATACTGCTACATGCATTAATTATATTTATATCATGCTTATTAACTGAGCTTTCACAATTTTAGTAGAATTCTAAAATTGTGAAAGCTCAGTAGTTAAGTACTCGTATAAATCTACCACGCGGGGCCAGTGCATCTTAGTAATATCATAGGTCTTCTGACATGCTAGTAGTATCGAGCAGTGGTGATTAATTTATTACACATAATAAAAGTGCCTGATGCGACGAGCCTACGACTCGTATATCGGGGCTGTTTCTACACTGTTGAGTGCATGTTTATGGTACTGAGGTAAAAACCAGGGGTTGCAGTGTAACAAAAGAGTTTTAGACTACCTAAATATAATATTCAAATATTTCTGCCCTTTTACCATGTTACTTGGCGTCGGCGGAACACGTTTTTTTTCTTCCATTCATTCCCTGTCAAACGCAATCATTTACTCCTTTTTCAATCATATCATTCCTCACACAATCCAACTATCGTTTCCTTAGTAAGTAAAATCAACAGTAAAACAGTGGGTAGGTACAGTTACAATGTGACTGTGGATTGTTAGCAGTGCTTGACCAGACACTAAAGATCAATCGGTTATCGTTATTTTCATTTTTTTGTTCTTATCCCAATTTATATAGGACCAGCAAAATTATAAATGATAAAACGCCATCTATATTTTACTTTCGTATACTACGCAGTGACAACGCCATCTAGCGGCTGCAAGAAAGTGAACAATGTTGATTATAGTTATAAACTTTATTGATAGATGGCGCTATTCTCAAATTGACAAACTATTCCATGTTTTGTTGGATTCAGACCCCACGAAAACCAAGTTTATCGTGTCAATATAAGCTACTTAACTACATGCATATTTTAATTAAGTTTCTAATCGGTTTTTTTTTTACAAAATTGAAGTTTGTAAGGATACTAACCAACTGTGTCAGAACTGTCTCCCTCGCGATGCTGCTGCTCAGGACTAAGTAGCAACCGGAGACCTTCCCACTTCACATTCAAATGTTCTATTCGCCACGTCACCTGAGAAATCAAAACAAACAATTTTATTAATAACGTTATGGCGTTAAAAGTCGCGTCGTGCCCCAACGTAAAAAAATCAACGAGCAACGAATTAAAACATGCCTATCAACTTATATATTCTTTTTATTTTTGACTTTGCCACTGTTAAAAAGCTTTTAAAGCTATTTTCAAGTAACTGCAGCTTCAGCTTGTACGCAATATGAGCATAATGCAAGAGTTATTATGGCACTGTGAGTTTCTATGGTTTCGCTCGGGCGCTTTATTATCAGAACGGTTGTCCTTCTTTTGTTATTGTGCATTGAGAATACAACAGAGCGCATCCCAGATTCCCAGCGCAGCAAAAATCTCCAAACAAACAGTACCTACTTTGTGCATCAAATAAACGATAAAAATTCACCTGTTTATTCGATGACTAGGCTTTAATCGCTTGCTGGACTTACTACCTAAGGTACTACCTTGACTCGCCCTAACTCCACCCCATTGGACACATTGTCAGCTATAGTTTGTTATACATTGTCATAAACGCCCACGACTCGAGAGTTTTAATGTGGAATCGTCTGTAATATTAAAGGTACCGCCAATTGCGGCTAAGAATACGATTTGGTGTGCGTTTTGAGTTTTGAACCATTGTCATCATAATTCAAGTTTAACTGAGTTAAGAAATTGATTCCAAACGGGTCTATAAACCCGCCATGTGTACCCGCCTGCCAAGCGTGGCGATTATGGCAAAACCCCCCCTTTGGGGGAGGCCCATGTCCAGCAGTAAACGTCTTTCGGCTGAGGTGGTGGTGGGTCTATAAAAACCAGCCTTTTTTTTCAATCCCCGGCTCTGTTCCACTCCTCCAAAAGCCTCGCTCCACTTCTTCCATTTCTTCACCAGCCTAAGTGACTTGACTCGCATCAGCATCATGTAAACTACTTACTTCAGCACTGGCTTCAGGTATACGGTCGAGTATAGCTGTGGCCTGCTCGATGAACTTGGCGCGACGCGGTTCTACTGACACCAGCTCCGACATACGACTCTGCAAACAACACAGGTATTAGACTTCTACTTAATGTCCTGGCTGCATGATACTTATAATATGGAAATAATCGATAAGAGGTACATATAAGCAAAAGTAGCTTAAATATCTTAACAGAAACCATGGATACCCTTAGATGTAGTGATTAGCCAATAGAGCCGCTGGCGAACCCAGGTTGGCCGCTGTCGAAATAATCTGGCTAAATAGGGTATCATCGACCCGTCCCAAATACAAAGTGTGGAGTCTGCAGGATATGCCCCGCTGCCTTTCTGACCCATCCTGCACAGCAATTATTCAAAACATTTGCATGCCATAGTCGCTTCGGCCGTCAAGGAAACCGTGGTTTCGTATGTGGTAAACATGTCTGAACGAATTTTTACTTGTCATCCTATATGCACTTTTTAATACCTACTGTATGTGTACACATGTTTGAGCAAATAAATATATCTTATCTTACAGCCACCTCTGCAACTTCCAGGATTTAAACGAAGCCAACGAAAGACCTGTGCAGGTGGCTTTTCAATAGTCAGGTATTATTTGAGTCTATCGACATGCAAAGAAGAATGGAGCCAAATCGGCATCTGATTAGTTTATGTGACCAGATTTTCTTCCTTTTTGATAGGAGTTTAACTGTCATAACATTTTGGTGGTCCAGAAAAGGCCATTGGTTTAAGGCGACTACAGGAGCTAAACGCGAGTTTTATAATGCAAAAAAGCTAGTGATTCACTGCAATAAACAAAACCAGAAAAATATATGATATTCTTCAGGATCTAAGCTAGTACGATAGTGTTTTGAAAACAATACAACTAATTTTATTCGATAGAAAAAAATCACGAACTTATCTCTAAAAATTTCTTTTAACGAGTAAAAGCCATACTAAAATACATGCGAACATTCTGGTTTTTTGGTAAATAATTCTACAAGCAACATATTAGCATCATAGTGTTTTATTTGTTTAGTCCAATCAATAATCAATGCCTTAATGTAATATTTTAGTATTTCAATTATTTCAATAAACAATTTCAATTTCAATTTAATTTTTTTGTAAATAGCAAAAAACCACTGATTTCGCACTATGCGGCCCGCAGTGACTAACGTTACAACCACTTTGTAGTGCAAGCTGATTAGAACCTTATTGTAACAGTATTTCAAACGAAGTTTGAACCACCACAAATAGACTTGCTAATTTAGCTCCTGTAGTCGCCTTAAGCCTGTCTGTGCCTGTGCAATGCCTGGGTCTTAAACGCAGCATGCGGTCGAGGTAACAAGATTCAGAAACCAGTAAACGCTCAAAATCATCATCAGCATTTATAAAGTTCCCACTTTGAAACACAGGTCTCTTCTCAATGATAGAATGAGAGGGAGTGGGCTGTAATCCACCATGCTAGGCCCAGTGCGGGCTGGTAGATGCTCATGGGCTCACAGTAACTGGTTTTTTTTTTCAACTGGTTTCCAGCCTTCTTTTATTTCGGAAATACACAAACAAATTGGTTCGGGGTTACTTAAAGCTATTGGTAGCTTGCATAGAGGATTTTGGTACGCCTAATGTAAATAAATTATAGAACCGGGCGTTACTTTGCGGTAATCCATGACATTGCAATTGTATGCAAAACGTTTAGTTTTAATTTCGTGAAAAACGGTCCAGGCCTGGTTGCAGGATGCAGCACCGCCCTCTTGCCCGCAAGAATATACACGAAAAGCAATAATGCCCCGTGGAGGGGCGAAATACGTGTCGAGTAGTAGTTTCCACCATCATCAATAAATTACAAATCTGTTTAGTCCGTCAGTTAGAGTATTGTCAAATATTTTTTGATAATCTAACTGACGGACTAATTAGATTTTTTAGGACACAAGCCTGTTGCTTTTCCTGCATGTGCATATTGAGAAGGCGGTGCTGCATCCTGCATTGGAGCCTGGAGTTTTTTTCCCGGAATTAAAACTAAATTTTTTGCATCGCATTTAAGGCCTACTGTAGGTAAACTGACCATCCTCAATTTCCTGCTGGACAAGTTCTCGGGACTAGAATAAATCTCCTCCTGCACGTGAGTGAGCCACTGACAGAGCTCGTTGAACTCCGCCACCAGCTGGCTGAGGGACCACTGACGGTTGAAGCCGGAGGTCGGGTTGAGGAGGCGAGGGCAGCCGTGGAGGGACGAGCTATGGAGGAGAAGCTCGCCGTTCGCTTCCTGGAGAGATAAATGAGAGGGGTAAGCTGGTGTCTTTACAGGGTGTAAACGACCTTATCACGAAGCCGTCAATCAAGCATTCTGTACATCAAACTAAGTCACTTTACGCAAAAATTATTGCTGGGATTTTTATTTTTGGGGTGAAAAATCATGTTCTGTGGTATAACTCAATGTAACGCACTCAAAACATTGTGCTGATGGATGGATTGAATATGAATAGTACAGGGGTCGTGGAGGTGTTTAAAGAAAATCTTACAATAAAAACATTAACTTGTTTAAAAAAAAAAGTCAAAAAGTTGGAGCTTTGACCCCCAATATCTCCGTAACTTTAAGGTTCCCAGGTATGGTGTAGAACAAAAAAATTATCGCAAAGACGGGGAGAAGAAGTGCCTCTCGGCTTCGTTAAGAGGTTTTTACACCCTTTAATTTGAAGTGGTTTTAGGTTGGTGGTAATTATCGAAAGGCCTGGTTAAATAGCTGATTGATAAAGTCTTTCTGGCCATGGCTGCCGATCTCACTGCATAGTGTGTGCGATAACACAGGTACTATCGAGTTCACTGACGGTCTGCAAATTTCCAGTCTTATACCACAGTAAAAGGATAAGCAATAGTGTAACTCGGACGTGTCCTTCAATATTGAATTCACACGTCCGAGTCACACTACTGCTGCCTACTGTCGATCAGGGCTAGGGTTGCTGCTAGCGGGTATACTGTGTGGTTTATCGTTAAGAAAATGACGCGGCGCGAGCGACTTTCAGTCTGTTCGCACCTTGAAGTATCCTTACGGGCGGGGGAAGGGGCGCTCGGTTAATTACGTCAGTGTTTCGGTCGTTTCTTTGAAGCCAACCTACTGCTTATAATTTTACTGTGCTTATGCTAAGTAAAAAGGTTGAAAAGTGACCGACCGTCGGTGAACTCGGTAATACACTCTTTCTTTTACTCTCTGAAGCCCTATGGGATGGCAAACTGATATGACAGAGAGATCAGGCGCAAGATCAACAGCTTAAAGTGCTTTTCGAGGCACATGGCTCTCATCACCAACTTCCAAACTCCGGGCTGCTACTAAGAAATTCCTAGACAACCCCAATACAGCCACAGGTCGTCGCCGGCGCTGCTGCCGCTCATACACAACACAAGTAATAGCTTTGTTATAGAGACTAAATTACCTTTCGGCTGTCGATGTTTTGGTTGTGCATGATACATACACACGTAGTAGCTTTGTAATAGAGCCTAAATTACCTTTCAGCTGTCGATGATCTGGTTGTGCATGAGACATACACACGTAATAGCTTTGTAATAGAGACTAAGTTACCTTGCAGCTGTCGATAATCTGGTTGTCCATGATATAGTCGTAGTGGTGCTGCAGGAGGGGCCACAGGTCGTCGCCGGCGCTGCCGCCGCTCGCTGCCGACCCCCAGCTGCGGCGCCAAGCTTCGCGACATGGCTCCTTCCTGGAAAAACAGAATTAACATTAGTAAAAAGTATTTTTATAACATTTTATAACAATTACATTTCAGTTTATTTTTATTCAACTATGCTTATCGCAGTCTTAAGCTGGACCTATGTCCTATCCAAACATACTCTGTAGTGTAGACTACAGGACAGCAATTTTTTCTTTCATTTGTGCAAAAATATTCGGTTATCCGTCCGTCCCGGCTTTTTGGGGTCATAATAAAGGGTGTAAAAAACTTCTTAACGAATCCGAAAGGCACTTGTTCTCCCCGTCATTGTGATCATTTTTTTGTTCTACACCATATCTGGGAACCTTCTAGTTACGGAGATATTGGGAGTCTAAAGTTCCAACTTTTTGACAAGTTTTTTTTTAATACAAGTTTTTAATGTAAGATATTTACTTTACAACACCTCCACGACCTCCGTACTATTCAATCCATCCTCCAGCACAATGTTTTGAGTGCGTTACATTGAGTTCTACCACAAAACATGAATTTTCACCCCAAAAAAAAATGTCTCCCAGCAATAATTTTTGCGTAAATTTACTCAGTTTGATGTACAGAATGCTTGGTTGACGGCTTCGTGATGAGGTTGTTTACAGCCTGTATATCCGTCAAGCGGGTGGATGGCGGTCTACCTAATTCATTCCCATCCTGCGCTTGGACATCCAACGCGTGGCTTTGCACACATCATCCATTTTTAGTATAACTACTACCTTACCAGAAATCAATAGGCATAGGTCTTTGTCTATAGATATAGACCTTTTATAAGGTCTTTATTTTGTGGTTTTTTTCCTAGGTCGGGCAGGTCGCTACCAAACATCTGAATTAACATTATTATTACTTGCACCTCTTGAATATATTTTACTTAAAGTTTACTTAGAAGTTCTAATTATACAAACCGTGAAAACGGTTTTCGTGGGGGCATTGTCAAGATTTTAAGAGTTTTATAAACTTTCCTTTAATAAATAAATAAATTTAATATATACCATTGTGTGATAAATAATACCACTGCGCCTAAATGTACACTTTTTGTGATACTTTTTTAAATAAATTATTCTTATTCTTTTATGCAGTAGCGAGATGACGCAGGTTAACAGTGTAACCAGTAACTACTACATAGTGAGAGTTACTAAATTACTTACCTAAATGAAAACTTAAACTTGTGTGGATGCAAAGTTCAATGACAACAACCCCGCTTGTTTACGTTTATATGAAAATAAACTGATTGTAGTTGTAGTAGCTGTAGTAATTAATTCTTGTTAGGTCATGCGCAACAAGCTCTGTTTAAAGCTGCGCGAGAGCACCAGACTATAAAATAGTTTTTTTGTTGTGGTGGCCACTTCGATCCCTACACTCGTACATGTAGTATTTAGTATCGGAAATGTAGATAAAGATAGCATAAATTGCCATTCTTACATTAACATCTCTTAGAAGAGGTTGGTAAGCAATTAAGGCATTTGTCTGTTCACGTTAATTACCTTTTTTGTACACGTAATTTAGCATGTTAATTTAGGCGTTACGTAAATGTGGCCAACGTTTTAATGTGTTAAATTATAAACGTCATTACTAATGGTATTGAACGTTAAGCGATAGCTCGGGTGTCGGTTTTTTTTGGCACATCAAAAGGTTTCAGCGCATAGTTTAGCGCGCTAAGCGATGTTGACTACATTAACGCCGTCTCATTCCGCGAGACGCGCGCGCATAGCAAGGACGCGTTGCCAGATGCCTTGAACCTTTTATCTGTAGTAGAAACTGTTAAAATCTGTATGCTGTTTTAACTTAAAATCTGTATAATTAAAATAAACATAAACAGAGTATTAATCATCATCATCATTGCTTCTTTTGAAAAACAAGGGATACATACTAGCTGCGGGACTGTTAGAAAGAGATATTGCGGCCCCAGAATATAATGGAACATTTATGAGTTTTAGTCAGTACAAGTCTGACACTATTTGATGATTTACCATGTGAAAAAAAAGGGATAAATACTACCGTGACAAGGTTTGATTATCTGCCCGCTTAGCATGACCACCGAAGAAACGAAAGAGAATCGACAAATCTTTTGTTCATCTGTCATTTTGCTGTCATTGAATCGACAAAATGACAGATGAACAAAAGATTTGTCGATTCTCTTTCCTTTCTTCGGTGGTCATGCTATGCGGGCAGGACGACCCGAATGGCGCAGCGGTAGTGAGGCTACCTTACGGTCCCGGGTTCGTATCCCGGTAGGAACAAATGTTTCCGAGTCATGGAATCGTGGAGTCATGGAATCGTGGAGTCATGGAGTCATCTAATTGCATAAATGCATAAAATAATTTATGACGCTCATTGTTGCAACTAGGGTAGCTGCTGCAAGCTCCATTGTATCTTTAACCGCTGAACCGGACTAACGAATTTTCTGAAAAATATTGTGTGTTAACGCGTGACATCTTGAAGAATTAACTCTTAACGGCATTGTAACCTAAATGAAGCCAACGCGCATTTTTAATGCATTTTTTTCGGATTGGTAATCATCAAATGACTCGTCCCGCTCTGGGCGAAGCAGGAGGGAGTGTCAGACTTTTACTGACTAAAACCCATCCATGTTCCTTCATCGCCCTTTGTGTTCCGGGGCCACGGTATCTCTTTCGAACAGTCCCGCAATCCCGGCAGGGCATTTTTAATGCCTTAATTAACGAGTAGTTGACCATTGCCATTTGCCATTAACGTTAACGCTAAACCAGATGTGGCAGTAGCATTATTAGAAATATTATGGAAAAACACTATTATTTACTGACTACCTCGTTGCTTTAGTGGCGCGACTACTGAGCATGAGGTCCTAGGTTCGATTCCCGGGTCGGGCAAAGTGCTATGACTGGTGTCCGCAACTCCACGTCAAAGCGCGTATTTTGCGTGCGTTCACATTTAGGTATCACAAGCGGTGGAGATGTAAAATGGCCGTTGTTTGGAGAAACCTAGTTCCCGGTTTATTTAACAAACCGAGCTTTGTGACTATCTATCTACCTATTACTAAGCAAGTTACTTATTTAATTAGGGAGCCTGCTTAAAATCCGTTTATGTTAGGTACTACCGAAGTTCACTGATGATCTCAACCATATAACTTAGAGCATAAGGGTGAAAGTGGCACACCGTCAGTGAACTCGGTCGTACCTGACACTGTGACACACACAAATTCTTCTCCAAACAGCTTTTTGAATGATCACGTACCTCTTTTTAGTAAGACTATGGTATGGCCGCTCGAGTTGTTCACAGCGGCCGCCAGGCGGCGCGGGCTGGCTTCTCAGCGATGACAACGAGAAACTACTCTTCATTGAAGAGTGTTCGAAACCTGGAAAATACTACTCTGTCAAGAAAGTACCGGGAAAAGATCAATAATACACAAAATGTCTGTTATTCATCCAAATTTATTTTATCACCTTCAAAGTATGCTCCTTTAGAAACGATACACTTGCGCCAACGAATAATCCATTCATCAAAACATTTTTTAAACGCTGCTTCCGGAATTGAGTTCAGTTATCGCCGCGAATTCTCCTTTATGTCTTCTATCGATTGAAAACGGGTGCCACGAAGTGGTAATTTGAGTTTAGGAAAAAGAAAAAAGTCAGCAGGAGCCATATCTGGTGAATATGGTGGTTGCTGGATGGTATTTGTTGAGTGTTTGGTCAAAAATTCGTTCACAATGATAGCCTTGTGCGAAGGCGCATTGTCGTGGTGCAAAATTCAAGAATTTTCTTTCCACAAATGCCCAGATTGCTATACTTTTGTGTATTAGTTGAACTATCTTATAGTGCTGGTCTAGTGATCGGACGACTGCTGAGAATGAGGTCCTGGGTTCGATTCCCGGGTCTGTCAAAGTTTTATTGGGTTTTTCCATCCGAAATGTTCTCAGTAGCAGGCACGGCGTCTGGATTTGTGCTCGGTTGATGGCAATAGGCTCTCCCCCTATCACATGAGATTTAAAAATACTGGCGATATGTGGGTGTACTATTAGATACACCTCTGCCTTACCTTTCGGTGATTAAAGGCGTGATGTTATGTGATGTAATAAAATTAGTACATTTTTTTTGTATTTCTTTGTAAGCCATAAAAAATCAAATGGGTCGGAGTAAAGGGTTGGACTATGTCTACTTTGGTTTAGACATGGCTCAACTCAATACCAGTGTGAAGTTTTTTTTATGCTGTGACACCTTATTGAGATGTATGGTGAAATCATGCATCCAAGAAAAAGATCTTTATATAATAAACTACTAAAAGAGTTTCTCAATTTATGTGCGCTATATTTCACTTTGTTTACGGCCACACAAGGCGCAATGAAACCACATAAACATCAGTATTAAGGAATAATAAATGAATAAATTCTACTTACTCGTGGACATCTTGTTCGTGTTATCTCAGGGAACTTCTAATAAAATCAATTTACTGATAAATCAACATTAGGGCCCCACGAGTCGTTTGTACTGTCTCATCAATCCTTAATCTTTGTACTTCAATACGATCTTCAACCGTATTGTCTAAGTGTTAAAGTCTAAAATTGCTTCGTTTAAATAGTGCTATGGCGACTAGATTCGTTATCTATATTAATAAGTACAAATAAATATTGTTGGATCATGTAATCTTGAAGGACTCATGAATTTGAAGGTTGCATGTTGGTTTGGTTACTCGTTCGGTGGTCACATTTTGGTTGGCGGTTCTCTTTTCTTTTGCCGCGCTGATTTTTGCCGGTCGGTCCTGGAATTAAAGAAAGAACATCGTTAGAAAAAAGCTAACTAGTTAATTAAGAAAAGTACTTTCTATAAGGTACATAAATAGGGACTAAAAAATAGCACACGTTTTGTACCAATTAACTAGGAATGTACCGCCTACATTACCCGCCAACAATAGTACTTTAGAACCTTTTAAAGTTTCAAGTCTTAATTGGTTTAGGACTGAGACTTAGGCTTCAGGTTAAAAGGCATAATTAACTCTCTCTGTGCCAGGTAAGGACCGACCCACACTGGGCAGTGGGATTTGTGCTAAAAGGTGCAATAGAGTAACTTTAAACTGCTACATAGGTCGATCATATAATGCTAACACCAAAACATCATCATCATCATCAGCCTATTAATGTTCCCACTGCTGGGACACGGCCTCCATAAGAAGGAATGGGCTATAATCCACCACGCGGGCCCAGTGCGGATTGGTAGATGTCACATATCTTCGAATTTTTTGGTTCCAGGACATGCCGGTTTCCTCACGATGTTTTCTTTCGCCGAGAGCAGCGGTTATGAAATAAATTACACAAAGTAATGCGCCTGCCTGAGTTCGAACCCACGACTTACTGTTTGTAAATCGGGGCCGCCACCACTGGGCCAACGCTGCTCTAAAACAGGATACGTAAAGGGAATTTAAAAGTTCAATTAATCATTTTAGGCTTTCACCGGACATGTCAAGATTTGATTCGTTGTACAAAGGAAGCAGATACGATCAATTTGAGTACCAGTCTACGTAACATGTTTCAATTAGGAATTCTACAAATTGCAGTTACGAAAATGTCAGCATTTCTAATGCGAACTTTGCTAGGTGATTACGATAAAGACTGCTGTTTGAATTGTCAATGAACTAAAACACCGACCAGCCCCAGTATTCACAAACGCTTGGTTTCGATTTCGATTCAACAAGTCTTATGTCTATCTTTTTTGGCAGTACGAGAGGCAGCGAGCGAGATAGACATACGATTTTTCGAAAAAAAAAAGAAGAAGATTTGTCGTGGTTGAAATTTGAAAATCTGCTCGAACTAGAAGATAGCGGGACGAGTATACAAGACCAGCGACCAACGATTCACATTGGCCCTGGATGGGAAAACCCAATAACACCATAGATCTTGAGTGGCCAAGCGAATAACTGGAAATCAAGGGGGAACCCTTTGCCTAGCAGTGGAATGACGCAGGTTAACAGTATCAGTATCAAACTACTACGAACTACGGTTGATGGGCACACATCAACAACAACATTGCACACCCAGGTTGGAAATAGAGAAACCCATTTTTCCCAGATATGAGACCTAGCTAGATCGTTTTTTTGGCCCCATAAAACCCATGCAACTTTCATCGAAATCGTTAGAGCCGTTTTCGGAACGTGATACTAAAACTTCTGAAAATAATAAGCTAGTCTCCACCATCAATAAATAGCTACTCTATTTGGTCCGTCAGTTAGAGTATTGGAAAATAATGGACACGTATTTTTTGTTTTTGTAAATCAATGAATATTGACTAAGATAAAACGCATCAAAACTCGGGAGTGGGGGCTCGTGACGTCACATCGCACTAAAATTTATAGCACAGCGTGACGTATTGAGAATTTTAAAAGCGTCGTATCATCGTCAAATTTGGTTTACGTAACAAAAGAAAAAAATGTATCAAATATTTTTTGATAATCTAACTGACGGAGTAATTAGATCTTTTCAGGATACAAGCCTATTCGTGGACAGCTTTTGTTAGCCAGCTTTTGTTTGTAACAGGTTCCGTAGGTAATAACGTACCTTGAAGATTGTTCGATTAAGGATTACCTACTTACGAATAATTAAGATAACACCAGTAAATTGAGGAAACGACGTGATGACTGAATGCATCCGATGAAGTAGGAATTTAAAACAGGCTTTCTTCCTTTGCGAATTCGCCTTTCCTCGTTTCTTGGTAATTATTTATCAACCAACTACTGAGTTCCTGCGACTGCAATAATCGTTGCACTAAATATCCTGGTCCTTGGTCTTACAGATTAGAGGGACCGTATTCCTCATCGGTGCACGACTAGAAGAATTTTATTCTACTCTTGATTTCTCTCTCAATCTCTCGATACAATAAACCGAATTTGAGTCTAAGTACGTTTGTACTGCTATCGTTCCAGCACTGCAAGTACGTAGCAATCGATAACGATCGAATCGATACGATTCGATAAATCCGACTTTTCGATTGGTTAAAAACTCATTTTATCGAGAATAACTGTCAGATTTATCGAATCGTATCGAATCGAGTGCTACGTACTTGCACTGCAGATTCGAGAAATGTCGGTAAAGTTGATTGTAAGTTATACTTATTTATTTGTTTATTTAAACTAATAATTAATAGTTTAATATAATTAAAATAATAAAATTAATAGATACTTGCTGCACTTACAGTTTCCGCCAAAGGCTTACATGAGAGGTCGCATACTAGATCTGAAATCTATCCTTCACTTACGCTTTTCTCTACATTTCCCAAAATCAATAACCAACAAGCAAATCCAAGCAACATCTTACACAAAAACTAAGTTAATTCCCCCAACACCATCTAGGGCCGTAAAGTTACGCTTACGCATCCAATTTGCGATCTCCGATGAGCATGATCTTACATCACAAGCAATACGGAAGGTAATTTACTTAAAACTTGAATGTTATGAAATATTTTAATTAACTTACCTACGCACTGACTGACAATCGGTGCTACCATGTCTGTTTATGTTATTGGGTTAGCCGTGAAATTGGCTTAATAAAAGTAATGTTTATTGCCGAATGCTCACATGTTTGCAGATTGAGTTATTATTTTACCGATTTAACTATTAGGCAATTTGAATACACGCACTTGCTAATTTTATAGCGGTTTTCGGTTTTGGTCAGCTTCAATCTGTCACTAATACTGACCGACTACTGCTTTGTGATATCCTGTGACCTACATTAACTCGAAGCTATCCCTAAATCGAAGAATGTTTAGCCGTCAAGCCATGCCACGGATTGACGCTAGTCGAACCGGTCTACGGTACTCATTGACAATTTCAATGCCGATACAGATTTGTCAACAAATATGTGAATGATGCTCGGTCGGTCGTCGTCGGAGTTTTCGGGAAACACCTCCACGAGTGAGCAATAACTTTCTCATATCTCAAGAAAGCCTTTTCAAGTTTTCTTGTCCACAAAACTTTCAAAACACACTCCTTAATATTAACCAACCCATTCAGAACCAACACAACATTCTAAACAAACAGACGAACTCAAAAACGAAAGTGAAAACACGAAACTGTATACCGGTAGCGCTCAATATAAACAACTGAGTACACGAAAAAAAACGACCATGTCGTCCATATCTTAAGCAGAGCCCTTATCACATAACGTAGCCTAAATACTTTCTCCAAACGATCGATTGTTTTCACTGTACGTCACCAAGGGCGACCGACTACAGCACGATTGGAAAGTCGCAATTTTCTTTGACAGTTTCACACCAATTTGCGGATTTACAAGACAAATCGCTGCGATACGCGCCCGTCGGCTAGTTAGTTGTTGTTCTAAAATGGTGTGTTCAGAACATTTTTGGGATTGTTGGGCGGTCCCGTATTTAGCTGACAGGGTTGGGAAACAGCTGGTCAGTCTCAAAGCCTAATAAACTACGTAAAAGGTTCGAAGAAATGTGGAGATATCTAGAAAAGTCTGCAAGATTTTACTCAGTCAAAGAAAGAAAATTAGATTATCAGTACAACTAATAAAAAGTAAACATAGACAGAAAAAAAAGAAACAAAATTGGTCCAGTACGAGACCAAAAAGCCTCAAAGAACAATACAATGAATGGGGGCCGCACACAACATACAGAGTCGGGAAAAGCTTACTTAGGTGATGATCTGATCCAGGTTGATTTTAAAAGATGAAGATAGAAGAAGGTTGATTTTTTGGTTGGAAATAGAAGTCATCCTCATACATCACCGTTAACATTATCACGCAAATAAGCTGTTACACAACAGCTAAGCCATTTAGCGGTATAAACGGCGACAATGAACTTGAACCTCAAACAGGCGCCTTACCTAATAGCTTTAATGGTAGTCAATGTTTGAATACCAATTAATTACCGGATGTCCGCTAAAACAATGCAAATAACATCAAATCACCACCAACACTTATTTATATACAACCACTTAACATGTTTATTGACAACACACCAAAACAAACAGATAATGAAAAAGAATATTTGTCCAAAACTTTTTCCAATACTGTAAGTAAACATTGCGTTTACTTTCTACCGTTAACCTATAAACCCCGTGCTATGGGTCAAATTGACCTCCACAATGTACACCAATTTGATCCGTCTACTGTTCTAACGGTAAACGCATTAAAGCTTAAATTTATGGCTCCAAGATAATACCCTAAGCTGTCTCGTGTACTGCGAATATTAATTCTGTTGAATTTGCAGTGTTTCTATCGACAGCCACTACATTATATTGTTTAGTTTGCTAGATCCTGTTGATAGATTTACTAAAACATGAGCCAAATGCTTGGTAGTTTACTACTGTTTCCAGAAAATAGGACTTGGATAAGATGACTGTATTTTATGGAAATATATTACTAAGAAAAGAAATGAGACTTTCAAATGCGAAGAGATGGTAAAAGACAAAGCTAATGAGACAGGTTATCTTCCCCTGCAGAAGAAACGATTAGATATAATAGCTAGCTTGACCCTTACAACCTAACCTAAGTCTAGACAATCTACTGATAGCATTGTTCTTACTTTCAAAGTTTCAACATTCTTCTCCAACAGATGTCAGATCTAAAGAAAAGAGTTTGCTCATTACCCCCAAAGGTCAGGTGAGGGAAATGGTTAGAGCTAACATAATACTACCACGTGATAGGTCAACTAATTAGGTGCACTTTGACATCTGAAGAAAGATTGTATCAGGAAGATGAGCAGCATCTAGCTATGGATAAATAAAAGTAAGTGGCGTTTGACCTGTTGTGACCTAAGACAATTTAGAAACTAGTTTTTTGATTATCAAATTCTAAATGCAGATTCAGAAGGCGTAAAATTTGATGAGCATAAAACTGCATCAACATCAATTCATTAATTTGGATGCAACAATGGTGTGAGATGATACTGCCTACGAAACCAAAGAAAATCAATCAATCGTTTTCTATAAAGCTTTTGATACGCTGGACACTGGCGGTATTGAACAGAGGATATACGGACACGATTCGTATCTGAATTTTACCGACGATATGTTCACAATGGTAGCCAATGCTGAAGAAAAGAGGCGTTGCGTCGCGTCGCGAAGAATATGACTTCCGCGGCGCCATTGTTGTTTCTACCTGGGTGGTCCATTCTCAGCCTGAGACCATATAAACTTTGCACACACTTTCAAGTAATCAACGTTACACGAAATTTCTAATGGTTATATGATTAACAAGCGGGTAAAAGTAAAGATGCGTTCTGACAGATTAAAGATGAATGAGTTATTTAATTTAAACGAAACGAAAGTAAATAAGTATTATGTTATCACGATTGCTCCGTGCGAAACATATTCTAATATCTTAAACAATGTAGAAAAAAACAAACACTTGTAGGCATTACTTTCCCTTAAATAAGTTATTAAAGCATAGATTCAAATCGAAATTGTTTTTAATAACTGAATAGAAAAGGTTTTCTCAACGAAAGTACGAAGAAGTTTTTTTCATTCATTGATGAAGACACACCTCGTTATGTAGTAACGAGGTGTGTAGTTCGGAATGAAATTAAGGTGGTTCATAATGCTGGATGTATCAATCATCGTTACCTGACAGAACACAGTGAATGAGATTGAAATAAATTCTATTGATGTAATGAATGCCTCGGGCAGGTGGATTCTCTTTCTTAAAGGTTAGACGTTACATTAATTATATATCCAGAGTATTTTTGGAGAGATGATATTCACATAGTCTCCAGCAAGACACAGAAAAACGGTAGTAGATGACGTGGCATAGGAAAAAAATGAAATCTGTGGCGAAAAAGAAAGGTCCCGAATTAATAAAAAAGAAACTAAGAGGATGACGGATGGCACGGAAAAGATGGTCGGAAAAGAATATTACCATTAAACAAAGAACCACCAGAAAGATTCCCCCTATCACTCTAATTTGATCAAATCCTGCGAAATAAACACTCGTAATCTAGCTACTCTCTTCACACGGGTGATTATCATAAGACATACATTCAAACCACATCTATCATTGTTACAATGCTTTGTTTAATTTTGTTTCTACTATCTAAGTAAGCTATCAAGTACATATACCCTTAATTATAAAATGTTTACTTAAACGTAAAATGTCGGTGTACACAGTTCAGCAAACTTATGTTTGCAGGTGGGAAAACACAGAACTAAAATAAATGTACCAAGTTTGATGTAACGATGCATTTTATTTACAAGCAGCGCCATCTTGAACTGCAAACTTAAAGTGGGAGTGTAAAGAGTTTTGATACGTCATGTAGTGTTGATGATGTTGATGATCTGAGTCTGGTAGGGCAGACAATGGAGCGTGATTTTATAAAGAGTGTTTTGTTAAGTGTGGCCTCTGGTGTTACTTTGTGGTTTAAGTTATGTAGAAAGTGAGGTATGTTTTTGATCTTATAATGTTTATGGATCAAAGGTTACGCTGTAACCAAAGATCTGACTGTGACTATTTTGAAATAATGATTTACGAGTAATCAATCTAAGATCATTCCGCTCCTATGTGTGGAATTCGAACCATCAACTACGATTGATTTACGGTTTTCGTGATTTTCAAAATGACTTGACAGAAACGGAAGGTCAGGTAGCATGCATGGTCGCTCCATGCAATATACTGGCATCTACAATTGGTTAGACTGGAAGCCGACCACATCATAATGAGATGCACACCGCAAAGTTAAGAAACTGATACTTTCTTTTTATTTTCTTTGGACAGACTTGCCGTTCAGAAATCAAATACCTATCGCTTCAGCTCCTAACTTAGACACCATTTAACTAAAAGGTTATCAGATCACCATAGAGTTACGGTGTTACTTTCATCCAATGCCACAGATAAGCTAATGAGGAACTTGTTCGATAAAAGTGTTTTGGCAAAAACTCGCTCCAACAATAGTGTTGTACCTACTGACAGGAGAAAGGGATGTGATATAACGCTTATCTTATCGATATAAAGTTAAAATCGCCTAAATTATAATAACAGAATATGTATCGGTAATTATTTAGAGGTAAATTGAAAAGTATGAGATATCAATCATTTTAAGCGGCGGTATGGTAAACAATAGAAGGAATAGAAATCTAGAAGAAACTATTTGCAGTAGAAATTGAAAGTAATTTCTACTTAGGCAGTCTGCCTCAGTAAAGGCTAATTAGTTAGAAAACTAATTAGAAAAATAATACGTAAAGTATTTTATTATTTTTCGAATTCGTTTTCCAACGATTATAATAATTATGAAAGGATAAATTGTGAACTTATGTTGGCATTGCCATAATAAAGGAAAAGGAATAGTTCCTCTGCTGTTTTTAGAAAAGCTATTTGATGATAGAAAACGTATTGTAATGTGTTTCTCATCCATCACCAAAACATGGTTGAATCAGTCAGAAATGGCAAGCGACATTTCATAAAATTATCATAGGGTTTTTTTTTAAATACTTAAGTAAATCTTTGCAGGATAAATTTTGTAATACAATGTATCCTAAATTGAAAACAACTATGTAAGTTTTATATAGCCTTTTAGTTTTTCAAATCAATCACATGACGTACAAATCTTAATCACACTTTTTCTCCAAATCTAAAAATAATTCCAGAAAAATCGAACAAAAAAATATCTGTTACTGTTAACAACAAAAAAAGCAATTCATTCTTAAATCCAGTTCTCGTTGAATGGGTTCCCAAAATGACAGAGCAAATAAAAAGCGACGCGCGCGCAGCTAGGACGGCGACCACACGGCCAAGTTATGTGTTGAGGAGTTATTTGTTTTAAGGAGAAATAATGTGTTACCTGTATTGTGAAATATACAACGAGGATTTTACAACAATTTTGCTTTTACAGAGACGAATTTTTTTACGAATATTTGTTTTGAGAAAAGCTTGACCCATAGGCAATGACTCTACCATGTCCTCTCATTTTTAGGGTTCCGTACCCAAAGGGTAAAAACGGGACCCTTTTACTAAGACTCCACTGTCCGTCTGTCCGTCTGTCTGTCACCAGGCTGTATCTTATGAACCGTGATAGCTATACAGTTGAAATTTTCACAGATGATGTATTTCTCTTGGCGCTTTAACAACAAATACTAAAAACAAAACAAAATAAAATAAAATAAATAATAAACATACAACAAACGTGGTTTTTTTGCCGTTTTTTGCTCCATATTAATAACGGCAACAGGCAGACGTTTGAAATATTCATAGAATATTTAGTTGCATATTCACTTTAAAAATAAATAATTTAATTAAATTAAACAAATATTTAAGGGGGGCTCCCGTACAACAACGTGATTTTTTTTGCCGTTTTGTCTTATTTATAGATAATGGTACGGAACTCTTCGTGTGCGAGTCCGACACGCAGTTGGCCAGTTTTTTTTAAGAAAATCACTGGCTTTAATTTTTCTACGAAACAATAAACGCATTGAATTATAATATAAATATCCATAATAATAATATGAAATTTATTGGATTATGTAGTTGCTCAAAAAAATAGAATCCGCTCAGAATACTTAGTATCAGTTATGAATCCGTATTTTATAAAACAATAATAGTGTATGAATGGAATATGGATCCAACACTCTGACTTAATAAATAACGTTTATTGAGCACGAACAAAAAAACACAATCACCAACAAAGACAGAGCAGAACTTCCGAAAACCACCTCCTTCGTGTTGAACCATCATAAAACACCAGATATAATCGAGAATGTTCTCCTCGTTCCCGCTTGATAATAGGGACTCCTCGATCCTATAAACTCCGGCGCATCGGATCGTATCACAATGGTGTAATTATCTACCAGATCAAAGGAGTTGCAGGATGTAAGGCCTTATACAGGAGGTCCTAGTTTGGGCATTGTGATAAAAGTTGGGTAAATAAAGGAACGAGCTTTGTCGCGAGGTTTTGGAATGCGGAAAATGTGCAGATGATATATTATTTAACTGGTCGTGCAAAATCTTCTAGAAGTTTGGAAAAACTTGGTAGGGGTGTTATTTAAATTATAGACACGGGTATTGATACTCGGCAGTAAATTATGAAAGGCACAATAACACTTATTGTAGTTATTGCACATGATGAATGTCATCAGCAGGTTTTCCGGGCGTATCCTTCTGTACGAATCAAGTAATTGGATGTTTCCAGACACTGACCAGTCTAATTAAGCTGTAGGTATAACGAGACTTTAAAAATTTGTAGCAGTATCTTGGAAAAAAAATTTCTATGCATTATTTCGTTTCATCATCATCTGCCCAGACAGATTGTGTGAGCAATCATATAAAGGAAATAGGAGTAAATGATAGCGTGACGATTGGCAGTGGAGAATGGAAGAAATAAACGTGTTGCGCCGGCCCCAAATAATATGGGACAAGGACGGGAAGATGGTGATATACCCAGTCTTGAATGCCTTTTAAGTTGAGGACGCGGACTTAAAAGGACTTAAAACTTCAAAAGCATAACAGCATTAGAAAATAATCTAGGTAAACACAAGACCCCTCGTGCTGAACAAAACATCTGTACTATCTATCTTAACTTTCTTCCAAGCCAAGTGTACCGACGAATACGGACAAATCGATTAAGATGCTCATCTAGATAAGTTCAGGACCAATATTACGGCCAGAATGTCTAATTGATAATTTATAGCTTTAACGGGAACTTTATTATAAAATTTACTAACTACTAGTTAAGATTAGGTTTATGGGAAGTGATTTACTTTGTGAACTGATGTTGCTGAGCTGTTTAATGTCAATGTTGCAAAATGTAGGTAATGTAATTTAAAACTGAGTTTCTTCTTAAAGAAGAATCCGGAACACTATTCTCGACAGCAGTGCTTGAGATAATCATCACACATTTTGTACAATTTCAGCCTTCAAGCGTATCCACATCAAGTTATAACATGAAAAATTCAACGCTATCCTTCAATCTTAATCGATAAACTCCTCTTCACAAAGGTTATAGGTGAACAGAAACTCAATACTGGTCAGCTAGACACATCCTGTATCGATAGCGCAATCAACGCACCTTCAGAAACACTTGTACACCAAGACGAATCCTGGTCGGCGATGGCCCAAAAAAGTAAAAAAAAAAAAACAATATTTTTCATAGAAAGGAATGCAATGACTCGCTCTGCTTCTAATCTGAACGCACCGAGACTAAAATTTCGAAATTGGAGTTGCTACACGTTATTAAAGTTGGATTTTTGAAAAAAGAAATGGATTTGGGACTCTTTTTTTTACTTGTGACTCGTTGCATTTGAGTGAAAATGTGATCGATTTTGTAATCGATACGTAGTTGACAAATAAATAAATAAAATAAAATAAAGTTTATTTGGAACAGCTTGAGTTTACAGATTACAAATAGAAACGAAGATAGCTACAAAAGTAAAGTTCTGTGGCGCAGCTATCAACGCCCAATCCAAAATACATACAATCATAGACATTGTCCCAGATTAACATTAAAGAAGTTAGAATTAGGAGAACAAAAATAAATTAAAATAGAACAAAAAAAAAAGAAAAAATATAAAGAACACTATGTTATAATGTAGAGTGGAAGTGGGGATGAGGTGTGTATTTGTGTGTGTTTCTACCGCGTTTATGACACCATAAGTCGCTCAGTCTCACCATAGGACAAGCACTTAAGCCAGTTGGTCACATTTCTCTTCAGTTCATTCCTAGTCATAGGGTATATTTTATTTTTTATATTTATGGTATTATAAAGTTTGGAGCTGGTGTGAGTGAGTGAAATTCGTTCGAGTTAAAGAATTCGTCATTAATTGAAACTCAATTTAGGGTAGTCAAATATCGATGTTATATGCAATGAAAAGTAGGAAATATCCAGAGGAAAAGATGAATGAAAAGTTTACATTAGTATTGTCATTTATGATTCCCACCATTATTTAGTACCCAACATCCTCACAGAAAAAAAATCTCATTATAAAATATTTTTTTCCAATATTAGAGATGAATCATTTTATGCTTTCAAACCCATTAGGATTAGCTATTTGCTAATCAAGACACTGTGTAATTAATGCAAATTAGCAACTTATAAGATCGAATTGACATCGTGCCCTCGCATACTAATCAAGCTACGGTAATCAGGATTAGCACATAAGCTTAGACTTCCTAGTCACTAAGCTACTTCACAGCCATGTGGCTGTGATGTAGCTTAGTGACTAGGAAGTAAGAAGTACTTATTTATTAAGGCGATTACATGAGCTAAACGCGAGTTTTATAATGCAAAAAAGCATATGATTCACTGCAATAAACAAAACCAGAAAAATATATGATATTCTTCAGGATATATGCTAGTACGATAGTGTTTTGAAAACATAATACAACAAGTTTTATTCGATAGAAAAAATCACGAACTTATCTCTAAAAATTTCTTTTAACGAGTAAAAACCATACTGAAATATATGCGATCATTCTGATTTTTTGGCAAATAATTCTACAAGAAAAATACTAGTATCATAGTGTTTTACTTTTTTAGTCCAATCAATAGATTTTTTGTAAATCGCAAAAAACCACTCATTTCGCACTATTCGGCCGCAGTGACTGACGTAACAACCACTTTGTCGTGCAAGCTGATTAGAACTTTATTCTAACAGTATTTCAAACGAAGTTTGAACCAACACAAATACAGTTGCTTATTTAGCTCATGTCCTGTCATGTGTAGGCCTTAAGTAAGTATTTATTAAAAAATAGGCCTTTGGTCATAATTTCATAAGCCTTTCTCAAAATCCCACGTTACGCAAGAACTTCTGATACCGGTACAAAAGTCAAATAATACGCATTACAATTTAAGCCATTACAATTTGTAATTGAGTTTACAGCAGTAAAAATAAAATCATCAATAAAAAACATTGCGTAAGTAATTAAAATCGGAACAAAAAACTTTGTCATTCCGGAACTGCTCGTAATGTTCTCGGGGTGGTTCTTATCAAGACAAGGAATAATGACATAATAATAGGTGTAAAAAGACCTTTAAAGAAGTCGAAGGGCACTTGTTCTTATCGTCATTGCAATATTATTTTTTTTTTCTTCTGTACCATACCTGGGAACCCTCTAGTTACGGAGACATTGGAGGTCAAAGAACCAATTTTTTCACAACGGTAACTTTACTTTAAATACCTCCACGTCCCCGTACTATTTAATGCATCTATCAGCGCAATGCTTTAAGTCCGTTACATTAAGTCCTACAGTAAAACGCGATTTTTGTCCCAAAAAAAACCTTTCCCAGAAATAATTTTTGCTTAGAGTTCCTTAGTTAGATGTAAAGCTTGGCTGACGGCTTCGTTAAGGCCGGCTCCGGCGGTTAAGGCTCCGTTAACACCTTGTATTTAAAGCAGTTTAAGCTGTATGTAAGGCTCTTAAACGGTGAAGGAAAACATCGTGAGGAAACCGGCATGTCCTAGAACCAAAAATTCAAAGACATGTGACATCTACCAATAATGCACTGGGCCCGCGTGGTGGATTATAGCCCATTCCCTCTCATAGAGATGAGGCTTGTGTCCCAGCAGTGGGAACATTAATAGGCTGATGATGAAGGCTCTTTTGTCACACGCAGCCAAATTAACTAACAGCGCCATCTTGTTCTTTCAATATGTTACACAAAACATTTCACAGGTGTTTCCCAACAGCGCCTGTAAGCGCCAAAAGATCCTTGTAGCTTTGTACATTATTAATTCCCCTTTTGCAGTGGAATTTAATGCAGAGATTAGTTAGAGATCATAATCATAATCATTATGATGAGTAATGACCATGGCAGTCATGATATGTCAGTGTGCATTTTAATTACAGATCATTTATTTGAATAGTCGCCGTCGTAAAGACAGAAGACCTCAACAAAATTGACTCAACGGAATGGGGGCTATCGTTTTTGAGCTCACCAGATGGCGCACTGTCGAGTAAGGTCCTGTCAGTTATTCTATTTAATACTTTAAAGCATCAATAACTTCATAAAAAAGTTTAATTATTATGTATAACAACAAAGTGTAAGCTTTAGATATATATTTACAATATTCTTCCTAAAATTAGCAAGCATGAAACATTTAAAAATCATTCTACCTCCAAGTACTAACAATATTATTATTCTAAGTTGCTACTTAGAATCTTCAAGTCATAATTAATCAGGAATGGCTCAATCTAGAACACAATCGTGAGTAATATTAGTATAAATACGTGATAAAAAAGCACGTAACGCGTGAACACTGTATGACATCTGACATTTTGGAGGACCTTAGTCTACACAAGCGCCTCTAGCGGCAAATTCACACGCGATAGCCCCCATTGCTTGGTGAAAAAAAATACTGTAACAACAACAGCCAGACTAATAAGTACATTGCCAATCAATCTAGTTGGTAGTTACGAAAACAATCAGCCGAAATCATTAAGTCAAAGTGACTTTCACAAACCATAGCCTACCATAGTTGTTACCTATTATGACCATTTACAGTACAATCGTTGACTAAAGGCTTACAGTATGACCACTTAAAGTTTGCAGTTCAACATGGCGCTGCTTGTCAAGAAACAATGCATCGATATGTCAAACTAGGTACATTTATTTTAGTTCTGTCATTTTCCGCCTGCACCGATAAGTTGGTTGAAGTGGACAACTTATTTGCATATAGGTTGCGTTTTATTGTCAAAAATGTGGGTTAAAACATCGGATGTTACATAAGCGTAAAAGTTATGCTACGTTATGGTAATAAGTTGGACCGTAAAATATGAAATATATTCATGCATTGTTTTTGGAAATTTCGCGTAGGCTAGAACTCTTAAAACTCGTCATATTTTCATTCATCTTGAATAAGAAACGACAATACTTAACACTATTGCACTAGCTGACAGCTGTAGCTACTTCTTTACGTAAATACGTACTTACCAGTAGAAAATCATTACAAATAGAGTTAAAACAAGCATTGAAAAATAAAGGATAACGCAACAAACAATACTTACAAAAAGTTAGGTCAAAAAATTATAATTCAGTCAATGCGTACAAAAAAAAAACCATACAAATATTTCTATCTCAGTAAACATAGGATGCATGACTAATATCGTACAGACACGCGTCACTCCAAATTAAGCTATTAACTTCTAATAAAACAGTCACCAATAATTGTCAGAAACCAATTGACTCTACCCAGTCTACCCACGTGTACAAAACAAAGCCCATACATCCGGGCGGGGACGCTTACTAACATACTAGTTAGTACCCAGTAATAGAAAGCCCCCATTTGTCTTCATATATCGTACAGCGGCCGGTCACCCACTAATTGTACTCCCGTAGGTACAAACGCTTAATTACATACACACATCAATTAACGGCATAAAGAACCAATTTAATGGTTAATCCGATTTCAATGGGGTACTAAATAACTAGTTATTAGATCATTAGTTAATAATTATAAGTATGTATTTGCTAAGATACACTTTCGATTTGTGGTATGTTCATAGTAAAATTGTATCTCGAACTTTAATTACTATTACGATATGAGATTGCCATGGTAACGGTATAGTTATGGTTCTATACGGTGATCGAGTATTCGAGTGATCTATTCGAATGAGTTATATAAGACAACATAATGTTAGTCAACTAATCGTTCAAGAATATTATTAAATTTTAATCGAAGACTCGGAAAATAACAAATTGTATTACAAAACTTAATTGTTCCCTTATATGGAGATTCAATGTTTGTATCAGTCCGAGCGAACGTCGATCAGGGTGTTATAACCGTCATAAAGGGAACAGACGTCGACTTTGAGTACGAAAACCATAAGGTACTTTCATCACTAAGGTTTTTACCATTCCATAGTCAAATAGCATTATCAGATCCTTTTCAGTGATCTTAGTTGAAGACCAACGGTAGCGATATGCTATGTGTAAAGTTACTCAAGGTGCAGATAAGCCCGATTTTTTACGATCAACACGTGTTTTCTATAGAGCTGCTGCTCCTCATTACTAAGACTAAACAAAACACGATTCATACATTTAGAGAGAAGCAGTTTCTTTAGAGCAAGAATTGAACATTCACAGCATATGTCAAGCTAAAAGATAAAATCACACCACACAATAGCAAACATATTTTGATAAATCAACCAACATAAATAACCATCTTAAAAACGATTTCACAACACCCATTCATAAAAAGCTTTCTACGAGTTTTTCTTCATCGATTTCCCTAGACCTCCCACACATCATCATATTAAAAGCCATAAAATAGTTACGACATACTTATATGGCGTCCCTCTGACCCCTAGGGGCTAGCAGAAAGACCATTCCAAATAATATTTTATAAGCTAGCGATAATTTACATGGCTTTGGTAAATTATTTCATTGTCTTGTTCAGAAGAATAGATTGTTGAACAATTAGTTTAGCGGAAAGTTGAGTTTGTAAAGGCAGCTTAGCTTGGTCAGGCAATTTGCTTTATTTTACTAAAATCAGCCAAACGTCTCATAAGATGGTTGATACATTAATCATAGACTAGAAGTCAATAAATCCTTTTGTTTATAATTCTTTTGCCTTTAGAATATAACATTATGGAGATGTTTGAATGGTTTAGGTTCTCCTACTCCTTTCCGGGATACAAGCATTTTTGTATTATTCTATCTACTATAATAAATATCCAATGAATAAAGTTTTGGTCCGAAATATGTTACTTCTGTACAAAAGTCATAATTTAAGCAATGCTTACGTAGGTTCAAGAACGTTTCAGGTGACTTGCAGTAATTGCGGCAAGGTCTAGCATTGTCAAGGCCTTTTGTATCTAAAGGTGTTTGACTAGCTATTATCATCTGGCCTTTACACATAGATCTTTAACAAAGGCATACCATTATGTATTCATTTCAACCCCTTTTTAGTTCAAAGGCTTATATTCTACATTATTGCTGCCAATTCTCACCAAATTATAGCCATAATAGTATCCCAAAATCCCACTAACACATATTTTGGCCTACTAAAGCATTTCATTTGGCGTGTCGTAGGCGATTTAAAGCTCCAAGTTAATAGGGCACGACATTAAGAAGCCAATCAGTGGGCGTTGTTTGATTAATTGCTAACTGCTTGCTGATTTTAACCTAGATTTATACAGTACATTGTAATAACTGTTATTGCTCGGGTTAAAGTACAATGAGGTTTAATTACCATCTGTTTTGCACTCTATTTGCAGCTAACTACGCTTTGCAGTGAAGTTTTTTATTATAAGCTGCCTGGTCAGGCTAGGCATACAGGGTATAAACAACCTCATCACGAAGCCGTCGACCAAGCATTCTGTACATCAAACTAAGTAACTTTACGCAAAAATTATTGCTGGGAAACGACTTTTTTTTGGGGTGAAAAAACATGTTTTGTGGTAGAACTCAATGTAACGCACTCAAAACATTGTGCTGATGGATGGATTGAATAGCAGGGGGGTCGTGGAGGTGTTTAAAGAAAAAAAAAACTTACATTAAAAACTTGTATTTAAAAAAAAAAAACTTGTCAATAAGTTGGAACTTTGACCCCCAATATCTCCATAACTAGAAGGTTCCCAGGTATGGTGTAGAACAAAAAAAAATGATCGCAATGACGGGGAGCACAAGTGCTTTTCGGCATTGTTAAGAGGTGTTTTACACCCTTTATGTAGATCTCAATTTTTTTAATTAATCTTCTGTAGTCTTTTTTATACATATAGATTAGTTTTAATTGTGCCTTTATTCGTCAGTATCCCTTAATAAAATCTACCGAATAGATGCATAAGAACGGATATTCAATTTTTTTTCAGCTTTTTTCGTCCCACAGCTGGACAAAGGCCTCCCCCAATTCCTTACATCTACTTCTTTACATGTCGATAGACTCAAATAATACCCGACCAGTGTATTGCCACCAGCACAGCTCTGGAAATCCTGCAATTTCTTCCATGGGCTCATGATTCATTTCATATAATTTTCGAAGTTCAATGTTTAAAGGTTGTAGTTACTTTATGATCATAAAATCTTCCAATAAACATTCAACTAACATTAAAAGCATTTGAAAGGTATTATAACTGCGCTCAAAACACCGGGAGCATCACGCTCAGAGGTAACCGATCAAAAGTTATGTAAACATTCATTCATACCATTCAAAACATAGTAAAGATCATTGTAAACAATTTATCTAAACGACCGTTACATAAGCCTGTCCAATTTAAAGTAATGAACATTAATATTGAACTGAAGAAAGAAATTCACGTCACTAACTATGGCAGTACATCCTACGTCATCCGTTTATTTATTTTTCATTATTATTTATTTTTTAATTTGAACTTTCTTTTGTGAAACATCCGGGGTTTATGATTGAGTGAATTGCAAATTAAGTGACAGTAACGATGAATACTTGGGCAGCAACCGTCCATTTTTCTTAGCGAGGCGTCAGACCACAAATCTAGCTGATAGTAAACGGTGATCTGATGTGCGGTGGAGGACAGGTGACTTTCTAAAGAATACCTTCTCTTGGAGGAGCTCGTGGCTAAATAATAATAGCCGCTCTGCTCGATCTTCAGGTTAAGCCGCGCTGGCCTAGTTTGGCCCGTAGATGGGTGACCACCCATTACATACCGAGTTTCCTGCGTGCCTCGGAAAACACGTTAAGCTGTTGGTCCCAGCTGTCATTTGAAGATCTTTGACAGTCGTTACAAGTAGGTAGTCAGTGGCACGAAAGTCTAACAACAAGTCTTACTAAGGGCCAAGGGGTATAAATATCGACCTAAAATGCGGGTGAAGCCGCGGACAAAATTAGTCTTGCAAGAAATTTAATTCTTAGAGCAAAATTTCACCATTCCACCAAACCTTCAAGCGCATAATATAAATATAAAAAACCAACAGTATTGTACGCTCCCAAAACTTGAGAAGACACTTTTCTTTTCGTCGGTACAGGTACAAGTCAACACAGAGAGCGAAAGTGTAAGCACAATATTTTTCTATCAGCATTCAATCGAAGGGTCACGCATACCTGCAGACAACATCTGACAATACAAACTTATATTTCCAACTAGCTACAGTCCCTTCACACGATTTTAAACCGTAAGAGAAAGAGATAAGGAACACGCATATTTTTTTTTTTCGAAATATAAGTTTGTGTTTGAAATGGATCTCTATGCTTTACAAAAGCCGCCATATAATATTGTGTTTACACAAACTAAATTGAAAGATACTTTAATTAAGTTTTGTTTAAGGTATAGATGACAGACGAGCTTTCATCGGCAAAGCCTAAGTTGCGCCTACGCTAGGCGAGCCGAACACGAGTTCCGCCTAGCGCCTAGACCCAGTATACGGCTCTGAAGGACTCCTGAAGTACAGCAAGTCGACCAACTCTTAAAGCACAGCAAGACTTAAAATCATCAAAAATTAAGGGAAATTTTAGTACTTACAAGTTTTAGCGAAAATCTAAATTTGCCCATATATTTTTATCGTGTTGACTCAGGACTTGATTTTTATACACCTAATACGAGTAGGGACTACAGACCTCAGTATCTGGTATAAATTTCCACCCGTTCCTGAAAAAATCGGTGGTGACACACGGACAGACAGACGGACAAGAGAGTGATCTTAAAAGGGTTCCTTTTTTACCTTTTGAGATACGGAACCCTAAAAATGAAAATCAACTGAAACGACCATAAAAAACCTTCCTTGTTTACTAGCATCTTGCCATAATAATAAAGGAGCAATACAAGTTCTAACCAACGAAATTATTTCCCATTCCTCCCCAAAAGAAATAGAAAGCCCTTCACAACACGCCCTGTCAAAACACGAAAAGGGCGCCGCGCCACCACCCTCGTCTTACCAGGAAATTTTGAAATATGGATACAGTTTTACTACGATTAGCTCTACAAGAACGGAATAACACGCAAGCTCTTTAATATTCAATTGTTTTTTTTTTGGGAAAGTCAACAAAACAGATAAGACAGCAGACAGAAACGACTTATTAATTCATGGTTATTGGTTCATTTACAATCTTTTTAATCCTACTAATATTATAAATGCGAAAGTTTGTGAAGATGGATGGATGGATGGACGGATGGATGTTTGTTACTCTTTCACGTAAAAACTACTGAACGGATTTGGATGAAATTTGGCACACATATTGTTTATAACCTGGATTTAACAGATAGGATACTTTTTATCCCGGTATTATGATCCCGTGGGACAATTATCGAAGTTCACGCGGGCGAAACCGCGAGCATAAGCTAGTATTTTATAACTTAAACTTGAGCGAATATTAGTCATCTGTAAGCAATGCATTGTTTAACCTAAGTTTAAAATAATTCAATTATTTCATTCAAATGATGCACATGCTATGTCAAATGCATATTTATCAAACATTTTCTCAGCTCTCTCAGTATTTACATTTTATTTGTTTGCATAACACACGGTTTCTCTAGAAATAAACTAAATTCCTTTACACTTACAGTACTTACGGGATAATATCCGTGATTTTCTTTGTCTATGAACCGTGAGAGTCTAAAACAGTAAATTCCTTTATTTCACATAAAGTTATATATCTCATTAATTCAGTCATACAGTGCATCTACGCATGTATAATTCTATAAAATCTATAACATCTTGCTAAACACGTACTGATTAATTATTTCACACAAGTAGCACACGTCTTCTCCTGTCTCTATTTCTGTCAGCTCAACTTTTCTATTCTCTTCACGTTTTTCTAGAAGAGCTCGTTCAAATGCCTAAGTTAACTCTCTTAATTTATTCGTCATTAGTAATCAGTCCACAGCTACTACTGAACCTTAATGGGAGAAAACTGTGTACAGACCGGCAAGTGATAAACAGGTTTGTGCTACGCAAGAATTTTCATAATATTAAAAAATTTAAAAAAGCATTCAGGCGACTGTGGCTCTTGCGATATCCGCTCATTCAAGCTTATACAAGAGGCAATATTTTCGTGGGATAATAATGTATTCAGCTCAAGGATTATGTAAGAAGGAATGCGTTAGAAACCAAACATCGGATTATCTTTAAAGGATGTTGTGATAACATCCTCCCACGAGACGGGTTTGTGTAGGGATTAATTAAAACTAAGAGGCACGTGTTAATTAGGTTGAGTTGTCTTGCTTTGAACTGAATAATGATTTGAGGAACATGTTTTTTTTCATCAATACCTGTTTGAGTTGTGGTAAATATCTAATAGACTACAGAGCTGAAGTATGGAAACTATGACCAAGACCGAAACTAGATTTTTTAACAAAACTTGCACTGAATGCATTTTTACTACTTTAAAGCTTTATTTACCCATTCCGTTGTCTATTAGACTCCAATAGGATCTCTATAATTTATAGTGATAGTTTTAAACATAAATCCGTCTACGAATTCGTATTAGCATAGCCTTAAAAGCAGTTTCCCAGAAATCCAGAGTCACGTACAATTCGGCAAGGATTCGCGTGACGGTCGGCAAACACGCGACGACAGCTGTCGAATCGTAAATGAAGTCGCTATGGTGTTGGCGTTACAATCGGTTTTTTATGGTAATCTGATGGTGATGAAATACCCGAAACGTGGTGTTAACACTGTCAGGGAGACTGCTAAAATGTTACTTAAGAAATTCAATGAACTCTCGACCTTATTCGGTTGGTTATTAATAATGTTATGTTGATGGATGGAAAGAGAGGAAGACCAAAGAAAATTGATGGATTGGGAGAGGAATGATATGAAAGAAAAGGGAATAAATCATAGAACGTGTTTCGCTAAACCCAAGTGTCATGAGACAATGACAGAAAGATGGAGATGATGTAAGGAGATAAAACATTTAAAGCGGATTTATAAGAGCAACAAACTGAAGTTGTGCGTAAGCTCTTGTTCTAAAGGCAAATAAAGCCTTACACCTTCATGCTTGTTTCCTGAAAAGATCTAATTAGTCCGTCAGTTAGATAATCAAAAAATATTTGACACGTATTTTACCTTTTGTTACGTAAACCAAAATTGACGAGGATACGACGCTTTTAAAATTCTCAATACGTCACGCCGTGCTATAATTTTTAGTGCGTTGTGACGTCACGAGCCCCCACTCCTGAGTTTTGCTGCGCTTTATCTTTGTCAATATTCATTGATTTACAAAAATAAAAAAAATACGTGTCCATTATTTTCCAATACTCTAACTGACGGACTAAAGAGATTTGTAATTTATTGATGGTGGAAACTATCCTATTATCGTAGTTCCGAAAACATTAGCCTCCAAAAGCCACTTTTTCTTAAGTTTAGGCCCTATATTTGAAACAGATAAGGTTAGTAGGTTGGGTAGCAGTAGTTTTAGGCCCTTTCAATTTTCTCAGGAATATTTCCTCCTCTAACGTAATAAAATGAGTCTTTAACAAAGGTTTTGCCACGCCAATTACATTTAAAGATTATCCGATAAAGATGTCCAACCAAAAAGGTAACCTCAAGGTCTACCAATCACTTCTTTCTTTGAACAAGACGACGTAATTAAACAGTCATTTCAATAAATTCAAAAGAATTACACAACACCTTTGTACCTTCACAAAATTCGTGTCATATTCAAACAATACTGTTATTACACTGAAAACGATACATTGCGTAAGAACACAGTGACCAGTTTAATATTTTGGATGCTTGGCCTGGCAGTTTGGCACACGGGAACAAAAGGAACTAAAATTATACAGGTGGGGACATCACTAGCAATCTGTTACCATGGCATGAACTCGTCGTATGATTCAAGAAACGCAGTGCAAAACCTTTTAGTGAGTTATTAAAAAAAAACCTTTTATATGAGTAGGTACTTTGGGTACTTTTCATCGGGTAAAAAAATATTAAAGAGTAGTGATTCTTTTTTAATAACCGACCAAAACAATCAAATTATTTAGCTCTAGAATCCTTGTGCTGAAATTCTGAGTCGATACAACTCTGCACGTCGATGTTCTTTAAATCCTGTATAAATACTGCATTTAAGAGATCATCAGTCCATGAAGAAAGTGGCGCCATCATCGATCGATCAAGATAAATTAGACAACCTGTATGTAAGAGAGATGTTACCCAAACTTACCGTGAAGGTGTAATTCGTATTTCGAAATTCCCATAACAATCGGTGGGTACTGATTATTCACAGTCAATTGTTTTATTATATATTGTTTTATTTACTTTGAGTGAGACGTGATTTGTAAATTATTTAGTTTTAGTTGGCTACTCCATCACAGATAATCAAAGTTGTTCTCATCGATTCTAACCAGCGACAAGAATTTGCTGTTTTTATTTACTTATTTTATAATTTAAGGACACAAGAGAGAACATAGGACAACGTCATAACATAACATCTGAGTACAAACAAGGGCATAGCGTATCTCAAACATTTCTACCAGCAGGCCTGCGAGAGGAAAAACTAAAAAAAAAACAAATCTTATTGTTTGTCGTCTTGTGTGCTCAAACAGGTATCCATTTCCGACACGTGGAATGAAACTAATTGTGGCACTAATTTGAATCACTAATCAAAATCTAATTCTAAATATTGCTGAGACTGCAATTGCGCTGCTAGAAGAATTGAAGACCACTTTGTATAATAGGCGAGACGACAAAAAAGAACTAATTAGTCCGTCAGTTAGATTATCAGAAAATATTTGACCGTGTTTTTTCTTTTGTTACGTAAATCAAAATTGACGAAGATATGACGCTTTTAAAATTCTCAATACGTCACGCCTAGGTATAATTTTTAGCTAGTTCTGACGTCACGAGCCCCCACTACCGAGTTTTGATGCGTTTTATCTTTGTCAATATTCATTGATTTACAAAAACAAAAAATACGTATCCATTAATTTCCAATACACTAACTGACGGACGAAATAGATTTGCAATTTTTTGATACTGTCGTCATGTCTATTAAGGAGATATGGATAACTGATAACCAGAGCCACTGACTTCGGCTAACCGTTGTTCGATCTTCTCCAAAATCTCATAAAATTCCTTATCTGTTCACTGATTCACTGCAAACCGCAACAACCCTACCAAATATGCTGTCCACCTAACTGGAATGCTCACAGCAGCACCAAATGTTAAGCATTTTATTACCCAAATATCAACACGTAACAATGGCTTCGTCACTCGTTTCAAATTCATTCACATTTATATTCAGTTAGTGTCTTGTTATAATAACCGGCGAATTTTTCATTAGGATGTGTTGCGAAATATTCACCTTCAAGAAGAATGACTGATAGGTATGTCTATAGAAACAATGATGTAAGAAGGCAAAATAGAACCACCCATCTTAACTGATCTGATTCCTAACCTCAGATACATCAGAAAGATGAAGATACCTATTATCTTATTAATAAGTATTTAGATGAACCAAGTCTGTAGAATGCATCAGGACCGAGATGGGCCAGAGTCGTCACGCAGTGGGTGCCAGAAGACAGTCATCTTCGCCGAGGGAGGCCTAGAAAACTAGCGTGACGACTTAAGAGGCGTTTGTGAGAGATTGGCCGGAGCAAACCGCATGGAGAAAAGAGTTGAATCCGGGAACGAAAAAAAAATCATGAAAATAAAAGAAATCCTTGGTGAAAAAAGCAGTGCAAACTGTTTCGAGCATTACTTACGCAGATGTGTTGTCAGTGGGATCCCTTTTTTTGCATAATGTTCTTTTTCCTAATTTACTTTGGCATAACTGTTTTGGCATAATTTGTTTTGCCATAATAATACATTGCCAAATTTTTTTTTGGCATACAGTTTATGTTGGCATAATCATCTTGAAGGCTAATTTGTTTTGGCATAAATTGAATTTTGCATAATGTTGCTAGGCATAATGACTATTAGTCTAATAGTATTTAGGCATACAATTAATAGAAATACCGGACACAAATTTGAGTTGTTTTTACGTATTTAAAAATTCCAGTTTTAACCCTAAATTAAAATTAAAGTATTGCCTTAAAAATTCAATATGTTGGTCACAAAAGATGGTGACAGAAACGAATCGCTGCAAAACCGATTCCACGTAGTCTTGTCTGCCCTACCCCGAGAGTGTAATTTAGAATCGCGTAGGCGCGGAGGGGCGAGGCGGCCCGCAAGTTGAGGAGCAGGTGGTTGTAACACTCGCCGCCGCAGCTGAGGCTGGCCGGCAAAGCCGGCCAGCAAGCCGAAGCTGCGGTGGTGAGCGTTAAACACATCTGCGACGATAAGCTCGCGTGGGACCACTGGAGCCCCGGAGTGCCGGGGCCGTGACAGATACCATGCCTGCTGCATGTTGCATGATGCATGCTTGCTTGCATGCTGCATGTTTGCTTGCTTGCTGCATGCTTGCTTGCATGCTGCATGCTTGCTTGCCTACAAATTTCATTATAGCATTATTGTATAAAAATGTGTATTAGTGTCTAAAATTTTAGGAGTTCAATTAGTAATTATGCCTTTGTTATGCCTATAAAAAGTATGTTTTAATATCATTATGCGTAAATGAATTTATGCTTCGGAATATTATGCTTAATCATTATTATGATTAGAGAAATTATGCTTAAAAAAATTATGCGTAAGCTGTTATGCGTAAATACTATTATGCGAAAATATAATTAGGAGTAACAAAAGTATGCCAAGTTATATTAGGTCTAAAAATTTTATGCAAATGGATAGTTAGTGGATATGGGACCGTTGTCAGTATGCAACCAGTCTCAATTTACCCTGAAGACGTAACTTTATCACAGCAAGTTCCGTAATTCGAAGAAAAACAGTAGAACCTATATAACCACGTACAAGTCCCATCAAATAGAAATGTTGTGAAACAAGTGTCCTACCAAAAAACAACAGCACATACGAACTGTTACAATTACGAATTCATAGCAAACAGAACGAACGGCGACCTATCAAACCATACAAAACCAGTTTATGTGAATCTCTCATTGTATTGGACATTTAAACATAGCGACGCCATGTTATACTGGATATGTATAGTTTGATGGGTCACCGAGTGTTCAAGTCATAAAGTGCACTTTAATTTACATTCCCACCCGGTCGGTAAAGCAAATATTTGACTAACAGAGAAAACGCGACGTGGTAGGTACGAGACGACTTCACAAATGTAATAGTTACAGAAGATTCACGTTGTAGGTGAAATGAAACCCATAAGAATTAACGCAAAAATATTTATTATAGTGACTCTGATTGTATTAAATTAGAGAGACTGACAGACTGTCACAAAGTTCTATTAAAAGCTTTACGCGAAATTTATTGCTGGGAAACGACTTTTTTTTGGCGGTGAAAAATCATGTTTTGTGGTAGAACTCAATGTAACGCACTCAAAACATTGTGCTGATGGATAGATTGCACAGTACGGTCGTGGAGTAAAAATCTTACATTAAAAACTAGTATTTAAAAAAAAAAGTTGGAACTTTGACCCCCAATATCTCCGTAACTAGAAGGGTATGATGTAGAACAAATAGATAATCGTAATGACGAGGAGAACTAGTGCCTTTCGGCTTCGTTAAGTGGTTTTTTACACCCTGAATGTATTTATGTAAAACGTGTCAAATATTTAATTTCTAACTTGAGAAAGTGCGTTCAAGTGTGAACTGTTATAACCTGATAAGTTACCTCTATTACATGCTAGATACCCTAGCCTTGTTAGGAGTGGATTTTCTGTGGCTTCCCATTCATAACAGAATGAATCACCGGCTGACCGCGGTTTCGCAACGGCCAGCTGATGACAACATTTGAGGCTAAGATATTACGGGCACTGTCTAGTTTGGCGCCTTATGCGATTATATTGCGGTAAAGAGCGGTGTTTTAGCTTCATTTTCTTTTGTTTCTCTTCCTATTTTATATCTATTCTCGTAGAAAGTGGAGCAGTTGGGTATTAGGATCATCATTTTCTCACACCTTGTGGTTGAATACGGTATACTTGTAGGTACATTTACATAGATAAAAGTTCAACATCAAAAATGACTAGCGTTGTACCAAATAACACATAATAATTATTTCTCAGCTACAACAAAACAAAACAAACAAGAACTTAATAAATAAATAACAATCGCAACGTCGATAAAGAATTTGAGCACGATGTCGATGTCGAAATATTTCATCAACACAGTGTTGCAGAATTCAAGGTCTCGAGTCTTGATCTTGACAGTCTGCAAATTACAACAAAGCAGTTGCGATGAATTGAAACGTTTATAAAAGAATATAATGAATAACAGGTCTGGGAAAATTTTATAAAGAAGTGATCAAGTGATGGACGATAACGTTATTTTTAATTATGAACGTAAGAGTGTAACATTTTACCCTCATTGCAACTATTTCGTCTTCCTTTCACTATTCTGGCTGCCTCCAGGTGTACATTTAGTAGAACACCAGTATTCGTTGACGAGTATTCTTCTTCCCTGTCACACTGGCACGACAGATTTAGATTTTTTAGACGCAAAACTTCGCCAGTTTTCACGGCATTGTCTTTGGTAGCTGCACTGCCTAGAGCCTACAGCCTAGAGGCACAGAATGCAGTATAGGAGATGTACAAATAACATCCCCGAATCCCATCCGAACCTAGCCTTTTTCCAACCACATCACAAAATGGTTAGGTTTCAGACTTGTCAAACGGTCAGTCCTCCGTTTACTACTTCTTCTACACCTCGATACTTACTAAGTAAATAAACAAAAGAAAAACAGCATAAAAGATGGCCGACATCAAATAGCAACAAGGCATGATGACAAACGCGAGAAACAAAAGACACCCGATACTGACAAACCCAGTAAGCAGAGACGCGCCGTCAAAAGATTTCTAGAGCGGATAGCGATACGAACACTCAAAGAGTTGGTAACGGGTAACTATATGTATGATATCTTCTACGTAACACGATATACATAAAAGAAGAAAAACTAAATTTATAAGCAACATAACAGCTTTATTTGTGGACCCAAAAGAAGAAGAAATGAATATTTATGTCGATTCTGTAAGATAATGTCAATCTTGTAAGAAAGAGAAAATAATTATAGGAGAACTGCACAAATGCGTAGCGTGGTTGGCTATTGATAAGGGTTTACCCAATTTCAAAATCCAAATTTAGTGTAGTTTTAAGAAATATAGTATCGACCTTTTAAACAATAGTATTATCTTGTTCATATTTTAGTATATAAGTCATTGTTCTCTCCATATTCGCATTACATCGCTTATAAGTTCAATCTATTGTAACGGGCGCTCCTACTACATAAATTGTCTGAGGAATCTGGGTTTCCGGAATGACGTCACCTGAACGACCTCTCCTGGTAGTACATTGAACACCTACATGCGAAGTTCAGTAACGAGCATACATTATTTTGTACTCGTTGTGAGGTATGGAAGTGTTCTGAGAATGACTTATGAATCTTTAAATTCAAGGATCGCTAACAGTCCCTTTAAATTCCAACACTAACAGAGGAGTATTTTAGGAGCAAGTAGATTTCATTCTCAGTCAAACAAACGCTAGTTACGTTTGGAAGTTCTTCCTCGTGAAGAAAGTCTCAGTCTCTCCTGAAGAGGGCCCGTAGTTTTGGGACCTGAAATCCTTCAGGAGGACCTGACCTAGTTTTTGGTGTGACAAACTTGAAATATATGAGTATGAATGTGGATTGGTATACGAGTAGAAGAAGAACAAATAAACGATGGATAGACTGTGTGAACTGTGAAGGATGATATGTCAAAAAAGGAGGTGTCTGATGACATGACAAGTAATAGAGAAGACGTATGGAAGAAGCCATTGTGCGCCGACCCCAAATAAATTCAAAGAACGATGAAACTTTGAAATGTTGCTTTGAATCCAGACATATTTCGAAACAAAGCATTATTTGTTTAAACATTATCAAAACGTACGGGTAATGTAAGGTGAAGCGAAGCATGACTATACGATGCACCGTTTTCTCAAATAACGTTTACGATCGCACAATCGATGACCGTTTTGAAACCACCGTAACAATGTCCATACTACATACGTTCTCTGCGTACTTATTGAACAGTGCCGTTACCGAACTAAGCAGAATGTTAATGAGTATTAAAAATAACGTAACGTCATGTGTGAATTCGAACGCGTTCCGCCATTTTTGTTTTCCCACGAATATTGCAATGGATGCGTATTCGAATTTCAAATTATAATTTAGGGAGGGCAATGTGTGACACGTACGTTTGACTACATGAATGCAACCGGTTTTACTAAAAAACCGTTTACAACCACCATGCGTTATTAAATGTCAACGTAAATGATCCTATTGTTTCTTCAACCATTACACATTTTTCCCTACTAACAAAACCATGTTAATTCACACCCGAGAGAAACCTAGTACAAGTAAAGGTGTTAATTCAGGAAGCGATTGTGTCCAATGACAAAGATGTGATTCAGTATTGCCCGACATAGTCTTTGATCTAATTTCACATTGCGATGCAGTTCAGATTTCACACGGTTCCGTGAAACGCCGTGGTGCGAAAAATTAGTGTCACGATATAGCTTGAATGCTGAGAAAGTAATGCACATGTCAAGCACAATGCACTGATATAATGTCTTTATATCCGTATCATTGTAAGAAACCGAATAGAAGGAAAATAAGATGATTATCTTGTGTTGTCAGTGGTGCAAAAAGTTGGTGAAGCGCAAAAAGTTTGTATCACGAAAATTGGGTTACCGGGCTTTGTAGCGTCAATGTGTCACTAGTCACTATTGGGTGATAAAATATCACGTAAAGGTGCTAACTGGCAGCTTGATATTACCAGAATGTAGTTTATGGTTTTTAAATTTAAAATGAAAAAAAAAGAGAACAAATTGAAAGGAAACAAAGAATAATTTAGGCTTTGGTGCCACTTAAATTATTACAACGAAGACGATTTTAATAGACTCTAATGCGTTTTTTATATCCTATGAACGAGACTTGCAAGGTCTTTAGACAGAACAAATTTAATAGTTACTAAACATGTTATTAACAAAGCGAATGGTATGTTTTTTACATCGTATAGACTTCATTGCAGCTTGATTTAGTTATCATTTAAGAATTAACAAAACATTTACAACAAACAAAGTGTAAGGAAATAAAAACGTTGAGTTACGAAATGACAGATAGCTAAAAAAACAAAAGTTCGAAATTCATAATTGCTTCGTCTCAATTTAGCCTAACAGCGTATCGCATCCAATCAATGCCTCGATATTTAGAGCAAGTTCGATTTTTAAATGAAGAAACGTATTGCTAATAGAACTCGATTCTCGATTAGCTACTCGAATGAGTCTAGCTTGCTATTTCTCGATTATAACGATTACCTAACGAGTTGGTTGCATCTCGGTTACCTCATCCGCGCTCAATTTCGAAGGTCACTCGTTGTGTGTCGCGAGGATATGTCTTAGTTCGTGCTTTTGCGCCGGTATTGTTGTTTTCTTGCTATTGTTACTACTAAATGTTAGATATTTTTATGTAAGTACAGTTTTAAAATTGAGGAACAATAAATTGGTAACGAAAAATGATAGAAAGCCGCCAAAGTAATTACCTGAAATAAAAGAAAATAAAAGATTAATAATACATATTTAAATAACTAAAAACAATAAAACTGAACTAAAACCAAACAATAATGATGATTGTGACAAAGCTTACTGAACTCGAACAAAGCATAGACAACTAACTCTATGAAAAGCAATGACATTTAAAATGATGGACAACACTACAACATAAAATACGATCATTGTCTTTGTCTTCCTCCAGGCCATACGTGGCTTCCGGTACTTTCTACCAACCAAACGGACACACATAATACTAGTCATTTATCATTAGTAACAACAATATAATATGTAATTACTAGACCTGGAAGCTGATGCTATCAATTGCCAACTGTTTGACAATTGTTTGTCCAACAAACGAATGTTTGCTCTAAATCTCATGATAATATAAGACCGTGTAGGCGATTGCCTAGATGTTTATATTTTCTCGTATTTTAGTATCGACATCCGTCTGACCGCAAGTGAGTCAAGTTTATGATGCTCATGAACGTGAATGCTTTCTTTTGCGTAGTTTCCGCGTTATGGAGAAAATCCATATTCAACGTGACACAGTTTGAAAATAAAACATTATACCTTTGTATTCTTACAAGTTCAAGATTGTGAACTCGAAAATAATATAAACATTATGGTCTACTATTTTAGCTTCATGCCGTTCCTCCAAACACTTTCAGTAAAATATGCTTTTGCGAAGATTCGGTCAAATCAAATTACTGGGTAAACATGCAATCATCATCAGCCTATAATATTCCCACTGCTGGGACACGGCCTCCTCTCAATGAGAGGGAATAGGCTATAATCCACCACGCGGGCCCAGTGCGGATTGGTAGATGTCACATGTCTTTGAAGTTTTGGTTTTATAGGACATGGCGGTTTTCTCACGATGTTTTCCTTCACCGTTTTGAGAGCAGTGGTGATGAAATAAATTACACAAAGTAATGCGCCTGTCTGGGTTCAAACCCACGACTTACTGTTCGTAAGTCGGAGCCGCCACCATTGGGCCACCGCTGCTAAAAACATGCATTACTAACAACAAATAAGCATCACCAGGTAAATCAAAATGATTTTACCAATAAAACCACAAACAATGTACGATTCCTGTTTTCAACAGTCTGTTTTATTAACTGCACCAAGAAGCAATCACTTGTACAACTGTCGTTTCCGGATGCGTCCAACCCAAACAAAAATTCTCCTTTGTCTTCGTTCCGCTAAAATGTTTGCACACCAAACACGTTTAGGCCACTTAAAATGAATCCCAATCAGTTTTTAAAACCTCCTTGGTACCAAAAAGGCTAGTGTCAATACAGATTGAACTTATCGACGAGACTTCTCACTTAAGACGTTCGAAAAAAAAAGAAGAGCGTGTTTTATTCCTATTTCAAATTGAGTTAAAGATTTCCGCGCCATTTTCGGCCAGCGTCCTTTGCGTACCAAATGAGTATTATATCGGGTAAATTTCAAGTTATTTCCGAACACCACGTGTAAACGACAAGGCTTGCTGACTCACACTTCCGTAGAACGAATGGATTAAACAGCATTAAAGCGATTACTGTACCTTACCGTGTGTAAGTACATGATACACGACCAAGCAAGGTTTTCTAGCTCACTGAACGTCTGCACAGCGAATTTTTTATTTTTTCAAGGAATTAGCATAATTACTGCGCATTAAACAACACTTTGTTTTAGGTGTACAATTTTTGTAAAACAATAATCTACCTACTTATGCCATGTTGTTAATTCCTGCTAAGTTCTACCATTGCATACCTTAAGCATAATTAGCCTATAAAATTGGGTTCTCAGGCCTTCTCTCTACTGCGGGACTGTTCGAAAGAGATACCGTGGCTCCGGAACACAAAGGGCAATGTAGGAACATGGATGGGTTTTAGTCAGTGAAAGTCTGACACTCCCTCCTGCTCCGCCCAGAGCGGGAGAAGTCATTTGATGATTTCCCATCCGAAAAAAAAAAGGCCTCCTCCTCTATGAGAGCATACACAAACAAACAATACTTAGAATCCATTTGACTAGTCGAGCCCAGTACGTTTTTTATTTTGGTTCCAAGAAATTAAGTCTTTCTCATGCATTACATAATTCTGACGAAATTATCTATACTGCAGTCGTCCCATCTTCATTGGATCGTAAAATATCTTCAAAAAATCATTGGTCAACTAAATTCATTTTTAATTGCAGTTCTCATTACGGAGGTCGACTAGCGCCCGCGCAGTTCGTCTGTCACTCTGCCGTGTCACAAAATAAAAGTATTTCAGAATGCCCGCGCAAAAAGATGATGCAATCTGTCAATTCGGTCAATCAATTCTGCAGTATGCTACCTAGATTAACTCCGTTTCAATTGACTAACTATCCTGGCACCATGGATTCGGATTGTTGATGAGGTTCTCCCATTTAATCTTCAAGGAGCCCTTTATCTGACTTTGATTGATTTCGTCGGGTCTTTTTTTTAAACTGTACGCTTAACTAGAAGAAACCGATTCACTCGAACTTTGAAGAGATCCAGGTTATAATGATCGGAAAACGGAGAAGCCGGTAGTGAATTCCTCAGACGGTCTCTCATTTCTCCTGTGAAAGGTCGTATCTTGCAAATCGGTGTTTTACCAAGACTCGACTCAGAGAATTAAAACTCTTTGGTCCTAATTTGAATGACACTTCTACAAAACCTTTTTGTGATACACATGACGACACAATGACGTCACAGACCAGATGTTGCAATATTACTGTTACTTTCTTGCAAAATGTGTAGATGTATGTGCTTTTTCAGGGTCAAAGCTTATATAAATAAACATAATTTACTGTATAATGTAATATCTGATTATTCTGAACAAGGGTTTATTGTGAAGTGTAATATGTTTTGGGTATTAGTCACCCCGGTTGAAGGGTACGTGGGGAAGTGTCATAGAATGTGTTGCGCCAGTAATAATAATGTTTTTAATTAACAATGAGCAGTTCTAACGTAAATTAAAAACATTAAACGTCACTTTGTTGTGATATGGCAACCAGCTCCTGCGAGATTGTGATCACAGTTTTTCCGTGGTTCCGTAGTCCTGACCCTTATATTTTCCCCTTATATTTTCGTCATATTCGTCTAAGAGACCGTAAAACAGGAAAGCTGTAATGTTTTGTGTATGTTTGTTTGTAGAGGTATGAATATCAATTACGCCGACTAAGTGGTAAAATAAAATTTTGGATATTTTTTTTAGGGGTAGCTCCCCCCCTACTTCTGAAATCTCATCTCATCTGAGGGGATGTTTTTTTTTTCGTCGTTTACCCCATCGTGTGGGGTATCATTGAATAGGTCTTTTAAAATGACTTAGGGGTTTCTAATACTATTTTCCGATGTAATGCTCCATTTACGAAATACTAAACTTTAAAGTGAACATTTTTGTTCCAATTGGGCGTCCCCCCTCTAAAAGCTTAACTGTGGCCTTGAAAAATCTGGAAAAATTCTTGATGATAGTGCATTTTATGAACTTTAAAGGAAAACTATAGCAGTTAAGATAACTTTATCAGTTTAGAAGTAATAGTTGAACTTGGGTGTTGGATAATTTTGTACCAAATACAAAATCCTTAGAATAAATCCTTTAAAGTGACTAAGATGAAGTAGTTGCTTGAATATAACGGGCTACTATGGAACCCTATACTGCGCGTGGCCCGACACGGACTTGGCCGGTTTTTTATAACTTGACAAAACATCAAGATAATTTTATTTTAGTTTCATATCCATTCCACTACCACATAGTTTTACAGATTTCAGCCTCTTTCTGAGAATTGGACAGTATTTTCCCCGATACAATACTGCTTTATGACGTCACAAATTCAACAAGTGAGAAACCGGTATCCTAAAGCCTGTTTGCCTTAAAGAAAAAAAACATGACCTACAACAACATTTTTACGTCGAAAAGAGGCTCAGAATTTCGACTGGAATTGGCTATAACCACTTGGAATATGTCTCCTGTAGATTAATGGGGTTTCCAATGTCCTGTAGCATAATCAGCCCATCTGGGACAGGGGCACTTGTTCACAGTACTCTCTGAGGGAGGAGTAGTGAGAGGCCTTAAATCCGTAATCCACCACACGGGTAAGTTGGACGAAACATTAAAGACTTGATTGACTAGACTTGCATCTTCAGATAGATGGTCTCGAACTCATTAAAATCTCGTGCTATAATGTTTTTATTACCTAGCTTTTATATTAGCAGTTCCGGCACCTAACACTGCATTTACAAGAAATTGCATCGCTCCGTCTGCAAGATTGAGAGTCCGATTTCATGGCAAGGTCATGCATCCGCAATCTCACTAATTAGGAACAGTAATCATTAGTTACATATCAACGTTCTGAGATTATTCACTGTGTATTTATTAGCGGTAAAGAAACTGCAGTAGTAATTAATGTTTCAGACACGTTTTGGTGCTTTGATAAAACGAAGTGCTTTATAGTGATATTGGAGGTAACTAACGGTAAACAGATGCTATAAACTAATAGCTTTCCAGAAAAAATAACTACAGTAAAGATAGTGTTAATTCTATGGACGGAGAATATGTATTTATGTAACAACAGTTGTTGGCACAATTTTACTATACATTGCTGCCCATTTCACGATATTGTCATAAGAGTCTCCCGATTGTGAAGAGACAAAACTAAGCTAATGCGAGCAGTAAATTAAAAGCATAAAGAAGACACGTGCATATGAGCAAAAACATACTCACGAGATGAATCGATTACCTGGTCAAAGCATTACGGAAAAAATGGATGCGGAAAGCTAAAACCAAGAAAGAAGGTAGACATTGAGGAAGGAAGGTTTTAAACCAGATCGTTTTCCCAAGCCTGTGCAGTGCAGAACTGTGCTAAATAAATACATTGCAATACATAATAAAGCTATCGACCAATCAATTGACCGGATCAATTCACATCACGCGATGATTTATATGCAAGCAAGTGTAACGAGTAAATGTATCGTGAGAAATTAATATCGCGTGATTTCTGCTTCAGTCGAACAGCAGGAATATACATTCAGTCAAAAAAGTATCGGGAATGGATGATTTGTTTATGGTTCCAAATTCAAATTTTTGTTTTTTTGTAGTTGTTAGATTGGCACAACTGTTTTCCATTTTGGCGCGGAGTTTGAGTTGCATCTGTTATTTATATTAAATACAGTGCTGGTTTTAGTAATATCATATATAGTGTGTATTGCGAATTTCATAATGGACAAAAATATCGAACAAAGAGTTTGTCTTAAATTTTGCATCGCCAATGGAATTTCGTGTTCGGAGTCACTGAAAATGTTACAGAAGGCTTACAGTGAATCGACTTTATCAAAAACTCGTGCTCCGTATCGCTTAAGTCAAGTTTTTTTCGGAGTACCCACATAAGTTGAGAATGGAAGGAAAAAGTGACGGAAATAACGAGGAAGACAGCAATTTGACGATTACTTCGATTTCCTTCGCGAGTGGGACGTGTAGTACTAGTAACCAGAAGGATTGCGAGATGAATAGTGGAGGAATTGCGGAGAAAAGGGCTAGAGAAAAGGGCGATGAAAGCTGCAGCGAAGAGGGTTTTATACCGGTGACCAGGAAGCGACCTAAGCGCCTTTTAAGGAATGAGTCTGGAATTGAAGGCGAATCGGGGAAGGAGATGAGAGAAGAAAATATGGATGACACATATAAAATGAGCTTAACGTCCTTAGAAGTCTTGCCCAAACAAATGGCATTAGCAAAATTATTGAAAAATGAGAATATCCAAAACATATTAAGAATCAACTATAAGAGTCCCTACAAGGTTTTCATACATATTGCTAAGAAAGAAGATGGAGAAAAGTTGATCAAATGTCAGAAGTTCTTTGATTTAGGAGTGAGAATTCAATTTGTTAACCAACTCAACTTATCTTACGGAATCATTAAGGGTGTAGACTTGGAACTGAGTGAGTCAGAGATATTAGAGTCATTAGAGACATCATGCAAAATACTATCAGTTAGAAGACTAAGGCGTATCAGTCAGGACAGGGAGTGGGTGGAGAGTGAGACTGTGCGGGTGTGTTTTGAGAGCCCTACAACTCCAGAATTTATTCTTGCCTATAGATGCCGTTTTAGAGTAGAACGATATGTATTTCCTGTCTCTCAATGCTCCAACTGTTGGAAATTCGGTCATATAAAGAAATTCTGCCCAACAAAAAAGATTCTGTGTCCTAAATGCAGCAAAGAGCATGAGAATTGTGAAACAGACAGAATTGTATGTCCTAATTGCAAAGGACCTCACATGGCACTTGACAAAACGTGCCCTGTCTTCCTAAAAGAAAAAGAGATTCGTACTCTAATGAGTGTAGAGAACATATCCTATAGAAAAGCCTTAGAAATATATCTAAAGAACAACAATAAAGGCAGTATGGTTGTAGCAATTGAGGATTCTGATGAAAGAACGGAGGAGAGTCAAATTACTTTGAAGAAAACATACAGTAGTGCTGTGCAATCGACAGCTACTGCGCAAGAAGTCTTAACTAATAACAGACAAATACAAAATCAAAAAGTGGACAGGTCTAAGCAGAAAAATAAAAATAAAGATGGGCGAGAAGATCAAACTACTCGTATATTTATGGAAACAGAGTGGGAAACTTGTTCTATGGAAGATGAGATAATTGAAAACAGTCAGGAAAATAGACTATCGGAAAAAGAAGAAGCTGAAAAGAAGAAGAAAAGAAAGTTCAGATTTGTTGAAATATTTTTAAAAATTAAAGAAATAATTTGTTCAGAGAAAGGAGTTGAAGAAATAATAATGTCGGTGTTGAAAGTAATATATGAGGAATGCAAGGTATTTGTTAAGGATTTTTTAGTTGCGGGAAATTTATGTCAATGGCTGTTAAAATCTTTAAATGGATAATTATCGCAAAGACGCTTTGATTAATATACTACAATGGAATAGTCAAAGTTTAAAGCCAAAATCACTTAGCTTAGACGCGTTACTTGGGCAGGAAAAAATACATATTGTTATTGTAAGTGAAACTTGGCTCAATCCAGACGTTCGTTTGAAAATGAGAGGTTACAATATATATAGAAAAGACAGAGACGATTCTTACGGTGGTGTCGCGATAATTATCCATAAATCTATACATGCGCAAGTATGCCCTATTAGCATAAATAATGTAGGTATAGAGGTTATATGTATGAAAATACTTAATTGTAAGAGTTTGGAATATGTTGTATCTATTTATTGCCCTTCTTCAGTGCGTACAACATCATCAGATTGGGACAATATTTTCTCGTTAGTGCCTAAAAAATCGTTAGTTGCAGGTGACTTTAACGCTCATCATACGAACTGGTCTTATAAAACCGACCAGCGTGGAACTCAAATACTGGATTCATCTTTGGAACATGGCTTTGTGACATTAAATAATGGAGAGGCAACCCGGGTCAAGTTAGTTAATGGAAATATACAAAGATCATCACCGGACATCACATTAACATCATCTGACATCGCTATTAAATTTAATTGGGCTGTAATGAACGAAAATTTGGGTAGTGATCACCTCATAATGAAGATTTCCATGAATTTCCATGAACACATCGAGTATAATAAAAGACGAAACTTCAAAAAAGCAAAGTGGGAGGCCTATTGTCATGAGCTTATAGAGTCGTTTTCTGGGGAAGTTAACGTGAGCAATAATATTCAGGCATTATATGACTATTTCTTAGAACAAATTGATATGGCAGCGAATAAGCACATACCTATGATTAAAATGTGTACTAGTCCCTTAAGGAATTTTAAGCCAAAAGAGTATTGGGATCCATCACTATCTAGAGCAGTGGCTGAACGTAGATTAGCTTTAACCAAATTCAGAAGAAATCCTACTCCTGATAATCTTACAAGATTACAAGAGAAAGGGGCACATGCACATAATTTGATAATGAAAGCCATAGATAGCGGCTGGAAAAAATTTTGTAGTAGCATAGATGAAACTTCTTCAGTTTCTGATATGTGGCGAAAGATGAGATGGCTTAAAGGTTATCGTCAACCTAAATTTTGTGTGTCGGAAGAAAAACTAAAAGGTTTATTATATTCACTCACACCGGATTCCGTGATAAATTTACCAACAATATTCAAATCACAGAACGTTTTAATAGAATCAACATTTACAATGGAAGAATTGGAGAATAGTTTAAAAAAGAAGGACACGGCTCCGGGTAATGATGGAATAACGTACTCTATGATTCATAATCTTCCGTGTGAGGCCAAGGAGTTTCTTCTCCGGATATATAATGACATATACAGAACTGGAGATATCCCAAAACAATGGCGTGAGATATCAGTTATTGCTATTCCTAAAGCTGGGAACGACACGAATACGGAGACTAAACTTAGGCCAATATCTCTTATATCTTGTGTTTGTAAGATATTCCATAATATGATCGGAAAAAGAATAGAATGGTTTATTGAGAAACATTCAATTTTGTCACCTAACACGGTTGGTTTTAGGAGAGCTCAATCATGTTTAGATTGCATTTCAAGACTGTCTACTTATGTTCAATTGGGTTTCACTAGAAATGACCCTACGTTGGCTTGCTTTCTGGACATTACAAATGCTTATAACAATGTCTTAGTGGAAAAGGTTGTTCAGACATTGGATGATTTGGGAATTGGGTCAAGAGTTTGTAGTTATTTAAATTCGTTTCTATTGGAGCGATACTTGATGATAAAAAGTAGTAGTGATGGACGAACTGTTGATGTTAGACGAGCAAGCAGGGGTTTGGCACAGGGCGACCCAATATCACCGATGCTTTTTAATATTATTACATCAACAATTTGCCAGCAAATTGAGACTGTTATTGTTTCGCAGTACGCGGATGATTTCGTATTTTACCTCAGCCATAAAGATTTAAACCACGCGGAATCGAAAATGCAAGTTGCTCTTAACTCTATGGTTGTAATGCTGGATGATATGGGTCTAGAAATGTCACCAGACAAATCAAAGATGTGTCTTTTTAGTAGAGGCAGAAGAAGACGACAACTGCAACTTATAATTAACAACTTACCAATTTCCTCAGTAGATTGTGTAAAACACTTAGGTATCTGGTTAGATAGGTCACTTCTATGGAAAAGGCATATTAATGAGATACGAGAAAAGACGGCAAAGTTTTTAAATTTATTTAAAGTTTTAGCGGGGCCGACTTGGGGAATCCATCCGAAGCATTTGAGATCTTTGTATATTTCATTGGTACGCAGTAGGATTGACTTTGGTTGTTTTCTGTATGATAATAGTGCAAAGAGTCATATAAGTAAACTGGACAAAATTCAGAACCAGTATTTGAGGAGTATAGGTGGTTTTATAAAAAGCTCTCCTATACACGTAATGGAAGCTGAAATGTGCATTCCTCCTTTGTACGTTAGGAGATTATACTTAGGTTACAAGTTCTGTATAAAAAGTATGTCATGTTCGAACAATGTAACTATCAAATTAATAGATGACTTGAATGATCTCTCAGTCGCAAGATACTGGAACAATAAGAAAAAACCATTGCTTGTGACCATATACAATGAGTGTAAACTCCGTAATATACATTGTTCAAGTATTTTAGAAATGTACTCACTAGAAAAATGGGTGACAGGTATAAACGTACGGGATAAAATTAGTTGTAAGTTAGACTGTGTCAAAGTGGCAAAACGCAGCCATGAGGTTACATCACTCAAATGCAATGTTATCAAAGAACTTAGTGAAAAATACCCGGCGTGGAAAATGTACTTTACTGATGGGTCTAAGAGCAAAAGTGGATGCGGTGCCGCTTATTATAGTTTGAGTGATGGAACTTCGGCCTTGTTTAAATCTATTGATGCAAACGTATCTGTAATGACGATGGAGCTCGTAGCAATCTTAAAAACTCTAGAGAACATTATTTATTGGGAAAATGTGAACCATTCTGTGAATCAAAACATAGTTATATGCACGGATAGCAAAAGTGGTTTAATGCATTTAGCTCGATGCGCCTCTGGTTGCAGAGGTACACCGATAGCTTATGTAATTCTTAAACTATTTTATGAACTTAGTGACGTTAATTTGAGATTGCAATGGGTTCCATCTCATACTGGTATACATGGAAACGAGAAGGCTGACATGCTTGCTAAAAAAGCTATTTTAGAAGGATTGGAAATTGACATCACTCCGTTTTACACAGAAATACTTGGCTATTACAAAAACATATGCTACAATCGTTTTAAGGAGTATTTTGACAAGAAGTCTAAAGAAAAAGGCATATGGTATAAGACTATGCAAAGTGAGCCTCCTCGAATCCCTTGGTTTGCTGAAAGTCATACAAAGAGGTCTCATGTTGTTATGGCACATAGATTGCGTTCTGGTCATTTTCCATCCAGGAAATTTGGATACCTAATGAAAAAAGTCGATTCCCCTAATTGCCAAGTGTGTAATAAAGTCGAAGATGTCCAACATTTGCTGGTGGAATGTGAAAAGAACAGGAGAGAGAGGGAGATAGTGATGCGGGAGTTAAAGGTTAATATGTATGATGTTGGGGCTTTCATTAGAATATTATCTTCACCTAATTCGGGAGAAGCGAAGATGATTTATGAAATGGTTGCTGCATCGTTACCTCCCTCGCTTACGCAATAACTTTTCTATTAATTATATTATAATTACGTGTAATAATTAGTTAGATTAGGATATGATGAGGCTGACGTACCTTTGTAAGGTAAAAGCCTCTAAATAAATAAAGATTAAAAAAAAAAAAAAAAAAAAAAGTTAACATCGCAAAAGTGAAGAAAATAGTGACTGAAAATCCCCATTCAACTCTGAGAGAGATAGCCGCCGAACTTTCTGTGTCTCACGAGTCGATCCGTACCATTTTAACTAATCATTTGGGTATGAAACATGTTGCTGCTCGGCTAGTCCCAAAAGATCTGAATTTTCTCCAAAAACTCAATCGCATGAAAGTCGCTGAGGACATGCTAGAACGAGTCAGTTCGGACCCAACATTCATGAAACGCATTGTTACTGGTGACGAGACGTGGGTTTACGAGTTTGACATGCAAACTAGTCAACAAGCTTCGAAGTGGCGCCTTCCAACTGAACCGAAACCGAAAAAACCACGCCAAAGTCGATCAAAAGTCAAAGTCATGTTGACTGTTTTCTTTGACTATCGCGGTGTTGTGCACTCTGAATTCTTACCGGAAGGTCTAACGGTAAATAAAGAATATTATTTGAGCGTTATGCGGCGTTTAAGAGAGCAAATTCGACGAAAAAGGCCAGATTTGTGGAAAGAAAATTCTTGGATTTTGCACCACGACAATGCGCCTTCGCACAAGGCTATCATTGTGAACGAATTTTTGACCAAACACTCAACAAATACCATCCAGCAACCACCATATTCACCAGATATGGCTCCTGCTGACTTTTTTCTTTTTCCTAAACTCAAATTACCACTTCGTGGCACCCGTTTTCAATCGATAGAAGACATAAAGGAGAATTCGCGGCGAGAACTGAACTCAATTCCGGAAGCAGCGTTTAAAAAATGTTTTGATGAATGGATTATTCGTTGGCGCAAGTGTATCGTTTCTAAAGGAGCATACTTTGAAGGTGATAAAATAAATTTGGATGAATAACAGACATTTTGTGTATTATTGATTAAATTGATCTTTTCCCGGTACTTTCTTGACAGAGTAGTAGGTGAGATGTTAAGAGAGCACTCTTATCTGAGTCAGGTTGGTTTTCGAGTAGGGGAAAGAATAGAGGACACACCAAAAATAAAGAAAGAAATAAATAAATTTTATTAGCTCAACATGTGTTTACATACAAAATTAAAATAATACATGCATGCAAAATCTTAAATAAGAGTGGCTCACGACATGTCTGCCATTTCTCATGGCGTGCAAATATTTTCAGGTACAATTATTATTATTTAATTAATGATTTTGAAATTTTAAACGTTAAACATTATATACCAATTTATTAAATACAATTATAATTACAGAATCAATGATTTTAAATTTTTACACTTATTCATTAAATATTTTTATTCAGTCACAGTTAAACAAAAATTAAATTAAGATATTTGTAATTTATTATTTATTTACCTTGTCCAATATTACAATGTTTGTTCTCAATGAAGATTTACATCACTTTATTAAGCATTTAGTTTTACAAACATTTATTATATGTATATTTAAGTTTTCCACTACTACTTTACCTTACTACACTCTGAGTTATATTTGTTTATATAAAATAATCACCATGAGTCGTTTAAAAATTCTATAATACTATAATATGCTTTTTGTGCCAAAAACAATTTCATTGTTTGTTTAAGTTTCGGTATAGTTTGCTCTTTCCAACTTTTGGGCTATTTGTTGTAGATAATTGGTGCCATGCAAAAAACTTTTGATGTGTGTGCACATAGTTTGCTATCATCACGTCTATTTCTTGGAAATTTGTCTGCCATTCGAGGAAACAAATGTGGATTTTTTTTACGAACATTACTACTTCTAATATATAAATTGAAGGTAATGTTAATATATGATATTTTGTGAAATAATTTTTACAGTTATCGGTAGTTTTGAGATTAAACATAGATCTCAAGCAGCACTTTTGTCTTTTAAAGATGATATCCCTATCGGTTGAGTTACCGCAGAAGATAACACCATATCTAATGATCGATTCAACTAAACCATAGTAAGCCATTAATAGCGCTTCTATATTTAAAGTACGTGATAATTTATGTAACGCATATGCACCACTGCTTATTTTTTTGGCTAAGGCCTCAATATGCGATTTCCAATTTAAGTGTCTGTCGATTGTTAGGCCTAAAAATTTTGTAGAATTAGCTGTCTGTATTTTATTATTATTATATTCGATGTCAAGACTAGAGTATAATGATGATCGTTGGCTAAAGTGCATAATCAAAGTTTTATTTATATTAATTTTTAAATTATTATTATTCAGCCACGTTACCGCTTCGATTAATGTATTTTTGATGTCCGTTTCATATGTATTTTTATCATGGCATGGTATTGTTATAGTACTGTCATCCGCAAACAGTGTCATGGGATATTTAATGGATTTAGGAAAGTCATTAATATAGAGAGTAAAAAGGGGTGGTCCGAGTACACTGCCTTGCGGAACTCCATGAGGGACGGTACGCTCGCATGATGTGAAAATCTCTTTACGTCTGGAGCTCATATTTATTCTACTAATTTGCGTTACTTGTTTCCTGTCATGTAGGTATGATTGTATTAAATTAAATATGTTTCCTCTTATACCATACGCATCAAGTTTATTTAGTAGTATAATATGTTGGACATAATCAAATGCCTGTGTCATGTCGCAGAAAATGGCACAGACTGGTGTATTTTTATCCATGTTTGTCATAACAGTATGCAAGAAGTCGTATATGGCCAAGTTAATTGTTTTTTTCTCCCTAAATCCTTTCTGTTCGTCACAGAGTATATGATTTTTTTCAAAATAGGTATTAAGTTCCCTGTAAATATACTTTTCGATAATTTTTGAAAATATTGGTATTAATGAAACTGGCCTGTAAAATTCCATTAACTCCCTATCCTGTTTCTTAAATAGTGGTTTTACAATAGATTTTTTTAGCGCATTCGGAAATATACCTTCACTGATGCTTAAATTAATAATGTAGCTTAGGGGGCCACAGATTTCATATGCATATTTCATATGTCTTAACAATTTTTGTACAAATGCCATCGTATCCTACGCTGTTTGTATTTTTTAAGGCCGCGATAATTTTTAATATATCAAGTGATAGACTTGGGGCCATGAACATTGAGTCTTTTCTGGCTAAAATATGTTTAGTGACAGTAGTTCCCGAAGTAGCCATAGGTTTAATTTTTTCTATAAAGTAATTGTTAAATATATTTGCAATAATTTTAGGGTCAGTTACAGTTTCATTATTATTTCGAATTTTGTCTATAGTATTTTTTGGTAAGTTTAGTTTTGTTTGGTTTATTATTTCCCAAGTAGTCTTAGATCTATTATTTGATGTTTTAATTTTATGTGTGTTTTGTGCGCGTTTAGTTAAATAAATTATTTTTTTAAGCAATTTTGAATAACTCTTAAATTTATTTTTATTCATTTCGGTAGGTTTTTGTCTATATTGCCATAATAAATGACGTTTCTTTTTGCTACATACACACATCAACACGGTCTAGGGATATTTCATACTCAATTAAATAACTCGAAAAGTACTGGCCGCATTGGAATCTTTTATACACCGATTTGTTTGTAATTTATCTCAGACTAATTCCAAATTCAAACTTTTGAAAATTCTTTTGTTTCGGTGGCATAAAAATGTCTTGATGTATAGGAGAGGGAATTTTCATTTGTGCGAAATTTAGAAAACAATACGAATTACGTTTAGTTACAGTTTTTTTTTTCATTTTTAAACGAAAGATAAAGTTAAAATTGAGGTATTGTAGCCATGCAACGCCGACATTTGACGAGGGCGGAGATGTTACGAGCTGTGGGAATGCTGGAAGCTGGATCTGTTCAGCGTAATGTTGCTGAGGCCATAGGGACCCATCAAAATGTAATTTCAAGATTGTGGACACGCTATCGTGCCACAGGTGAAGTAGCGGAGAGGCACCGGGGGCCAAGTCGCATCACTACCCCCAGACAAGACCGATTTTTGCAAATTACTGCGCGAGCACAACCAAATGCAACGGCGACTCAATTGGTCCAAAGGCTGCGAGTGGAACACCAAGTGCTTGTGAGTGACCAAACTGTAAGAAGGCGACTGCATGAAAGCAATCTACGCTCTCGTAGACCACTCCGGGTCCCACCTTTACGGAGAGGCAATCGTGGACGACGATTAGAATGGGTTCGGAACCACGTGGACTGGGGCCGTGACCAATGGTCCAATGTGCTGTTCACGGATGAATCCAGGTTCGGCTTCCATCCAGATTCACGAAGGACGCGTGTTTGGCGAGTTCCTGGACGATGGAGCCGTCTCCAGAACCCTCAGGAAGTTTACCCATAGCAAGGAGGAACAATTATGTTTGGGCAGGAATTCGTCTTGGAGGACGGACGGATCTCGTTTGGGTGCGGGGCAATATGACGGCAGAACAATACGTCCAACAGGTGCTGGGGCCCGTAATCTTGCCCCACAGAACACAAATGGGGCAAGATTTCCTGCTCATGCACGACAATGCCCGGGCACGCACGGCGAAGCAGCTTGGTTACATACACATATTGTTAGGGCCTTAGACTGGCCTGCTCAATCGCCAGATCTAAATCCCATTGAGCATGCGTGGGATATGCTGCAAAGAAGAGCTCTGAAGGAAGTTCCTGAAAATCTGGCTACAGAAGATCAACTTTTTGCGCACCTCAGAAGGACATGGGACAATATTCCGCAGCAAGACATTGACAACCTTGTTCTGAGCATGCCGAATCGTTGCCGATGTGTTATGAACATCATAGGCGCTTTCTCAGACTACTAACTTCAAGTTTATAAACACAAATTAAATGATTTTTCTATTTTTTCAGTTTTTACTCACAAATTAAAAGTTCATTCATATACGGTTTCCGTCTATGCTTCATTTTTTTCCATAAAATCCTGAAATTTTAATCTATACCTTAACCATTATTAAAAAATGGTAGAATATTAAATAACGTATCTTTTAAATATATACATGTCATATAAATAATTAACACATTGATAGTAATTCGCTTTTTTAAAAATATCCCTAGACCGTGTTGATGTGTGTATTTTAATACCATGAGAGACCCAACTAGGCCTTCTTTTCACTTTTACAGAGATAAGAGTTTCAGGGAAGCACTGTGTATATAGGAAAGAAAACATTTCTGTGAAGGCATTATAAGCAATGTTTGGGTCCTTAGCTTCATATACTTCAGCAAACGATAGGTTATTGAAGTAGGATTTGAATTTGTCTGTTCTCGTTGCTATAGTCCCGTCTAGTGGTCCGCCAATGATTCCTAGTGCTTGAGGTACTAATCGGGCAAATGAGTAATTGTGCCGTATGGTCAGACAAAGCTAGTTCCAAGACCATAGCTTTACGACACTAATTAAAATTATGCGCAAAATTATCGATGCATGTATTGCTCTTTAAACGAGTAGGTTGACGTATAAATAATTTTAGATTAAAATTTAATAACACATTTTCAAATTCTAGAGTCTGTTTGTTTTTCTTCAATATATCTATTAAAATCACCCGCCAGTACAACATTTTTAAATGGTTTTTTTATCAGAACACGTAATAATATCTCTAATCTATTCATAAATTCATCAAAATTTCTTGGATTTGGTACTCTATATATACATACAATTACAACTCTATAATCTATAAGTTCTATGGCGCAACATTCAAAAATACCCGTTAGTGATAATTTAGCGATTTTCGGTAATTCTCTCCATTGATGAACATTTTTTATGAGTATACAGGCACCACCCTTTTTTATTTTCCTTACGACTAAAGCAAGCAGCTAAACAGTAGTTAGGTATATTGAGATGGACTTCAGAGCCTTCCATCATGTAATGCTCCGTAATACATAATAGGTCCACCACTTGTATATTTTTTTCTAATAACTCATATAGACACACTGTGAGCATGTCAGATTTTGCTAGGAGCCCTGCAATATTTTGGTGCATAATGTTTACATTTTTATTCACGAAAAAAAGTATTCGTAGGTGTTTCTATTTCCGCTGTTTGGTTCTTATCGTTTAATTTATTAACTGGTACATTTTTGTCAAAGTCTAAGTAAAATTCCAAATATTATGAAAGCGGTCCAAGTATTTAGTGCATCATTCAGAAGGACATATTGAATTTTTTGGTAGGATACAAAAGACTATTTTTTAACGGTCACAAGTCACAACTGGTTTATTAAGTTAATTTTCATTAGCAATGTTTACCTTCCTAAAGACTATATTCAAGCTGCAGCTTGAGCTGCTTGCTTTGAGCTTGCAGTTCAATTCAGTTTGGCTGAATCTTCTTATCAGTCATCGTCAAACTCTCTAAGACTATAAACTATGTGTCTAATGTTTGTCTGTCTGATTGCTGTCTGATTGCTTGATTTTGCATCTGCCAGTTTTCACATCCTCTTCAAGAAAACAAAGTGTGCCATCTTCCTTATTAAAATAGAAATTAATGATTGGTGATTAATTACGGCCTAAGTTATTTGAATAATCGATTTTAGATGGGCTTATTAAAATTTATTGGAAAATATTATTAGTATGTTTATCCGTTTGAAAGGTCAGCGGGTGATTTGTACATCCAATTAATAAATATAAACCGAAAAAGTGCGAGTCGGACTCGCGGATAAAGGATTCCGTGCCATCGTAGTAGGGGAGACCCCTTTAATTTTTAAATTATTTATTTGTTGTCATAACGGCAACAGAAATACACATTTTGTGAAAATTTCAACTGTCGACTTTTTACGGATCATGAGATACAGCCCGTTGACAGCAAGATGGACGGACGGACAGCGGAGGCTTAATAACAGGGTCCCGTTTGTTACCCTTTGGGTACGGAACCCTAAAATGAAAATGAATAAAAGCAAATATTTTAGTTTAGAAGCACCCTACTGAGTGCGTGAATGCGATATTTCATTCCCAAATGAATTTTATAATTCAATCAGGTGTCAAACATGCTATTGTCGTTTTCCATATATCTGCCACAATATCATGCGAGAAATACGTTCAAATTTCACGCTTTATGTCCAAACACAACCACAACACTACAATGTGTATATCCAATAACGTCCAAACTTTATTATTTATGTTCATAATATGCATATTTATGGCCTTGATATGACTGAATTCCATGCGAAGTTTCGAACTTGTTCTTTACATCGAAAGACTTTTGAACCGACATTCAAATAAGATACGGTTGTCAAGGGCAGTTGTCTGCCACCATACATCATTCATTGAAACACTAATCTAATTATTTAATTAATAATTAATCTATTAAAGCCGCTCTCATTCCATCTCAGCGCGTCTCTCACAGCATTTAAATATTCAGTGGGAAACGGAAGCAAACACTATAACGTGTAACGAATGCTAAATTTTTCGAAAGTATAACGTGATCCGTTTTCGACTCTAAAAGTAACTACTTTTAATTTCCTCTTGCTTTTTTTATAATTGGTTTGTTATTATCATTGCATCCTCAACGGATCCTAAGATACTTAATAATGTTGCTAATATTTTACTATCTCCACTCTTCTGTGCTTCTACTATCAAAACACCATCTTCTGTCATCTGTTGTTTTATTACTGTATCTTCTACCTGTCCTTGTCCTATGTCACTTGAGTCGTAACACATGTTATCATTTCTGAATAATCATCTTGTTATCATTGATGGTTCCATCCAATATCTGATAAGTCTACCTAAATAATTATTTCTGTCGACAATTACATAGTTGAATGGCGTGGTAGATGACCATATAATTACTATCAAAATGCATGATTTCATGAACGATGGTCTAGCTAGATAGACAGCCATGAGGAGCAAAAGTTCACTCATACCTTCCTCCTTCCCTCCTTCTCCTTCCTCTCTTCTTCCTCTCTCCTTCCTTCCTTGTTTACTCATACTTCCGAATCAGGCGATGATGACATGAACGAAATAGGTATTGCACTGTTTTAGACTTTCACGGTTTTTAACTACACTTAAAGTACTTACGGGATAATATCCGTGATATCGGTAACATCGGGAGCTCATGGAAAAAGAAATTTATCCCGTAAGTACTTTAAGTGAAATAGGTATTAGGTACAAATTAACGATAAACTCTTAGTAATAAGAAATAACTTATGAATCAGTGAATCGAACAGAATGATTTTTATTCAATACCATTTGCATGTTCAGTAATTGCCACTCATGCGTCGTGAAGCCATTGAAAACCACAACATCGTACATAAACCTACTTTCTATATTTAGAATCAACCCCTTTTGCATTGCGTAACTAGAGCAACAGAGTAAAAGTAATAAGAATGAATAGTATACGGTTCACTAAATAAAAACAAATGAAAATCGAATAAAAACGAATACGAAGAAATTTAGATGAAGAAAATAAGGGTTTCTACAAGGTAGACCGATGACCTGGTGAAGAACGCGGCAATCTGCTGGATGAGAAAAGTGGAGCACAGGACCGTTTGGAGGAGGTTTAGGTCCAGTCGTAGACGTCTTTTGGTTGATATGATATTGATGATGAAGATAAAAAATGTACGAGTATAGATTGGCACATAACTAAAACAAATTGAATTCAAATAAAAACGAACAATCAGATCCTGAAGATCGAGGTAGAGGATCTTGTAATAATTCATAAGCTAGTGAATTTATGTTGAACTAAATTGCAGAGTTCAAACATACTGGAGGTCGCGGCTGCAAACGGTAATAGTTTAAGGCTTATGCTCGAGGGTAGCCCGCGAAATTCAAGTTTTCTTACGTTTTTTGCAATTTGTAGGCCAGTGTTAGATGCAATGACTTAGACCTTGAAAAAGTCGTTCCTCGACCTTTATGAACTTGAAGGGTTGTATTGATGATTTTGATGATTATAATTCTGTAACTACATACGTCTTACAATCGCGAACAATATTTTAATCAACATACAACCTAGCACTGGTCTGCAAATTGCAAAAACGTAAGAAAATTTAAATTTCGTGGGCCACCCTGACGCTTTCACCTTAAGAGTAATTGAAACTACTATTGGCACAGATATTGAACTATTGATCATAAATCCCAAGAAATTAGAAGTAAGAAACGCTAGCGCGTTGATTTAAATGTTGTGTAAAGAGAAGGTTAAACAGAGCTAGGCAAAGATAATGAAATACATGGGCAACTTTAAGCAACAGTAATAGTATTGGTTGAAAATAAGCATTCAGATTTGGTCAAGACAACTACTTTTAATAACGAGCAGCAAATTACCACCTTCACTGGTAAGCATGATAATATTAATAAGGGTTTGAAACAAACAAACAAACGCAAGCTGCAGTGGATTTCATAAGAATTTAGTGATTCAAATCCATCAGACCAATTGATTTGAACTGGTGTCGATAATCACAGTAACATTTAAGTACTACAAATGCAAATGTATCATTATGCTCCTCTAATCGTGCAACGAGAACAATAGATACTAACTTATAAGTAATTTTGTTAAATATGGAGCTAACCTTTTACAAACTGTGATATAGTACTTGCTTAATGACTGACATCTAGTGATCTTTATCAATAATGTTGGCTTCGTGTTCATCATCATTTACAGCTCATGTCCGCCCACTTAGAAATACAAGTTTTTTTTTAATATCACCAGTTATTTGACTATTTGTTCAGAAGTTAACATTCTGGAACGTATTTCGAAATTGTTACTGTCGCCTAACATGCAATATTTAAATACCTCCTGCAATGGTCTGTTTAATACACAGTGTTTACAGGATAGTTGGAATGGCTCGTTGATCTAGTGGTCAAGCGCTTAGGATAAGGTCCTGGGTTGGGTCCCAGGTCGGGCATAGTGTTAATGGGTTTTCCCATCAGGAACTTGTCAGTGGCAATCTGAATTTGTGCCCGGTTGATGGCCCTATTACATGGGACTTAAACATAACTAGCAATATGTGGGTTAGCTATTAGGTACACCTCTGTGATGTTATCTTACCTTAAGAACAGATGGATTCTTTCGACACTGTTATACGAAAAGGATAGCTTCAAATTGTAACCTCAAACCATTCATCTGCCAAACATATTTCATTTTTCAACAAATCAAATTAAACATTAAAACAATAACAGTTAAATCCCGATATCAATCACGAACAAGCAAAGGTCTAACCTAACAAAGCACAGTTTATCGCGATCAACAACTTAAACAAACTAAATCTAACTGCAGAACAATTTCAATTGAAGGGGACTGCCATTGCAATAAACCCGGGGCTATACACACGGGTGAAAGTCCAAGTACCGGCAATTATCACCTGTTGTGGAACTAGCAGGAATTGCCGCTCGTGTCCCGCGGGCTTTATTGCTTGGTAATCTTGAAGCAATCAAATTAATATTAGTTTGACACCTTTTCCTGTGATCAAGTAGTGTATGGTCTATGGTTCTAGAGTTGTGTTATAATTTATGGTCAGGCACTATCATTTACGAATATGCCTTGAGGAGTTAGATTTAAATTAATGTTGTGTTCTTGGTAATTATTTGTGTCGCAAATGGGAGGTTGTTACTTTCGAGGGTTTTTGTTTATTTAGGTTTATTGCCAATAACTATACTTAAGGTGAATGCTCCAACCAGCCCGCGAATTTCTAACGTTTTTTGCCCTGGAGTATCAGCCTTAACATTTGTTTGTGTTTTTACTAAGAAAAACCCCCTACTTCAATGAATAGTATATCTTGCATTTGAATCCGCAGGGATGGACAAGATTTGAAAAAGTTTTCAACGGTTTGGAGGGCGTACAAAAAGTGTAATTTTCTAACAGTAATAATGTATTGGCTACCAAAAGCTTAATATGCCTATCCAGTTTGAGCCGTTACAGAAATATGAAATTCTTATAAACAAGCCGTAAGTGTCTAGCTGCTGGACACTTGTTGCTAGCTAGACCTCTAACAACAACTCCTGATTTGTAATCACTTTTTCGTAAATCGTCTTCCTCTTATACCTCTTTCGTTTCAATTCAAAGAAACAAATCGAAATTCTTTCATCTAAGTCCAGTCTGCGATAAAAGTTAATTTTATAGCCCTGCCTTTATTCTATATATAGCCTCTTGGCTTCAGCGCCGAATGGCGATGTGACTCGGAGATGACCCAACGTGTTTTCTAACTCTGTGATAGGCGAAGTAAATCGTACTATACAAGATTAACCAGAATCGATACATGGGAGGATATAAAATGAAAATTCATTATGCTGTTTTGATCTTTCAAGTTATTGGCGATGGAATTTATGAGATTTTTCTCGAAACTGATTATTCAGGGATAATTCAATAGGGAAGATTTTTTCTATAATATTAAGTTTCCATAAAACGATAACATCGGTGATGTAGCGTGGTCATTAACGCATAAACTTGATTTGTTTTTTATTTTCGCAACACTAAAAGTTCGGACCAACCGGCCCGGACATATTACGGTTCAGATGCGGACAGCGGACACTGACTGAGACTTCAGTACAGTATTTGTCAAACTGGTGTCCCTGACCGCCGGAGATTTATGTTATCCCGTCTATCGTCAACGCGAGCATGGTCGAAAAGCTTGTTGTTTCATCCAGAGCCATCGCGGCGATATTGTTTCAACTGCCCTGTCTTACCTAGCCCCGACCCGCACTACTCGTCACCCGCGCACCTCATATCGACTAACGCTATAACATTGAACGAAAAATAGTGTTCGAAAATTTCTTAAACTTGTTCCAGGAAATACGTGTTTTTGAATAAGTCTTACAAGTTTGTGAAAATAATATTTGTCAGTTAGAATCTCCATTACATATGCAAGGATTTTTCTATGAGGATGTTTTCTTTACTTTTACCATTTTTGAGTACATTATGAACGGCCAAAGTTCAAGTAAAATTTGTGCAAAACAGGTATTTTTGGAGGCTTATACTGAATTTGTTTCAAATTTTTATTTTATGCTTTGATGGAAGCCTAGATATAGTATACAAGATACCTATTAGTTCAGAAAATTCAAAGATATATGTGTAACAACGGCATAATCACGTACGAAAGGTATGGCGGGTTGGCCGCTCTGAACTAGCGACTTAAATAGATTGGGGTCATATGAACTTGGGAAGACCGACGCAGCTGGGAACTCCTCTTACTCCATACGAAAGCATATGTGCTTCTTTCTATCCTAAAGTTGACCAAAAACAAGTATCTTCAAACCCTAATAGCAATTACTTCTTTCACAAACAATTCAATACTACAACAAATTCTCCTTCTATTTTCACTTACAAATATCTCTAAAACAGTTTGCATCACCTATCGCGACGGATCTCGAGTAAGTCGGGTTGACCCCGTCAACCAGTCGTTGCGATCTTTATTACTTTACCAGCTAAAGTTCAGTCGGTTCCCTGCGCGAGCGACCGCTTGCGAAATGTGCTGTGGTATCTTAGAACACGCCTTTAGGCTGAGGCTACATAACATCGATAGTTTCCAATTCGAATATACGATGGAATATTCTGAAAAATTGCAGTACAAATACACTTTCAATGAAAATTATTTTGAGGAAGATACGTTGTGTACTTCACTGGAATGCTTCACTTTTTTTTCTTGTCATTAGAATGATTAGTGTGCAATTGCCTTGTTCCCGAAAGGAAGCCTTCAAGCCTAGTGTGCATGCGTAAATGTTCATCCTGACTACGGAACCCTTTACTGTATTGGTCAGACATGCACTAGGCCGGTTATTTCAATGATTGGAACAAAATAAGTGCAAGATCAGAATTCGATTAAGACTCATGACTCTCTCTCTTTCTTTATGTTAAGCCGTGCTTGCCTAGGTTGGTCTGTGGATGGGTGACCACCCTTACATACCGAGTTTCCTCCGTGCCTCGGAAAGCACGTTAAGCTGTTGGTCCCGGCTGTCATTTGTAGATCTTTGACAGTCGTTACAGGTAGTCAGTGGCCCAAAAAGTCTGACAATCAGTCTTACCAAGTGGTATCGTATTACCAACTGGGTTGTGGACGTCCGATAGAGTACTAACTGGGTTGTGGAGGTCCCATAGGCAGTCGCTCCATGTAAAATACAGGTATTCAGCTGCATCCGGTTGAACTGGAAGCCGACCCCAATATAGTTGAGAAAAGGCTAGGCAGATAATGAGACTAAACTTTTGTAGACGTGCAATGTAATGTTTCTACGATTTTTGCCGGATTTTGGAGTGTAAGTAATCAACTAATAATACCATATTCAATACATTTTATTTTCCCAGTCTCTTCGCAAATCATTGGTTAACGTAGCCACAACCTAAGACTTTAAATTCGATTTCAATTGATTTGCGAAACAAAACATTGCAACCTTTTCCAACTTAAAGTGGTAAAACACGTGGAAGAACTGACAGTGAATAAAGTTGTGTCATTATATTTTATCTTCTGGTAAAGTGAGAAAATAAATTGGTATGTGAGACAGGTTCTCTCGTTACGCCTACGGTGTGCCTTGTCAATGATTGTGTTGTAGATATAGACATTACAGACTGTGAAGAATGTAGTTTGAAAAATCGTATAACATGATTTTCGAATCAAAATGATAAAAAATATGGATAGGTACTGCAAGATGACAGAAATCAAACTTGTGAATAAGTATATTAACAGTAAAACGATGGACACGATTTAAGATTAATGAAAGCCAAAAAACAGACGGATTCTAGAGTAAAATTAATCTCAAGAATAATCGTTAATCATTATCACAAGGAATCGTTCTGGTAACCCTCAATCCTTACCCATTAAAACGTAATCTAAACAAAGCACTATTATGAAATTATTACGTGACTTAGGTATCATCATAGCCGGCCACGTTTTACTTACGACTTTGTACTTAACATACGCCACGCCTTTATTTCAAAGAACGTAAAGATAAACCTTTAAAACCATAGTACACCACACCCACATTTCGCTAGTTATGTTTAACTGTTTATTTTTAAGTCCCATGTAAAAAGGAGAGAACCTATTGCCATAAACCGGGCACAAATCCAGACTCCGTGGTTGCAACTGAGAAATTCCTGATGGATAAACCCAATAACTCTTTGCCCGACCTGGGAATAGAACCCACCTCCCCCCCTCATGCTCAGCAGTCGCCCTTGCGAATACTAAACCAACGAGGCAGACTTACAACTTGATTACACATTTACGTAACACTCACGCCGCCGATTAGAACCTTCACGACGCAGTTTAAAATAAAATATTGATCATAAAGAACTCACACGGAAAGAAAGCGATCGAAACAAACAATTTTTACAGGGAAATCGATATTAATTGGACATGGGAAGGTAAATTGGAACGTTGACGAGTTTATCGATCACAAGGAATGGTGGATTTTTGGACATCAAATTACGACTTTTTTCATTCATATCTGACATAGCAATCAAGTTTTCTTTCATTGCAATGTATGGCGTGTTTTGAAAGTGAAGAAAGTTTTTTTTTCATTTCAGACTGGTTATTAATCATACTAACAGTTATAGTATTTATGCTATACTTACAATTTATATTCATCATTCATAATACTATTTATCATCCTTTTTATTTGTTTATATGTTTACACTAAGCAAATCGATCTAAATACGATTCATTAACATAAAATAGCTGGAATAAAAAAATATTACTCATAATTTTCATGTTGTGACACTTACGTCAAATTGTTCAAGTGTCAGTTACTTTTTATTTCTCCTTCTGGTCTAATCTATGGAAGCCACCATAGATTAGACCACTTTTTGGTTTATAAAATTTAAATTATTTAAATCAATATGTGTTTTAGCTATTGTATTTTATAGATTATTACGATTGTTTACTAAATAGCTTAATTTTAAATTATATTTATAAAATTCTTTACGCACTTATGGATATGTCCTGGCCGACTACACTTGTCAGATGAGATGATGGCCACAAGAAGAAAACTAATATTTGAAAATTGGAAAAGAAGACTACTCTGAAAACGAGCTTACGAACCGCTGGGGGCAGTCTACTATTGGATCTGATATGAGAAACATCAGTAAACAGCTTGGTTTTTGCTGTCACATACTTAAACTACCCAGGGGATCCAGCTAAAGATTCACCTAGGACTTCTACTCCCGATCTTCGGAAGCTATCTACGTGATCTGGGACCTCTACTGCCGATCTTCGGGTCTGGCTACCGCTTGTCTCGCAGAGCTACCCTGACGTCTGGCCCAAAGAACTACACTGGTGCCTTCCTACCAGAGCTACCAGCCTACCAGGTGCGTGACTGAGAACTGCACGACGCCCTTCCAGCAGAGGTTTCCGCAAACTTGATTCTTGCAGTTGTCCTGCTAACTGACCTGCAGTGCTACCCTAACGCCTGTTCCTGTCTCTCCTACAGAGCAGAACTGATTTGTCGCCAACTAAGTGCGTGAACTATAAAACTACCTACTTCAAACTATCCTAGAGTGCGTATTAGGTAGGTCTTTTATAATTAGCTGTATTTTTTATCTCACCTGTAAATATCTTTCCCTTATTAAATTTTAATTGAACAAGTCTGCTTATATCCATTTATTTTGATAGGATCAAGTAGATTTGTTACACAGTGGCGACAGAAGAGTGCCCAGCAGGATTTTTTTGATATTTTTCTTATTTATTTTGGTACTCTATAGCTACACAATGCTGTCCTTTTGACCCAAAGGTTGGCTGGTAGAGAACTATGTACCATTCCTGTACATAAAGTTTAAAGACAAATAAATAATGATTTAAGGAATCCAGCAGTAGATTACGTCATAATATGTTCTTTAAATGTTAGTCTGTCCTGTGCCGCAGGCCGCAGCTGAGTAAAGATTTCAAATTTTCTTAGCGTTTAACCTTTCCATGAAAAAAATCATATCAATACATAACGTGATTACGTGTCGCACCAAATTACTAGAAAGAATGATACTTAGGGTATCATTATTTCTAGTAATTTGGTCATTTGTCACCGCATATATGTTGAAATCGTCGGAAAATTGCATCAAAGCAATCAAATCAATACTAATACTAAAAGTAAACACTACTTGCAACACTCTAAAAATAAATATTAATAACACTTTCACTGATAAACCGGCTAAGTTTTATCTTATCAACTTTTTTGACTAGTATTTCCCTTGAAGGAAAGACGTAAGTATAAGTAATAGACATAGTTCGTGGAACATTTTAATGGTCTTGCACACACTACACAAACTCAACGCCGACGACTCCAATCCGACTCAACGGTAGAATTTTCAACATGGTGATAAGTATGCGACACGTCGACGCGACGCGACGTCTACTATCAAGTGGATTGTGAAAATTCAACCGTATAAGTTAGTCAGTGGTCCAAAAGTCTTACAACCAGTCTTTTTGGTAAGGTTGGACTGTGTAAAGGACGATATGGCAAGAAAGGAGGTGTCTGATGAGATGACGAGATAAAGAAGTATGGAAGAAGAAGACATGCTGCGCCGACCCCAAATGAATTGGGATAAGGGCAAAAAAATGATGATGAGTTCAATGCTCGAGTCGAGTTCAAGTGGAGTCGACGTCGAATCTAAGTATATAATGTGCGCGGTGTATTAATGGGCGTGCCTGTTTGCTAGTTAGTAACAAGCTTGTGATATAAAAGTCATTAGGAAACTGTTACTCGTGGTCTAAGAGCAATGAAACTTGGGCAATCGAATGTTACTCTGACCTGGGTTTCGAAAATTCTTATTAAACAGCTCGCAGCTCTAGCCTAGCCTAAGGCCTAACTAGATGGCATATTGCTCTGGTTTGTTTTACACAATAGAAAAGGTACTAGCTACGATCTTGAAGATTGTATTGTTTTAATCTAGACCCTTTTTATGGACACCTGGTTTTCAAAACATTGCGATATTTAAAATACCAGAAAGTATTTTTAAGAAAAAAACATATCGACTGTTTTTTTTTTACTTTAAAAGTACTTTTAGTTTTGTGTATTAAAGAAATCAATAAATACATTACCGTTATCGTTATTATAACAATTTAGTTTCGTTTCATTACAGGTAATGTACGGTTAATAAAACCAATTTTAATATGCTCTTACGTAAAACTTTACATGTGAATTACTTTCACTGATGTAAAATGTAACAACATCTTGTCACGTGACCTACAAGTAGGTAACATCTTACATTCTTTTTTTAAAACGAAAAGAAAAATCCGTTGCTGGGCATATTTTAAAATCTCAACCATGTCACAACACAGATTAACACCTGCAGTCAGAGGATTAGTTTTCATAAAGGTGTATCATGATAAATCTCTTTACGCGTTACAATTACCAACACGGACTTTACCGACTTTTCACCCGACTATGTCGGAACCCAAAAGGCGGGTTGTTTTTTCTTTGTTTATTTTCAACAGCGTATGTGACATTTCGAAAACCGAATATTATTTTTCAAAAATCCTTTGTTCATAATATCCTCAAAGGAAAATGGGAGGAAGTGAACAGGACTTCGAAGGATGTCCGCTTATCCCGAATGGCACCAAAGAGTATCTTTATACCAGACGTCATTATGCCTTGTTTAGTCAGTCACCGACTCCCCGACCGGATAGACGCTTACTAGTTTGGACTTCGGCTTTCCGGCTTTTGCTTTTGTTTTAACCTCAGTGTTTCTATATGAAAGTTCAAACAATCTATCTACTTATACATATGTTACTAGCTGTTGTCCGCGACCTCGTTCGTGTTTGAAATTTTGATGTGTATGTGTGAGAAATAAAAAAAGATCTAAGTAGCCTTATAACCTTCCCCAGGATATAATCTATCTCCTTGCTAAATTTTATACGATCCGATCAATCGTTAAGTCGAGAAGGGATAACAAAAAAACAGACTGAGTTATTTATAATATTAAGTATGGATTGTATCGACCCCTGTCATACAGGATATCTTAATTCAGGGGTCGAGATCGCATTGATGTTACTGATGTTTTAAAACATATTTAATTTTTACTCAAAATTGAGCATTGCAATCACTTGAGAACAGATTAGTTAAACTGAATAAGGTTTTGGTAGAAAGATAATTGGAAAAATCAAAGACATTAATTAAATATTTTTTCAATCTCTTTTTTGGAAAAGTTGCCCGGAAAATTCGGGTTAAACTGTAAGTGATTTTTTCAATGGGATGGACACAGAACAAAATTGCTGTGTGTGTCTAGTCAACTAATATTTACTAATTTAGGTACTAAAAGTAGATTTATGCTACACTGCTTCATCCTTACTAACTACTTACTAACCAAGAAAATTCATAAAACCATCCCAATATACATAAAATAAGGCATTTATTAAAATAGCCAACTTTCAAATGCCAGTAAATCCCAACACAAGTGCGTACTACCTAAGTACCAACGTATATCTGGAATTCAACTAAAAGCGTAATAACAATAAAACTAAACTATCGTAAATTAAACCACGCTCATAAACACGAGTAGACACTTAAAATTTAAACACTGACTCACGTAATATGCCGTAATAAGCTTCACTTTAGTCTGACATTTTGTGGTGAGATAACTTCTCTTTATTTTTAGTCTTCATTTAAATAACTTTTAATGCAATTTTGCTGCGAATCACATCATCTACATAAACCACCACTTACTCAACGCGTTCAATGCTAAAAGTAATTTAAAACATGTATCTTTGAAGATGGTTTAAACTCATTTAGCGTTAAATGCGTTTAGTGATTTATGTATTTTTACTATGATAAAAAGAAAACAATGCTCACTCAGTGCTTTCATTTTCAAATAATAATAATTGCTGTCATTGCAAAAAAAAGAAGATAAAATGTTTTTTTCTTAAAAAAATTGTTAATCGAACCTTGTCAAAAATTCCATTTGATAAATTAAAACGAAATAAGTAAAATACGTTGCTGGCTGACAAGAAACGTCTCTAAAATGTTGCACCACTTCGTCTAGATACCAATTAAAGAAAAAGAAAGAAATTAATCAGTGAGTGCGTCTGTAAAAGCCACAAGTTACAACATTACAGAGTCTCGTAGTAAATCGTTTACCCGACCAATCCGCTGACAAAGTTAGTTCTCAACTTTACGACAACTATAAAACATGTCAATAAAATAGGAATTTAAATCGAAGATCGATTGTAGGTAAATGATTCATTAGATGTTCGTACTAATGAGAAAATTCTTTTAGAAAATACCTTAAATTGGTATCTTGTGGCTAAATAAAACTTTAATTACTGGCATTCATTTTCTAAGGTACTATTACGAAATCTGTTGAATTGGTTAGTAGCGTGTGGCTTTATTTCCGATAACTCGTATTTTCAGAAAAGGAGTTTTAAAAATTTCAACTCTTGTGTTATTCGATCTAACGTCATTCGATTTCAGGTAGGGAACCCCTTGTAAATAGTTAACGACTACTTTTCTGTTTTCGCTACAACGCATGTCAAATACTCACCCTGTAAACACAGTATGACTATTACCATTATTATCACATTACATACACATTACATTATTATCATTATTACTATTCACTATTATTATTATGTATTTTAAACTAAACATTGTTTTTAATCATATTCATGTTAAAACATCGTGAGGCATGCTGGTTTCAGCATGCCTGAGAGATATTTCTTGATAGCATGTAAAGCCAAGTCACAGGCCCATGAAAACTCTGCAACCAGGTTAGGTACTAACCGAACACGATGAAGAAGAAGAAGAAGAACATCATATTCATGCATAACTAAGGGCTAGGCAGAAGAGCAGCGGTGGCCCAGTGGTGGCGGCCCCGACTTACGAACAGTGAGTCGTGGGTTCGAACCCAGGCAGGCGCATTACTTTGTGTAATTCATTTCATCACCACTGCTCTCAAAACGGTGAAGGAAAACATCGTGAGGAAACCGGCATGTCCTGGAACCAAAAAATCGAAGACATGTGACATCTACCAACCCGCACTGGGCCCGCGTGGTGGATTATAGCCCTTACGCAAAATACGCGCTTTGACGTGGAGTTGCGGACACCAGCCCGTTATACAATACAATACAAGGGCTAGGCATAAGTATATACCCACATTTAGTCAATTAATAGGAGGCGAGTACATTGCCTACAACCAACCACAAATTCGGACTACAAAACACACAAGCACACCCACCAGTATTTTTACAAATCAACACAAAACACCTCCAAATCCATTACACAATTCAATTGGATAACTAACCACTGCCAAACAAGCACTATCCGTGTCTAACAGTACTTGTTGCTATTAACGGTCGGTTCCACTGAGCCCGCGCCGTGAGAACATTCGACGGTATTGCGACACGGTCGCTTGATAACAAATGTAGGTTAACACTATGATAATGAAGCTAGTAGCACAGTAGTCAAGTTTTTATGGAGTCTTAAGCTTGAGGTACGAGGAATTTATGAACAGTCGCCAGTATACATCAATTGACCCTGTAGATCTATATCTGTGATTGACCCTAAGTAACTGATAATTGCTCCAAATGATTTGACTTGGCAGATTGCTCGTAGAACGAAAAAGCGGCTCAAGATTCTGGAGTGTCGACCAGGTAGGTTAATGACCTGGTCAAAGCAGAATTATCTGGATACGAGAAGAATGAGAACCGGTTCATCATGGAGAGCTTTGGTGAAGTCCACGTCCGGGAGGATATGACATAGATATGACAAAAGATATGACAAGACATAAAGCCATAATATAGATATGATCTAATAAGATGTCTGGAGGCCTGTGTCCCAGCAGTGGGAACATTAATAGGCTGATGATGATGATGATCTATCATTATCAGCTGAAATTATGGTGAATATTGCTGATGCAAACTAGACTACCACCAATCACCTTACTGTAAACAGTTTCACCTCTCTGACGTAATAGTTTAAAATTGAGGTCAATACACCATTGTAATCATGGTAATTATTGATAAGCATTAAGCACATACAATCAATGTCTTGGTAACAAATAAAAATAACTCATTAAGCTAGTTTCCCATGTTTTTTATAGCGTTTTATAATTAGGATTCACATAAATTATGAATCCTTCTTTTCCCTTCCATATTATTTGACAAAGGGGTATCGTGTAACTGGATTGTGTAGGTCAGATAGGCAGTCGCGTCATGTAAAATGCTGATTTTCAGCTACATCCGGTAAGACTGAAAGCAGAATCCAAATTAACTGGGAAAAGCTTGGGCAGATGAGAAGGCACAATTAAATAAATATTTTTCGACATCAAGAAAATAATCACTACAAAATAGCGCCAAAAACTTTCGTCTACAACAAACGAACATTAAATCGATTCAAAAGAATCGAGAATCGAATCAGCAAGTGTACACCATCGAACAATGGCTTACTTTGGCGGAATGGTGGCACACTTACGCCAATCTTAATAATTCTCGATTGTATTGTATTACTCACTCTGTTTATATTGCCTTAATTCTTATCGTCATAGCTAGAAAGTTGAATTTAGGTCGACATTCTTAAGTTTAAGCATATTAGAGTTTCATTAAAGTACACAGTCATTATATTGGTTGATTCTTCCGCAAATTGCTAACGGTTTGTATTGAAATTAAAGAATATGATTCAGTAATATAATATGGGTAAGTACACAGGCAAAAAACTTTGTTCAAATATGTACTTGGTTCAAATTGTGATGAATGATCGGAGTAAAACGTGGTAAAATGGTGGCATTTTTTTTGTGAACACATTTAGTTAAAATTATTAGATTTATTGCTTTAAATTTATTTCCATACTATCCTTTCAAGCAGAACAACTAACTCCAATACTTAGTTAGTTGACATGCGAGCACTGTAAAAGACTGTTTTATTAGTTTCAGTACTTTTTATAGTGAGGTTGAAGGCTCTTCGATATCACATTCTCATAAAATCTGTTTTCATAAAACTCAGTTACAGGTATAAAAAAAAAAACAAAATACGATAAGGCCCGAACTCCACCAAAGCGGAGACGAGCGGAGTGGAGTGAAAATGTGCAGAATTTGTCCAATCACAGGAGAGCGACGTGATGCGGTGATGTATGTAGACTTTAACCCAATATGATTGGTCAATTTCCGCACGTCTCCGGTTAGGTGGAGTCCGGGCCTAAGAGGTCTATCCTACCCAAAACTTCTTAGGTTCTATATCATCTGTAAACAAATCCACCTCAGATACTTTCTTCACACGTCCTTCCTACCCCATAACAAACCCGTACCCGTAAACTTTACACTCTCGTCAGTAATCAGCTGCAAACCTTCCTACATTTTAGACACCAGCCTGTTTAGTCCAATCTGTTTAAACCAGCCTGTATAGGTAAGAACATAACGTTATCGATAGCAGCAGATACGGGTTAAGTGCTAACATTAACCCTACAATTTCTCATTACATTAACAGTTGTAGCAGCGGCAACAAATAAATCTCAATGTAAAGCAGTATAGTGCAGTAGGTAATGGTTGGTTTTGTTTAATACTTGTGTTGTAAAGCGTTTTGCAAATAAAACTTGAAACGTTCTATTGCTGTTCGTGTAGTCACAAAAGAAGATCATTGCAATTTGTACACTTGAGAATTTTGTACGTGCTTGTGCATCTAGAGTTCTAGACATGAGTAGTTTCAATGTTATGTAAAGAGTATCACTAAAACGGAAAACCTAAATATAAAACTTAAACTTTTGTGACAAAAGAAAAGAGACATGTGATATACATCAAATCAGTGAATCATCGTACAGTCAATTAAAGTCCTCAAACTAATTTAATAAAAGAACACTTCCGTACACACTCGTATCTATAAATAAGTCAAAGTGATTACTTCAGTAAAAGTAATTGGGTATTTACAATACGATTTTCATTCTGTAGTGAAGTAATTGCTTGAAGTTAGAACTGTCAAAAGTTAAAACTCTTAGTTTTGCTTTTTTTGACGGTTCTTACTTCGTTCAAATTCTTGTCTATTGCATAAAAATGTTTGCAGAAGTAATTACTACAACTCAAGTAATTACTTTAACTTGCACGGCTTCCTCCAGTCAAAGCTTACTATCACGCTGAATACATTAAGTACGAACACAAACAAAGCGTACCAACAATAAACATGATACTAACTGTATTAATTCTCTGATTATCTTGGAAGCCAAATACGGCGTGATTGATTAGAACTATTGTTTACAAAGTTTTGGTAGTACGCCAACTAAATCTGAATAATCTGTGCGAGGAATCGTGTAGCGCTGTATTAATTAAAGAACCGAAAGAGAGAAATTTGTTTGATGGTGAGTTCCGGGAAATCAATTTGGCCAAATCTTTTTAAATAACCTAATCTTCAGGGAAAGTTGTGTACTGTTTTCTTTGCTTTGCTTTTCTTTATGACTATGTCAGAAAGCTAGAATCAAAGCAATGGTCAGCAGAACTCTCGTTACTACTACTACAACAGCCAATAACGTCCACTGCTGGACATAAGCCTCTCCCATGATGGGAGGAATTTGCCGTAATCTCCACGCTTGGCAGGCGGATTGGAGATCGCAGTGATGAAAGACTAACAGAAAACGCTGCTGCCCATTCTCTGGTCTACGGAGGCGCAAGGTGTTTTGCCTCAGACATTAGTCGCCTTATACGACACCCGTGAGTGTAATGGGTTGGTTCTATTCTACTCTGCCGGATACCACACGGCTAAAACTGAACTCTCGTTTACCTAACAATATTATAATAGCAATAAATATATCATAATAGCAGGGGCGCATTACTGGTACCTAAAGTATTATTTACCTATAAATAACTAAGGATTTACTGGCCTGCCAACGAATTCTGAATAATCCCTACGCGAAATCAAGCATAGTGTCAGTGTTTCCGCGAAAATAATATGTCTGTTATTTTCAGTGAATGTTGTAAGATTTAAGGTTTCTCGTAAATGGATGACAGGTTCCAACTGTGACTACCAATCAACCTGACAGAAGCTTGTTGTTCCAAAATGATGATCAGAACCAATTCTAGCTCATTTCGTTTGTCAGTGTAAACTGTTCATATTCATATCTTTATTTGCATTCCATAATGTGTCCTAAATTAATATTGTGATAAAAGGCAAGATAATGATGAGGACGAATGTGTGAAGATCTTACAATGGGCTTAAAAACCAGCACCCCAATTGCCTAAATCACCTTTAGTTATAATCCAAAGGAAAGGAGTTATAAGGGAATTCCTTTTGCTGTAATTACAAAGGATGTTAAAAGACTCTAAACGTAGCCGAAATTAAGGAACTTTTTCTCAACGTCATTAGAGTCTCATTGAACTCTTGCGACAGCAGCCTTAACACAAGATCCGCGTGTTCCGATTTGGTGGAGTTTTGAATATTGATCCAAAATGAATATCAAACTTTAAATTCAAAACCTTTAAGAATTCTCATTCCTCTTGCAGCATCTTATTTATGCGAAGCCAGATTTTAAAATGTATTCTTGTGTCAACACTATTATAAAACTCTGCTTTTTCGACTAGCTAGGGCGTCGAGGTAAAATATTAACCTGTAAGTGCGCCGCAAACTGAAAAAGTTTGGGAACCCCTGTTCTAGAACCTAGTTCGGAGATATTGGGGGTGAAAGTTACAACATTTTTTTTTAAATACGTGTTTGTAATGTATGATTTTTACTTTAAACACCTTCACGATCCCCGTACTATTCAATCCATACATCAGCACAATGTTTTAAGTGCGTTACATTGAGTCTTACCAAAAAACGTGATTTTAGACCCCAAAAAAAAGTCATTTCCCAGAAATTATTTTTGCATAGAGTTATTTAGTTTGATGTACAGAATGATTGGTTGACGGCTTTGCGATAAGTCTGTATGTCTGAAAGACGTCTGCTTGGCCATGGAAACAATGCAATACATGTTATTGAATTGTCACAATGAAAGGCATTGAGATTGTAAACGCTTCTGGTCAAAACATCCTAAAAAATGTGGTTAATTTTTAATTCTTTACTGCCCCAGTCATGTGTAAATGTGTCCAGTGCGGAAGAAACTTATAAAATTAAACATGGAGACAAACAGCGTTTGAAGAAAACTTTCCTATAAGTAATCATAAAAATAACAAATTTATTATAATCGGCCATTTAAACAAAATTAAGTACAACGCCAAAATCGAAAGTGTTTACCAAATTATCTTATTAATGAGACCGGTTCATTCAATTAAAAGAAACAATTTATCGTTCGGTCTATTTCGGTCGCTAGTATGAAAGTGAATTAGCAACAGTATTTCGGTCAGCCCCGCCTTTGTGAGTGAACTTGTTAATGAATACTTTAAAGCCTTTCAAAGTTACATGGAACATAGAATTTTGTTGTTTGAAACTTAGAAGGTTTATAGAAAGAGCCGTTTTGGAATGAACTCGTAAAAATTAAAACTTTTTATGACTTGACCTTTCCTTCAACGAAGAGAAACTGCGAGAAACCTTTTACCAGTAACACATGTATCTATAGTCAAGTTAAATAATAACAGCAGCTCGGATCAATCTTCAGGTTAAACCGCGGTTGCCTAGGTTGGTCTGAGTATGGGTGACTGCCCATTACATACCGAGTTTCCTCCGTGCAGTCGCGTCATGTAAAATACAAGTATTCAGCTGCATCCAGTTAAGACTGGAAGCCGATCCCAACATAGTTAGGAAAAGGCTAGGCAGATGTAGAGTAACGTGTGGCTGTTTTGATTTACCACAGGATGGAAACCTTTTCTCATTTGGGGACAATTCTAACTTAGACTATCAATTTTGATCATTCTAATTAGGTACAATTTCGTAAATACATATTATTTTCGGTCACATATTTTTGTATTAGTTTGGTACCATATAACATGATGGTGACCTTTTTATTGAAATAACAAAGAAAAGTAAGCAAGATTGAAATTCGCGGGCTACCTTAGTAAGAAGAACTTGACTCATTATCATCAGCTGTAAAATACCGTTTGTATGAGGTCCCTTTCGTTTAATTTCACCGAGTTCGGCAAAAACATGGCAGGGCCGAAAAATTGGGTCGTAAAATGCCGTATTGACCCTAATTTCAATAATCATTACGGAGAAGCACATATTGTTAATGGAAAAAGTAATAATTTTTCATTTTATGTTAACCTATCACAGTTAACGGTTTCATTAATTACGTCCGCAGAAAGGCAATGTATTGCCATTTTAAATCGGTTTTCGTGCTTAATAAATTACTCACTTGCGCATATTTGACCTACTGGCGCTGAAATTAAATCTTTTTTCGTTTTTCCGTCATCATTTGCGTCCGCAACCGTCTCGAATCATTCAGAAAAACAGAATAACAGATCTCCAAGGAATGCACTTAGAGAATCATTGTCGATACCGTCTCAATTCGATTCACTGCTTAAATACAGGGTGTAAAAGATCTCATCACGAAGCCGTCAGCCAAACATTCTGTACATCAAACTAAGTAACTTTACGCAAAAATTATCGCTGGAAAACGACTTTTGTTTTGGGGTGATAAATCATGTTTTGTGGTAGAACTCAATGTAACGCACTCAAAACATTGTGCTGATGGATGGATTGAATAGTACGGGAGTCGTGAAAGTGTTTAAAGTAAAAATCTTACATTAAAAACTTGTATTTAAAAAAAAAACTAGTCAAAAAGTTGGAACTTTGACCCCCAATATCTCCGTAACTAGAAGGTGTAGAACAAAAAAAATATCGCAATGTCGGGAAGAACAAGTGCCTTTCGGCTTCGTTAAGAGGTGTTTTACACCCTTTCTATGGTGTAAATATTCTCGTAGAGCAAATGATTTTGCTACTTATTACTTTTCTATGAACAATTTATTCATGGCCCACTGTCCTCTTAAGGTCGAGAATCGAGAGTAAGTTTTTTACAAAGAGCAAATTATTTCATTTGTAGTACAAAAGAGAGGCCATGAATCCAAGATGGCGGCGGCTCACGCTGTGAACAATATCCTCGCGAATATTATTGTAAGCCGGATTCACTTTCGCTATCATAATGTCGACCGAAGATGGACGTCGGAGATTAGACTGTGAAGCCGAGAAATTGACCGATGATGAGACTTTGATGAGAATCTGTTTTTATTCCGGCATGTAATTAATCATAATCAGAAGACTTCCTTTAAAACAAACATCAATAAATTTAAGTTTTTTTTTTGTTTTGCTGTTTATTTTCTGCGTTGTTGCCTCGTTGGTCTGGTCGTTGCAAGCGCGATTGCCAAGCATCAGATCCCGGTTCGATTCCCAGATCGGACAAAGTTTAATCGAGCTTTTGCATCAGGAATTTGACAGTAGCAGCCACGGAGGCTTGATTTGTGCCCGGTTGATGGCAATAGCTATCACATGGGACTTTAAACATGAGTGACGAAATGTGATGGTACTATTTATTATTACCCTTTGCCTAATTATTCAAATAAATTAATTACAGGCCTGACGTGACGCTATTTTTTTTTCTGTTGGATATAAACTGTCGGAAATCATCTTTCCATACGAGCGAGTTAGTGTAAATATCACGTTATTCTAGTCGGGTGTACTAGGAATGATTAATGTGCACTAATGAACACGTTTTGAGCGGCAGCGGCGCCCGGGCACGCGATGCACCGGCAGCGCGTATGGCGCTCGACTTTCTTAGGAAATCTTTCTTTTTTATTAGAAGAGTGAAGTAATGACATAATACGATGACAAATGACTTGCACTTTGTTGCCGGCTTTGTGGTATGGCATAGACTTTTTCTGTTTTTCATGCGATATTTCACATTCAACTCTGATGAAGAAAAATTAAAATCAGCGGAGGTTAATCGAGTACTAAGCTGATTAACGGCCGAGGCAAAATATGGCAGGTTTTTTTATCTTATTAGTATTGTAATGCTTTAGGTCAAATAAATGTGGCTATAAGTGTGAAAGATCACAGGTTTCCAACCAAATAGTTACAGACCCTACGAAAAAAAAGCTCCTTAATCAACCTATGAGGCTGGCTTCAGCTTAACCGGACTATTCTTCAACGGTTGGTCGATCGTTCCATTTTTTATATAACTTACATATAATAACTAGCGTCGAAGTAGGTCGCAGGAACTTACATAATGAAACGAGTGTGATTGATTAATCGACGTGCACCTTGCTTACCTGGAATGGAAAATACATCGTGTTATCAATCAAGTTATTTAATAAGTTAGTTTTAAGTTGAGTTTATTACGTGGTTGTGATAGTGGAACCCTTCCTAGTAATGTTGCCAGGCAAATTTCAATATTGATATTATATTGTATTAGTATACGAGAAATGAGAATTGCATGTGAAGGAAAACTTTTCGAGGAAACCGGCATACCTATGCTAGAACCCCAAATTCGAAGAAATATAACATCCGACAACCCGCATGGTGCCTGCGAGGTACGTATGGTTGCCCTTTGGTATTTTCTGAATAGTTTCTTTAGTTTTTAGAAAAAAAAAAGCCATTCTTCTAATCTCTACATAGACAAAAGATACGTCGTGTACAATGTCAAAACCTGAACTTTTAAGTACCGTAACTTACTACAAAAGCCTTCCAAAATAAATCATAATTTACGCCCAAAGTACTTGTAGGTCAGTAACTCGGTCTTACATAACAATAATAGTGTTTAGTTTAACGGATTCTCTCAAATTATGCGGGTAGGTACTCGTAGTATCTCCCGCCATTAGGTACCGTTCGGCGCAATGACATCACAGAGCACACGTGGGAGTCGGATCGATGCGTCTGCGCACTGCACTTGTCTACCTGTACCTGTTCGGTTTTACGAATAATAGCTACTGGAAGAGGCTTTGAATATTCTGAATCTCTATCGATTATTATCATTCAAAGCGACTACCAGTCATTCTAGATTGAATGAGACGAGTTTTGGTTAAAATTGTGCCCATTAAAGTAATTAAATTGCCCACAAAAAAAAAAACATAATAGACTTTTTGGGTCTAATCCGCATCATACTTTTACTGCGAAGTATTATTTTAAAAAATATGTCATACAACGTGTAATTGATTTTTTTTAAATACTATCATGTCTGCTTGGTCTGAGAATGCGTCTTTAAAAACATTGCTTTGCATTAAACCTAATAAAAAAGTGTAACAAACCGATGACCTCTTCTTGGTCTCGATCGAATCAATAAAACAAAGGCAATTGTTTTCTCTCAAGATTTTGCAACTGCTTCCGACAATGTTTAATTACAGAATGACAAAACAAAAGAATCTCATTGGCCACTTCCAGAAGCATCAACGGCAAAACATGGCGGCGACAGCTGTTCGAATTTTGAATGGAGAGCAAGCAAGCCAAGAATTCAACAGCCTCGGAGAAAAAAGCGTTGGTCATTGATGCGTGAAGAAATCTATTTGGTGATAGACTGGCGTTGAATTTGTTTGAAATTGGAACGCATTTCGGCTCGTAGATCACACTCCGTTTTGATTTTCTGTACCAAAGGATGAATATTTTGTCTTATATTTCATAAAAGGGTTCATATTGGATCATTAAAAGCTATTTATCGTTTAAACTGTTTATGAAAAAAAAACCACAAGGAAGTGTAAGTTTTATGAGTTTAACTTTGTGGTCTGTAGATAACAGACCATATAAAAATTAAACCGACCGCTTGTTCTTTTGAACACTTCCGGATTGTTTAAAACAAAAAGCCCGCATATTTAAATTAAGATTATAATTTTAGCACACAGCCAAGCGTAGCATTTAAGATCGACTAAAAGTTGATTTAAATTATTATTTCCTGAGATGTCAAGTCAAGTCTACTGACAATGTGGCTTGGAGCTTCAACAAAACACTTGACACCTATTTTGCCCTTTAAACTAACCAGAGACAAAATCAAAGCATAATGTTTCCAATCCATTACCATCCATTACTTCATAAAGCTGTTCTAAAAACGTCAACAAATTGAAACAAAAAGTAATTAAGCTATCTAATCAAGATTCGCAACACGATCGTCCGTGATGTTTTCACTCCATCCATAACGACCGATCATCAATCATCATCGTGACAAAATCATTACGAGATAGTTTCCCCAATTTCCCGCGATATTTCCCAGGCTTTCCCGACCGGTTCTCAATGATTTATTGTATATCGATCGATACTGATATCGAGAAAAAAAATCGAGTTCTCTATTTACGGAATGTAAAATGTAGGACAGTTGCCATGTAGCGTATTCTGTAATTTAATAGAGATTTTCTACTGAGAAATGTCAATTATGGTTTATGTTTTTAGTTGGGTAATCTATGAGTCACTGTTGGTGTGTTAATTGTCTAGTTACTTGCGCATTTACTTTCGAATTCCGTTGACTGTTTGCACTCGTAAGTCACAAGACTCAGAACTTATACCTATTTCAATTCAGTTTTAGTAAATAAACCAAATATTTAGGTAATCATCAACATACTTCTACCCTCATCTCCATTTATTTGAAGTATGTCCTTCTCTTCTCTTCTTCTTCAGACAACCCTATTCCTGTTCATCTCAGTAGGCAGTCTCCCCATTTGAAGTCATATCATCTACATTTACAAGTCAGCACTTAGCTTGTACAAATTTATTACACTAATGAATCAGGTTCAACATTCAACCCCAAGCTACTATTTTAAAGCAATAAAATAACACGCCCAGCAATCATACAATCAATTCTAAGACACACCATTACCAGATAAGTGTGATTTAGCAACCAGCCAGCCAGTCTAAGGGAAGGAACGCGGCGTCAAATTATATCACAGAACCGCTATCTTGGGCTCTAATGAAAGAAACACTAGTATTAACGGGCCGCCAGTGCATCTGTTACAAACCTTAAATGGTCAAGACACTCACAATCGAACTTAATTAGAGATTTCACGCGATCCAATACAGAATAGGGATGCGATTCTATTCGATTCGGTTGCGAATTCGACGTGCGATTTTCCGGATTGTCGACTTTTCCCCGATTTGTTTATTCGGAATCATTCTAATGTTTGCTCGATTGTAAGGGACTGTTTTAAAATTAAATCTCAATATAAAGAAAGCCTATTAAGGGGCTCCCCCATGCACACTAGCGCCACTTTAGTAAAAAAATCTGATTGACAAAATCAATGCTTTAGAGTTCTAGATTATTGACGTCTATTTAATTCATTAAAATATACTTCACTGTAGTTACAGTTAGCAAAATTGCTAAAAACGGCCGTTTTTTTCCATTTTGTATCTGTAACGACAGCGAGCTATGTTTCAATGAGTTAAGCAGACGTAAATAATTTAGAATACCAAAAGATTGATTTTGTCAATCAGATTTTATATTAATTGTGTATTTAACGAGTTCTGATTTTTTTACTAAAGTGGCGCTAGTGTGCATGGGGGAGCCCCTTAATTAACTGATTTTGGAGCTTATTTAACAGAAACTTGATGGTCTATTTAAACAAAAACTACAGTTTCTGCTCCTGGTTTTTTAATACCTAAGAACATTGTAGCAGCAAATTCTTTGGTTCCTAAACACAGCAATTCTTTGGTTCACAATAACAACCCACTAATATTTCAAAATGAAAACTCGCAAATGCCTATCGCCTACCTATACCCATTCGTTCTACACATACGCACAATCAATCAATCCCATCCCTAAGATGAACCGGTACAAATACCATGTTACGAGAACCAAACAAGTTATCGTGACATCACTATTGACACATTTACCGATGCAACTGGCCGGTTATATACCGTTTAGTGTAAACCATCGATAATTAAACGCATTTGACAGAACATCGATGCTACGGGCACGCAGTGACACGGAATAGGGAAAAAATATGACCCATGAGAAATGTACTAATTATAACGTTATGGGTATGCACTTAAGAATTATGTGTGAGAATGAATCAAGGTGTTAAAGCACAGTAAACGTAGCGGTTTTTATACAAATAGTATTAACGGGATCTAAGGTGTGGTTTTTTTTTTTTTGAGATATGTATTTAAAAGTGAGAGGTCTTTTCACACATTCGATTGTTAGTTTTTTTTACTATTTCCAAACTGAACAAAGGGTCTTTGGAGCATAAGAAACAATCGCTTTCAAAGATTCATACTTCTTCAACGAATTCCAACGGGATTAACATAACTTTTCAGTACCCCAAGTGAATATTTTTGATTCTCCCATCATCATTATCGATGGTACAATTCCAGGTCATCAGGTAAAAGCTACCAACTACTACATTAATCTAGGAGAGTATAGTAAAAGAGAGATAACAGTTAAGTAAATGAGATAAGATAATGAGATAGGTAAATACTGTATAAACAAAGAGAATTCGGCCACTAGGTCATCATAAACGATTGGTGTTGCAAGCTACGGGATGATTTGTAACCTTCTGTCAAACAATCATAGATTCCTCATCAATACTAATCTAAAAGCAAAATTACAAAGATTTGTTATCAGGTTTACTTCCCCTTCATTTTATCTTCGCATATCCATCTTTCACAGCTGTTAGATAGAAACCTCCTAACGAGGAGCTCGTGGCTTAATAATAACAGCCGCTCGGGTCGATCTTTAGGTTAAGCCGCGCTTGCATAGGTTGGTCCGCGGATGGGTGACCACCCTTACACACAGAGTTTCCTCTGTGCCTCGGAAAGCACGTTAAGCAGTTGGTCCTGGCTGTCATTTGTAGATCTTTGACAGTCGTTACAGGTAGTCAGTGGCCTGAAAATTCTGACAACCAGTCCTACCAAGGGGTATCGTATTACCCAGTACTAACTGGGTTGTGGAGGTCAGATAGGAAGTCGCTCCATGTAAAATATTGGTGTTCAACTGCATCCGGTTAGACTGGAAGCCGACCCCAACATAGTTGGTAAGAGGCTAAGCAGATGATGACGAGATAGAAACCTCCTTTCTTTCATTCTGGTTTTTTCAGTTTCTAACTTTATTGTTTCTTTCTAGACAGCCTCGTTGGTGTACTGGTCGCAAGTGCGACTGCTGAGTATGAGGTCCGGGGCTTGATTCCCGGGTCGGTCTAAGTGTTATTGGGTTTTTACAACAGGAATTTCTCAGTAGCAGCCACGGAGTCTAAATTTGTGCCCGAACGTTGACTCTAGGCTCGCTCCCTATTACATGGGACTTAAAAAACATAACCAGCGAAATGTAGGTGTACTAGTATTAGGTACACCTCCACCTAGACCTTCGGGGTTTCCTACTTCTCCTTTTACGTCGTCAACCTTCTAGTTTGTAGCTTTTCTCTCCCCTTAATTCTCTGTGGATTCATCGTCTCGACATATTATTGTTTGATCGACACTGGTAAAATGCGGAAAAATGTGAAATTAGAAAATGTGCGGCAGCTTGTCCCAAAAAAAACCTCTCGAAGCATTTACCCATCCGCGGATCGTCTTCAAGCATAGCTTTACCAAATGGATCGACGCAGGTGGCTGTTATATCTTAGCCATGAGCCCCTCATTACAATCTAGACTTTACATTAAAATAAACATTATTATTACTAAAGACGTTGACACGACTTCTTGTCCAGGTGTTGATGACATAAGGCCGCTTCCTCATCGATCTCAGAATGGAACTCATTACGGTCGCCACTCGGCAGCGGATATTGTCTGTCACACACTGATTCCTCTTCATTGCACTTCCTTGATGATCACGTAGGGGAATTAATATTTCCATTACCTACATTTTCTACAGTATTTGCTAGTTTTTATCATTGGATCGGCTTTTTTCTTTAGCAGTGATAGCCTATTGGCGGATTGCCAAGTCATAGGTCTCCGTCCGCGTCTGTCTGTCCCTATGTATGCTTAGATCTTTAAAACTACGCAACGCATTTTGATGCGGGTTTTTTTTTTAATAGATAGAGTGATTCAAGATAGTGGTTCAAGTTTTAGTATATAATTTGTCAAGCGGGCGAAGCCGCGGGCATCAGCTAGTACTATATAAATTGCACATAGCCGAATCCTTATGCCCAGCCATTCAATTAAATAAATAGCATACAAATTCAATGCATGTACTCAAACTAATTTTAACTCACAAAACAAGATCAATTAGCAATTAATAACACACTAACGGGTCAATAAATTAGAAGACGGAAATATAAATCTTTACGATTGAGCCCACTGACTATTAAGAATACTATAACACGTTATATAATAATAATATCTACGTTTTTTTAATTACAGCAAGGCCAAGGGCGATTCTGATATCGTTGTAAATCATATGAAACTATGTCAAAAATGTGTATAATCTACAATTTACGACAACATTGCATTTTAGTTTTATTTCGTTCGATTGAATTGGAAGCGAATAGAGCGGAAGGCGGAGAACAAGGTATTATGGCGCTGGCGCAGCTTGCTATGGTGGTTGCTGAGTTTATTGATTGAGTTACTGAAAAAAAAAACCCTCAAGAATATATTTAATAAATTATACTATCGTTCTTTCCTGGATATAAGGGACGCACAGAAGTGTGGCAGAAAAACGGGGAGGCCTATACCCAGCAGTGGGTGATTACGGACTGATATGATGATGATGATGATACTATAGAATTAAAGATTTGGTAATAGATAGCAGCTAGCCGCAGCAGTTTATGGGAATAAATCTCTATAGCACCTTTGTACCTATTTGAACAACTTATTGTAAGCGGAAAACAGTCGCCCAGAGTCATATAAATAGACATTTTATTGTGTACCTACTCCATTTAACAATCCCACTAAATTAGTTGGTGATGAAAGAGGTAAACAGAACTTTTAATATTGAAGCTATTTATATAACTTTGAAACCCGGTTTTATGAAATTATGAGCTACATAATGACATAGGTATTGTTAAAATAATATAATGATATAATAATATCGCACCAAAAATACATCGTGGAAGGGAACAAACGGCGTTTTGTGCGTCGATGTTTATTCTACTTCTATTCCAGCCTGTAGATCTAAGGGCCGCCTTCACGAGCGATAGAATCGCGGCGATTCAACGTATTTCTATACGAAAATGTCGCCGCGATTTTTTCGCTCGTGGCGACGGCCCAAAAGAGTGCATAGAAAAACGTGGCAAAAACAAAAATTTCGCCATGATTCTCTCGCTCGTGGAGGCGGCCCCTAATACACTCACAAACAAAGGGCCGAGACAAGGTGACATGACACTGACAATCTATTAAGAAAAAGTAAAACATGTGTTGAATAGACATAGAACAGACATAGATTGGACATAGAATAGACAAAGAATAGATATAGAATAGACATAGAATAGACATAGAATAGACATAGAAGAGACATAGAATAGACATAGAATAGACAAAGAATAGTTATAGAATAGACATAGTTACTGAAAAATAACTCCGTTGATAAATCATTGAAGAAATTAATAAGGTTATGAAAACAGAAGATAGCCTAGCCTTGTTTAGGTGTTTTGTTCCTTGTTTCCTCGCTCTCTGCTATACCTAACGAACATTTTAGTTTTTTTTTTTTTAATTAGTTAAATAAGCGAATGAATGTTTCGTAACTTGTTATGGCAGATAAAAACATTACTCGTCTAGACCTGAAGACTACTAATTTATCAAAACGACCTTTCATTATGAAATAATTCAATGATTATGTCAGTATCCTTTTGCTGTAGTCGTAATCGGACAAAAATAATATCAATGAGATAAACGAACAAATACCTTCCAAGTACTTTAAAGTCAATGAAAAATAGATGAAAAAATGAAGTCACCGTGCCAACGAGTACTAACTTATCTACTATCTAGACAACAACTTTATCTAGCCGATTATTAAATTAAAACCCGACATTGGGCTAAAATACTTTTTGACATTGGAAAAGTAGTGTCTAGTTAAAGAGCACATTTTAAATATACGTAGGTGATAAAGATGCCAGACAAGGCGATAAGAATGTCCTTAACCCTGATAGACGAGATAGAAGACCATCCCTCTTCTGGAACACAGCACTTAGGTGAGGATTTCTTTCTATTAACCAACTACATATTACCCCCTAGAAATTGGCTAGAACTACTTACACATTGTGTAATTGTATTTCATAATTTGAACACTTCATAAATTATTCAGCCAATCAATCTGTAAGTGGCTCTCCAAATTTACACATTAATCAAATATTTCGAATGAGGTTAATTGGCTTTCAGCCTTGAAGTACCCATGAGAACTGTCTTGCTCTGTCAGAAACTCAGAAACCACAAAACAGTATTTAATTGGCCAAAGTGTTTGCAGATCAATTTCAAAACCATAGGCATACAAATCTTGTTTAAAATTCAATTCTACCGTGGCTGTTAAGCGTCCACATCCGTTTTAAGCTTTAATTTCAATACTGGATTCGAAATTAAACTGTCAAAAGTATGTAAATATGGGCAGAGTTAAACGGAACATACTTTTATTTGTCTATTAAAATAGAGTTCAATTCATAGTAATTATCATAATGGCGAAAGTGAGCCAGTCTATTTGTTTGCTACGATTTCACGGCTTATGTACTGAATAGATTTTAATTATTTATTGGTCGGATTCAAAGTTATTTAATTTTATAATATATTATGCCGTTTTAATTACCTCACGTGAAATGTCTAATATTTATCATTTGCCTTACCTTTTCTCAACTATGTTGGAATCGGCTTCCAGTCTAACTGGATGCCGCTGAATAACAGAGGAACTTTGACCTCCAATATCTCCGTAACTAGGTTCTTAGGTATGGTCCAAAACAAAGAATAATCGCAATAAAGGGTAAAACAAGTGCCTTTTGACTTCGTTACGGTCCTTTTTACTCCCATAATATTAGATATAGCCCAGTACTAAGTGGGTTGTGGAAGTCAGATAGGCAGTCGATCCATGTAAAACACTGGTATTCAGTTGCACCCGGTTAGACTGGAAGCCGACCCCAACATACTTAAGTAATTGGGAAAAGGCAGATTAGACAGCTTGCCTCTTCTCTGAGATATAAGTCTCACAACGTCCTGCCTGATGCTGCAGTTACGACCAATAAAGATTGTGACTTGTGATTAAACTTTTAAACTACTACTAATAAAACGCCGGAAAAGCAAAAAGTATACAAGCAAAGCTAGAGGCACTGCCATTAGCTGTCTATCAATGAACTCAGACCGACAGCGGCCCACAATCATGTTTATTCAGAATAAATCACTTTATGCTTTATAATTATGTCATTTAAGAGTTGTTCTGATTTATATTCAACTACTAGAAACTGTATCCGGTGATATATCGCGGGATTTAAACCTTTATTACACAAACTGTTTAACCCTAGAGCGAGGGAAATGACTTTAGAATAGGGTTACCACACACATTCAATACAAAAGTTCAAAACCTAGGCCCACTTGCACCAACAATCAATAAACACATCATCTGCCTAGCCGTTTCCCAACTATGTTGGGGTCGGCTTCTAGTTTTACCGGATGCAGCTGAATACCATTATTTTACATGGAGCGACTTATCTGACCTCAACAAAGTTAGTACCGGGTAATACGATACCCCTTGGTAAGATTGGTTGTCAGACTTTTTTGGCCTCTGACTACCTAACGACTGTCAAAGATCTACAAATGACAGCCGGGACCAACGGCTTAACGTTCTTTCCGAAGCACGGAGGAAACTCGGTATCTAATGGGTGGTCACCCATCCACAGACCAACCTAGGCAAGCGAGGCGCGGCTGTTATAATTTAACCACAAGCTCATTAACGTTATTCAAGGTGTAAACGGACCCTTCACAAAGCCGCCAACCAAGCATAAGAGTCCTATTACATTTTTTACGCAAATTCATGATTTTTGACGCAGTAATTCTCAGCAGCAGTTAGATATTTTAATTATTTGCTTAAGAATAACGATAGTGCCATTCTCTTTCTTGTAAGTTAGAGTTACACATTTTCATTCTTCTTTACGTGTTATTCACTATAAATATTTTACGAACTCAGTTTGCAAGAAAAACCGTCGGCGATGGAACTTAGACGCTCAAATTCACAATGGTGTCGATTCTGTTGTGCACAAACTAAACTTAATTTAGGCTATTGCTACCTTTTTCTCTCTAATGAAACTAGAAAAAGACGGACGTAATTTAGAGCTGTCAATTTTAGTTAAAACTAATATTTCTATACAAATGAAGGGTGCACGTAAAAACATGTCGACTAAAAACAGTACGGTGAAGCGCAAGGCATAAACTAGTTTGACATCTCTAACTTAGTTCAAAGCTATAGCCGTCCTTTTCTCGCACTGCCTTTTAGTAAAAGATAGCAATAGCCTAAATTAAGTTTAGTTTGTACATAACAGAATCGACACCATTGTTAGATTCAATTCTTATAGAAGCTAAAATTACTGAAAGATAAGTTGAATGTTTTACTTGTTTATGGGAGTTCTAGAATTTCTTTAAATTCCTTGAGTTTTCACGGAAAACGGTAACGAAAGTGTAATTTAAGCCACAAATGTCTTGATTCAGCGTCCTCATATTCCAAGTAAACTCAATTTTATCAAATAAATTAATATGATATAAAACTTCGATCTAATTCTACAATGAATACGTTTTATTAATTTTCGTTTGTCAATATAATAAGACAAAATTACAATAAATAAAATTGAAGTACCTACTATAATTCTGCGTCATGTCAGCTCGCTCCTCAGTCTCATGTCAGTCTCGTCTCTAATTTTCGTCAATAACAATCGACAATCGTCCGGATATTGCTATTACTATCGACTCATATAATTTTATTGTATTTTTAAACTTTATTTATTTTTTAATATGATGTTGTTTTTGGATTGATTGGATTTAATAATAATTATGTTGTTAATTTATAATTGTGTTATTTGTATGATGAATGTGTTTCTTTTTAATTGTTTATTATTATTTTGTTATTTCAAACGCAATGTAAATTGTTTGTGAATAAATTGAATTGAATAGAACTCGTGTACGCCGATCGAAATAATTTGATCCAAATCAAAAACTTGCGAAAAAAATGGTGCTTTTCTACCAGAGATGAGCTAGCATGCGTAGCGAGGGATGTATGTGAAACTTACCAATAATATCGCTTCTTTTTTCAGCTTGAGCTGTTCTAATTAGGTGATTGCTTAATTTCCAATATCTACAGGCAGAAACTACTCGTCCATACACAATAAATCCAGCCAAGCAAAGCCAAAAAGCAGCACAAGTAATCGTCCTTTCCATTACTTAGCTAGCCAACCCTACCGTCCTCTAAATGCAGGGAAACAAGTGGTAATTACTTGCCCACCAGTGAACAACGCCACACTTGAATACTTCCATGATTCATTGAAGAAAGTGAGACCGTAGTGACCCCCACGGGTTTTTAGATTGATTTAATCGCCGAGATTAGCCGCGCACACACAAGTTCAAAGCCAATGTTATTTTATTAAGAAAGTGTGTTAAGTATTGAATTATGATTTTAATCTGTTTTGTTGTGGTATAACGAAGATTTTGACCTATTGATGGCGAAGGGTCCTGTTCGATTTCTAGTTCATAGGGATTCATATATAATATCTTAATAATGGCTGATTTACATTTGCATTAACTAGGTATATAGCGAGTTGTGTCACTAGTTTAAGCAGTTTAAGTGACACTTCAAAAAGAAAAGCTGTCATTTTTGCACTGACGTTTGACACATACTAGGTAACTTGATGCTTGGTGCAAAATTAATTTTGGCTTTGCTATTTCTAGAATGTATTTGGTTGGATGGGCAAAAACTTGTCAGTAGCATAAATGTTGGCTCAATACAACATTAGCCTACTGTAGCCTTTGGACATAACTCTAGTATCTAGTCGTGTCATGTCATGTTATATTTATGAGACGCAGAAACAATGCAAGTTTCGAGATAATGCATTCCGTGTGACATTATAATAGTGACAAGATGACGTTATTAGTAAATTAGCTTACAATATGGCGCCTCTGACACTAATATGATTTATTTCTAGTCATAAGTAAGTTCTGCCATAGCGTTCGAGATTTTCGTTTACACTAACATCTAGTTCTAACTTTCTAAGGTACTACCTACTATTTGCCGTGTCGACGGCGCGTTCGTGTTCCATGCGCGCCTCAAAAAGATGTCAGCAAAATGGGTCCGCAAGGGCCGATGCCTGCCGGGCCTGTTCGAACGAAAGAGATACCCGGCCCTGGAACTCAAAGGGCTAAGAAGGAACATGGGTGTCTAAAACCCACCCATGTTCCTTCTTAGCGGAGCGGTGGGAAGTTTCAGACTTGTACAAGTCTGACACTTCCCACCGCTCCGCCCAGTGCGGCACTCCAATGATTTCAGACTCGAAAAAAATAAATAAGCTACTACTACATACCCGGGAAATTCAATTTTTCTTACGTTTTTTTGCAATTTGCAGGTCAGTCCAATCTTACTCTTGACAGACCTGCTAATAGAATTATTTGATGAATGTGCTTTAACATTCCAGACATACAGAATAAATGCAATAACTAATCTGTCAACGAACCTGCCGCTGAAAGACCTAATAATTAATTAAACACTTAAATCATACCACATTAGGTCGATTCTGTTGTGCACAAACTAAACTTAATTTAGGCTATTGCTATTCTTTTACTAGAAGGCAGTGCGAGACAAAGACGGCTATAGCTATGAACTAAGTTAGAAATACTGTTTAAGCTTTCACGGTTCATAACTGTACTTAAAATGTCACTTACGGGATTTCTTCTTGATTCCACGTACTTGAAAATTTGAAGCCATCCTATTTATTAAAATTTTTGTTTTTTCTAATCACGGAATCACGGAAGATATCCCGTAAGTGACATTTTAAGTAAGTTAGAGATGTCCAACTAGTTTATGCCTTGGGCTTCACCGTGTTTTTAGTCGACATGTTTTTACGTGCACCCTTCATTTGTATGGAAATATTAGTAGAACTAAATTTGACAGCTCTAAATTACGTCCGTCTCTTTCTCGTTTTATTGGAGAAAAAGATAGCAATAGCCTAAATTAAGTTTAGTTTGTGCACAACAGAATCAACGCCATTGTCTAACTAATAAATTCAACCAACTAACTAGTTATTTAATGGTCTATTGCACAGGTATAAAACTACAAAATACTTTAAATAGTTTGTTGTAGGTACATTTTCATTCATATAAACACGTAAGGCACAAATTATTTGGCAGAGTTATGTGATTAATAAAAATGTCATATTCACGCATGGAAATGTCGTATTTCGAGAGTTCGTTATTAAACAACACATTCAATGTCTCATTGAATGTGTTGTTTAACAACGAACTCTCAGCGCATTGCCGAACGTTTCAAATCCAACAGCATTTTTAATGTTTCTTTCGATATTTTAAATTACCACTATGGAAATGTCACCGTAACAGCCCAACCCATTGGTCCCACCGCGTTTTTATTACACTGTCTGTACAATTAATTGGTGATACTACAAAACTGTGAAGTGTACGTTGCAAATTACTACTTGTTGCTTGTATCACACAAGCAACAAGTAGTAATTTAGGAAAAACTAGTTGTAACTCAGATTTTTAACATTGTATTAGCAGGGTTTAATAACGATAGCTATACTGGATTTGAACACAAATGTACTTACATATTCCGGAAAACTATATCCCTAATCTTCACCAAGCGAACCTTCTGTAGTTCTGTATTATAATGTTAAAATAACTCAATTTTAAGCAATTACAACTGAAATCTTGCCATTCGATCATATTGTTACATTTATTTAAGCCACGATTTTAGTTGTTAACATCACTAAAATATAAATTTAACGTACAGTCAATACAGCACTGCAAGTAGGTACGTAGCAATCGATAACGATCGAATCGATACGATTCGATAAATCCGACTTTTCGATTGGTTAAAACTCATTTTATCGAGAATAACTGTCAGATTTATCGAATCGTATCGAATCGAGTGCTACGTACTTGCACTGCTGGTACGACACGAACAAATACCGGACACGACTAAGGACACCGAACTTTGACAGATCATACTAGACTGAAAGATCAGTTAGTTTCCGCAGTTCGTCCCTAGGTACCACTTTGTCTGATACCAAAAGAAAGGTTGTCTCTTCATCATCTTCCTGACTTTGTCCTTGCCTCTCATGGACTGATATTATCGCACAAGTCTGCTTTTTTGGACTAATCTAGATACTTAACTAATACAAATTAAAATTAAATACGTTATTGTTAATGTTGTGAGTCTTACAACCAACATGCTTTCTCATCCAACTAAACTAAGCACCGGTCAATGCCTTATTCTTATTTTGATTACACAGTAATTTCCGAGATTAGGTCTACTAAACAGACCTCCATTGATAATGATAGAGAACACGTAAACTAGTGCAACTACAGACAAACCACATACCTAACAAGGTTTCTAGAAGCAGCCAATCAGCGCCAATGATTCGTGATTCATACTTGATAATATGCAAAAGGTGTCAGGCACATCGACCGAAGTAGTAGTCATACTTAGGGTCAGCTCACACTGCACTGGCAGCGCAGCGGCCGGCAGTTTCACTGTTGACCGACCACTGGCGGTCGCAAGCCAAACCGAGTCTCTCAAGCGATAGCTTTGGAGATAAAGCTAAAAATGGTTTGACAGTAAAACTACCGACCGCTTCGCATCTACTTCGGTTTGAGCTGACCCTTGACTGGCTTCACACGGCATTGTATTTCTTCTTCTCTTCATTGCACGTTCTTTTGCGTCCGTCCTACATCTCATTTAATAAGTAAAACTTTCCACACATCATTTTGTACTGCAAAAAAATTTATACCGCTAAATATGTTTGAAGGATATTCGCTGCTCTTGTCAAGCAAACCGATTTAACTTTAATGTATTCTGGGGAATGAAATTAACTTTTAAGGATGGTCTAACTTTTCTGCACGCCAGTTTAATTTTAGTAATTTCCTGTTAAAACCATAGCATAAAAATACTCAGTCAACGTCCTGGTTCTGCTTCGACTATGACGTTCAGAAAAAAATTCGGACGTCTACTAAGGGTATTGCTATAAGAAAACTGCGGCCGTATTGTGGGAACATCTCGCTTTTTCTTCGTTTATAATCGAATACTGTAAGAACGTGCGGCTTACTGCGTGTGTACCCATCCTTAAGTCTATTCGTCTAATTAACGGATGTCCGTCGCAATAAAGAAACCCAACGCGAATATAAAATGACTGCTCGCAGATTTTCTAATATTGACATTGACTTTTCTTTGCAAAAAATGTGGAATGAACGCAGTTATTGGAAAATATAGGTTTATTATAAAAATAAAGCAAAATATCAACTGCTTTCCTTTTGCTACTTGGCCGGTTGGAAATAATAGGGTATTATGCATAAATTTTCTTTTTTTTTATTTCGATACGGAATGTTAAAGTAATATAAAAATAATAACAAAAAGCGAAACAAGACATAAATCGGCCAAACAACACAAAAGTTGTAACCATTAAAACTTTTGTTTCTATCTCTTTCTAGATTAAAGGAATTTAGTAAGTATGGATTTTGTGCGCCGATGCAGCGAATGACGTCATTCGCTATATCGGATCTCTCTGTCTAATCAGCAGTTTCAAATGCTTATAACTTAGTATTTTTTATACTTAGATATTATAAAAATAATTACACTTTGCTATTTCTGATGTTAATACGCTTTGTTTAGAGTGATAAAAAAAAAACATGCTTACATCCTATTACAAGTCTTGTAAAGAAAGAAGTGTGCACTTGCACAAAAACATAATTCGAAAGATAAAAGATATGATCATCAGTCATCAGTATGATGTAACACAAAGTAACACTGGTGAAATTCATTTAATTAATCTGCACCAAGAACTACATGTAGGTATCAATTAAAAGAATACTTAAATACACTTGCATTACGTGAAATATCTAACACAGTATTTATGAAGTGTTACCTTGTAGCTGCCAACAAGTCCCGCGCCAACAGGAAGTCAAACTAACATCCCCTTTTTATTATTGTAAAATATTTTTAAACCTACATAAATTGACATACTTATTACAATAATCATAACAATATAAGCTATAGGTTTTATATATTTACAGATTTACAGTAACATTTTATATGATTTACAGTAACATTTCCTATTAATAAATGAATGCTCAGAAAAAAGGACAAGTTATTCATATTTAATAAAATCATCAGTTCCCCCTTGAAAAAAATATTTGAAGTCCGAATTTTGTATCAATCATGTATAAGTGGCTATAGGACACACGGGATGCGGAATGCAAAGAAAATAATTTTGTGGTACGGTTTGGGAGTATGTCCTGCAGTGAGTGGACTGCTGGCTGAGTTTTCATTTTAAGAAATTGACAGAAGCATGAAAAACAGCATCAGGTTCCGCTGATAATGATGACGTAATATATCAACGTAAAACATAATTTAATGCGCACGCGCATATGCACCGGAAAAGGGCGCGACAGTTGAAGTTTCGGCCAATAGCATGTCTCATTCGCGTCGATGCATCCGAAGCGAGCGGACGTGCGTGACTCAGCGGTCTGCTATGTTGGTGATTGAACGCGTTCTGCACACGGATTATGCACAAACGAGATAGAAACGATAAAGCATGCTTCCTTTTATTGTGTTTGTTACTAACCGGAGGGTCTGAGAGGCACATTTTAATTTACGCAGTGGTTTCGGAGTGGAGGGCGATGTGGCATTTACAATCTTCAATACCATTCAGATGATTACAATCTTAATTTCCTTGTTCCTCAAAATCATTGTTAGTTCTGCATCATATCTCATAAAGTTTCTGAATACCCAGTTTAAGGAAGACCTTTGCCCAAATTGAAATTATTGCCGATTTTTTTTTTTGGTCAAGCTCGGGACATGGAACTCAAAAGCCGAGTAAAAGAATTAGTTAACAAATGACATAACAGATCCATAAATACACCAAGGAATAAATTAAACGCATTATTTGAATACCAACCAGTGTGACGCCATAAAAATCAATGTCAGTTACCGAATATTTAACATAACTTAACATAATCTATTAACTAAACTAGGGAAGCAGATTACCTCTAACCATCCTGTGTAACGCTTGATAATAAAACAATTAATATGAAAATTTACATTGTGTAACGCACTTGGCTTTTTTGATGAGATGGTAATTGCTCTGCGGAGATTTTTTCTTGGTATAAAAAATGCAAACTTGCCTTGCCATATCAGAAAAATCATGTAGTGTAACGTGTGTATCTTGCTTCACTGACTTGACAATTTATACATTAAAATATGGAGGTACTTAATTTCAATAAAATAATTAAACGAAACGATTATTCAAAACGGTGAAGGAAAACATCGTGAGGAAACCGGTCTGCCCTAGAACTGAAAATTCGAAGACATATGACATCCACAAACGCGCAATGAGCCGGATTGGTGGATTATGGTCCTCTGTCGAAGACAAGGCCTGTGACCCGGCAGGAGGATTGTACTACCGCCGAGTTCACTGAGACGGTCTGCCACTTTTACTCTTATACCTTAAGTAATAAAGATGAAAACTGGTCAACCGTCAGCAAACTCATTTGTATCTATATGCTATACTTCACAACTTCTTATCAATCCTCAATACACTAAAACGACTTTTACTATAGAAAGCGAAATCTATCTGTTTATTCACGATCAGTAAGATCTGAATCAGCCTTTACTTTATGATACTTAATTCCCCGCAAATAAAATAAATAAGGTAGCAGAGAGTTGTCTACCGTAATAGCCAATTACTTGTGATATAAATTACTATTATTTGCATGGCTAAACACTTCGGGCTGGACGGATATTAATTTTCAATCTCTTACGGCAAGGCTTAAAGTTATTGGTTGTTTAATAAGGAACGTATTAGAGCTGGAGCGATAGCAGGTTAGGTTAGGTTTAATCTAGATTTTGTATAATAGTTTAAAATTAAATTAGCTAGTCATACTATAAGAGACATGGTGGGTATCGAAATTTAAACAAACAGGGAATGCAAATATGCGGAGTTTTGAATTTGAAGTTGTAAACCCTTACAGCCGGCGCACATATAGTACTGAGCAGTGGCCCATGGTAGCCCAGTACAGTGGCCCATGAAGATGGCCCACGCGCCGCCAGGCCACCACTCCGTGGCCGGCAGACCCTCGCAGGGAGGCCTGTGCTTCCCGGAGTACGTCGTGTATAGAGAGTAATGGCGGAGCGCAGGGCAGAGCATTTTTCACTGTCAAACTATTATCGACATTGTCCTCATCCAAATAATATCTCAAATCAATTAACAGACTGCGAAAACATCTGAGACTGAGTCATCAAAATCATCAATACAACCCTCTAATTTCCTAGAGGTCTATGAACGACTTTTTCAAGGTCAAAATCAGTGACCCTTATGAACTTGGAGGGTTGTATTGATGATTTTGATGATTATAATTCTGTAACTATATACGTCTTACAGCCGCGCACAATATTTTAATCAACATACAACCTCGCACTGGCCTGCAAATTGCAGAAAACGTAATACAATTTGAATTTCGCGGGCTACCCTGCAGCATCCATCAGCCTTAAATATTATTTCAATGAGGACAATGTCGATAACAGTTTGACAGTGAAAAATGCTCTGCGTTGCGCTCCGCCATGTGCGCCGGCCCTAAACAAACCCAATCCGAATCAAAATGAAAATAGACGTTACATTCAAATTATTGTTGAACTGATAACAGTATTAAGTGATTTGCAAACATGTTTCAACAGTCATCACAATAATTATTATTTATTTGAATTATTTCCTCCAGTAAAAGGAAAACGTTGGTAGTGACAGCTAAACCAGTATTTTTGCTTACATAAATCTTCCTCAATAATTCATCAGCTTAGTCATACTAGCTTATTTTAAGTCCCGAGTAGAGACCGCTGCATGTGAGATTATGTATGCGCCAAATATGGACAGAAATATGGCTCGATTTTTCTCCATTCTCAGTAACGTAAACTATATTATTATTATTTGTGTATATTTAGTGTCATTTGAAACTTTCTTGCATCATAATGGCATAAGCGGACAGCTAAAGACTGATACGTTGTCGGCTTCTTTAATTTCAATATCTTATGTCCATTTCATTTGAAATCAATACCTAACATATCAGAAGGCATGTTTGGTGCTTTTGCCACCAGACACAGAGGATAAAAGATAAAAAGGTTTTCAATGGTGTAGAACAAAGCCGGAGAGCCATTAACAATTAGCCTGAATACCAATATGCTCATGCAGACATCAAAGACGAAGACAATAAGTTAGAAGACAATCCATTAAGTAAGGCAAGTACTAACATTTTATTTGCCCAGTATTTGATTATTTGGACAGCCCTGTCATTCTCCTAGTTCAAATCATTGAGGGCATGAAAGAAGATGAAGCATCATCTGTGAGGGAACTCCACACAGGAACTATTTAGAAAGGATCGATGATACCCCATTTGACCAGATAGTTTTTATAGCGGTCAACAGTCGTATGCGTCATTTAAGATCTGTTTCTTTAGTTACAAGGGCAGAAAGGAATAGAATAGTTACAAGGAAGTTTAAGTTACATACAAGACATAATCCAAAATACCAGTAAAGTATAACAACAAGCCATAATTCACAGTGGATCCTGTAATTATGTCGCGACTCACGCGCAGGCGCAGGGGCGGACCGGGATACATGCAGGCGTGACCCCGCCACAGGAATATAATATATTGCCATATCCTTGCGGAATATATTGCAAGATGGTCATTGATCTATAGCTTTGTAAAGATACCTTTGGAAAATGGCGAGAAGAAAAGCAATGGTATGGTAGTGATGAATATTATTGAATATGTAGCAGACAAAAGTAGAAAAGGTCATTTGTCATCTAATGAAGATGAAGATAGCAGCGATTTTAAAGTTAAAGAAATTTCAAAAGGTAATATAGAAGCAAAACATCAGATTCAGATCAGATGAACAAAAGATTTGTCGATTCTCTTTCGTGTCTACGGTGGTCATGCTAAGCGGGCAGGTTGTTAATCATTTTAGGAGAATTAAAAATACCTGCTTCAATTACTTAGCCAAAACCAAAGGTATTTGAGACTCAGTCAGTTCACTAGTTAAACAATGGTTAAGAGGCAAACACATCATACAATTATTGGAAAGTTTAGCCACGGTTCATAAAATTCGAAATTTCTCGACGTTTGATCAGTTTCCAGTCCATTTAATATTTGTACGAGCTCGACAATAATACTAAATCTACTTCAATTGTTATTAAATCTGACCTGTGACTCATACTGTAGTTTCAAATGTTCTAACTTAGCAACAGTTATTAAAATACTAACATTGTTAATACGAGGTGTAGAGAAATAAGACCTTATAATACTTAAAACAATGAAGTTTTTTCATCTCCTCATTGTTTGCCTTATGTTAATGTACTTCTTACGAGATTTACGATTTCCGTATTCTATTTTAAAGGGAGATTTTAAAACTTAAATTGTGTGCGTAATTGGGAGTTCAGTACTTAGTGAATCATATTCATTCAAAAACTGTGTCACGCATAGTGATAGTTTTAAATCCATGTGCTGGAACTTTTGATAGGTTGCTTTATAATTCATTATCATCATCTTCCTGACCTTGGTCTGTCTTCTTCTATTATATCATTCCTCACACAATCGATCCGACTTTTTTAAAGACTAGAACTTACTGAAATTGCGAACTGTTCTGTTTTAGAATGTTTACTTACATAAACAGTAATTTCACTAATGATCCATTCATACTTTTCTAATCATCATTGACATTATAATGTAGTACTTACATCAATGGAGGTGTAACAATAATAATATAAAAGCACATTAGACGTTAATTTAGTATTTAAATTACCCATAATACTGCTATAAAAGTACCTAATTAAGGTGTTCCGTAACTTTTATTATAGTATTCACTTAATATTTGGTTTTAGGGCACTATTAGTAGGTGCGTCTGCGCAATGAAAATTTTCGTGTGAAGTTTATGTTAAAGTGGATCATCGTGATGAAGTGTAATAATGATTAAGAATAAGAATCAAATCTACGAATAGTAAGCACATTTAAGACACGGAAGTTGGGGATTTTGTTTTAAGCGTTCAGAGTGAAACAGTTACAGATTTAGAACATGATTCAACAAAAGTTGTCAGACACAACGAATTTATATCTGTCAATGGAATTCATAAATCACTTGTTAATTTTGAACGGAATCCTGAACTAAAAGAGAATAATGAAGGTGCAAAAGAAAATCTTCTCTTTATATATGATTACGATAGAGCTGTCATTATTAATAACGCTACGACTCCAAACAATACACCTGTACTCAAACCCAATTAAACGAAACTACCTCCAAGCCATAAAATCTAACTAAAACATACCTCATTGAATAACAAAGAACATTTCCAAATAGGTCACGAAAGGTGCAGAAAGCGGTAAAATTTATTTAAGAACAATAACCATAAACAAGTAAGTGGTGGAGATAAGTTTGATTTACAGCTTCCAAAGATCACAGTACCATGTTTCCATTCGCACCTCGGTGATAGATGATTGGCTTCCATTGAATTATTTCTATTAAGTTCCGATATTGATTTTCAAATGGCTACGGATACTAGATTTGCTACTTCTGGGGTGATATTGGAGTTTACAGGTACTTTTCTAGAGAAATAATTAGTAAGAGATTTTTGATAATTGCCTATAAAAACTACAAATTCATTAATCAATTAAGATTAGTTTTTTCGTTGCGTTTTCTAATCATCCATTATAGCGTCAGCAATTTTTTTTTTTATTGCCCGCATTGTTTCTTGTTGCCCCGCAAATAGGGCAATTTAATTCTAGGTTGTGGGTTGATACTGTGACTGTTCCTAAATCACGCATGGATACATTTTCGTTCTTCCTTGTTGTGTTAATTAATATAGTGTTAAGGTCGGCTTCCTCTAAAAGGGCAGGGCGCTTCGTCATCTGCACGACCTTGTTGACTAGACTGATCACTCCACTCCTATCGCGGCTCGTACAAATGATCTATGTCTTCATCTCTTGGTAAAGTTTGGTTCAGCTTGTTTATCTGCTAAGAGCGATTAAAAGTACGATCTTCTGCAGAAACAATAAATCTGTGCGTCTGAATGGAAACCATATTTTCTACTTTGATCACTTCTGCTTCAGCCATTACAACGATCCATCTTCCAATATTATTTTCCACAACAACCGTAACGTTATTAATATCATTATCTAACACCTCGTACTAGCGCCGGTTGGTATTTAAAGGGTTATTTATCCCTTCAAGGTAAAACCACGTAATAATACGCATTACATCACCCACGCTTCTTTCCTTTTGAGATTCAAAGCAAAACTTCGAGCGACACACAAAGCTCTATTAATGCTGTAAGAGCGCGTGCACACTTGCGGATGCAAACCGAAGTAATGCACACACAAGACAAGAGTGTTCTGTTTTGACATTGACACAGCTGGCATGCGCTAAGCTTTTGCCTTTACGGTTTACCTACCTATATTTGTTTGAGAGTTTGTTCCGCCACTTCTTCTGATCTAAACACTAAGGGCGATTTGGGAGACTGTCTTATCTGATTTTGAAGTTTAAAAGGTGATGATTATCTGCTTACATGGAACATGGACTTTTTATTTTGACTTTTTGCATTGAGCCAAAAGCTTAGCGCACAATACGTGTATTGTCCACACGTATTGTGTTAAAATATGGAGCAGAACCCTCTCATGCAAATATGACACCCCTCATGCACAAAAACACACATGTGTTTAACGTTCACCCCCGGACCGCTTTTCAAAGCGAGCACACGCGCGCCGTCACACGCGTGGATCAATAGTCTCGCCAATGTGCCCACTCTCTTAGTTGTCACAAAATAGGTTTGAGCACTACATTTATGACTACATTGCATACGGAGTGACAGGCCGGTAGCGCTACTCCTACGCTAACCATAGAGTTACTGAACTGTTTCGAATTTACATTTTAGTTTTGTTTATGATTGTCGTTGTCAGATAGTTTGAAGAGTTAAATGATGACATTTTAGTTTGTAGCAAAAGTTGTCTTTACAGTGTAAAAAAATAAACTAGAAAATTACGGAATTAAGTGATTCTAGGTACGTTAAAAGAAAACGTTCAGACTTGTGCTGCTTCTATTAAATTTTTACATGGTTTAAGACGATAAAACATTATAAAATAACACAGTGAAAAATAACACAAAGTTGTGTGAGTGAAACTAGCATTCATTCATCTTACATTTTCACTTGTACTGCACCTACGACAATAACAAATAATTTACAGTAAAGACATTTGTATGAGGCAACACTTTCTCTTAAACTTTGTATTAAATGAAACAAAGGCCATCCACTATATTTTACGACATCTGACGTAATAAATAAGGCTGCAGAACTCTTGCAAATCACAAATAGACTTAAATGTATGTTTTACTAAGTACTATACCTTCTTTGTAATATTCAGACACACGGCCACATTTTAGTTTATTTGCAACATTATGATGACAGCTGTCAAAATGCAGATAATTTATTAATCGCCCGGGAAAAGTAATATTGAGATGGCAAAGTAAGAGTAGGTTTTATAAAACCAGAGAATACATTTACTGTAGTTTTTAAATAGTTTAAACTTAAAGTGCAGCAGATAGGTACAATTAATGACATAGAGATAGACAATTGAAATAGAATATCAAATAGTCGTAAAAACAAGCTCAGTAGATACAACAGGCCATTGTCACTTTCAAAACTACAATTACGACATGCAACGGTTGCGAGTTGATAGAAACTTGTAATGGGGAACAACAAAAGGATTGATGACCGCGCCGTATCAAGGACATAGCAATTTGCATCGATCTATCGATAGAAATAAAAGGCTATCGTGACTAAAGCAATTATGGCGGGAATGATACGTAATAAACACCAATAGAAAAGATTGATTGAGAATAAAAAGTGTGTAGAAGTTCCCATGGAACATGAGAATCAGATAGATACACAGAATATTATTATGTGCAACAAATAAATAAAGTACCATTAGCAGACAGTTTTATTTCAAATGGTATTGTAATATTTGAGCATATAACAATGAATCTAATCAGTTCTAGTTGCCTGTATCTGAACTTCAACTAAACCACACATCAATGTGCAGTCCAATAAAAAGTGGAACTTTTTACTCGCATTACCTCGGAGTGTCTCGGCGAAAGAGTACATTCACCTTTAAAGATTAAGGCAATAGGTTCACCGTGCACCATCGTCAAACTTTTCATCGCTTACTATCAGGTTGAGACACAAAAAGAACCTACCGTCAAAAAAAAATTAAAAAACGTAAATCGAAGACAGACTGCGTAAAAAATAACGTCATGGACAATATGACTGACTTGACGGCTAATAATATCATACTAAGACCGTCCGTCCATCTGTCCGTCTACAAAGCGATGGTGATTATAGCATTACGTTACCACCCGGGATCATCCGCTGCAACTGAGCTACGGGGGGTAATACCGGAGATCGATGCTTAAAACATAATTACGAAATAACTGTCTGGCAATTTCACAGGAATTAGTTATTTACTCTTTTTATCTACGTAAGTTTGAAGGAGGTTGTGACCGGAAAGTAGGTCTCAGAAAAACAATAAAATTCTTATAAACAATGGTGGTAATTATCGTCGTTAATCTCTTATCTCGCTATGCATTTAGTGCAACGGTGTTTTAGATATCGGCATTAAACTGTTAAAGCTTTAGTTCTTCAGAATAGACGAAGAAATAATATTGTTTAGATAACAGACTAGGACCTGGTTGGTAAAATTGTTGATGTTTTCAAGAGTGAAGCAAATGACAGCAACAGGAATGAAACAAATTTGATGAAACTTTTGTGTAATTGAATATGGATATGTGACAGTAAAATATGACTAGCTTAACGAAGCTCCTATTGGTGGAAGAACTGCCCGACCTGATAATCCAGGACAGACTGTCCTAGAGCCAGAAAATTAGGAGAGCCGACCCCACCTAAAGTGGGATAGAGCTAGGAAGAAGAAGTGACAGTAAAATATGAAGGTCTTTATTATAAACATCCACATAACCATGTTTGTAAATAAATACATAACTCGATTTGATTTTTGTGATATTTTACTCCACAAGACTTTTCGCTGACATCAACTTAGCCGTATCTAATCTTACCTATTTATGTTATCAGCGCCTACGAGTATTTACGTAAATAGTAAGGATATCGATAATAATCCATACGCTAGGTTTTTACACAAAGTGAGTCATCAACATCATCATTTCAGCCGAAAGACCACTGCTGGACATAAGCCTCCCCAAGTGTCGTCGCCACATTGACCGGTCCCGTGCGACTCGCATCCAGAGGATCCCCGTAAAGTGAGTAGGTAATTGAATAAAATCTATCAATGTCCTTATAAATAGAAATACAAACAGCTTCAATTAAACACACAAGCTAACATCACGGCTTACAATATTTGTGGTGGTCGTGACAGAAAGGTCACGGGCTCTATAAGTCTCCACATTTTATCTGTGCCTAGGTCAAACTCTCTAGTCTAGCTTTTATCTAATCATTCTAGGTTTACAGTCTGATTAGCGCAGAAAATACTTAGATCAGTGACGGAGTGAAGAATACAAATTGTGGGATAGGAAAAGGAAAACTAGCAATTTTGGTAATCTGAAATATCTTAATGGCAAGATAAAACAGATATTCTTTGTTCAAGATTTGGTATGTAAGATAACTTACATGATGTAATCCTACGACTACCTATAATAAATGCGAAAGTTTGTGAGGATGGATGGATGGATGGATCTTTGTTACTCTTTCACGCAAAAACTAGTGTACGTTTAGCATACAGATAGCTTATAAACTGGATTAACACATAGGATACACTTTTTATCCTGGAAGAATACAAATTAAACACGAGCGAAGCCGCGGGCTTAAGCTAGTTATTTGTAACTTTGAAATCCGAAAGAAGAGGCATTTGCCCAACAGTGAGACAGTAATAAGCTGTTGTTTATAAAGGGTGTAAAACACCTCTTAACAAAGCCGAAAGGCACTTGTTCTCCCCGTGCGTCATTGCGATCATTTTTTTGTTCTACACCATACCTGGGAACCTTCTAGTTACGGAGTAGTTAGTTAGTTATATTCGGGGTCAAAGTAGACAGTAGGGAGGGGGGGGGGGGTAGTAGTTAGGGTTGACAAGTTTTTTTTTAATACAAGTTTTTATGGTAACATTTTTACTATAAACACCTCCACGACTCCCGTACTATTTAATCCATCCACCAGAACAATGTTTTGAGTGCGTTACATTGAGTTCTACCACAAAACATGATTTTTCACCCCAAAAAAAAAAAGTCGTTTCCCAGCAATATTTTTTGCGTAAGTTTACTTAGTTTGATGTACAAAATGCTTGGTTGACGGCGGGCGTCGTGATGAGGTCTTTTACACCCTGTATAAGATGGCTTAGAATACAAAGCGATATTTCGACTCGTTTTTAATTAGGAGTGTGTCCTTCATAATTTAATACATACAAATTTTCTGAGATTCTTAATATATTTTGTTGTCAAACTAAAACCAGTTTTTTATGTATATGAGAGGCTCTTTATAAAAATGTTAGTTTTGTAAGCATTTGACGCTCGCTACTACTAATTTTGCCTCAAGTGTGCCAAAATAATGAATGAAATGAATCCTACGAAAATGTCACTATATTACTAGGTTTATAATAATTCTATTCATAGTCAATTGAAAAGAGTTCAACGCAGCACGAGCATTACTTAAAAAACTTCATCTCCTACCAAACATGTGTATCTTTATGAGCCATAGTTGCATTAGTCTATAAAATAATATATTGTTCATAGTCATCATACCAGCTGTTATTACATTCAATGTTAGCAATACGAATGTTTTATTTCGTAGACGAACTACCTATGTTGTCTAAACTTTCTAGGAATTTAACGGTTTGTTCTATACTACGTAGATAGTACACTACATTTTACGTGCGATGTACAGTCAAGACTATATTTACAAATTCAAGTTTATCAACCTTATAAATGCAATGCTTCGGTTACTTTTCATTTCTATAATTTAAGTAGGTTACACAACTCTTAAAAGACCAATTGAACATCAACTCTTGATTTGTGGTTTTCGTGGGAAAGACATCATAATTTAGCTAACGTCAGCTTTAATAGATCATCAAACCCAAGAATTTGTTCAAAGATCAATTTTATAGACGTTTTCAAACTTCAAGTACTAATGGCAGACTTTGAAAACGTTATTATAACTTAGAAATTGATCAATCTACTGTCTACATCGCCTCTGTAATTTCTTTGTGAGAACAATATATATTATCAGAGCAACATTAAAAGTGAACGGATTTCTCAAGTTCCAGTTTATTTCGCGCACAATGCCGGTCCCACTTGTTCGCACTGATTCGCAATTAATAAACAGCATGACCCACTATCGAAGTTTCAAAGTGTCCAATCATTCTCGTATTAATTAATATCAAATCTTCGGTAAGCTCGTGGTGTAAGTGTTTCGGCGTGATGAATATACGTGCCAGTTCGGTAATAAACTTATTAATGTCGCTTTCTTCTTCACGGCTTCAATGTCACAGTAGAAATTGTTAAGTTTCCGTTTGTGTCGAGTACGAGTCAACAATCAACGCGCACCACCTTGCCAAGCCTTTTACGGAAGTCTACACGATATGTCATTGAATTAATCACAGTTTTATATCCTCACTTGTGTCAACCTTCGCTCTTGAACCGATGTGTTGTGAAACGAATTAATTTTCTACTTAACTCCACTAAATCTAAGTTAGGGAAACAAGGCCAAACAACTAACAACTGAATGATATCTGTCAACTATAAATCCTACCACTAGAACAAGTGAACCAAATGACTTACCATAAATCAAGCTCTGGACAGGGGGAAAGCACTGCGTATCAATACTCCGGTAGTCACATGAACTCGATAACACAACCACTTTTTGTATCGCGTTCAGTGAAACGTATCGTAAGTATCGAACCAAACAAAATTAGCACTTTCCACAAAACACATCCATTCCACAGCACTGATAAAGCACAATCTGCACTTCTGCCGGCTCCGCAACACACAGAGCTTGCACACGTTTCTTCACAGTTATCTGTTAAGACGGTAGCGTAACAGAGTGAAGCAATCGCACTACCAATCGCAATGCGAAATTTAGGCGGTCGCAAAATTGTTCACCTAAAAGCGACAGTTAAACCGACATTACCGGTCGGAAACGTTCCAAATTCGTATCGGAAAGTCGGTTTACGTTATCAACAGCGAGAATTTGAACACACGAGTGAGCTGCGCGGGCAGCGCGAGCAAACTGAGGCGCCACCGTGCGCAACCACGCGACGCATCTAACCGAACCGAATGGACTTCAAACTTTTACCCGACCGAATCGAAACCGCACGCCACGCAATACAACAACCTCAACGCCCCGATAATTTTAAAATCGGAAGGCTTGCTAAGTTGCAAATAAACTTGCAAGTTACATACATGGACAAGTTAACCGGACAAGGCTCTCAACATTTGACATTCGTGAACACACGCAACGATTACGCAGCAAACATTTAATCGAACTGATATGATCCATCAATGTGAGCTCTTGACGTAGATACCCAAAGATAACCAAATTAATGGATACCGATTTCGGGTTCGATAATGATAGTTTCGATTCTAATGATAATAACATCGAACGGAAATGAAAAAAAGCGATTGCATTGTATTTTTAACGGTATGAAACATAAATTAAGAAAATCAACCTGAATTCTTTTGAACCAAATGCGGATACAGTAACTGTTCAAATAACAGAGAACGTTGCATTCCTAAAGAGGGGCACGGAATTTGATCTTAAGATCTTGATTTAAGGCAATGTTTATATAAATTAAGGCAAACAGAAGTTTGGATGAAGTTGGAACGAAAGTTTGTCTATTTAGAGATGAATTTAATCCAAAGCTTGCAGCCAAGAAGTAAAATAACGTTCGTATCTGAAAATACAGAAATGCACTTCTGCGTGCATTAATAGCTTGGATTATTATTAATCGAATAATTTTTTACTGTAAAACATTGGTTAGAATTATGTGGTTTATGATAGAATAAAGAGAAATTATAGCTAAGCAAAGAGGATGTTTATCGGAACATAAGACTTAATCAATACAACAAAAGGTAATTAATACGAGAGACTATCAGAAAATACTGAAATAGAATATCAATCAGCGCTCTACATTATCGAATGCATAAAATGCATGACAGATTGTTATTTTCAGGAACAAAAACACAGCATAAAACTATGTTCATACAACAGTGTTTGCATATTAAAAATAAACCAGTAATTGCTAGTATTACTACTACTACTATAAAAAGCAGTAAAGTGTATCCGTTGCAAGTTCTTCGGTAAAATTTGCATGTTCTACTGTTTGATCTCAAAAATATCTGTGGTCTAATGAACGGAGTTAAGAGTGCAAAATATTTAGTACAAACACTTCAACACCTCGATGAATGTTTATCTACAGATAAACCTTTTAAAATATAGAAAGTGAACAGCAAGAAGAACGCTTCATGGAAGCACTCACTGAAAACATAAAATTGTATAACAAAATTGCCTTCAATTTAAATAATTATGAGTTATTTCAATTTTCCGCTAATGTTTCTCCCTTGAGCCAGGATCCTACACTTGCATGTCGCTGTGGTAACGACTCTAATTAAAGTGTATATGCAGATCAGGCCGGCGGCGGCTGCGCCAACTGGATTCTTGGCTCATAACCATGGGAATCGTGACTGAGATAGGTGCGACTGGCTTCTAGGGAGTTGCTAAAACCCTATAATCACTTAGTCGTAAACTTATGATAAAGACTTGCTTTGAGACTGTAAGTAAGTATTACCATAACATGCTTAGTTTACAGTGCAGTCACATCACATAAATAATTTTAATTGGAAACAATGTACTGAGGCACACCAATATTTCGAGGTCCAATAATTGCGTGATATGAATGAAAAAATTGTAAATAATATCGTGACAGCAGGCAAGGGAAAATGGAAAAAAAGACAAGAAGATGAACTGCCAGGTCTATCCCATTTTGAAAGCTGAGACAGACGATCAAGATAAATTATTCAACCTAGGGTCGAAGCTAAGACAATCGAAAACATCGAAGAAGGAAAGCATTGCTATGGTAACGTAATTCAACAAGGTGATAACCACTTGGTCACTTAACAGAAAACAAAAACAATAGACAATCAGCTAAGCTTTGATTATATAATGGCTAAGTATGAGGTGATAATGTGTCGTACAATATGAGTTGCCTCACTGTGTCGTCGACCTGTATATAGTCCATTCTTCAGTCATCGCAAATTATGGCTTGTTACCTAGCCACTTGTAATCAGTGTCCTCTACAGTTTGCATGGCGGAATTAATTCTAGTATTTAGCTTCGGTACGGTAAAGAGGCTAATAAATAGGAGGTTTACTGTCGTCCTGTCTAACAGATTATTGCGTAATTTTATCAAACGTTTGTGAAAAGAAATGAAATGATGATGGTGTCAAAGAATTAGAAAGATTAAGATTTTTACAGAATATGGACCAAATGAAATAATATATTTACTTGTGATAACTTGTATTATTACAAAATGAAATAAAATATTACAACTAAACAAGCCAGATTGTACTATAAACACCCAAAACCCCCAAACAAGAATGACCGATAAAAGAATAAAACACACAAGAAACGATGCGGAACGATAACACCTTGGTGCCCTGAAAAAAGATACGATTCCAATGAATTTGACTGTTTGAAGGACGATGTTTGTTTTATAAGAACTGCAAGATATTTGATGGTTGTTAACTTGATATTTTAAAAGGTTTACACAACTTTATTTGGCATGTAAATGATAGCAGATGAGCTTGACACTAAAGACCCAATATGGCAACATAAGCCTATCGATGATGATACAAATAAAAATGAATGTATTTACTCAGCTTCAGAATGCATTACGTTAAATGTACCTTGATGACATTGTTATGAGTAATCAAGATAATAATGTAATAATCAATATCAATTTTAAACAATAAATATTCAATGATGTTTTTTCCAAGTCAAGGCTGTTACTAAGAGCAATATTCTCTACAAACAAGGTCATTAAAACTATATTATTATGTAATCAGACCCTCAGTTTAGTTCAAGTTGATGCACTGACTGACATGAGAATATCTCTAATTACAATGCGGACCGCGTTAATCGTACAATCTTTACAGATAAACATCGATGTATATTGCTGTCTCTTTGTCTGTTAGACCCTTTCTTATTTGTAGGACAATAAAATCTTCAATTTATTAGTTTGAATTTACATATTTATTTTTGTTTTCTTCCTTGGAACATTTATGTTGTTTGGCAATATGTTACCCATGATCATTTCAGTTACAACCGACTTAGTCGAAGCGAGTGTGCTTGAAGCTATAAGTATGTGTAAAATGATTTCTACATAATTGTGTAAATATCATAACACAATCGGAAGCCTATTGATATTTCATCACCAATATTACTTCAAAGGTTCTCCAAAAACAAAGACTAATTGGTAAGCAGGGGGCGATAATAATCAGTTAATTAACACCGAGTTTACTCCATCGTTCGTTGTGTGAACATTGCTCAAAGCTCGGACGTCGGCGCCCGCGCATCTAGGGGTCAAGGTTATGTGGTAGGTGGCCAGCATGCTATTATTTCCAAGTTATATTATTACAAGCAAGAAAAAGGAATCATGGTGATTATTTTGAGCATTGATTTAGAATTGAAAAATAGTATTTAAATGATAGATTAAATAAATGAAGATAATGACAAATATACGGACGCTATTAATTCTGATAAACTCTTAATCATACAGCATACACTCACAAGATTGATAGTAAATATTTAGATTTTAGAGCATGAAACATGTTAATTGGACTGAATTGATTCAAATGTTGATTTGAGAGAGATCAAATATTTGAGAAACTGGTTCGGTTTAATTCTCGGAATAAATCTCACGCCTCTTCAGTTTTTTTGTGAGAAATTTTAGCGCAGGTCTTTCTTTACGATGTTGATGGAGTGGATTGGGACTTTCATCAGTCTTAACGAATTTCTTCAATGAATATGAATGCGATAAGCACGTCTAAACCGCGTTCAAGAGTTGTAATTGATAATATGCCACTGCAATAGTGCAATCTTAACTCTGACAGCTCTTGAACGCAGTTTAAATAAACTGATCGCGTTTAATTTCATTTAAATTCAACCTTACAGATAAAAAAACGTACGGTGTTTCCACATGAGAGTGGGATTACTCACGCAGATAAAACAGTTATAGAGATAAATTACACAGAAGTCGAATAATGATGGCGCCAGTAAGCTTCAAGATGCCAACACTTTATTAAACAGAATAATCTGTTCGGAAAACAACGTAACATAACAATACGTAATCGACAAAAAAGTGGGTAACATCGACATAACTGATACAAGTTCAAACGGATCGCATGCAATACCTGATGTTACGTGAAACAATACGGCAAGAACAGCATCGTGATCGAAAACGCCGTTAAATTCACATGAGATATGCTTCCTGAATGTTACCGTGAGGAATGAAAATTTAGAATAGTTTAGTAATGATTCTAAGAGACTACGGCGTTTTATTGTCAAGTTTCCGGTGGTTAATCAGAGTATATGTAAAGTGCAATCTAAATTGATGATTTATTAAAATAATCTGTTCCGTAGTGAGTGACAAGGAAGACTCAAGCTAAAATCTAAGACTTTTTTTTGTAATGTTGCTTAAGTTGTTTGGGTTATTTTGGTAACATTTTTTTCCTTTCATCACGTAGTTTGAATAGTAAAGCAAACCATTTCAAAACACGTTTCTCCCTCTCGTTCTTCTTTAACCTTTGGCCACACAATTCTGAGTGTAGTAGGTCTCTTCCAAATCTCTCTACTTTTGGCGCTTTTGTGTCACGGCTACCCAGTTTCTTCCGGCTATTTTAATAAGATCGTCTGTCCACGTAGTCGCTTTTCTTCCCACATTCTATGTTAACGCTTCTAGTAACTTCATTCAAATCAAACATACCATCACTCTCAGTCTTAACTGCACATTCTAAACATCGTTTACCGAGTGCCCTTCCCTGAGAAAGCCCTCACCATATCATTACCACGCCGGCAGCTGATCGGATTGATTGGCTCTAAATAATAGTATTAACTCTTCACATTCGCACCCACTTCACCTCAATTCTTCCTTGTGGCATATTCAAGTTACTTACTACATTACTTTAAAGTATAATTTAAATCTCTTTAGCTATGTCCTTAGTGTCCTTACCCTCCTACAGTTTTATTTATTAATTTGGTATCTTCAAAAAGCCCGTCTTCCCCAAATCACTCATCATGTCTGTCTGTCCGTCGATTATGTTCCAAGGAATTTAGCTTATAGTTTTTTACCTACTCATCATTTCGAAGATTGATATCCCGCTGAATGCAAAATAAAAAAGTGAGCAATCACCAAAACTCGCGAGCAAATTGAATTATCTGAAGGCCTTGATTAAAATCATTGTCTTCATCTTACATTGAAAGTAACTGAACTATGAATCGATTTTAAAATTCTATAGTTTGCTTCATTACCCGTGACGGTGGTCTTGATTTATTATTTACTATTACCAAAATAGATTAATCAGCTTTCTTTAATATGTTGTACTTATTACAACAATAACGCGCTACGTATTGTCAATTTTCAAACTAGAGTACGCAAATTGGGGTTTTCATTGTCTCATCAACTTTCATTGGCGTTTATTTCGAACCTTCTTTTTCTTCAGCAATCATTACTTCTCGGTTATTAATTGCTCCTTCATCGTTTTTAATGATTTTCAAAATTACACGTTCTGTTTCAGATATTCGCACGATCGTCCTAATTCGAAAGTTATAAGTTTCACTAGTATTACCCGAATTGGTTTATCTTGATTTTCTTGCTAAAGTTTTGCCCGATTTTTTTGCGAATTCTTCAGTTACGGGTCAATTACGTTGATCGTTTATCTTTATCGTAATAAAATATCTTCCTCTATTAGACTTTCTCGCTAACTGTTTACCAGTAATGGTCTTGTGATGCAATATTGAATAAGCAAGTAGGTTTTACGAAATTTAAATTCATTACTGCATCAGCGGTTACCTTTTGCAGTTATACACTTTCAGCTTTTTATTCTTTGAATGTTTTTGTCAGCACATCTACGACACTCATTAAAATCCCCTTTTATGTCGATTATAATCATTTTCACATTTTCCCTACAATAATTCTCTACTTCATTAACGGAACTTACAACATTATATGGGTATTTACAATATTGCATTTCTTTTGTACGACATACGATGTTATAGCATGTCGTAAAATATCAAATTCTTCAGTACGCACATGTCTGACATTTGTTGTCATTGTATCATCTGCAAAATAAACTTTACCAGCAGGTGTTATTTTCATCTAAGGAGATAATGACAGTCCAGGTGCAACTATTCTTCGTCCTTAACCAACTGTCATAAGGTGCTGTTTGTGCGTTGTTATGTCCGTTTTGCAAAATCCATTTTAGGGCTTCGGGCGAAATTAGTCAAGGTGGTACATATTAGGAATTCAATATTCAATAATGATATCAGCTTACCAGTTTTATTTTAAATACTGTTTTTAGATTCTTAAATGGAGTACAAAAAAGGTATTAATGAACATTTTAAATTATATGCGCCACCCGCAAAAAACATTGAATTTATGAACAGTGTGAATGAGTTAATAGTGTTTTTCAGTTGATAAGTTTATTATCATTAAACGCCCCTTAAAAAGGAAAAACATTAAATTAATGTAACTAGCATTTTTAATATTCATAAATTCACTCTATCGTTACAGACTTACTTACATATTTATGAGATGAGGACCGGTTAGAAACAAAAAGCTAAATTCCGTAGTATAAAAGGATGTTTTGCGTAAAATATGTCTATGTATCGTAAGATCGACTTGAGCGCAAGACCGCAAAGCGGCAAGGTTATCCACTTGTTCAGCGCCCGCGCAGTCCTAGGTTTTTTACTGGCATTGCCATCTGTCCTGTTCTATTACTGGGCGGTAATAAAGTAAATTATAGATGGAATGCTTCTGTTTTATAAGGCAGCCTTTTTATAGACTTTTGTATCTAGTTACTACACAAACAAGTATTGTGACACCATTTGAAACAAGACCCCCATGATGCAACTAGGTACAATATGAAAGCAAATACTCGGTCGGTACCCAAACAAAGATACAAAAATTAGGAAATAGGCACATTCGTAATATTATCTCTTGTCCTCATTTTTATAGATCAAACACATGCAAGCTAACAATTCTATCTCATATTCATTGCTCAATATAGTAACGTGTCGCAAACCGAGACGAATCTTGCGCATTGTTTGATGACATTATGGGGACCATACATTCACGTATCAACTACTACAGTCCTACCACAGTTATTTCACGTGTGACAGCTGCAATCGAATAGCAACGTTATTTTTGCATTTAAAAATCAAAGTCATCTTTACAGAGTTGTCAGTGGAAGCAACCCAACAAGAACCTTTTAAGTTCTACAATAAAGACCACTGCAATTTTGACAATGATGCTAAGTTAGAGGTACAATAATTTTGAAAGGACTGTAGAAACTAATAGAGAGCTATTTTTCCAATGAAAATATAACAAATACACGTCACTTAATACATTTCACTTATTGTTATAGTCTAAACACAATACTGTGAAACCTTTATTGAATTTAATGGAAACTCACTTTCCAATATGTTTTACGCCTTAATTTGAATACCTAAGTGTGAAAAATTGCATGACTTTAAAATGGGCTTGGGCCATACATCGCTTTTAATAGCTGTAGTGTTTGTGATTTTTAAATCACTTTTTTATTTGTAGAGAAACGCAACATCTGCCCAGCCTTTCCCCAACAATGTTGGAGTGGGCTTCCAGTCTAACTGGATGCAGCTGAATACCAGTATTTTACATTGAACCACTGTCTATCTTACCTCCACAACCCACCTAGTACTGAGTAATACGCCCTTGGTATGACTAGTTGTCAGACTATTTGGACACTGACTGCCTGTATTGACTGCCAAAGATGTACAAATTACAGCCGGGACCAACAGCTCAACTTGTCTTTCGAGGCAGGGAGGAAACTCAGTATACAATGGGTTACCATCCCCCGACCGAACTAGGCAAGCTCGGTTTAACCTGATGATCGACCCGAGTAGCTGTAATGATTTAGCCATCCGTTTGTTAGAGAAACGCAATACTTTTTATTAAATTGCAAAGAGATACACTGAAAATTTTTATTTTTCCAACCAGCCGGTTCTCCATACTTATCACCATTAAAACACATAAACCTACACTTACTAATAAAAACCACGAAGCGCTAGAAGAAGCAAATTGATTAGCTCCAAGCTCCAACGATCAAGCAACTAGTTATGTTAATTTGTACTACACAATCTATTGGGGACATGTCGTTGAGTATGACTTGAATGGTCGATATGGTAACCGAGGCTACATTACATGACATAAGTGACAAGTGTGGTATTGATAAATCATGGTGACATTATTATGAAACGTTTTGAAGGGAACGTCAATTTGACATGATGACGTTGAATGTCATAGATACGCGCAAACGCATGTTTGATACACTAGCATTAGCCCACGACTTCGGAGGTCGGAAATTGTCCCACGGGGACGTACAACAAGGTCCTAAAGTAAGTCCTTATCCAGGTCATGGTCTCTCTGTGTGCCAAATTTCATACAAATCCATTCAGCTGCTAAAACGTAAATAGGCATGACGACAGTATCAAAAAATTGCAAATCTATTTAGTCCGTCAGTTAGAGTATTGGACATTAATGGACACGTATTTTTTGTTTTTGTGAATCAATGAAAATTGACAAAGATAAAACGCATCTAAACTCGGGAGTGGGGGCTCGTGATGTCAGAACTAGCTAAAAATTATACCTAGGCGTGACGTATTGAGAATTTTAAAAGCGTCATATCTTTGATAAATTTGGTTTACGTAACAAAAGAAAAAACACGGATCAAATATTTTTTGATAATTTAACTGACGGACTAATTAGTTTATTTTTGTCGTCTCGCCTATTGTAAACGTAAAAAGTTACAGATAGAGTTTTACATATTTTATGTATTAGTTATAGATTAGTTGGATTGATACTGAAATGGAAAGCAGTGGTTCCGATTCCGAAATCCTTACACGAAAAAGGCATACATTTTACAAAACGTTCCAGTGAGTTATTTGCCGTACCTATCGCGAGCGAAGCCGCATGCAGAAACTACATAGTTTTTAAATATTAAGAACTAATGATGTAGCCAAACTAACGCCGTTAAGTTTATAAGAGAAACTGTACGACAAGATGCAGCGCATCCGTGTCATTTGATACAATTTCAAACTTCCCATAAATCAAGATAGCGAAAACGAAAGTCGAAAAGACGACACAAAGGAATAAATAGATAGTTAGTACATTAAACATTGTTACATTTGTTACCGCAAACCTTTAAACCTCATACATAACACAGTACATAATGTGGTTGACTTACATAACGATCGGTCTGAAATCTTTTATCGCCTAATAGCTAGACATAAATCTGTCTCGATCTAGTCCTTTGTTGGATGAAGCGATTGAGTCAATATTTGAAAGCGGGTCTTACTTTCCCGTTACTGGTTCACCATCATCGATGGCTTGCAGTCTAACCGAATGCAGTTGAATATCAGTATTTTACATGGAGCGACTGCCTGTCTGACCTCCACAACCCAGTAACTGGTTAATATGATAACCTTAACTTAGTAAGACTGGTTGTCACACTTTGGGGCCTCTGACTACCGGAGCCGGGACAAACGGCTGGACGTGCTTTCCGAGGTACGAAGGGATCTCGGCGAGGTGATGATGTTCGCTCATTCACGGACCGTTCTTGGCAAGCACTGCTTTACCTTGAAGATCGACCCACGCGGCAGTTATTATTTAGCCACGAGCCTCTTATCTATAGAAACTAGAGAGGTTATCAAAAACAACAACAAATTAAAGGACAAAGTGTACAAAGTCTAAGCAAAAATAACATATAAGCACACACGTTACACCTGTAACGTCAACTAGTTGGCTTTTGCAAATGTAGAATATAATTTTTTTCTCGTTGTCTCGTCTAGTGGCGGTACTTTCATACAAGCCTAAAAGCTTGGCTTGCCCTTATAACCTACTACTCTTCAGTCTGTTTGCCTTATGGGCTTGCCGTATTGTTGGGCCCTAGGCACGTCACTAACTCTCGTCTATTGTAAGTATATTTAATTGACCGGCTACTGGTGTACTCAGGCAAAGGATCGACAACACTATAGTCTCTTTAGAAGTCACAAAGTTTTTCGGCTTGGTTGATGAGACTAAATCCTTCGAAAACAGTGACACAGAGCCCATTATGCTTTTTATTACGCTACTGTAAGTAAACGCACCAAGCGCTCTTCAGTAAGAACCAAGTTTCAAATAGCTCGGACAATAAACAAAAGAAATAATGGCAATGGAAAGACATTACTCGTAAATAGACCATCACTAAAGGCTGTGACAATAAAGCCCATCGCAGCTATAACGGTGAACTTAAAACAGTAAAACATTCCTATGGAGAAAGGCTTCGATAAGGACCAAATAGTCCTCCGAACATCAATTATCCATATGACTCAAGTTTTAACAAAGGAACACATCATAGTATCTGATAAAGACCCGAATACAGAACAATAGCTTGTATCAGTAGCTATCGTCTTATGACCTCAGGCTAACATTAAGGCTGGCTTTCCCGAGAACTTGAGAATTATCTAAAATCGAAGAAGATTAATGGTCAATGCGCAACCGAGCGTACAACGGACCTGTACCAAGATCTTGTCTCGAGCCTGTCTGAATATATCGATTATGACTGTACCACTTACCGGTGAAGAGAGATTTGTAACAGTTGATATGTCCGCTTTGTACTACCCATCTTTATCTGCTTTAGAAATCTGCAGGGAATTTCAAATAAGGTAAAGTCTAACTTGGCATCAATTCTAGTTTGAAACAGGTTATCTGTGGAAAGCAATCAAACTAAAAACGTAGGTCTGAAATTGCTAGAGATAGTCTTTTTTGGTAATCAATGCCATCAAGGATTATTAAAAACACTAAAAAATGTTTATGGATCACTATTACGCAAAATAGCGTCTGAAATGGATTTTATAGTTTAATAAGTTGGTTATCTAATCTAAATTGTTTTGAAAGGCATGTTCGATAAAATGTATTGGTAACATGATGCAATCAATCGTAATTTTGCAAGTCCTAACGACAGATGAAGCAAAAAACTAGGAGACATGTCAAGTCAAGTGATAAACCTGATTAAAACCTTAATCTCGATTACTTAATCGGAAACTAGGAAGGACATACGTAACATCACGTACGTTTTATCTAAGGGGTTCGGCTGAACTATGATTTACCCAAATTTCGCCATTGTAATTTAAGTTCGATATAACATGGGACCCAATGACATCAGATTATTTCTGATGTTAAAACCCAACAACACTGCCCTATCTGAGAATCGAACCTAGGGCCCCATGCTCAACAGTAGCGGTGTAACAGTAATCGCAAAGATAAAGGAAGCCCACCCAATTTATGTTTTGGTTGTAACTTTAAAATGATACAATCAAAGGCCATTGAAACGTCAACACCTACACTCAACCACCGCATTTTATTACTGACACTAAAAGAAAAGCTGTTGAATATTCATAAGCAAACTTCTGTTTGTCATAAATCTATCTCTATCATCGCCACTTTATATCTTAGCTCCTTACTTGACTATCTTTTATCTTTAGGTCATGCTAAAACTGAATGAGTCCGGCAGTCATAAAAATAGTCACAAATAGCCAGGCAATGATGTCATGAAATACCTGATCTAAGCTACGTATTAAAATTGATTATTATTACCAATAACCTGTCACATACAGAAAACGTTAATGAACATGTACGACTGTACGTATTAAGTAATATCCTATAAACTTTACGATCGAATGTTACGGAATAAAACATAAACAATACAAGAGTCAGATATAAATTGTAATCCTTTTATTCGTAAACACTATGACATAAAAACTCATAAAGCACGTAATAGTATTTAAACCTAATGAGGTTAACGTGTAAGAATTATGGTTATACTTGCAGGAAGCAATAATCCTAGTGTTTATTAAAACATCTAATCAAAACGTACCATAAAAGAAAGTAAAACAGAAATAGAATCAATTAAAGAATGCGGAAGATATAAAACAGACTACCGAATATGCTCCTCTCGTAACACAAGTTAACACATCGCAGACCATGGCAACTATAAATCGAATTTGAACATTTCTCTAACACGTTCTAACATAAATCTTTTCAACCTTTTTGAAGAAATCCATCCAAAATGTGCATAATTTCGTAAAAGACGAAACAGGAAACCTGTATCCGCGACTATACGACCAAATATCTAATTCTGGAGACATACAAAATCGTGTTAAATAATCCAGCTATAGCATTAAAATAAATCCGCTTCCAGAGATATTAGTTTAGTCAATAAATAAACATGGAACGTTTTGCTTCGTCGTAACAAATGTATCCGATGAAATGCTTCCCTGATGAAACATGATTTGATGCGTCCATCCAAATTTCCTTCTGAGTTGATTGACGTTAACATTCACTGTAATAAATAGCGTACCATCTCCTGATGGGGTCAAACTATAAAATTCGATTAACCTATTCATAATGAAACAAACATTCCTTTATTAGTTCGGATAATATATGAATGTTATTGCTTGAATGTGATTTAATGTTGCGAAGGCAATCGCACTGGACATCGAATGTATTAATCATAATAACATTAACTTACATAATGTCGTTGAAGACATATATATATATATATATATATATTATATATATATACATATATACATATATCGTTTAAATATTGCCACAGTTATAGACCGAATAAATAACCATGGCTTCCAATGCAACTATGTCAGATGTAACCATTAAGAAATTCTTGTAACTAAATCAATTACCAGTGACCAGTGAAAGACATATGAATGGTAACTGTCCATATCATCTAAAATAGTTCTCCAGGCAATTAATCATGGTCTGCACACTTTTTGGTGACGAAACCTGCACAGAATTTATCATCGCCAATTAGTAGAAACTTCCGCGTCTAAAAAAGATTTCGGCCTGTCAAATTATAGACGAAAACGAAAAAGAACGCACACATCCCGTTTCCTTGATATTAACAAAGAAAACAAAGTAAGAAACGGCGTTAATTTTTTTGTGGCCATAGTTAGACTGAATATTTACTTTGATAACATCGCACTCATTTAAATTCTTTAGCTATTTTCATGAATCAAAATGATTCATTTGAGACTAGCCTAGTTTTTTGTTATTAAAACGAGCTCAATGCTAGATGAAAAAATATTATTTTTCAGAATTTAAGACTCAATTACAAATGCTAATTTTGACTAACTGAAGTTGAATCCAAATGTCTAAGTCGAAGTACAAACACTTCAACTCTGATCTGAGATAGGCTTTTGAAATATCGAACAATAGTTCGTCACATAGGCAAAGAATGATCAACGATTGACACTACAGTTGATTTAGAATCAGTACCTTAAGAAGAAACAGAGCCTATACTTCGTAAAGTAGCTGCAACAGAACTTCCAGTTCGCCAGATGCATACTAAAACCGAAGCCACAACAAATACTTGACATAGCTGAGACTGCAGAGAGCACGCTAACTTTGACATTCCAATCCCGAAATAACGACACACTTACAAATGTGCGGCGGTAATGACCTGCTAAGTTACAACTTGAGCTTTGACTTATGTTCAGAAGAACTAGACATTATGCAGGAATTTATGAGAATTTAAATTTTATATGTGTGAAGAATTTTGTAAGAAAGGTTCACGCTAGAAAAAAAAGCATCGCAATGAATGATTTGTTTGTAGCAAAGTTGCCATTTCATTGGGTAGAATTCTTACTTTGAATGGACCATTATGTTGACAGATATCATTAAATCTGTCAGCTTCTGACTAATATTTGTTTTCTAATATCACTTCTGCTCCAAATACGATCAGTTGGCACAATTTCTCTATAAAATTTACAACCGTATAAACATAAATCCGTTTGATAGAATATAAATGTCTTTACTAAAATCGTGTCTAAGCTAACAGTTATATTATATAAATTTGGCATTAACGTACCCTTAGCGTCAACGACCTCCATTAGTATAATTGGCATTATAAATTCTTCATTGCGATAATATTCGTGATAGGAATAAAGAGATGGCGGATGCGCCGGGCGCAGATTAACCAATCTGTTCGTAAACTAGTGAAAACTACTAATAGAATGGGTTCTAATGACTTCCTCGAGACTTCCTCAATAAGACACAATATTAAGAGTATCAGGAAGAGTAGAAATTAAGATATTAAATTATGGCACGCTCGGTCCCTTCTCTCCGTATAATATAATCATGGTTTACTTTTCAAAGTTTACTTAGAAGGAAATGAACCGTTATACAATAATATGGCTGAAATTAATACCAAAGCCACATCTTGTGACAAAAGTTACGTGAGATAAAATGTTTTGCAAGTCTAATATGAATATTACATTTTGTATGATGATGAAAACTGGAGACGAACATTTTTCGCGTAAATCCTCATTACAAAGGAAGTCTAATATTAGCCGACCTTCTCTGTTCTTATTTAAAAAGAAATCGTTAGATCCACTAAGATCTCGCAATAACCTGACATCACATAAAACTACACACATCACAACGGGTCTTTGCTCACTCAATTTACATAAAGAAGTGCAATCAAACATTAGAACATGTGACAGTAATTACTTTCTATGATCATGTTTAGCGGCCATTTTCTTTTTTGACAGTTACGTTTGAAAGTGACAATACAAACTGCCTAATTTGACAGTTGGACACCGACAAATTTATTTTTTACAACTCGTTTGGAGATAGGCAGTACTTTATGCGAACAGCTTTAAGTTTGACAGACGCATTTGTAACTTTGCGACGAAGATAAATTGAGATGAGATGATATGTGATACGGTAGTTTAAGAAAGTCAAATAAATGTACATGTGTAATGGTTACGTGGTTAAGCTTTTACTTCACAGTTGAGGATGAAATCAGAACGGTAACGTAACAACACTAACAAACGTGAAGACGTTTCGGAAAACTTAATAATTAAACTCTTCTGTTTTAGAATAGACATAAGACACAATGACAATGACAGCAATGCACTTTACGGCAAAATAATAAGTTTTGAGAGAAGCTACTTTCCGTACTCCACTTTTCAGATGGAGCTGTATTACACCAATACTTATTTAGATTACTTCTATCGGAAACAGGTAATTTAAGCTACAGAATTTTACTCAACGTGACTGTCAAATAACCTACGCAATAATTTTATCTGTAATTCTTTACATACAGATTCGATCATAGCTAGACCAAACATCCTTCTTGCAGTCACGAACAGTCAAGCAACGCTGTCTGTGGTCATTTAACAAGAACAATTCACAGATTACTAATATGTGGAACAATTTGGACAGCCATTACATTACGCATGATACATACATTTGCCGACCCGATGAATTTGTCGAAACCATTCATTGTAGAAGCACATTATCTATCTATAACTATGATAAATCTATCGCATAGATTGTTCTTTATTATATAACAAGTAATTTAATGTAGATGATCTTGATAGCAACTATGTTAGCGAAAGTTTATTTTTTTATACCATGACGGCCTCAAGGCGTTATCGTAAAACACGTGCCTACGATAATTGTGGTGCATGAAACAATTTTATAAATATTTCGTTTTATGGTCTCATCGCCTCATTGATACAAAGGCTGTTTTTAATCTTACTTCCTTCGAGTGAAACTGACTTCGACACTTTGGTTACTAATTATTTTGGAGTTGGCAAATGAATGAGTCCCACAAGCAAGTTTGTTTCGCGATAAAAACCAGTATTGACAGCACAAATAATTGTAAAAGAAAAAAAACAAGATCAACACAACAACAGGATGCAATTATTCAACAGCTGTAATTAATCTTGATGATTACATTTTAACCCTGTAATGCTAGCTCATTATCCACGTCTGGACAGTTCTAACTTTCATCGACATCTGTCATGTTTGACATTTGATCGCAGGTGCCGACGAGTTGAAATGTCACGATCCTGCGCCGGCGCAGTTCTACGCCATTAACATTTATACGCAGCACCAATTATTCATTACAATATGGTCTTTTCTCCGCATTACTGTGTAAGTACTTCTAGCGGTATGAAAGTTCTTCGTTCAATAGGACATCTTGCATTGTGATTGTTTATGGAAACTTGTCTATGAACAGAAGACTAATGACTGTCTGTCTTTAACCATGTTTGATTGGATCGTTAAAACATTTTGTGATGCATTCATATTTTGAATCCAGAACGGAGGAAATGTTCAAATGACTTGTTACAAATAAGATATTCTGAATAGATTGAACAGAAACAGACTTAATAATAATAAAACCATTTATTTCAGGTAACAAAGACCCATAGATAAATACCTTAGCCTAAAAATACATACTAGTAACAATTAAACCGGTAACTTAAACCGGTGTATTACAAGGGATACTCATGTAACCACATCACGCAAACCAATGCCAATAGCTATGCATGCTATATGTAAGCAATTGAGCAGAAGAAAGCCCAAATAACCTTAAACAGACAACGTTTATCCCTTGAACGTTTAGATAACTATCATATCTGTGTACAAATCGCAATTTAGCGAGAAAGGCACACATCTACTAAGTCGTGATGCACCTAAGGCGGTAAACACATTTGACGATTAGACGACGCGATCGGACGCAATATAAACCTGTCGGGAAACAAATTAACCGCTGCGTATAAATTACTCGCGCTAAACAATGGGTTGCACGCAAGTAATAACTATAGTCAATAAGCATGTGCTTGACAACATATTTTATGATATCGATTATAACATTGTTGTTAGTTACGCAAGTTCTACGTAACTGCGTCATCGATTCGATCGGTACTAAATAATCGGTAATAATGCTCATTGCGTCACAGATTCGCTTGAAGCTAAGCATAAACCAAACATTGATAAAACAAATCTGACACATGTTCTAGGTTTGTTCGAACCACAAATTGCGACAATCTGATACACAAATGGTAATGAAGAATTTCTCACACTTCCTCTTGAACGTAAGCGACTATATTAGATGTATTATCGATTGTTACATTTCGCAATACGTTTTATCTTCGACTTACAAGACAATACAAACCTGTCTGACATGCTAAATCATAGTGAAATCGCGACACGATATGACGACAGCGACAAAATGGCGTGACAATGCTAAAAGCGACACATGTGATCACGCCCTAACAGCTTTCTCGTATGGTATGACTAGATTGGAGTAAAGGACTCGAAGTAATTTGATCAGAGCTGATCGCCATCTGGTACAATATATTGATAATATTGGCCTTACATTAAAACACTCTCCCACCAAATCGACCACCTACCAGAATAATATTTGAGATAGCATTTGAGTCTATCAGCCACTAAAGTTCCCACTGCTGGGACATAGGCCTCCTCTCAGTGTGTGGGCCGTAATCTACCACAATGTACCGTACCTGCCAGATATTTTGGCTCAGTAATGAAAAGCCAAATGAAGTTGGCTTTTAGGTTTTCCGTAGCTAACCAATGCATAGCTCCGTATGGTTTTGACAAATAGAAAATCAGGAATGCATTGGTATTCTTATCTCATGACTATTTGGTTTACAGCTAAATTCCAAAGCCCGATATTACTAACGAACCAATCCGTACAAATATATAGCAGTTTTGTCATATCACTCGCACCACGTCAGTATCGCCATTTTACTGATGAGTACAGCTTGGGAGAGCTGAAGTGCGTGATGTTTGGTACACGATTATCTGATAAACGGTTTTCGAAGGCTCTGCTAATCATCTAATGATTAGATGGCAGAGACAGCGATGAAAATGGAAAGGAACATGGAGATCAGCTTTCGGTTTTAGACGTACAAATTGGCTAGAATTTCAATTTTGAAGCGAAGAAAGTGGCGATGACAAGGATGATAGAAGCACGTCTGTGCTTCTTAGCTAAGTGCTCTTTACAGCCGCGGCGGGTCACAGTGTTCCTCATTTCAAAATTGCACCAAAGCACATTAGGAGTCACACGGACAAAGTCCCAATAGAATAATTGAGTCAGTCAGGTCTTGACCCCGAGTGTAAGCAGTCCACTGGAATGGACAGCATCGCACAATTGAGCGGGCCACCGCCCCCTGTAGTATGCGATGGTTCAAAATGACCAACTAGTTGCAGACTTGCAGAGGTGGCCTTTAAGATTCATAATTTCAGTCATCCAGGCAATACTTTTCGGGAATGTATCTGAGCACTAGCATTCGGATTCTCTTTTGTTTCAGGTGTCCTATGTCTTGTAATGAGCAAGTAAAGAACTCAGCCTAAACAAACAGCATTTCCCAACAATCTATCTCCACTGACTCAATTTATAGCAACGCTTACACAACCGCTCTTAATTCTTCCTCTCGCAATCATTTAACAGTTTACTACCAATAACTGTCAACTAAACAATAGTGAGACGGCGCTAGTTTTAGATCGGTACGAAATCGAAAGCGATATTTATGGGAACAACCCTTCGTTTACAGAGGAGTGCTCGTAAACTCCTATGGAGGCATTATTGGTGTTACGAAAGTGCTTTTGTTGTTGGGTGTACTCTATTTAAAAATGGTACTGGCTTGGGTAAGGAATTGTCTAGTAGCCGCTTTGAGTAATCTAAAACTAGCTAAGCTTTGTTTAAATAACAATTTTCGAATAGGTAGTATAACAATTAACACCCTAAAACATATAGCAGATGCTGGCCTCATAGCTGTAAGTTGAAGTAGAACTGGGGAGATCATATCTGCCGCATGTTGGAGCAGCAATGGGCAAAAATAACCACACAGGGTATCCCAACTAGCAAGAAACGACAACGCGACAGGCCTAGGAGATGGTGGGATGAACTGAACGCATTCTTAAAGGATTGCCAATCCTGTTAAAAAAAAAAAGCGTTCAATACAATCAGACTAGAGCACGAAAAGAGAAAAGGGAAGGGAGGCCTTTGTCCTGCAGTGGGAACCGTGAGTTCATAACAAAAAATAAGTGTAACACTGTAATAGAAGGCGTTAATAAATATTATGTTTACTAATTAAGCCTAGTCGGAGACCGATGATATAGATGTATTGATAGAGACAAATAATACAAGTTTGGAAAGGAGACGACATGCTGCGTCGAAATAAATTGGGACAAGGATAGACAAAGATAATGATATTAATGATGATTAATCTAACATTCAAGCCTACATTGTGACGGATTTTAAGAACGCAAAAAGAAACCATTATAATATACATGCTGCTAATAGCACAAAATCCAGACAAGTAGTCTCAATTGAGATTAAAAATTTACAAACATCAAGGCACCACAAAGCTAATAAACAAATCTTGAATCAAAACCCATCAGTCAAACAGCTTACAAATCAGTAAACCCTACATCAACCATTCATTCCACTTCTTCAGTACACATTGTCATTTCTCCTTGACCTAAAATATTGAAGTATTGAGAAAGCTCAAAAATGAAGGCTAAACGATTGATGATACGGTCGCTATTCATACTCCTACTGGCTCGTTATTTGAAGAACTACAATCAATCAGCATTGCGAAACAGTGGAGGTTGATCAAACAGATGGCAGGGTGATAAAAGATAGAATCAAATGACGCCATTAAATATGGTATGCTACAGGGAAACTTAAGAGATAAAACAGCCCTGATGATGCAAATTACAGCTTGGCTGACGGCAAAAATCTTCAAACATTTTTTTAATGAAGCCGTGTTACTACGAGTATAAGCTCTGAAAACAGAAATAAGCAAAGTTCATTGATATTGGATTTGTTTTCAGAAACCAATCTGTTACGGTAATTAAAAGGCTTAAGTTATCTAGGAATTCAAAAACACAAGAAATGGGGAACTGCAAAGAATTTGGAAGGACCTAGAGTCATCATCGCAAGTGGAACAGAAACTTTGCGACCATAACCTGAGTCGAAATAGGCTTACGTCCTGAAAAAATGTAATTAGTCCGTCAGTCAGATTACGAGTATCAAAAAATATTTGACACGTATTTTTTCTTTTGTTACGTAAACTAAAATTGACGAAGATACGACGCTTTTAAAATTCTCAATACGTCACGCCGTGCTATAATTTTTAGTGCGTTGTGACGTCACGAGCTCCCACTCTCGAGTTTTGATGCGTTTTATCTTTGTCAATATTCATTGATTTACAAAAACAAAAAATACGTGTCCATTATTTTCCAATACTCTAACTAAAGGACTAAATAGATTTGCATTTTATTGATGGTGGAAACTAGCCTCTCTCTCTTTCAGTACTCAGTTCAGCACTCTGTACTTCTTATGGCAATGAACTACATGCTATAAAACACACACATAATTCAATTTTAGAATAATTGCCTTGGTCTTTAAAATGCGGTCGACAAATCTATTTAATGTTTAATGTGACTTAGTATGTTAAGATGGCAAAGAAGATTCATATTATTAAGCAGACCTACCTTGATATTCGGTCCTAAAGAGATGTTTAGCAAATTAGCTACGATCATCATAATCATCCCAAGTTCAACAAGATACATCTGAGTATATTTGTTTAGCATAAAAACAAAACTGACAGTAATACGACTGCTTTCTCAATATCAATCGGTAACTTGCCAGACAGAGCCAACGTGAAAGTGTTTTCGAGACAAATGATCAGGGCAATAGTTACTTAGTTAATAAGTGTCGATGACAATACGCGTGGGTGAACGAAAGTGAATATTTGATTATACTGCTAGTACCTGCTCGATCCCCTTCCTCGTCTTATCTGCATGATCGATATTTGTTTGAGCTTCCTCATTTAGACTGAATTCTAGTTAGTTTATCTGGATGACGTGGAGTTGTTTATGGAATCTTCCGGCCCTTTATCAATCAATCAACAATGTATATTGAAAAGAAAGAAAGCAAATACATTTTTGCGATCGACTGTCGTCGAAAGGCGTTGCGGCAGACCTATGTAGAAGTTGGCGGGACGAGCTGGACAAATAAACGACCATTACCCACATCAACCCTGGATCGAATAATAATGGAAGGCGAGAGGAATAGGCAAAGGCACAGCAGTGGGATGATTTAGTTAGACTAACAATAACTGAAGACATAGAACTTTTCTTAAGCATGGTTTTAACATCCAACACTTCTTTTCTCTACCCTAACTGGAGTAGCCCTATTCGTAAACATCCTCAACTAACATCCATAACTTTAACATCTGCCCATCAATTACGTAGAATATCCATTCAATTCTTGATAGTAGCCCTCATTAATAATCTCACTCAAAACAACATTATTCATGTGCCCATGCTCACAAATCCTATTAGCATTTCCCTGTCCATTTTGTTTGTAGTCGCGCATGACCGCTAGAAAATATTTGCGATTCAATGCAAGCCAACAAATCCTGTAATAGATTCTGCCACAGAATAAATGGAGGTAATATCAATGGTGTTACTGAGAAGTCTGGAGAATAAGAAACGATGTAGACACGATGTAAGAATAATGTAGTCAAAGTAATTTTATTTCGTACAAGATTGTTATACATCCAACAATTAAATTGTACAGCTTTCTCAAGTTATTTGATAAAGTTCTAAGAGATATTGCCAAAAGTATTTCGTACGTGAACCCAGTTAAAAATAAATCTTACAGATAATTAAATCGTCCCGAATGATTACTAGACACTTTTTGCGCTTCTTTTGTTTCATTTATCTTCAAATATAGAAGAGTACGTGCAAAAGAGACAACATCATCGACTCATTTCCAATTACACACCTTAAAATAACCACCGAAACTGTAACGAAAGCCCAGAATCGTGGCTTGTATAACCTTCGGAAGTCTTGATCGAATTAAAGCGTATCCAGACACGGTAGAGCTAAACCTTTAGTCGTACATGTGAACGATTTCCGACAGCCATTCAATAGTGCTTTCTCTTCGAAATTTAGTCTGATTCGAATCAATACGGGCAGATACACACATCAAAAGTATCTAGGGATCAACATATATTTTTGCAATAACTTTTCTCCTGATTGATATTAATTAAAATTTTCTTTAAGGATTCATCAAATAAAGTGTTTTCGTTTGTCACAGTAACGATAAACCAAGTCACCTTTGCATTAATAAAGAAATTTGCCATTTTCCTAATAAAGGGATTTTTGACATTTGAACCACTAACATTAAAGTTCGAAAAAAAGACTGAAATAACAGTTTTCTTTAAAATTTTATTGGGTAACTTAAACAATTAATAATCCGTGTTTCTACCGCGAACACTAACAACACAAGAACATCGGTTTGGCATACTCAAAATGAGTTCATCCAAATCACGCTGTGGAATGGCCGCCCATGTTCGTTGCAACAACAAAAAAAGGTCTTCTTGCGACTGGATACCCTCCATATTCGGCAGAGCTCTTCTCTGTAGCATATCCCATGCATGCTCAATCGGGTTCAAGTCTGGCGACTGAGCAGGCCAGGGCAGGACATTGATGTTAGCTGCGGCGAGAGTCTGTCTTACAACTCTTGCGGTGTGCGGTCGTGCATTATCATGCATTAACTGAAATAAGGGACCGATTTGCACTTGTAGAGGAACGATGACGTCTGATACAATCGTCTCAGCATAAATTTGAGCGTTGAGGTTGCCTCTGATCCAAATCAACTCAGTTCTTCCGCCGATCCAAATACCCGCCCATACCATGATGGTTCCACCACTATAAGGATGGACTTCCTGGCAGGATTTTAATCGCTGTTGGCGTCCAGGGGTTCTCCAGTGTCGTATACGTCTTGTATCCGGTCTCATACCAAAACGAGACTCATCAGAAAAGCACACGAAACGCCATTGTTCTTCTGCCCAATTTCTGTGTTCAAGAGCCCATTGATATCGAATCCTACGATTGTGCATTGCTATAGGTGGTACCCGTAGCGGTCTTCGGGAATGAAGGTTCACTTCATGCAAGCGGTTTCTGACTGTTTGGTCGCTAATTAAGTTCCCTGAAGAGTGATGAAGCCTCACGGCTAACATCATGGCGGTTATTGTTGGAGCTCTTCGAGTTAAGATTTGAATGTATCGGTCTTGTCTCCGTGTGGTGCAGCGATACCGTCCTCCATGGCGCTCAGCCACGGTACCAGTGCTTCGGTAACGTGTCCAAAGTCGACTGATAACACTCTGACTTGTATTCAGAGCTAAAGCTACAGTACGTTGCCGGGAACCAGCTTCTATCATTCCCACGGCTCTGAGCATTTCTTCCCTGCTTAAATGACGTCGCCGCTCCATAATAACGTTGGTTTTAATCAGTAGTAGGGAAACAGTAGCACTAATAATGTCTTCAATGCGTTGTATGTTTTTATAGGGAAAATATTGACAGCTTATTTTCATCTTTTACTCGAATTTGATTGAGAGTTCCTGATTCAAATTATGAAATGCACCAAAAAGGATCCATATAAATTTATAAAATCATAAATTTATTACAAAGCCACATCTCAATCTCAAGAAATCCGCATAAAAATGCTTGATCCCTAGACATTTTTGATGTGTGTATAATACAAACATTACTATCTCCATTAAAATAATAAATGTTTCTATCATTATGAAAGCTTTACGAGTAATTTTGTTTATTGTTCGGTCACTAAATAACGACTCCTTCAATTACACCAAAAGTGTGATGAACTTTTATTGACTTTACCATTTTGTGTGAGTATTATAATGTTGCAAAGTAAAGAATGAATTGCAACTTGCATCATTGCATGCCTATGCGCATAGAGAAAAAAAATATTAACACACGCTAGCCATCGACATCACCAGCATTTGCAGGGAGTACTAAAAATAAATCTGCAATATTAATTTTTATCTGCATTGGTGCACTTGGGCCCTCACAATATGGTGGCACAGAAGGCATGTTCTTATTTTATGCTTGTAAATTGTGGGCAAAATAGACAGCACAGTCATCGCAGATAAAAAAAACTGTACAACGCAGCTTGCGGGTGGTGTGCAAATGAAGTTCTAGATCCGATCAGCGTCGATGTGTTCGTGATCGATTATATTATTTATAGATTATGGAGTGAAGCCGTGGACAGGAGATACATGATCCAGATTCTTCAAAGTATCAAGCAAAATCGGAATTACAAGCTATACGCACACGAAATTCTGTCGTCCAACACCTAATCCTCCTCGACTTATGATAACGATAAGCACAGTAACGAAGCGTACTTCAAAGTATAGATAGATCCAGTAGTTGACGTCAATCTATTGTTTATGACAAAGTGGTCCTTCTGTTGTCAATGATTTGTTTCCACAAAGTCTGCGGGCATCTGCGATGGTGTATTTATCCAGCCCTGCCTGGAATGCAGCTCAACTAGGCCGCATTAGCATAATGTACCATTCATTAATCACGCTATGCCGGTTTCAGCTAGCAGCCGTTTCAACGCACTTTATGCTGAATTTGTGGTAATGGCCGATAATTTGCAAGTATTCATTTGCCGTAGTGACGTTTATTTGTGGGATTAACATTGAAGCCGTAATGTTTATACAAACTCTCTAGGGGAGAGATCGGCTGCTGTGGAATTTATTTTAACACCGTTCTGATCTTTACAAGCTGCACTTAATATTGTAAGAAAAGTTTTTATTTACTATTGTTTAGCTGGTAGAAATGCTATGACTATTTTGCACTTACATTGCAATTTTTTTATAACTTCGTAACGGATGTAAAATCCATAAAGGAAAAAATCCAGTGTCGGATTATAGTGTGAAGCGATAATTTATTTTTAATTTCAACCAGATACTTTCAAGCAAAACTAAAGATTTATGTGACTTTTTACACCGTCTGCGATCATATCTAGATAATTTCCCGTCTACCCTTTTTGTCTTGAATATGAAGCTAGTAGAACTTGAATGACAACACGCGTTGAAATCCTAAGGTTTTTATTAGTACGCGGCGAAATAAGTGGTTTCATTGAGACGAGCTTGTTGACGGGAGAAAATAAAAGTAAGGATGCATTACCATAGTAATGGGTTTTGTCAACCTGTTCTAGGGACTATAGATTGTGTTTTGTGATTAAAAGGATCAGGTTGAGAATATGTTTTTTAATACCAGTGAAGTCTGGAAACGGATATGTTTAGACATAAGCGGTCATCAACCCAGAACATTTTAAACATGTCCTGCCTTTTTATATTTTAAAACATTTAGAATCACTTGAAATTGCTTTTTATATTTTAAAACATTTAGAATCACTTGCAATTTCTAACAAAAAAACAAAATATATATAAATAAGATTTCCTTAGAAAACAGCTGCGTTTTGCAAACTGCGCAAATGCAAATCGCGAAACAATAAACTTTAAAAAGCGCGCTGAATATGCTAAAAGTGTCCAAGTTACTAATAAGTTAGGTGCAGCGTTCCAAAGGTGTTTCACTCAAGTACTAGCTATGCGACAAGATAAAACCGACTAACGAACCACCTTACAAAGTTACTAACGACAAACCAGACGCAACCAGACGCCGTCGTTCACAGACTCCATTTAAATGTACTGCAAGCGCGACATAGTTAGGTCTAATTGTTAACACGACTGCTGATTCTGAACCAGAACGAGGAACTCGAAGTTCTGGTCATGAATAACTAACTACAGTTGTTTTATTACAGAGGTGCTTGATCAATGGCTAATCAGTAATCACAGAACGGCAAGCATGTTCTGTGCTTTCTGTGTAGCGGAAATCAAAGGGACTGGTGAAAATAATGCATTCTTGATAGAAAGGAATACATAATTGTATAGATATTAAAGCCCTTCTAACCCTAAAGTTAGCAATTCTAGTTGTGGTGGTTCAAACTTCGTTTGAAAAACTGTTAGAATAAAGTTCTAATCAGCTTGCACTACGTCAGTCACTGCGGCCGAATAGTGCGAAATGAGTGGTTTTTTGCGATTTACAAAAATCTATTGATTGGACTAAATAATAAAACACATAAGACCTGCTTTATAGTTAGTTCAGTTAGTATGCAAAGTTTCATGGTCTAACTTCAAGTACTTTTTGAATACCAGCGGTTTATTGTTCGATTTGGAGGTAACTTTGGATTTTTTTTTCTATCGAGAAAAGGACATAGGACTTAGCATTTATCCTCAACTTTACCATATACATATTTATTTCAAAATTAATGCTGCAGTATTTTAGGAGTAACGGAGGATCATGCTTAGCCATTTGAGGGATATACAGGGTGTGGCGTAAGTAGTGGTCCACCGTTCAGGATTCGATGAACCAGATAATTAACTATAACAATTAAAAATTTAAACCATTTATACCCAAGGGTTCCGAAAATATTTCCTTTTTGTCTTTTATGTACGAAATTTCTACCCTTTATTACAAATTTGGTTGTAGTTTCAACAAAAGTCATTAATCTTTCATTTTGATTTCTGTTAATTACTGCTGAATACTAGAGCTACCATGACAAATTATGTTTTTTTATGTAAATTCAGCTCTTTTGAAGAAGAAGTTGGTTCTTCTCTAACTTTAACCCAAATTTTTAACACACCAACAAGTTCAAGAGCGATTTTTGTAAAAAAAACGTACCACATTGTCAGTGCCCATGTATTTAATAATATGCCTACTAAATGCCAATTTCAAAATGATATCATTATAACAGATCCAATAATTTAACAAAATATTCAATTTTAATTGAAGAAAAGAAGATTTTCATTAAACTATTTTTTTAAACTTTATGATTATTTTTTTAATTTTATATTTACGAATATCTTTTTGTTAAATTATTGGATCTGTTATAATGATATCATTTTGAAACCGGCATTTAGTAGGCATATTATTAAATACATGGGCACTGACAATGTGGTACGTTTTTTTTTACAAAAATCGCTCTTGAACTTGATGGTGTGTTAAAAATTTGGGTTAAAATTAGAGAAGAACCAACTTTTTCTTCAAAAGAGCTGAATTTACATAAAAAATCATAATTTATCGTGGTAGCTCTAGTATTCAGCAGTAATTAACAGAAAACAAAATGAAAGATTAATGACTTTTGTTGAAACTACAACCAAATTTGTAATAAAGGGTAGAAATTTCGTAAATAAAAGACAAAAAGGAAATATTTTCGGAACCCTGGGTATAAATGGTTTAAATTTTTAATTGTTATAGTTAATTATCTGGTTCATCGAATCCTGAACGGTGGACCACTACTTACGCCACACCCTGTATTGCCCTTAATAAATGGATCTGATGCATGCTAGGCAGATGTTGATTGGTAGGACGAGATCCATCATCTTTTTGTCACCATTATGTGGGCTTTTATAAATATTATAAGCTTTCATGAATAATGTAATCTCAGGTTAATACAAATGTAAATATACGACTTATTTGTGGCTATATATAATTACAAAAATAAAAACTAAAAGTAAGAACCTCCATAAATATACAACGACGTCAATAAGCGTCAAAGTACTCCTCCGCATCGCTGTCACTCGGAAACGTACCCAGAAGACTGGCAGCATTGCCACGTTGAATGGCAATGCTAATTCTTTGGCCAAAGAAAAAGCCAGCCCTCTGGTCACGCGAAGTGTCGACCAGTCGGTAAGAGATTTCCTTAAAAAGGAGACGCGCACTCGGACCCCATGACCCGAGCGTCTCGACCCCAAACGGCTCAAAGCTGTAGTTACCAATAAGGTTACAGTATTTGCGCCGTTTGAGGATCTCAGCAGCCGCAGCAGCAGCGCCTGCACAGCCCGCCGTGCTTGCAATGTGAGAAGGCGCAAGGGTGTCGACACAGGTTGCCTCCCACACCAAAGGCCTACCCACGTTCCAAGGCACCAACGTCATGCCGTCCGGTCTCTTGCCATCGTCACGCACCAAGCCGTTTGGTTCTAAAACCGCTGGTACGCCGGCGATGGAAAGAGCTCGACGAATAATGTCGTTAATGCTGGCGTGCCGTGCAATGCGAGCTGCGCTCCTGTAGCAGGACAGGCCATGGTGTCCGAGGCTGTCGACAGCTTCACCGCAGTGACACCGATGCGGAGCAACACAAGGTGCACCTAAGCGTAGACTCGTAGCGACCCGGAACGATGCGTCATCCATCATAGTGCCAATGGTGAATGACGGAAGTGCCTGAAGCCACAAGCCCGACTCCCATTCCCCCACAGCCAGCAGACGGGCACGCTCCACAGTATTGATTGACGTGTGTAAAAGGGTATTCCGTTCAATACTGCAGAGCGGCACGTCCCACTGTCTCTGGGAGGTCAGGTTGTCGGGCAAATTCGTCAATACGAATTTGCCCGACAACCATGCCAAAGACAAGCCATGGACAAGCCATTTTCCAAGCGTTCAACGCATCGGTCAAGTACGGCACCTCAACATCAACCAGTGAGAAAGATAAAATATCCCTGGTTAATTTTTCGGTACCGTAGACCGAGGAGAGGAAGGCTGGTATACTTATACTTGAAATTTTGCGGACGCCGAGACCACCCAAGCGAATGGGAAGTGTGGCTTGCTGCCAAGCTCGGTCGTCCAGAGCCACATTAAGTATTGAAGTAAGAGTGTTCCTAATGATTTGGTCGACTTTATCTAAAAGCTGTGGATGTCTCCAAAGATGAGAGGAGCGAAGGCTATACGTGAATTTTGGTCCAAAACAACAGTATCGAATAAGTGTGAAGGCCGAATGAATGTTAATTTTTGAAAAGTCTCTCGGAAACATCATTAAAATTTTGGATTTTTTCTTCAATGAACGATGGAAAAGATTCGTCAAATATTGGTGACCCTAGAAGGTCAAGAGATTTTTTTTCGGTAATTTTGATATTTGGTGCTAACGAGTTAAATTTCGAAATGGTAGTGTGTCTGTCTGTGTTTCAGGAAGGTAAATTTCGCACTTCGAAAGGTTAAGGTCTAGTCCAATGGAACTAAATTTTTCTTTTAAGAAAGTTAAATCTTTTAGGACTGTGTCAACATCACCTCCCAGGGTTCCATCATCCAGATACCATACGTTGAATTTAGAATTTAGCTGTCGAATAATTGGATTAATTGCTAAACTAAAAATGACTGGCCCAAGAGGGTCACCCTGTTGGCATCCAACGGCTGATTCCAAATGATTGTCTTTATATAGTAATTTTGAAGGGTTCCTGTAGCATTGGTAAAGAAAACTGTAAATTTTGGGTATCAATACAACCCTCCAAGTTCATAAAGGTCGAGGAACGATTTTTTCAAGGTCAAAGTCATTGCTAGACCTTTATGAACTTGGAGGGTTGTATTGATGATTTTGATGATTATAATTCTGTAACTACATACGTCTTACAATCGTGAACAATATTTTAATCAACATACAATCTAGCACTGGCCTGCAAATTGCAAAAAACGTAAGAAAATTTGAATTTCGCGGGCTGGTCAGAGCATTCACCTTAAATAAAATTACTTAGAAAATAGTTCCAGTAGTGACGTAAATTGCGCTCCCCACTTGGAGCGCCCCACTTTGATATGACAATGTTCGAATCAGTTTAAAAGGAGATTTTTTATAAAATAAAGTGCTTAGTCGTTACACTGCTTGTTTTCTTCCTTGAGACCACACTGGTAATCTTATAATTAGCTATTTTGTATCTTGAAATAAGCTCATGTCGTGGTGTATAGAGATGCGCCGAGACATAGTACAAAAAGCAGTTATCGTATAAAAGCACACGAATCAGTAACTAGTATTTTTCTAATAGCTTAAGAAGACGCTACATTGCTGCTCTGGTCAAAATCGACTATGGAGAGCCACAGGAACAGATATCAGCCTCTACTTAGCTTTTTTCCGAACCTTGTAGGGGCCCGCTATAAGGATAACTGGACATGCAACATATTCTGTTCTCAGAACAGAATATGTTTCATGTGATAAACAGTGATAGTCTAGTGGTGTGACCTCGACCTCGGAGGAGCTCGTGGCTAAATAATAACAGCCGCTCGGGTCGTTCTTTAGGTTAAGCCGTGCTTGCCTAGGTTGGTCTGTGGATGGGTGACCACCCATTACATACCGAGTTTCCTCCGTGCCTCGGAAAGCACGTTAAGCAGTTGGTCCCGGCTGTCATTCGCAGATCTTTGACAGTCGTTAGGTACAGGTAGTCAGTGGCCCAAAAAGTCTGACAACCAGTCTTACTAAGGGGTATCATATTACCCAGTACTAACTGGATTGTGGAGGTCAGATAGGCATTCGCTCCATGTAAAACACTGGTATTCAGCTGCATCCGGTTAGACTGGAAGCCGACCCCAACATAGTTGGGAAAAGGCTACGCAGATTATGATTTTAGTCTAGTGGTGTAACCGTCGGACTGCCAAGTCATAGGTCTCAAGTTCCAACCCAAGATACTCACCTCATTTTTTTAGAATTCATCAGCGTATTGTATAATTATCACTTGCTTCAGTGAAGGAAAATATCTTGAGGCATCCAGCATACTTGAGAGACAGCATGTAAAGCCAAGTCAGAAGCCCATGGGCGGCATAAAAACTCTGACACCAGGTTAGGCCACTAACCACACGATAAAGAAAGAGATTAGTGAATGTGATAAACAATTGACTATCATATCTGTTCTACACGGTACAGTTCCTAAGGATCCATGACACTTACGAACAGCAATCTGAGCTCGGAATGCGGACTAAACACGAGCATTAAATACGCATTAGTTACGATCCAGGGAGCAAATAGAAGCTTCAAATGAGCCGTACTATAACATAACTTGCTATTAGATGGAGTAATTTAATATCTGTGAGTTTCTCAAGGAAATGGAACTGTTTTAGTGGATTCTGGAGAGTAAATACTGATTTTGACACATTCAAATGCGCTAGGTGATTTCGTACGTTCCAGTGATAGGAGTGATAACTTCGTAGTTATGAGAATGATATTGTTAACTTGAATAAATGAATAGTTACAGGGAGCTAATCAAGCTTCATTCTTTTCTCAGAGAAATGTAAATCCCTGAATCATTTTGCAAGTTCATACAACTTGTGATTTGACAAGTGATTTTACTTCTTTTCAGTCAATATATCAAGTCAGCAAAATTTGGCAATAATTAAGTGTAAAAGAAAAGCGAAAATTTTTACAGCCTAGGGCAATTTAAAAAAAAAAAAAAAGGTTAATTTATAACAATAATTTAGGAACAATATGTGTACTTGGGAAAAGGCTAGCAGATAATGATGATCTCTGTGTCATAATACATTTAGATTGTTTTCTGTAGAATTTAATACTAAAATCTTATTTTAATAAAGAAGTGTTTTTCTTTACAATGTTTAAAACGTTCCAAATTGATTTAGCAGGTAATTTAACACACGTTCGGTGCAACAACAAGTGTCGGCTTAGCATCAACATGGCAGATGCACGGCAGTATTTGATCTCTTCCCGCGGCACGTTGACATAACACACCATCCTGAAATCTTCACAACAAACTGACGTCAATCGTCTAGTTACGGAGAACTGATCAGCGTTTTAATTTAGACGTGATTGACTTATTACGTAAGTAATAATGGTTTTCGGATATTATAGCGTTTACGTCTTTCGCAATAACCGATATGGGTCGTAAATATTAATCAGCGGGGTATTTGCGTATCATTAACAATAATAACGGCAATGCCAATTTGACAGTTCAACAAAATTCACTGCGTTGTATTCGCTGTCGAAAAAGGTCCCTTTTTTTCGGATAGGAAATCATCAAATGAGGATTGTCAGACTTTTACTGACTAAAACCCATCCATGTTCCTTCTTAGCCCTTTGTGTTGCAGGGCCACGGTATCTCTTTCGAACAGTCCCGCAGCCCCGGCAGGCATTTGCTGACATCTCTCTGAGGCGCGCGTGGAACACGAACGCGCCGTCGACACGGCCTGTCGTCATAAGACGGACGGACGGCGAGCTAGCCTATTGCTCACTGTCCACAGGCCCGCGCCTACGGTTGCCGGGGGCCAACACGTGGCCCCCCACGCCCGGTGCGTCTGCCACGGCGGCTGGGATGTGAGGTTCTCTCTCTCTCACGCGCCGCCACCTCCTTCGCTAGCATGACTGCTTTGCAGGAAGAGGTGACGGCTTCCCATTCCCTCTCGCTCCGGACCATGGATTGAACCAGGGCCGGACACGAGATATCGACGCCGCCGATCGCCTACGAGGACACGGCGGTGCTCCGCCCAAGCGGGACAAACCTCCACAGTGTGCTCCACCGTGTCCTCCGGTTGATCCTCGCAGTGGTTACACCCGGGCTTTTCCTCCTACCCGATTTGGTGCAGGAACTTCCCGAAACAACCGTGTCCGGTGAGTAGAGGACCTGCGTCAGGCGGAAGGTTGCCGCCGCGCCGTTCAATTTCCTTCGAATTATGATTGCAAGTATGCTCCGCAATCAGGATGCTGATGAACGTTTTAATTTAGACGTGATTATTTATTTTTATGTATTACGTTAGTAAATGTTTCGCGGATATTATAGCGTTTACATCTTTCCCCATCATGTTATGGGTCGTAAATAATATTCTGTGTATGTTGCATGACCAATATTTATACATATTTGCGTAGCCATGTTGATTTTGTAGGAGTTAGTTACCTCCGTGCAATAGTGAAATTATACTGAAAATAGTTTATAAAAAGATTATGAAATGGCAAATACACCCAACTCGATGCTGTTTTTCACCGTTAGGTTGGTTTTTCAAATTCCGTTTCATTGAATCGCGCATAGTTAGAACCTGGTTTATTAATCAGCTACGATTAAAGAATTGTAAGCCGCAGGCAATACCCAAAACTAATATTTTCCAAAAATATGTTACTCCATCGATTAATAATTCATCCATTAATTCAGTAAACAGTTACACACATCAGCCTATACATCAAAATCAAGAAATCATTTATTATACTTTCTCGACTTTTCAAATTCCACATACACTTTAAATCTTGATAATAGTGAGGTCGAACAATAACAATAAATTCACCGCGCACTAAAGGGTCTTTTACACGGTACTTTTGTGACGGAGGAGGCGATAATCAACATCATCGCCTACTGAAGATGACAGTTACGTTGCCAGTTGCAGCCGAATGCAGGCGCACCCACACATACGTGTCATGTTCAACACTGTTGACTAGTGGAGCATAGAGGTGTAATTCGGGTTCAATATATAGACGCGACATTAAAGGTTTTGAATTTTGAACGAACAATATGCAGCACAGCAAGGAGATTGCATAATTAAATTTTACTTATTTTTTTATTGATTTTGCTCCAGTGATAAAAATACATGGAACTAATAGTACTATTTGAGGTCCTGGCAAAAAATCAACGTAGCAAAATACCTTTGCGTGCATTTGACAGGCTAAGAAAATATTCCAGAAACTACAAGAAAAAGCGAAGTTGTTTTATAATGTCATTTTTGAGTAATGAGCCCTACAAAAATTAAAACTGCATTCTAAACGTAAACAGAATTCATCAGCTGCTTGCCATCTCGTAACTCGTAGTTGTGAAATGTCAACTGCTGCTATTTCAGTACAAGCAGCTAAAGGTGACAGGCTAACGACCTGTCACTCTTCACACCTGCCTCTAAGTGGTGTCAAAGATCTCATCCCATAAGAAAACTAACTTTGAGGATGGAAGACATTCTCATAGCGTGAGAGCTTGTAATTATTCCCGTGTCGGTACAGAGTTCTAATTTTAGAATGAAGATAACGTGCTGTAATGAACATGTAAACTGGCTTTTTTCTTCTATATTTTACAGTAAATTATAGCATTGTTTATGAGTTTAAAGACTATTATAACAATCATGGTGTAAAAATAGTCGTAACTGCACAGTACATAGTTAATAAGAAACATCACGTAATACATGGTTGTTTTATGAAAGATCCTATTTTCTGCCAAAACATTGTTCTGAAATGCTTCTGATTAATGTGAGTGTTGTTTTGTACAATTTTAAATTAAAATAAATTGTCCTACTGACTTGTACTCATATCGAGAACGACCTGACCAGCCTAGACAATGACTATGGCTTTCTGAGCGTTTTCTATGTTCTATCACTTGCACCAAGATTAGCATAATATGTTTTTCGGTAGCATACGTCAATCCAACGCATTTTTAACTTATCGTTCACCGTATCGCAGAAAGAAAGTCCATATGTCCAGTAACTCAGTTTTGCTTACGGTATGCGTGCCGATTGCAACCTGTGCGTGTCCTCAAATTATTTCACAACCGTTACGCACCTAACTTTTACCTTACCCATCCGAATCTCGGTAAGATCTGGCACATCTGCATCATAATCACGGCCGTCTCCACGGTATCTTGAGCACGGTTACATCATAATCGGACACCTACGGCTCGGGAGCGGGCCATCCATATTCATTGCTCCGTTTGGATAACCGGTAGGCAATGTAATTGCCCTTTGTATGCTTGAATGGGTTGCATGGCTTGTATGAAGCTGTATGAGTGTTGTTAGATGAGGAAATGTTGTCAATGGTTTTCTTACAAAGCATGGTGTGGACCATTTGTAATTGTTGTTTGACAGGTTAGATTTCGGGTGTGGATTTAAACACATGATTGTACAAGCTATAGGTAAAGCTTTTGAATGAAAACAATTTATTTTAGAGGTTACTTTTTTTACTTAACAAAAATGAAAAAAGTAGTACTTTATTACGAACTAATATTGACTATAAGGGACCCGAGAACTAGATCAAATGTGTCCCAAGATACATTTTCATTCCTACCGTCCGTTCTTATTAATAAGCCTTGTAATTCTGATAATTAAAAAACACCGGAACACAATCTACTACGGTGTAAATAGGGGAGCTTAGTAGAAACTGCAATAAAGAAAATAGTACCTACTCTTGCGGAATAAAACATACAAATTCATTTATTTAACTTAATACCTAACGCTTAAAAAACTAACACTACCAGTAATCTCGCTAGTTATTCCTCGCTTCATCCATCTTTACGCCAAGCGGTTGGAATTTTATCTTTATTTGGACCGCGGGTCGGTGAACCGACTCAAATAGTCTTACAAGGCCATCAGTATTGTCCTCCTAGCGACCAATTGGCTGCTTCTATTAATTCTATAATTCATGGACTGGACACACCATGTTTATAGTCTGTGCACGTTTGAAGTTTGAAAAAATTGGCGGGCTTTGGAAATGGCTGAGTGACGAGGAACATGAAAGGGAAATTAAATTGAACTCGTACGTACTTAGTTTAATTTTTTTTCTCGTACGTGAAGAATTGTCCTTTTTAACTTGAAAGCACTTAGTTAGGCTGCCTGCACACTGAAGCGGAGCGGAGAAACGGAGAATTGAGAGAGATTGGTTAATATTAACCAATAGGATCGCATAAAATCTCAGCTCCGCTCCAGTATGCAATCCTATTGGTTAATATTTCTCCGTTTCTCCGCTAAAGCTAGAAAATATTTAATTGCCTACATTTTTAACTTATCTTTATAAATTCTAGAAACAATATGGTGATGCCGTTGAAAGGCGTTAATAACGTTGCAGATGAAAAAAAAAAACAATAAAAAGTAATTACCTATGTCAACATTTTCCGATTAACAGATCCGTTTCAATTTTACAGCGCTGTAAGGCTTGACAAATTTCCATAATCAATGCCTTTTATCCAAAGAGCATCTTGACGTTCTCAAGATTATCTTGAAACGTCTTATTTTTGTCGCCATTAAGTGCTGTTAACGGGCAGTTTTAGCACACATAAACAAGAACTTTAAAAGCTTTTCTATGTCTAATGCCATCGACGTGTTTCAGCTGGAGCTGAATTGAATTGAATTTTAGTTCAGAGTAAAGTAGCATTCACAAACAATATATCAAGTTTATCAGCTTTTGAACTAAGTCTTCTAACTGAAGCCATTAAATTGATATGATAAAAAGCTACGTTCCCTAAACTACATTTAGGAGCGGTTAATTCAAATAATGAAAGCTTACAATTGCTTCATCCAGTCATGGAATTATAAAGTACTATTTACATCCAAGATAGTCCCTAGGTACCACAAATTAAATAGACAATCATACTATTCAAATAAATTCCCACTGTAGCCAGTCATTTAACACCATAATCGCGATAATAATACGAAAGTGTATCTGAGGTAATGCCGAGTCTTGCCGAGCCGAGCCGAGCGTAAAATGGGGCCTGATCGGACCCCGACCGAGAGCCGGTGAACCATGGCCTTATGGCCCCAGATGACTTCATTGTTCCATTGCAGGGCTGACACTTCATGGGAAAAGATGGGATTGTGGTATGTGGGTTCTGGTAAAAACGGTAATGAAGGTGAAAGCCAGGATTTTAATATTTGAAGAAACAGTAGTTACGAGTCGTCAATGACGTTTCTGACCGTGATGGACGTTAGGTTTCATGAAGTGGAAATTCCGTAAGATTAAACCCAAACTCCTTATTACATACCTAAGCAAAACAGTTTATTTTACATGTTTGTGAACTGGGTGTAGGTACCTGAAAACAAAACAACATTTCATTAGGTATTATTACTACGTACACAAAGAAAAGTCAATTAAAAATTTCCCAAAATAAAAGCCGTTAGATACGGATGCAGACATCCTTTGTTTCACAAAACTGTTATAACAAAAAAATAAAACTGCACTATGGTAATCACACAACTTCAAAGTATAGGCTAGACACGCAGCATTTTTTTTTTATTTCTTACACAATTTTTCACAAAAAGAACCCGAAATGCTGGTCGCTTATAAACTTAATAAAACATACCATAAGGTGTTAAATTTACTGCCGTTTTCACTCTAATATAAGAGATGACCGAAGCTCTGGCGGCTTGCCAGATGCTAGAGTATTTCAGGACATCCCTTTTAAGTGTTTTATTAACTTGCTTTAAGGTTATTCTAAGCTGAGACCGTACTACGAGAATGCCGCCACTAAAGACAGACACTAATGAAAACAAACGACTTGTTTAACATACACTGCTGAACTGTTATGACTGGTTCCTTTCATCATCAATAGAAAAGCAGCGATGTATTTTAAACTATGTCCAAGTTCGTTAAAAAGCAGTGCTTTCTATAGTTAGTTCCGATGACGTGCAGTTAGTCGTGTCGTCAGTCATCGAATATAGCGCGTTGTAAATAAACTTCTAATGGAATTTCAATATAAGTTATGACGGTATAACAATAAAAACAAGTGAGGCGTGAAACAATTGGCTGTTAATCAACAGTCAATAAATAAGATAATGAACATCGACTATTTTTGGACCCCAACTGCCCAAACACGTCATAAAGAATCCTCTGCCCAAGGGGAATTTTGTTATTTGAACCATCCAAGAATTAGTTTATGAGTCTGTAGTTGAAATGCTGCTACCAAACCCTTTAGTAATAAGATCTTTACTTCGAAAGAGGTATTGAATTCGTCTGGTGTTAAAAAAAGTTTCAACAATGACTTCTTAATTCAAAAAGTTCAAACTGTTATCTTATTGAGTTTTATTAGCAGTAAACAACAGAAAAGTAAAAGTTAAAACAGTTTTGATACCAGCCTAGCTATTACGACTAGTTAACACCCGCAAAGATCGTGATATGTCTGCCGATACTCCTGGGAACTGCTCTAATTACGCCTCAATGAATAGCTGGTTAGAGTTGGGCTTCGAAGGTAGCGGAACAAAGACTAGGTAGCACAGATCGAGAAAAGCATTTGTTACTAGGAGACAAACGCACCAAAAAATTTTTGTTGTACCACTTGTAATTTACCAACTACTTCTGTTGCAGAAAGAGAATATCACATCAAAAAAATTTACAGCATTGAATAAGATTGAAACAGATACAGCTCATTAAAATTTTTAAATAAAATGCTGCTGACAATTCAATCTTGCAAGATACGAAAAGGTTGACTAGTAGAAAATGCCTAATATGGCATTAAGTTCGCCTCTGTACCTACTTTGTGTTTGAAGTGCTAAATAAATAAATAAATAGTCCAATGGGAGAGCATGATTGTCAAACATCACATTTTGGAATAGGCCATGTCCTTAGGTCCTTCAGAATTGGCTTGAAATTATATTCCACCTACGCCAACTGGAACTTTTTAGGCCATAGAATCTTGAAAAACTTTCATGAATAGTGGAAAAATTTCCGCAAACTTACAGCTGCTCATCTCATAGCCGCAATTTGTTTTGATGACGCAACCTGTGGCATTCAGCGCCACATTTAGTACAGCATCGATTCTCGGTTACATCTCACTTACTTCCGTTAGTCATCCACAACAATACACATTCATAGAGAGCTTCTTCTAATTGACATTCATATTAAACGTTGTTAAGTACCGTAATATCGTCAATGGTATGAAACATCTTCGAGAATACCTGTTGTATGCCCAACTTGGAAGTAATAACGTGGGTTTGAGGAGAAGTGCAGTTGTCGTGAATTATGAGGTACAAGTTTTTCTGGACGGGTTAACAGCTATAGTTAAAATTAATGTTTAAACGTACAAGATATCTTTTCTAGGACCGGTGTTTATGGAATGTCATTTTTATTGCACGTAACTTGAAAAAGTTACATTGGAGGTCCGTCCTATTCAGATGCGTTTTGCAAAAATTAGTAAAAGTGCAAAGGAGCAACAATTGACTTCAAAAAAACCTTTAGATTCCGCAGATATACGTATACCTATTAATATATTAGGTTGTGGGAGTAATTAAAACACGTATCTATGATATTCATATATTCTTTAAATTGTATTGGGAAGCAATGCGTCTAGCTCCTATCACACGTACGGGACGAATGCAAAGAACGATAGAGGACACTGAGGGCAGGCGCGTACAAAGCTTAGTTGTTTAGAAAGAAATTCAACAATACCTACATATAATCAGCCCATAAAGTTCCCACTGCTGGGAATCAGGATTCCTCTGTATGAGAGGGCTGTAGATACATCATGCTGACCAAGTGCGGGTTTGTGGAAGTAACATGTTTTCTCGTAACGTGTCTCGGTTTCCTCACGATGTTTTCCTTCATCATTTAAAATACTTCTGCAGATGACTAGCAATAATTCCTCGTAGAAGTGTATCGCTTGGCCTAAAATAAACAAGCCCACTCTAACTCACTGTAATTACGCGAATTCTGTCAACACCAGCATTCCCCCCGCCCAACTTTATAACAGCACGGAGTATTCAAGTCTCTCGGTCAATTTACTGCAGATAATTGTCGCAGCTAACTCCAATTTGTTACTTGTAAAGCAACACAGCTGCACTAATTAATGCAGCAAGCGATTAACGCTTTAATTACGAGTTAATTTGATCATGCTAAGGCATATTTTGGAATTTGAGGTTTGTGTAATCGACATCTATGATCTGTGATCAGGGTAAAGTAAACAGAACTTGTCTATGGTGGGGTACCTCAGTACCCCGGGTTCGAACGTAGTTGCTTTCAAGGGAGGTACCACATCGTGACGCTGACTGTAGATTCTGGTGACCCAGAACGTCTAAGTAAAGCAAAGGCCTGTTGGCAACAGGAATTTTGTGCCATTTTCACTAAAGATAAAATCTTAAACTCCCATATCTCCACACATTTTGATTGTCATATTCATGCAAAATAAAACTATAGCAACACAGAGCTGCATGCAAAAATAACAGAGTTCTAATTTGAAACTGCCAATTTCCCACATAAAACGATAATTGGTCGCTAAATTGCGTCGTAATACCTTTCAGCATTCTAACTAATTAGACCTATTACCCTCATTTCTAGGACAAGATATGAAGATACTCAACTAATTATAAAGACATGTTTGCTAAACTCTCCGCCACATTATCCACGAGTCACTGCGAGGTTATTATCTGAAGTTAAACAACAATAGTATCTAAGTGAACCATCGTTCGAACATTACTTATCGCGAAATTCCTTTCCAAGATGGATTCCTATCAGACTTCGGCAGACCTCATTAAAGAAATGCTCTTTTGGAGCTCGACCTATAAATCTTAAAACCGATCAATATAATAAACTCTTGATAAAATTACAAAACTGTTCATTAAAAACTTAGAAAAGGTGTAGACGGGGCATTATTGCCATAGTTTACACACACCATCCATATCCAAATAACAGATGAAGAAAATGAATAAAATATTCAGGTTACTATTACTACTATAGTCACGAAAACTAGCGTCCTTGACAGACACCTGTTTACACAACGCTCTATTATGTAGGGCACACATCATAGGCACACGTTTAGCAGGTCACTATCCTACCATAAAGGGTGATTTACGAAATATGGACTGGATTTCAGAGAAAGATATTAAGACGACCAGTCAAGATGGACTGGCTCTTACTTTTAAAAGTCAAATCACTCTTCAATATTCAGTTACTTTATAATAAGCTCCTATTTACATTAATCAAACTACTTCTAAGTGATAGCACTTAGTGAAGGATTTCCTAAAAATGTGCCTTTCACAGGGAAGTTAACTATTTATCACTGTGTTTGATCGAAGCTACATGAAACATCCTGTATACAGTATTAGGCCAAACATGTAATGGCCGCTTTCTATTTAATCGTCCACCTGTCTCCGATCGTCAAGTGCTCCATGTTTAATAAGGTAAACTTCACGTTTAAGTCTCAGGTTTCAGTTATACAAAATTCATTTAGCAAGTAATTGGTGTTTAGCTAGCACAGCTTTATCATTATCTGTGCTGATTAGAACAGGTTTCAGAAAATTGCTTCTAATATTAGCTTGCTGATTGGTGTCGGCAAATACGTAACATAGTTGATAATGTTAATATTGTAGGTTAATCTTGGGTAGATCGATATTCAGGATTTTGTAATACAGGATATTATGTGCCACATGGATAAGAAGTAAGAACAATTCCGATGACAAGACGACACAAAACGGATGTTATTATGTTGATGTGAATTCATCCTCCCTTTATTTAAGGAATTTGAGCCAAAACACCACACGCAGCACCGGGAAAGAATATAGTAAAACACATCTCGCTCCACAATCGTGAGACTCCCGAAGACTGTATCTCAAGTGGTATCAACACACCTCTTGACTCCGAAAGCGTGTGTTCGAAGCCATGTGTTCAGGAAAACACGCCGAGATCCGAGATAATGCAACTTGTTATTATTGTCAATGTGGCCTGTCAACATGTAGCCCTTAAAAGGTAAATCATTACAAGAAGTATGGTGGTATTTCGAAACGGATTATAGTAAAATATTTTGCAATGAAGTGCGGTACGAAAGAGAAGACAAGTTGCTACAGATTCAAATTGAACAGCTAGTCCGAATTGCCTCTCACACTGTCTAAAGATGCAAATGCATTCAAATAAAGTCGCACCAATAACCCACTGGCTTAAAGACCCTAAGATTCAAATGAAGAATGTGTAAGGGCTTCCCACAAACGGGCATATTATTCATAAACCGCTACAGAAGGGGCCCAAGCTATCGGGGTCACACGACCAGATGATATATTATGGTAAGCTGCAGTAACAGCCAGTAACAGGAAATGTTCCACTGCGCATAGACAAGAGGTTATGAGAGGAAACGCGAAACAAATCGCTGATCAGGGCCCGTGTGGCGAGAGGAGGTCAGATCGGGATAAATTAAGTGTAGATGGTTTAGCACGAGAATATGATGGGAATGCAGAAAGACGGAATATGATAAGTAGTGGCAGTAAAACCATTGAATTGAAACCAATGTTTGTAAATAGAAAACACATAGCAAAAAAAAAAAATACTTTCAAGGATTTGTAGTAGTTTCTGAAGCGTTTTCGCAACATTTCCAGTGACACGAAAAACTGAATTCTTACTTTATCGTGTCTTAGAACTAGCTTAAAGTTAACAATATATTTATTGTCGTAATAGTATCAATGAATTTAAAATCCCTTCAGGCTTTCCAATGACCGTAAATTACGCTTCAATGAAACACAACTGAGAAATATTTCAATTGCCGCTCCATTTCCGCCAATGTTAGCGCTAATACCATACAATCTTTAAGCCTTCATTGCCAGGGTCTAATTCTTCAATACTGGGGTGCAGTTGACACAGAATTTACTTCCCCTTGGCTATCGGTCAGTGTGAAAATCACGCAAATCGCTCAGAGCCGTGGTCACGATGCAATCTCACATTTACTTACGTAGAAATCGAAATAATGCATCGCATACCAGAAATGAACGATGCATTCTGAAGTGTAATATATGTACCAAGTTCTTACATTTTAGAAAACAAAATAGATATTCGATCGGAATGGTTGGAACCTAGCACTGACTGGGACGATGACAGACATAAAATAAACTTTTAAAAGCTTTAGACTAGTTAGCTATAAAACCGTTGGTAATATAAAATAACTGAGTAAGTAATTAATTAAATAGTACCACTTAGTAGTAAAACTTTATATTCGCTCCACATACAACCGCTGGTACCACTTCCATTATATTTGATATTTGTCCCATTGACCAGGCCACCGGACCCAGTTCTAATACAAGATTTTATTCAGCTATAAAATTAACAAGAAGTTTTCATAAAAGTCTAACACGATTTTTTTATTACCTCGTTATGTTGGACTCGGAATAAATCCACAAATCTTACGTATCCCAACATAATCGTACAGTATAGTAGATAGAATAGTGAATCGTTCTACTTATACAATTGAGCTTATCTTAAGGCTATAATACCTAAGTTGTGGACAGCTAGACAAATAGTAGTATAGTAGTAGTATCTATATAGTATATCAACTATCTGGTGTCCACGACACAAGCCTCGTTGCTTAGTGTGGCACTAGATGGCGCTGTGTGGTATGTCCAGCGATATTTATTTTATATATATATTTTTATTTAAATATTTGTTTAAGTAAGTAATGTTTTTATTCCTCTTTATTTTTATTGAAATATTTCAATGACAATTTCAGACTATAAAACAAAACAGCATCTCGCAAAATGTTAATCACAAAAGCGCGCTTGATTTTCCAAGATGGCGGCCATACGAAAGGGCTTTTACGTCGACAACGGTCCATAACAGATAACTGTACAGCATATTGACCATAACCTTTAATAAGCCCCCAATATCCGCGAACCGTGTAGTTTCCACACTTAATTCGAGTTAAGAAATAACCACCACAAAAGGTTTATTGCTGGTAACATTCTTCTTCCTATGGTTGCTTTGTTTTACTATGTGCACGCCATCTAAGTTACATACCTATATCATGATACAAATTTTCGTAATTTTTTTCCTGTTTTGGAGACTAAAGATTTTTGAGTTGATAGACTGACAGTTGATAATATTATTGCAATTTTCTAAAGGCTGATGCTGTTATACTTGCACTATACGACAAGTTCTATTTAAAATAACGTTACCTACATGATGTAACTTAAAATAACAAAAAATGCATTCAAAGATATTTAAGTGCATTTCTACATTCAAAACGAAATAGTCTAACAACTACCAAACACATTTTAATAAAATAAATGACCACTTGTTTGAGGTCACCAGAGTGGATCGTAAACGAAGAAACGGATCACTGTGTCACACACTGACTCAATAAAACCATATTACAGCTTAACTGTAAAATAAGAAAATGAAATTCATTAATCTCCCATAATTTTCCAATATAAAACTTGGGGGTCGTCCATTAATCACGTGATGTTTTTTAGCAACTTTTAAACCCACCACTCCCCCGTAGTGAGGTTTTAGACTACCCCTCCCCCTCTACCCAAATTCACGTGTATTTTTTGGTACAAAGTATCTTAAAAAAATCAGAATATTATCTTTAATAAATACAGGTTATCAGGTATAATCTAATTTAATTCTGGAAAATTAAGCACCGTGATAAAAATGCCCAGGCAGATAATTTAGAAATCGCACGTTCAAAGAAAAAATAAATACACGTGATATCTCACTACACACCCCTCCCCCCTAGATATTTCGTGTTTTTTCCGAACCCCCTCCCGCCCTTTCTAGCCTCACGTGATTAATGGACGACCCCTTGGATATTGGTTTCATAGTCCAACATGAATTGGAAGTACGTAAACACCGACAATTAGCATGAGAATCGAGAAATAACTGTTGGGCCAAATACATAATTCAGTGGTATGAAGTTTTAAAGTTATTGCATGAAACCGTGGGCTAAAACAAATTCTATTTATGAACATGAATACCGTTAACGATGGTGGTTTAAAAGACGTGTCTGAGTTATTAATTTTTCACACGTCTATAGGTCATGGTGAGCCATAGATGCAGGTTTATGCGACCGCTTCTTAAACTCCAACTTGTGGGTTGGAAAACGGCGAGTGGTAATGAATTTTCATTCAATGCCTACAGAATTGTTGAAACCTTGTCTAAATTCGACAAAACTTAATCTGTAAGTGTGGTCGGTGACTAATGTGCTTTGCCCTGAATTGGGACATTAAAATAATCAATAAGGAAGCACCGTTCATAAAGTTTATGAAGCATCCCAGGCATACTATCGATCTTTGGGTTGATAAGGAGGGATCCTATAAACAATGCAGTAAGCAGACGTGATGAACCGCACCACGCCGCCAGCCTACACAATAAAATTCCTTATTCGCAATTTACGACACCCTCCGTCCAAGAGGGTGGCCTATTTTTCTACTTACTGCTACGTGCACTTACTTATTCTACCTTAATTGGGTAACCAATATTCTTCATTGACGTTTACTGCTGTCCCAGAAAGATAAACAATAAATTTTATGTTTCCTCTATCTAGCATTTCAGCTCGGGTAGTAAAGTGGATATAAATATTTGATGATCATTGCGGCTTTACCATCAGTGAGGATACAAAGTCTTCGAGAGTCACAGAAAAGTTATTTTGAGGTTTTCAGAGGCATTATGTTACTTGACATGCCAAAAACGTTTTTTTAGTACGTAATGCTTCGTTAGGAGAGTAAAGAGTGGTTCTGACGTAAGAAGATACTGCTCGTAGGTTCGTCATTATTGCATTTGACTTAATTTAAACCTGATTAGTATGTGATAAACACGATAAGTTTGTATGTATATTTGTCGTGTCAACATCTGCTGACTAGTCCAAACCCAACACTTAATTCTAGAATACCATTATGCATGAATGAAGTTGTGTCAGAAACAACGGCAAAGACCATAAACAGCAAACTATCCTCATTGAACGTCGTTCAGCAAGTCAGGTACGAAAAAACGACGCTTATAAAACAAACGTTATCCCAGAAACACGAATGTTGAGGCATGGCGGGAAAGCGCAGCTGCCACGAAGAAAACAATAAAGCGAAACGTCATTTACATTAGAACTACCGTTTTATAAGACCTTTTGTGGTCTGCTTGAGACACCAGAACCGTTTTGTTTGATGCAACCCGCTTTATAGAGATCGAAAATGCAAGTAACGCACAAGATGAAATGTTCTGACTTGATAAGGTAGTAATTTTTGAAACAAATGCCGCAGCGCAGTCGTTTATTTTTCTAATTTAGAATTTCACCTAACTCCTTTAAAACTAGGTCTAAATGAAATGAATCGTTTTGTATCCACTTTGAGCGTAACGAAAGAAGTCGTCCCTTTTCAGTTCAATTGTGAAACATTCTTTCATAAGAAAAATGATGTTTGAACACCTGTTTTCTTCTAACGTATATTCAGCAATAGCTTTACGATCCAAAAGAGGTCAACATCAAACAGAATGAATTTATTGTTTCATTTCTGAAATTAAAAACCTTAGCAACTGAGCAAACATGAATTGGATACAATTACCTTCAGGACAATTTTTCGACGTTTACTTCAAAGTGACGCTTAGAATGTGTCCAAAACCAAATGTATGGATTTTCAAGGTATTTTATGTACAAAAGGTTATGGTATTTCTATTATTCTGAAAATCCACACAGGCGACTGAGAATTTTTGAATAAACAAATCTTTTTATTACAATACTTCACACAAAACTAATCGACATCTACTCAAATATTTCAAAAATAGGTAATTCCAAAAACAACAAAACAATCTAATCTCTCGAAAACACATACCAAGCCACACGCGTGACTCAATTCCAAAAATTGTTATTGCAGCCACAAATTACGCCCTTCGGGGACAGACTGGGGCAAAAAACAACCCCTCGAGATCAGGTGGGCGATAATCTAGTGAAGATTGAACTGCCTTATTGAATAACATTGAGTCAACAATGCGGGCGTTGACACCGTGTGGAGTAACATGTCAGTGATTAACTAGTTAATGTTTTAGGCCCTATGCACACAACATATTTTTTTACGCTGTCAACGTTTTTTTTTCTAATTTAAGCGTATAAATCATCCTATGTTCCTGCTGCTGTAGCCAGTGCAGGTTGGAAGTCACATGTCTGCGAGTTTTCGGTACTTGAAAGGGAATCGAATGTCGTGGTATAGGCATGTGATGAGAAGGGACGAATCGCATGACTAAAAGAGTGATAGATAAATGTTGATGGACGGAGAGGGAGAGAAAGACCAAAGAAAAGGTGGATGGTTTGTTTGAGGAATATGAAGGAAAAAGTAGTAAATCATAGCGTGACGAATGACGAATGACGATTGACAGGCGAGACTGGAAGAAAAAAACGTATTGCGCCGACCCCAAAACCCCAAATAACATGAGACAAAGGCAGGAAGATGATGAAGATCAAGCCTGTGAATTATGTTACAGAATTAATATATATTATTAATAGATCATTACTATTTTATAGTTAATTACGAGTTATTTGTTCCCTTTCATTTAAAATCTGTACCTCTGACATTCAACCCATCAAACAAATCATCTTCATTAATTAAAGTCAAGTTATCCAATTAAACTCATCACAACACTAAGTTATACCTTATAATTAATTCAATTTATCTAATCTCAACTTTATTTCGATGTTCTTTAAAAAATGACGAACACAACAAAATTCTACGAAGGGCATTACATATTCCTAATTATATTTTTAACCATTTTTTCTCTAGTCACGATTTTTTCGTGGGAACCGTTCGTTTTTTCTGGTAATCATAATGACATGTAATGATTACCTGTCCCTTTATTAGAATTCCTGCTGCTACACTATCTTTTGATGGTGGATGTAATCATCTTTATGTACTTAATCTTTAAGGGCTATATATCCCTCAAATGACTTAGCATGATCCTCCGTTACTCCTAAAATACTGTAGCATTAATTTTGAAATAAATATATGGTTGCATGATCCTCCGTTACTCCTAAAATACTGTAGCATTAATTTTGAAATAAATATATGGTTAAGTTGAGGATTAATGCTAAGTACGATGTGTGACTAAAACACGATTCCATAAACTTTTCTCGATAGAAAAAATTCCAAAGTTACCTCCAAATCGAACAATAAACCGCTGGTATTCAAAAAGTACTTGAAATTAGTACATGAAACTTTGCATACTAACTGAACTAACTATAAGCAGGTCTTATGTGTTTTATTTTTTTAGTCCAATCAATAGATTTTTTGTAAATCGCAAAAAAAAATACTCATTTCGCACTATTCGGCCGCAGTGACTGACGTAACAGCCGCTTTGTAGTGCAAGCTGATTAGAACTTTATTCTAACAGTATTTCAAACGAAGTTTGAACCACCAGACTTAGAGTTGCTAATTTTAGGGTTAGAAGGGCCTTAAGTTTAAGTGCTACTTATTTATCTGGATGATTTACATTCATGTCATTTCATCATCATTATTCTCTGAAATTATTTGGGATCAGCATCGTGTTCATGTGCCTAAATAAACTGGAATAAGAGCAAGATAAAGATGATCTATCAGCTCATTTTGGTCCACTGGTGGTAGGTACTTAAACCTACATTAATTCTTCTTCTGGCTTTACAAGCTTTTATAAGCTTTTCTGATTTAAAAGAGTGTCCATGGAGTTTCTTGCCCGTTCTTCTCCATAGAGATCTACGCTAGGGAATGGGCAACTACAGTACTTTCACAGTTTTTATGTCTTGTGACTGGGACTGTAGCTACATTTAATTTTCATCTTTGTTTCGACAATTCAAAAGTGCCTGTAACTGGCTTACTTGAAATAAATGCTTTGATTTTGATTTTGATTTTATAACGTACAATAGGTACTTGGGTATATTCCTGTTTGAGGAGTCACATGCCCATCTGAGGTTTACTTAAGTCTCTTCTGTGCAGATATGTTTACTAATATGACATAGATGTTCCTATTGCAAGCAATCTCTTTCATTTTGTAATTGGTAACAATTAATTTTCAATTTTGGAGCAATTTCGTGCAAGAATTTGCAACATGTAAAAAAACCTTTCGAAAGCCAGTTTACCAGTCGAAAATTGGAATTAAACTGTTATTCTTCAAGCAATTTATAAAGCCATAAGCATCATTTTTATTTTCTAAAACAAGACAAAAATTCTGAACAGCTTCAACTCTCTGCATAAGCCTTACACTTACCCTTAAACTTTGGACCCAAAATGACTACACATACCTACCTACGTCCACGATAAAAGTCGACGATGATAAAAATCCGTGCGTACTTATACGCCCATACGCATACCGGTAATGGTTAATTTAAATGTATTAAGTCCCTCGATCCGACACTCGTTAGCACAGCAAGTTAATATCAGGTTGTCGTGCGCACAAGGCAACCTATGGCTTATAATATTACCGTGCTATGGCTACGGTTTGATTAAAAATTAAGCCATTACTGGTCATTAGGTAACGTACGCCTTCCTCAACGCTCGACTTTCTTTCGAAAGCACGATTTTGTATTGTTTTTAATAGTCACGCCGTTATCCCATAAAAGGATAGATACAAGAAATTTAAATAATGCATTGTATTTATTCCAAACGCTATTGTCTTGTATGTTGTAAGGAGTTAGTGAAAAATAATCTTGAATAGAAATGCAGCTTTATGTAACTAAGTGTTGATATTTCAGGAAACTAGTCATTTATAGTGTTAAATTTTCCCGAATAGAAGACAAATACGGATGTGATTTAGATTTCAATCAAATGACTTCTAGTTCTACTAGGCCTGTCTTCGCGGTTTAGCAGGGTTCTTCTCTGAGAAGAAGAACGGTAGGCTCTTAAGTTACGGACTTTTCATTCCTTTCAATTGTGCTGTAAAATGTATGTTTTTTTATTTTTTGCAAATGCATTGAAAGATTTGTTGCAAAACATCCCCGGATGCATAAAATATAAATCATAAAAACTACTCACACTAGAATTATGCCCTAAACGTATACAAGTGATACTGTTTACTGATTCCTATGTTAATTTTATTAATTATGGACTATGCTTTGCTTTTCTCGATTTTCTTAATTAAGACGCTTTAGAATTCCCCCCGCATTCCGAAACCTGATCTCAAAATCAGGAAATATCCGGGAAATTCCGTATGCATTGCAACCCTAACTTAAACAGACAGTACCAATCACATTATTTGTAATAGCCATCAATTCGATCAGAACCAACATAGCTACTACCACAATAATGTTAACATATTCGAAACAAATGACTACTTACAGTCACACAACTTGACATTAGGGCGGGGAAATACTAAGCAATGACCATTATTCCGATATTGTATATACAAACGGAACGAGCGAACATTCCACTTTCGCCGTCATTCCCTACTCCCTGTTGCTTTCTTCTGTCAATCTCTTTGGTTACACTTAATTGGTACAATATCGAAACACATGGTAACATGGTAATGATGTGTGGGCTCGCCTTTATTCGATTTCAAAATAGGAACCTCTTGATTTTTATCTCGAGGTGCTCTATGGTAAAGTTTATATTTATTCTGGTTGCGTTATCCATATTATTTGTAGAACAAACATTGCGTAGTTCAAATAACTTGGAAGTTTACACAACCATAGATAATGGTGAAAAATTAGTGTGCATTTATCATTTGTATGGTTACGTAAAAAACAGAAACCATTTATTAAATCGTACCTAGGTTAACCACTCTTTGCCTTGTATTATTTAAGGTATTGATCTAAACCGCAATATTTATGATGATTCCTGTAGACGAAAGACTAAAAACCTTTTTTACGGTAACAAATAACAACATAAGTCAAGTTTTTCTTACCAACCCCTCCCTGCCCCATCCTCCTTTCGTTTCCAAATTTATTTGAGGTAGGCTCAATATGATGTTTTCTCCCATACCTAGATCCGTTTCACCTTTTCATGTCATATAAAATTCCGATCTCTTTTACGGACAGAAAAGTAAATTCCAAGTTTTCTTCATCGTTTATAAACTTAACAGCATAACTCATTTTAGCTCTATGCCCCACTCATGACAGTTTACATCAAGTAGTATTTTTAAACACGAGCACCTTGGTCTGTAAACAACAGCCCAGCTGGGCCGGCTCCCGCAGCGTCATGCAATCATGGATAAAAACTTACAAACATGCAAGTTTCTACGACAAATAAAACTAGATCTTTATCTAACAAATGTCTGGTCTATCTGAAAGGTCATGGCAAACTGGCTTGTAGTCCAATAACCTAATCGTGAGAATTGAGGTTCTTTCACTCGGATTACAAAGTTAGTTCATTTTTGTTTTTGATTGATGTGCCGAAGTCAGTACGTGGACTTACGTTTGGATGATCGGTTTTTGTTTACATAGGTACATGCGCGTAATGTTTAGTTTACAATTCAAATTTATACCTACCGTGCTAGCATCTTTGGATAGTTTTTGTGATATGCGTTATCTCAGCCAGATAATGTCGAAAATCGTCATTTATGTGCAATAGATAATTAGATATACAGCTTCTGTAATTATTGAAAGCAGATTTTTAAATTTGGTAAGCTTATAGTATTTTAATTATTTGTAAAAACACTTCCGGCTAGAGTAACGTTACCTCAGCCAGATCTTTTGTTTTCTAATGGATATTAAGCCGTGTGGTATCCGGCAGAGTAGAATAGAACCAACCCATTACACTCACGGGTGTCGTATGAGGCGACTAATGTCTGAGGCAGAACACCTTGCGCCTCCGTAGACCAGGGAATGGGCAGCAGCGTTTTTTGTTAGTCTTTCATCACTGCGATCTCCAATCCGCCTGCCAAGCGTGGAGGTTACGGCAATTTCCTCCCATCATGGGAGAGGCTTATGTCCAGCAGTGGACGTTATGGGCTGTTGTAGTAGTAGTAGTAGGATATTTTGAAATAAATCTTATATAAATAATTAGATATCAATTTGTAATAAATGGTACAACTTAATTTGTATTAGTATTTGCTATGGTTGCGAAGATATTTAAAATCCTGCTAGAGTAACGTTTGCACAATTGCTGTATCTCGGAATTCAGATCTGGCTAATTAGTTACAATATGTTAAGCAATAAACGAATCCACTATAATGCACCGTTTTGAAGTTAATTTAGTAAATTGAAAATATGATTTAATAAGTCTTAGCACTTCCAATAAGCGCTCCAAAGACTAAACTTAAACGTTATTATATAGGTAATTACTGTCTATAAATGGTACTGAAGTTTCATTAGTATCCTATACGTAATTAAAAAGTTATGATGATGTTCCGGCCACGGCGCGCAGCTGAGTTATTTGACGACCGATTAACCGAGTTTACTGTAGTAGTGGTAACTGAATCTTATATCAATAATTAGAAATACAGTTCAATTATATACATGTGAAATTTCAGACTTGTACACTAATTAATTAACTCGTTAATTATTAACTAGATAATTGAAAAAAATGATATGCGTGGTAACCCGACCAAATCTAGTATATTATGAAAAAGCGGCCGCGCATTACATTATACCAACCTTCTAAAATTATAAGCATAATTGTCCTTAAAAGTGGGTAATGTCACGAATAAAATTAGTTTGCATTAAAAAAGCACATTTTCTATTTACTAAAATAACTTCAAACGGTGCATTATAGTGGACTCGTTGATTGCGTAACAAATTATAACTAATTAGCCAGATCTCATGTCCAAATATTACAATCATCCGTATAGTCAGTTCCGAGATACAGCAATCGTGCAAACGTTACTCCAGCTGGATTTTAAATATCTTCACAACCATAGCAAATACAAATACAAATTAAGTTGTAACATTTATTTCAAATTGATATCTAATTATTTAGATAAATTTATTTTAAATGGTAATTAAGTGGTAATGTTACTCCAGCCGGAAGTGTTTTTAACAAATAATTAAAAAACTATCAGCTTACCAAATTTAAAAATCTGCTTACTAATTACAGAAGCTGTGTATCTAATTATCTATTGCAATTAGATGACGATCTTCGACATTATCTGGCTGGGGTAACACACGTTTATGTGGTGTTGATGGTGGTGGGTGTGGTTTTGATGGTGGTGGGTGTGGTTTTGTGGACCTCTTCTCGTGTGTGCCATTTTAGAGACGACATCAGAATTCTATGCTTAAGCTGCCTATAGTAGCAAACTCGATTTTGTTATTAATAACCAGCTTATAATTATGTACCTACAGTATACACCACAAATACAACACAAGTTACTCGTTGATCATGACACCATACCATAGGCATGACGACAGTATCAACAAATTGCAAATTTATTTAGTCCCTCAGAGTATTGGAAATTAATGGACACGTATTTTTTGTTTTTGTAAATCAAGGAATATTGACAAAGATAAAATGCATCAAAACTCGGGAGTGGGGGCTCGTGACGTCAGAACTAGCTAAAAATTATACCTAGGCGTGACGTATTGAGAATTTTAAAAGCGTCGTATCTTCGTCAATTTTGGTTTACGTAACAAAAGAAAAAACACGGGTCAAATATTTTTTGATAATCTAACTGACGGACTAACTGTTGTCTCGCCTATTATAGATAGATAGATAGATAGATAGATAAAACATTTATTTAGTGCACACAAAAGACATAACACAACACACAGAGGTACAATAATTATGACAAATCCATTGAAATTTCGTCGAAAATAGAAATGCTGATACATTTAAGCCACGTCATTTATTTTGCAATCCCACTGTTACATAATTATAGGCATCCGTTTTCGTTGAACAAAATACCGTAAACATAACATTACAGAGTCATACAGAAACAAATAAAACACATGTTTTATTTCCCAGGACTATAATTATATTGATTTTCATTTTGCCCTTGACTGAAGCAAGCTACGTCTCATGCATAAAGAATGAAGTACACTGCAGTAAACCCGACCTTTAGCACTCAAGGATACCATTCTTTATTCATGGAAACAGCACTGGATCGAAATAACATGCGATTTAAGACATGGGGATGGGTAATAGCATTTTCGCATTTTGGCGCAAACGCGCAATGTTTTTTTCATGTTCTAGCTTAGTTCCTTTAAACTAGAACGTGTACCTTGCCAATTTATTTGTTGCCAAGTCTGGTAACAACTTAGTATTTTTGTTACCAAATGTTTTCTCTCTTCAGAGTATAACACGTGAATAAAACACAGCATTCAAAACCAGTGACGTGACTAGGGGCTAACAATACGGCAAGCCCATAAAGCAAGCAAGACTGTTCATATATATTAAAAAAATATGAAGAGTAGTAGGTTACAAGGGCAAGCCAAGCTTCTAGGATTTTAGGCTTGTATGTTTCAGAACAGATCATATCATCAACAGTTCATATTGTCTTAGTCTGAATTACCTCCGCACAGGGCCATTTTTTTTTTTTTTTTGGATAGGCATTCATCAATTGGATCCTCCCGCTCTGGGCGGAGCAGGAGGGAGTGTCAGACTTTTACTGACTCCGCACAGGGCCTCAAGTCTGCTATTACAATAGTGTCAGAATGGTCTATCTATATAGATCATTGATTTCGTAATTGTTGAGTTTGACAAGTTTAGTAATCTACTAATATAATGGCGTCATTATGACTTTCCAATTGTCAACCACTGACATTGCATTGAAAGAAATTGTAATCTCGTATATAATGACAAATGACTGGTGCTATTTACGAACTTCTTACTACCTACTTCAGATTGCTTATAACACTTATAAATAATATGTAAAAATATATATAAATGAAATCTGGAGGGTTTTATAATAATGACAATACCACAATGTCATTATAACACAATACGAGACCATAATGACCGACCAATGATCGACCATTATGAATTTAGCAGATTACGAACTTTTAGCAAAATGACAATGGGATGAGAATGGGGTCGTGTTGGAATGACGAATTTATAAAAATAGCAGACTTGGTCCCCTGGAACGTCGACCAAACCACAGCATTCAAAATTCACAAAAACAAAACGGTATAACAATCACATGATAAGCTTACCATAGAAACAGCAGAGCGGACCTTTAGCGTACTCGTACGTAGAAAGGCGGAAAGTCGTGAGATGTCGGATAATACGACATCAAAACGAACCCTATGCAAACATTGTGAACAAGTGGTGGGAAATGTCTAAAGATTTATGCGCTCTCATCTTTACTATAAATCGAGTTAAGTTCTTGAATTCCAAGATAGTCGGTTAGTTCTCATTAATTAAATTCTAAAACGAGAATCCAGTCATGTAGGACAAGTTAATTAATTCTTACTACTACCTAGCACTTTTACTTTTCTCAGGCAGAATCAGGTCCGTCATAGGCTGTGTGAAATGTCTGGTTTTGAGGCTACTCAGCTGCTTACTCCGTATTAGTAGATTTTTACTTCCTCTCGTCGCTGGTTGGTAAGTAATCAAACCATTTTAAGTATATTTGCCAACTCCTAAGAATTTCGGACCAAAAATCGGATGGAAGATTCAGCAGTTCTGTACTTTACCCAAGGAACTCAAATATCAAAAGGCAGCTGTACTGGCACGGCAATCACATTCACACCTTATATTGATGGTTACCCTTAAATATCATGAAGCGTACTTATCATTCAAAGTCGTTCTCTGTAATTTAGTGCACGAATTCACTAAGTAATTTACATGATTCTCTACAACAATGCCTAAATTTCGCAACCGACGCCCATCCATAGACCACAGACGCAAAATATCAAAATCATGATTTGAACTAAATAACAATGGAGCTTACGAAACAATTGGTCCCAAAATAATCCGATTAAGTTCGCATAACTTAAAAGAAACCAGTGTATTATGAACTGCCAGATATACAGATATGGTCAATGCCCAATAAAGGAATAACGTTGTCAAAAGATGTGCCCAAAATGGTTGTTATCAAAATTCATATTGCCAAGACACGATTTTAACGTAACTTTCCCCTAAAATAGTGTACAGTTTTATTTTTAAATTTAGTCATCAGCATTGGCTGCCCAAGATGGAAATATTTACCAAAAAGTTAAGATGAAGATAACAATCAATGGTGGTATCGAAGTCTGTTTGGTGGGAACTAAATTAGCCCCAAATTGGTAGCCACTTATCTCGACTACAAAGAAACATAATCGTTCACTTTAAATTCCTCCAAAAATAATAGAAAACTTAATGGATCTTTAACTAGGAAGCAAATGGTTTTAAAAAGGTCAATGATACCTAAAACACCCCCTTACAAAATATTGCCCCACGCGGAGATTATAAACCCCCACGTCACGAAATATTTACGAGGTATAAACATGCGATAGTTCACACGTGCACGCAATGACAACAAAACTGAAATCATAACAAGTCTCTAAGCATTTCCTAATTAAAGTGAGTGCATTTGAGCACGTTCTTTTGTTTTTATAAAGTGCGTACTACTGGGCACTGGCAGGTTTGAATAAAGGCCGTTTGTACTTTGCGGACGGGAAACGTACTTGACAAGCGGTTAGAAGAGCATAAATTTTAAGTTTCTATGGTTTCTAGGGTACATTTTACACGGTTGTACCGTGTAAAATGAACCCTAGAAACCATAGAAGCAGACATATTTTACGATACCTTACTCATATCGCCATAGTCTTTAACTCCATCATTATTTGGAGTTAGCGCAGCATGTCTTCTTCTTCCATATTTCTCTATTACTCGTCATCTCAGCAGTCACCTCTTTTCTAGCCATATCATCCTTCACACAGTTCATCCATCGTTTCTTTGGTCTTCTTCTACTCATATAGCCATCTCCATTCATAGGTAGTCTTAAACTCCGTCTTCACATAGGTAATTCTTCCACAAAGTGTTCACTGTAATTTACCTTAATTATGAAATTACAATGAATGGAACCGCAATCCACTTATCATTATTGTAACTTAAATAAATAACAAACGCGGTGTGAGTATGGACAGTAAGCTTGTTTATTTTGAATATCAAATCTAATGTAGACCAGTCCTAGTATTGTATTCATAACAGGAGATATCGCCGTACTTGGAGTCTTGGACGAAAATGTCAGAACAATAAGTCCAAGTTTAGTCTCACGTTTTCTAATAACTGTAACACGGAAATTAATAAGTTTATTTTAACGACAATGTACTGTCCTGTCTTCGAACAATATTATTTAATACTCCTTCTACCAAGTGTTGTGTTCTGTTTGATCTTATTTATGGTTGTCTGTAAAATTCGGGAAGGGTCTTGTCCTATGGGCAACGCAACGGCAGAAACCACAGAAAGACACTTTGTCTGCTGTAGTCGTTAGATGATATTTACTTCCTGATAATTAGTATCATGATTCGACTGTTACTACGAAAAGAGCTTAATGAGTATTAGAAAAACGATGAGAAGCGCCAAGCGGTATTTATTCCCGTAAATTACTTTTGGGTGTCTGTCCACATGGGCGACTAAATCTCACCAACAAAAACATATAGGTACTCGTAGGTATCTCAACCATTATCAATCCCAATTATTTTAATCTTGGGTAAAGATGAAAATCTAATTAATTTTGATGTCCATGTCCATCTACCCCTTTGATTAAAATCCTTTGATTAGTGTTGCAAAGTAAAATTACATCTCTCTTTATAAAGAACATTGGCCTTGACATCGCCAGCGCTATGTGCATTGTCTGCATTGTGCACATAATTACAGCATGGCATGTCGATGCTTGCGCAAGCATTATCGGATCAGGCGTCATTATCTAGCCTTTGCCCATACAATTCAATTACACTACATTTGACAGGGGCCTTAAAATGTGGTCAGCATGCTTTGGTAATAAATTATTTAGTTTTAGACTTGCTGAGTATTTATTGGTCCATGCTCTGCATTCCAGACCAGATATCGAACTCGGTAATACTTTGTGTTTCGAAACTTCTTGGCGTCTTGCTTCTCTTAGTTTTCAAGTTTGTGCTGGTTCCGTCAGCACCCTATTTTCGCATAGTGATAGAGGAGGAAGAAGCAGCAAGAAATGAAAATATTATACGTTTAGCCAGCAGGCAGCCATCACCCATCCATACCGAAGTCCTTGTTTAGACCCTCAACAGGCAATCTGATTATGTTTTGAATCGAAGTCCTAGTATACCGTTGTTGACTTGAACATGAATAAATCAAGTTAATTTTGAAAGTTCAGCGTTTCATTGTGTGGAGTATAGGGAGCTGTTGTAGGAGCGGAAATAATAAAATATGATTGAGGGAGTGGCCGGTACTTACGTCAAAACGCCCTTTGCAGTGTTGATTTATAACAAACTTTAGCTGATTAAGATTAAACATTAATCAAGTAACTAGCTGAAATTGTAAGCCGTATTTTACTAACGGAATAAAACTACAAGATCTTATAGGTAAGTAGTATTTTATTATTTTTTTGCCTTTACAGCATCTAACCACCATGCAATCGCGTGTAGCCCTTTGCAAGCACACGATGAATCAACATTTTGTATTGTAATGTATCGAGATGAGCCTTTTGTTTAGAGCCCTTTGTTGCAATTAGCTCTTCATTTTATGTCTACAACACGTCGGGCTTAATAGAACAGTGTGTGGGGACTAATTACTGGTTTGTTTTTCATTATGAAAGTGGTTGAAAAGAAATCCCTCTAAAGTGGGATGATCAGCAGTTTTGAATGTAGCTTTCGCTGTATAGAACTTTTAGTGTTTTGTGTTAGATGTGTGATGCTACTATGTATATGATTGCGTAGTGCTTGCACAGTTTGGTACTGCAAATTAGTAGTTAATTTCGCGCGGCTAAAATGTGGTTTCCGTAGTGTAGCGGTTATCACGTGTGCTTCACACGTTCAAGGTCCCCGGTTCGATCCCGGGCGGAAACAGTACTTTTTGCATTTTTATTTGAAACACATCCGTAAATTGCCATAACAAGAAGAAAGCACAAAAACGGGAACAATTTCTCATTCCCAAGAAACGGTCAACGTTTAAATGGTTTTTGAATCGCGATAATGAAGCGGAAGAACGTTGACAATGTGTAGTACCAAACAAGAGCTGGAAAAGGCGAGTAATTAAGCTTAGAAAGTGGTACAGAAACTGGTAGAGCACGGGATCGGTTAGTTTCTAAATTGACCGGCAGACGGAAGGTCGCCGACCTGATATCGAGACGTACTGCATCTGTAAACTAAAGTGACCTAAATACTTGACTTATAAAATCTTGTCTTTATCTGATAACGTATTTTCTTAGACTTACTTCATCAATATTAGTCTTTCCGTGCACGAAATTCAATCAGGCGTTCTAAAATTGGTTTATGTCAGTTTCTGGTCTAACGCGTCGCAAATGAGATTTATTAATACAATCACGTCCAACTGCAACTAGCTAGACACTTGTGGAGGCGGCAAAAACTTTACCGGATTGTTTCAAGTAATGATCAAAGAAGGTGTGTTTCGTTACGTGAACTTCGTAATTCTTGCAAATCTGGTACAAAATTCTCGTTCTTGTCTCTGGATTAAAAAAACATCGATTCATCATTTCGTCACTCTCTTGTCTTTTTGCTAATATTGATTTGCGTTCGGCGCAGCACGTTTTTTTCTTCCGTTTTTAAGTTTCCGTGCCCAAAGGGTATAAACGGGACCCTATTACTACGAGTCCACGGTCCGTATGTCTGTCTGTCACCAGGCTGTATCTCATAAATCGTGAATCCGTGATAGCTAGACAGTTGAAACTTTCACAAATAATATTAATTAATATAGATTAATTAATAATCAAAGGGGGCTCTACTACGATGGAACGGAAACCTTCGCACTTTGCCGGTTTTCTTTATTATTCATCTCGTTAGTAGTAATCTCCTTTTCGGCCATATTATCTTCCACAGATCGTGTTTCTTTGGTCTTCACTTCAACTTCATGTTTCATACTCAAAAATTTCGTGATTTTCGAAAACATCAAAAATGAGCTGATAGTGAGATGAACCGTTAACGAGCTCAGTGTACTGTGTACAATATTGTTACGCAACTAAAAATACACTGAAAGTTTAGTGACACTTCAATCAGGTGTACGATACTACGATGTACTCTGGCGCATCATAACGACGCCATATTGTTTTTATTGTCGCCTTCCGCTTTCGTTACGCACGTGTTCGTGTATTACATCAAGCTAAGTGACAAACACGCACTACATAAATCTAAGAATTTTAGTACCTTCTTGATTTAGAGCCCCGCTATCTTTTACACCTTAATTAGGGTCATAAAATGGTACCTATTTCAGAAGGAACTGAAAGGAGTCGAAGGAGTTTACTCGATTAAAAACACCAGATGTAACATTGCTTTTTGAAAAACTGCTGTACAGGTGTCTCTGAAGATGTTATCCGCACTAAAACCGCCGTTGCCGCGGTGGTTACAATCCGTACATGCATGAGAGGGGTCACCGATTCCTCTTGAAAGACCTGTCCGGACAGTCCCGCATTTAAGAGGGCTATTATATTTTTTCTTGTTTTTGAGTTTTATAAGAGTCTAGCACTCAAATACAAGAAAAAAAATATAAAAATTTTGAGCGCTTCCTATAGAAATATTATCAAACTTTCTCGGGCATATATTTTTGGCCGTATCGAAACCTTATTCACACATCAAAAATCTCAGTATAGATGTGTGATTATGGTTTAGATATGGCCAAAAAAATAAAAAAATATATATAATAGACATGGCCTGGCTTATGCCATACTGTTTATCCCAGAACAAAATTCACGTGTAATTATTTTCGACCTCCAAGCCGGCGAAGTCGCGGGCAAAAAGCTAGTGATATGTAAAAGCCTGGAGATTGTACACACATTCTTCGTCGAATCAACGAAATAGCGAGCTTACATCAAACCTTATGCCAGTCATGAAAAAAAAAACAGACTTACGAAACTAGGACTCCGACAGTAGGTATTACAAAAACAAATTCCATGAATTGAATGGTGTAACATTCCCTGTAAGTCGTAACAGAGTCGTAAGCTGTCATTAGTGATTGGATTATCGGTCAATGACCCCTACACACGTGCATGGTGTCATCCAAGGTGTTTGTAAAATGTGTCAACAACACATGTCTTTTACTATGCTGACGGTACGAATTTATCACTTTTTATTACCCCTAAGGTGTAATTTCAGCCCTATAATTAATAAAAGTAGTTAACTATGTTCAGGAAAGCAAAATATTATGGCAAAACAAAATATTACCCACTTTCTCAGTGTCATGTCTAATAGATATAATAAAAACAATGAGATTTTACCAAAATAAAAAATAATTTAGGGTCAGTATTTCTGGACCATGGAGGTTTATCACATTAAAGGAGAAAAAACATTAAAGGAGAACATAATAATTTAGCATCAAGTATGTTTTGATTGATATTAATAACTAGCTGATGCCTGCGGCTTCGCCCGCTTGACAAATTATAACCTAAAACATTCCTCTTGAATCACTCTATCTATTAAAAAAACCCGCATCAAAATCCGTTCCGTAGTTTTAAAGATCTAAGCATACATAGGGACAGACAGACGCGGCGGGGGACTTATTTCAGTGTCCAGATTTTCTTCATGGTGATGATGGTTCCCTTAAATATAAATTTATAGGTATGATAATGATTCTAATTGAATATCAGATATGATGTATGATATAGACTCATACATAAGCGCACGCCTTTTTCTCATAAGGGTAGACAGAAACCACAGATATCCCATGCATACGTAGGTGAAGATTTGATAATATGGAAAAGCAGATAAAGAGTAGTGTTGGTTCTTATTATGGTTGTGTGGGATAATATTAAACTATTGAAAACTTCAAATGAAAAAGTAAGAAAGTCAATGAACTATATTATTCGTATAGACTATTTTGGTTTTCTTTATCCGGGCTATCATAGTGCTTCTATCGTTTTAGATATTTTGTTTAGGAATAAAAGGATAAGTGATATTTTCAATATGCATTAGGACATTCAAAGATTATGAAATGCATTGAAATAAGTTACAATTAATGTTTAATAATGTTAGCTACAGTACTACTTACTCTGGTTAAATTGCAACCAATTATTTAGCAAACACAAGAAATTAGATGTTTACTTGCTAACATAGCAAAACAATTGAAACTAAACCAAGATTACAGAACAAAGTAAATCTCAAGATAACATTCGTTGTAAAATCGAGGTGTAACAGCTACTGGCCAGTTACAATGCGTCACAATCGATAAATACTGGTTGGTCAGACTGCAGTTGCAATTTTAAATGACACCAACAATCCGTAGGTAACTTACTGCGGAAATACCGTAACTTCTCACATGCTCCTAGCGGTACCCCCAATGTAATTACGAGCCACGAACGTTTTAGCACTATCTGCTGAACATATTTTCGCAAAATTAACCACAACAATATAACTTACCGGGCGACAGGTGTATTGAGTGCAACATGCAATTTCAACACTGTTACCAACAAGTTCAATAGAACTCTTGTACACTTCACTGATTCAGCACAAACAACACGAATTAAATTTAATTCTCTTGTATTTCCTATTAGCTTTGCTTGGAATCATACAAGAAAAATGCATTCAAGAACAATAAGCGAACTTCTTCGCTGCGCGGACCGCCCGCGCCGCACGCACGCAAACTTAAAACTCGAAACGATCCCAGTTTTGACATCAATATGTCCGTTACTGCTCAGAAAATAAGAGATATTTTGGTCTGTTTGTGCGAAGGTTCTACGTGCATACAACCTTCGGGACGCAACACACCACGACACCTTGAGCTTTTGTGTGAACCTTTGTTTGGGAATAAATATTTTTTTCTTATGTAAAAGCTTAAAAATAAGTTGTTTTAATTAAATACTGTGTGCTGCAACTTAATTAATAGGAAGGATCTCATGTAGTGTGAAGCGGATTTTTTATTCCAATTGATGCCTGTAGCGCCACCTAGTACATCGCTGAGAAATCCCATGACAACTACATACGTTTCGTTATTGCTAAGTTACTTCTTTCCTTACGTTTAGTTATCAACAAATAGTATCAAAACCTTTCATGAATAATAATTATGATACTCTGGAACTCAAGAGTCCAGAGGGTTTATTATATCCAGTGTGGCTACAATAAACTGTCGAATGTCTTGCTCGAGTGTTTCGCAGTCGGGTAGAAAGCCAGTACATGTGATATCGCACACCTCATTACATTTGCCTTTGCGTCGGCGAGTATGTAATCGAGCATTATTTTGCCAACATGTATGAACATACCAACCCACATCGAATTTAATTATTTTTGATAATTAAGTCGCTTACTACTTTTAAATGTTACTGGGAGTAACATATGTACCACATTTTGTATGATGTTGGATTTCAGAATATAAGATCGTGGGTTGCGTTTTATTCAAGGAACTTATATTGTACTAGCTGATGCCCACTGGCGCGGCTTCGCCCGCCCGAAAATTATTTAATAAAACCCTCCTCTTGAATCACTCTATCTGTTAATAAAACCCGCAAATCCGTTGTGTAGTTTTAAATATCTAAGCATACTTAAGGACAGACAGACGCGGGCGACTTTGTTTTATAATTTATATATTTAAATAGTGAATAGTGCTAAAGAAGTGATAGTGAATAGTGATGATAGTGATTATAATAGAAATAAGTCCATTAAAAATACTTAGTAAGTGCAATGTGAATCAATTAGGAAAATTTAAAAGTATTCAATTAAACCAGTATTTAATAACGAATACTTTATTAACTACTTTAAAACACAATGCATAAAACTAAGTTTTCATCCAAGCTGCGGTTTGGGCGCGCTAAACGTGCGTTTCCTAGACATCTTCTTGCGCGTGAGTTGCAGCTCTTTCAGTTGTTTGTTCACTTCCCCCCAAATGTCGTTCTGGTCTTCTATTGGTATTGTTTTCCTGCAAAATTGATGAATAATAAATGCAAGGTCCACAATAAAGGTCCTAATAACATAAGCAGAATATCAGCGTCAGGTGCCTTGAAAGCCAGTACCAGCTTATGTTCTTTTTGTATATTGGAACCTTGTTTTTTTTCATGTAAATTGTATCATTTAATTGTGTTTCTGTGTTTTGTGCTATGTCTTTTGTGTGCACTAAATAAATGCTATAAGTATCTATCTATTAATTTAATCATATGTTAAAAAAAACCAAACAACTTGAAACAACATTATTATTCTTTTACTAAGGATGCTTGCGTATGGCCATAACTTGCCTGATCTGAAGTGAAGATGCGGCCGGTACATATGTATAATTACAAACTCTTGTAGTGGAATCAATCATTATTGTGACTGTATTTTCTGGTTTGCCAAATTTAAACAGCCCCCCTTTGAAATTTAAACAAATTATTGTATAATGCTGTTTCACATTTACCTGTACTGCTTCATCAAGTCATATTTTTCCCAGGGCTCCTTCCTCAACTCTCTCCTAACTCTATCCTTCTCTTTTAGATACTCCTCAATGTTGGAAACACCCTGCAGCTCTTGTCTCTCCCATCTTTCGAGCCAGGGTCTGGGCTTCAGTTTTACCTGGAAAAACAATAGAAACTCTTTGTAACTGTTCTATTATTATAATAGATATTGGTAAATGTTAAAGTGGCATTAGGTCTCCCATTACTTTTCCACCATCCTCTACTCTGTGTAGTCATTCACCACAGTGCTATTACTACAGTGGTTCAATTGTATTTGCAATTACCATGATTGACATTTGCAAAGCTACTTCTCATAAATAAGGGTACCACCTATACCACCACAATACGGTTACCATCACAATTTTGCACAGATGTGTAGAATCGTGACGGTAGAACAAGATAACTGCAACAAACCTGTACAGGATTAACAGGCACCGGTGTTCCTTCAGGCAATATTTCAGGGTCCATATCAAAGGCGAATGTGCTGTACTCTGGCAGAGCATCCCTGAGGTACAGCAGTTTATCATCCAGACGCTTCTCAAGACGGAGGACTTGGATGCTGTGTACTGTTGGGTCATAGAGGTCATACCGCACCTGAAAAATCCAAGCCATAGAGAATTAGTAACAGATCTATTACATCAAAAGGAATATAAATTGTGGGTCAAAAAGATTTTCATTGATTTGATTACTCGGCTTCTAATCGGGAATTTGCACTTAATTTTTTCTGCATACATCAATAAAATACAGTACTAAAAACCTAAGGAAAGTATTAAAAGTTAAGTTCAACTACTTCTTGTCGCTTAAGAACAATATTAACCCGGCGGGAGTGTGGTGGGGTGTGCCATACCCCAGTGTTCGTTAGTATCGAAGTATAATTTTATTCTTTTATGCGACGCTTACGCGGCTTCGTGTAGCTGGAGGTAAGGCAGTGCGGGAGGGAATAGTGGCGTGATGTGATGTCAGTGTTGCGTCCACTGGTTAGGTCGGCCGGATACTCGTGCGCAAACGTTTTTAGATTTTCGTCAAACATGAGTGAGGGCAGTGGTGAAAGAAGACTTAGGTACTTATTTGTTACGCAACGTGTTAGAGAATTCTGAGAAGCTGTGGAGTAGCCATTTGTCTTGAACACGCATTTTTTTTCCTGCAAAAATTGTGCTAATTTTGAATCTGGTTCTTAAAGTGATCCTATATTATAAATTTATTTGTATTTTGTTTATTCCATATAAGATCTCATGTTCTTTATGTTTTACGATTTTTTTTTCGTTAAAGGTTTGTTTAGTTTGATGAGACTTTAGAATGAGCGTTATGAGAATCTTATCGCTTATTGTAAAGTCGCAATAAAACAAAAAATAGTGCCTATTTTTAGTTAAATTTATTAAAATATCAATTTTTTTATATAGAACCATATTGATGGTATCTAAATAAATAAAGAATACCATAATTTGACATAATTTTAATAATAACAATATTAGTAAAATATTGTTTTGTTTTGATATATGATATGCCCCAAAACAAAACAATATTTCCACCACATACTTGATGTAATATTTTATCACCACACTCCCGCCGGGCTACTCCTGCAATTTTCTATGATAGTTGAAACATCCATAGCTGTTGTGGCCATGATGTGATGTCATTTACCACAATCTGCCTTGTATACATAATTTTTTTTGCCCTTAATGGAATAATTTTACTAATAGGCTAGTTTCCACCATCAATAAATTGCAAATCTATTTGACCTCGATGTCACTACCGGCGTTATCGAGGACGATGCGTTTTGAGAGTGCGTTCCGTTTCACCAAAAACAAGCTACATAAAACAGTAAAATAAGTGATGTATTAGCATGTTTTTATGGGACAATACAAGGCATTTTTAATAAATAAAAAGAGTTTTCTATTTCATGTTATTCCCTATTCTAAGATGAGGACCACTTATCTCATTTAGATTAAATTCTCAAAATCAGATAAAGACCACAACAAGTTATTAACTATTTAAGGGTTCTGTTATCAACCATCTAAGTCAATCCTATGATACAATGCCTCTACTTTTCTTTTCTACCCTGTCGTCCATGGCAGTCACTTGGGCTAAGACGGCAGGGTGGCAGGGGGTGGAGCATAGTTTAGTAGGTTAAGCTCAGTTACCACTACAGTTACAAATAGTTTTTGTTTACATTAACCCAAGTGATTGTAAACTGGAATTTGGCTACACGGAACAAAAGGAACAAGGAGATTCTAAGGTAAAAGTTATATTCATATATTTTAAACTATAAAATACACACCTCAACACCCTGATGATCAACCACATTCCTCAAGGTGAACTCTGCCCTCAATCCAGCCCCTTTGCGTTCAATGCAAATACCAACAAATCTGGTAGTCTTACCCTGCGCATGTTGGTCAGCCACTGTTACTGCTATTATTGACCCTGGAGACAAGAACATAAATAATATTAAATAAGATAGAACATAGAAATATGAGTAGGGGAAGGCCAAAGAAACAATAGATGCTGTGTGAAAATTTTTGTCTAAAAGCTTAACTATTGCTAATTAATACTGCTTGTATTAAACCGCATCATAATTGCAAGGTTTAAAACCGTAAGCTTCAGAATAAAGATTATATTAAACATTTATAAAGATTCTTGGATTGTGCTTACCAACATAAAATTCTGGTATATCAATTTGTTTGCGCCTTTTCAGCATATCCACTCTCTCAAGCTTCTCACGCAGGCTGTTCCTCCATTTAGGGTTAGGGTCAGGAAGAAACTCCGGGTAAACATGCCTTAACGACAAGTTAGGGTTGCTGGCATTCACCCTTAACCGCGACATCGCTGGTCTTTCCCGCTTTTTCTCAACAGCAACTTCTTCCGCCTTTTCTGGCAACGTTGATAAGGGACGGCAATCTGTAACGGAATGTCAGAATAATATACTTTTGCGGTAAGACTTAAGAAAAGTTTGGAGATTCATATTTTCTAACCTCTTCGTAAGAACCATTTTGCTGCACCAAAAACTTCACTCGAAGATCTTCTAATAGTTAAAGCCATTGTATCCGTGGGTCTTGATATCGGCAAATCTGTTGTATGAAGGAGCTTAATTCAAATATAAATAAAACATTCCTTTCGCAATCCCGAAAAAAAACCCCGAGTAGTTTGACAGTTTATGCGTTATGTTTTTTCGCAGTTCATCGTGACATGATTTTGTTAGAACACAAATATTTTTGTCTTGTCATTTAAACCATGTGTAAAGTTATGAACAAATTGATAAAAATACATAATTGTTTAAAGTATTGACGCAATATTTTACATTCAATGCTAATAATCATTCCAATTTTCATCATCTCGACCCGACACAATAAAACGCGTTGTATCGAATCATTTACAGAGATTGTTATAGCTAGCTACTAATTTCTAATCGACGAATACGAATCGAATATAATCCAAATCTAAATAACTAAAAATTAATTAGAAATAACTAATTTCACTGTTACTATTTGTTGAAGACATACGACTCCCTTATTTGGAATGAATAGTCAATCGAAGATTACGCACCGCCTAAACGCATTCTAATTGCATGTCAAAACAAACGTCACGTACTCGTGTCAAACAAAACGAAAAATCGATTTGTCGCCCTATTTTCTACAAGTACAATTATTTTAAAACGGCTGTATACCTAATTTATGTCATCAATCATGCAGAAGGGTAACGATGACAATATTCCTTTAGCAGACGACGACCCTCAGGTGATAATTAACGACGAAATAGAAAACAATCATTTGGATCATGGTCGTTCAATGGACTCATTGCCGAGTTCATACACTGGAGGTTCCTCAAGCCCTGGCCTCAATGGGCCGCCAAGTTTCGAGCCAGACTCCGGAATTGATGAACAGGAAGAGAAAGCCCGACTAATATCACAGGTTTTGGAACTGCAGAACACTTTAGATGGTAAATATAATCAAAATACATTATTTTTAATAGATCTCCCGTTTCATTAGATTCACATAACAAAGAAATTTCTATAGCCATAATAAACAGCTGTGTTCCTGCTGTGAGGGCTGTTTCAAGGATTTATCTATTTGTACTTATTGTTGTGCTGCAGAGTAGTAATCATTGTTCTCACGTAAAAGGAAATGAATCATTCAATATGTCATTATCATCATCTTCCTTCATTTGTTCAATTCTATTTGGGGTCGCCGCAACACGTTTTCTTCTTCCAATTATCCCTGTCATGTCATGGCTTCATTTACTCCTTTCTCTATTTTATCTTAACGAAATAATATCAAAATCTTAATTAAATTACAGATCTGTCACAACGGGTAGACTCAGTCAAAGAAGAGAACTTAAAACTACGCTCAGAAAACCAAGTACTGGGACAGTACATAGAAAACTTAATGTCAGCGTCATCAGTTTTCCAGTCGACCACACCAAATGTTGTCAAGAAGTAAAACACAACAATAAGAGGCATGTCACACTATAATTTGTTTTGAGTGGAGCAGTGTGCATTGTCACAGCTATGCAAACAATGTGATCTCACCCTAAACAATGTAAACTTGATGTATACTTGAATTTAATGTGGCTGAAAGTCATACACAACTTTTACCTATTGTATTGTATTGTATTGTATAACGGGCTGGTGTCCGCAAGTCCACGTCAAAGCGCGTATTTTGCGTATGGGCTATAATCCACCACGCGGGCCCAGTGCGGATTGGTAGATGTCACATGTCGTCGAATTTTTGGTTCTAGGACATGCCGGTTTCCTCACGATGTTTTCCTTCACCGTTTTGAGAGCAGTGGTGATGAAATAAATTACACAAAGTAATGCGCCTGTTTGGGTTTGAACCCATGACTTACTGTTCGTAAGTCGGGGCCGCCACCACTGGGCCACCGCTGCTCTCAACTTTTACCTAAATATACTTTTTATAGGGACTACCATGTTCTGAAAAATCAAAGAGAATCTCAAAAAGTGCTGTTAAAAATGTATTTATCCAGTTTTTAATTATGCAACAGATTTTAGAGTACTTGCCTTTTTTTGCATAATTACACCTCACTGAAAAGGTTTTATGACTTTCAGCCTTAAGGTGAATGCTCCAACCAGCCCGCAAAATACAAATTTTCTTACGTTTTTTGTAATTTGCAGGCCAGTGCTAGGTTGTATAATGATTACAATATTAGTTGCGGCTGTAAGACTTATGTAGTTACAGAATTATAATCATCAAAATAATGACTTTGACCTTGAAAAAGTAATTCCTGCACCTTTAAGAGCTTGGAGGGTTGTATTGATAATTATAATTCTATAACTACATACGTCTTACAGTCGCGAGCAATATTTTAATCAACATACAACCTAGGCCTTCAAATTGCAAAAAAACGTAAGAAAATTTGAATTTCGCGGGCTACCCTGGAGCATCTACCTTAAATAATTACAAATGTAAAGCCCAGTAGGGCTATGTATCTCTGTTGGTGTTGACAGCTCGAAATGATAGTAACTGGGCTCAGTGCCCATCAATTAACTGTCAAAAGGCTAGTTTCTTATTATGTATGACCAGTCGCGATCAAATATGACGTCATTGATTGTCGTCGTGGCTGATAGTCACCGAAACCCATTTTGACAGACGCTTACGTATCGATACATACATTATTTCGATTATGTAAGCATATTGGACAACAAATTGATGACAACCGAGTTTGAAGTGGCTTTCGTGAAAGACGTTACACCGTACCCGAGCTATTATTCACCGTAAAGTGATATCCACTCAGTGCGATACGTAATACCAATATTATGACATGCTCGGTTGTCATCAAAGTTCGGTGTACAACCGAAGGTTGATAGTCACTGGATATCAGAAAGATACGTAATAGGCCTACAGATCATGACGGTGTTGGTTGAGTAAGTGGTCTAAAATACTCAAGCCAGTGGCAGGTTTTTGGCATTTTTTGTATAATAACTAAAAATACAGAAATATGATAAAATTGAAATTTCACTGGTGCACATAATGGACTACCTTCTATATTGCTTAAAATATATAACAAAGGGCTCATTCTAAAAATGCACTTCCTTTAAATGTCAAGTTGACAGCAAGGAGTTTGTGTCTAGAGAGGCTTAGCTTCAAAAGCATTGCTGTTATTTTGTTAGAGCACATAAAACTTAGTAAGTATAATAATATACCTATTATAAAATAGAAGACTTTCAAACATGATATTTAATAAACTCTTGCCTTTATATAAAAAAAAAACAAGAATTCAAATATTTATAAATAAAAAATCGAATGCAGTTATTAAGTTTTTTTTTTTTTTCTGCAGAGCTACACACATTCCATTTTATTCTTGAATTAATTTGGTATTATGATTTAGAGAAAATCTCTACAGGCTCTCTAAACGGAATTTTTAATGCACCATTTATAAATGAACTGTTTTAATTTTTAAGCATACGAGTATTAAAATTTTTAAATAACCTAATACATTTTTGTTTTAATTTTTTTCCTTTGTTAAAATCTCCCTCCTTTATAAGCAGTTCTGGAAAGAAATAGGGACTGTTCTTTCAACCACAGATATTATGTTAACTAACTCTGACATTATAAACCCTATGGTAATGGGAATAAAGGTTACTGCAGTGCAAAGTCAGAGGTTTTATGAATAAGGAAAGAATAGTTTACTTGCAGCCAAATGAGGCAATTATAGTTATAGCAGATATGGCAGGGTACAAAATAACCCTGAACTCTCCTTTTGGGCTTCGCCGCAGTCGGGTAATAAAGCTATTCTCATTATTTATTGTTAAGTGGGCCGCAACTAAATCGTATGAAACTGGGCCACTATGGTAATTTGCTAGTTTTCAGTAATATCTATAATAGGGCTAAATAATTTAACAGGGGGGGCTTCTGCAGTGGGCACTAGGCAGTGACTGATATTTTAGGCTACTACTAGCTGGCTAGAGGGAACAACCCATGCATGACTCATACAATCACGCCATTTTAACGAGACATCTCGGGGATGTCTCGCTGTGTCGCTAGCCTGAAGATACCGCCAAATATGAAATTGCGTCATTGTGCGTCAGACCATGCAAAAAATTGGCGCGGATTAGCTAGGGCGTTAGTGTTCTGCGGGATTAGCCGTGCGAATTTATGACTTGGCTGAGTCAGCGTCGTTTCTATACATGCATCCCGCATGCAAACAAACACGAAACCATCACGAAACAACGCTGTGGTTGCGTGAAGAATGCGTGACAACAACGTGACGTATAATATAGTGATGCCGCTTTTTACTCAATAACGAGTTTCTTGGAAATTTAAATATAACTGGAAATGTTTGTAGTGGGAAAAAAAATATTACTAGGTATGCCATGAATAGATGCTTTCTAAATGCGGATTTCCTGAATACAAAGCTAGTACAAAAAATATATCTTTTAACTTTTAGCCGTTATGGTGGATGCAACTACATACGTCTTACAGCCGTGAATCATATTCTAATCAACTTACAACCTAGCACTGGCCTGCAAATTGCAATTTGAATTTCAAAAATTTTAATTTCGCGGGCTACCCTGTAGCATCCACCCAGGTTATGCATTGGTGCATTCAATGGAAAAAGATATACTTTTTGATGAAAAGAACAAACTTTCATACTTTTCCTAACCGTTGCTGATGCTGAAGTTTTGATAAAAAATCTACAATGGTGTCAATTCTGTTGTGCACAAACTAAACTTAATTTAGGATATTGCTATATTTTTCTCTGTAACAAAACGAGAAAGAGACGGACGTAATTTTGAGCTGTCAAATTTAGTTGGAACTAATATTTCCATACAAATGAAGGGTGCACGTAAAAACATGTCGACTAAAAACACGGTTATGGGCAAGGCCTAGACTAGTTTGACATCTTTATCTTAGTTAATAGCTATAGCCGTTCTTTTCTTGCACTGCCTTATAATAAATAAAACTTTTTTTCAAAAACAAAAACCGGTTTTTGTTTTAGTAAAAAGGTTTTATTTTTCCATTTAATGGGGAAGGCTGGTCAAAGCTGATTGTAGATGGCGCGTCCATAGCTTAGACCCAATCTGACCAATGAGGTCAAACTATTTTGAAATATAAAATGACATTGACACATTATCAACCAATGACGGTGTTTGGTTCATGCGGTGCTAGCGCCATTAGTTCCACCAGTTGCCCATCCCAATGATGTTTCTTAAACAAATATTTGCTATGCGAACTACAATTTGAAGTAAGCCCAACAAAAGGTAACTGCTGTAAATCGTTGAGGAATTCCGTCGACTGTCTATGGTTTCCATCATCAGACCTCTAATGGCACATAGAACTCATATTGGTGCAAAGTTCTCATCAATAAAAATTAATTAAGTCCAAACACAAGGTAGCTAGGTACTGTAAAACGTTGAGGAGTTCTCTTGACTGTCCTTCGTCTTCATCATTAGACCCAGTCACAACCCATCTAGGTGTAAAGTTCTTATCAATACAAATTAGTCAAGCCCAAACACCAGGTAATTGCTGTAAATCGTTGAGGAGTTCCCTCGACTGTCTTTCGGCTCCGTCATCAGATTGACATACAGACCTGCATTAAATGGTAATGCTTTAAAATACTTAAGGCTGATGCTCCAGGGTAGCCCGCGAAATTCAAAAGTTCTGACGTTTTTTTTGCAATTTTCAGGCCAGTGCTAGGTTGTATGTTGATTAAAATATTATTCACGGCTATAAGACGTATGTAGTTGTAGAATTATTATCATCAAAATCACCAATACAACCCTCCATGTTCATAAAGGTGTAAGAAACAAAAAAAAAGCAGAAAAAGTAATTTCTACACCTTTATTAACTTGGAGGGTTGTATTGATGATTTTGATGATTATAATTCTGTAACTACATACGTCTTGCAGCCGCAAATAATATTGTAATCAACATTAACCCTACTACTGGCCTGCAAATTGCAAAAAACGTAAGAAAATTTGAATTTCGCGGGCAACCCTGGAGCATCCACCTTAATGAAAAATTAACAAACGCACTAGTCATCAGTACGATTTTCGAAGGTTCCCTTCGATTTCTCTGGGATGCCATCATCAGACCCTGGTTTCCTTATCATGGTACCACCCTTGGGATATTTTCTTTCCAACAAAAAGAGAATCATCTAAATTGGTTCATAAACGACGAAGTTATCCTCGAACACTCATAAAAAAAAAAACGGTCGAGTTGAGAAACCTCCTTTTAAATAAGTCTGTTATAAAGATAGCAATAGCGTAAATTAAGTTAGTTTGTGCACAACAGAATCGACACCAATAACCAGTTTGACCAACGGCAAAGCTCTTTGAATTGGACTCACTGAATTTTCCATGATGTAAATAACATAAAAGCTTACAAAAAAACAGAAAACTATAAATCACTGCATATTGACATGATCTTGTGTACTAGCCGACCATGAGATGTATTTATGTAATATAATAGGGAAAATTTTAACCACCGTATGGTATCACCGCTATTGCTTACTCTGTCTTTCATGAGTAATTCGTTCGTATTGATTATAATAGCTGTCTCTTTCTGAGTTGCTAGCACATCCAATCCAGTAGGAAAAGACTCAAAAGAGAAAAAGTTAGTCGTTGTTTGACAGTTGCTGTGTGAGCACTTGTATTTTGTATTGAAAATTGCGTAGAAATTCAAATATTTTACAATGCCGAAAAAACTAAAAGTAGTCGTGAAATCGTTGTATTCTCATGAGATCCGTAAAGATGTCAGCTTAGATTCTTTAAAGTCACTCAAGTTAGAGGATGCCTGGCCGTTTATCAGAGACGAAATTGAGATCGAAATCGGCAGTAGTCAGTTGGTGTGTATTCCTCATATAACCGAAGCGGAATTGTATAAAGTTACATCTCTGTTCGTTCCAAATGAGAAGGAAACAAACGGTAAAATGTTTACACCTCTCGGCGAGTTGGTGAAGAATGTAAATAGAGAGAAATCGAACTCCGATTATGTGCAATGGCTGGAGGAAGGTGACTTTCAAGAGGCGGACTTCAAGTTCCCGCATGAAAGCGTAAAGGTTAGTAGTGCATTTAATATCAAGGAACTTTCTTTTGTGTTACGAAATTGACGCTTTGTTCTACACCCAGAGATTGCGAAATCGAACCCAAATGTGACCTTGGTCCTTACCCTTTTTGATATCAAAAAATACGCACTTTGAGCGAGTCACTGAATTAAATTATTTCCTTAGATTTATATAATCACAAAATCCAACCTCTGAAGTCTGGATTCTATTGCAAATAACTTATTTTCTGGATGCATGTTTCAATGAATGATTCAGATTTCGTCACTTAACATTCTCACATCAAACCAGCTCCTTGGTCATCCTTACAATAAAAATATTTTACTTCCTAAAAACCTACCTAGGGTACCTACTGAAACATCAAAAAGTAGGTGCATGGTTTGAGTTTGTCTTTTCGTAGGGAGAAGAAACTCCATGGTCTCAATACTTTTTTTTTTTATAGCCAACATCGAGGTACAATAGAACATAAGTCTCAGGATTAACTACTTACAACCATTGAATAAATTAAGTCTTAAATTATGCAGCATTCATTCACCTAATGCCTGTCATGCATTATCCATTAGTTTAATAACTAAGGTCACTTTAATCTGCATTTGTTTGTACCTTTTTATCCTACTTGACTGCAGTATAATTAACACTGCAGTAATTACGTACAGACACTTGTTATGGAGTTGAATATGACATGTGTACTGTCAGCACATCAATTTTATACAACAATTCTGTCATTATTAGCTTGTTATCCTCATCATCAACTGCCTAGCCTTTTCCCAACTATGTTGGGGTCGGCTTCTAGTCTAACCGGATGCAGCTGAATACCTGTATTTTACATGGAGTGACTGCCTATCTGACCTCCACAACCCTGTTAGTACTGGGTAATGCCCCTTACCCCTTATTACATTATTAGCTTGTTATAAAAAAAAAAAGCAATGCTACCACAGCTTCTGTTGATCTCATTATGTAATTTTAAATTCTAGTATTGTTCTCAAGTGAGTGACATTTGTCTTTATTGAGAATAAAGATTCTTTAAACCTAAACCTATATTGTACCTATACAGGTGCTTTTCAGAATATTATGAATTTTCAATTGTTACCACCTATGTGTAGTGGACTGACTATGTGCAGTCTAGCACACTGTTGTTAATAGATTCAGATTGATTTAGATAAAATTAGAAGCCAATTAGCAACTTTTTATAGGAAGAGTTTCCATCCATGGTTCACTGTGACTAAATGAATATATACTACTACTACTATAACAGCCCATAACGTCCACTGCTGGACATAAGCCTCGCCCATGATGGGAGGAATTTGCCGTAATCTCCACGCTTGGCAGGCGGATTGGAGATCGCAGTGATAAAAGACTAACAGAAAACGCTGCTGAATATATAATAATAGGAAAATAAACCTTTAAAATTGTGGGATTACCCTAGGATTTTTAAAAATAACATTATGTTTTATAAATCATAGGCCCTAGGGTTTGTTTTCGGGTAGGTATAGGGTTACCCAACCCAAAAAGTCTGGTTACCATTGATGGTTTTATTATACAGATCTGCCCTTCATCTCAGACTATGGCAGTCAAATGCTTTGCTAAGTTGAGTAGTTGTTCTTGTTCAATCACTCATATATTTTCTTAGTCTTATGTGCATTCTGAACATCATTTTTCTGACTTTCATCTCTTCATTTGCGGCCTTCATACAGGGAGACCTGTGGATGTTCAGAGGTAAAATGCACCGGCTTCTGAAACAAATCCTTCATTCCCGTCAATGACAAGACCTAACAGCAGATTCCTTAGAAATATGTGGTCAACAACCTTTTTACTGTGGCTTCAATATAAATGGATTAAGAAACTGAAGCCATCAGCTATGTACACCAGTTCCCTATCTACGAGTATAGACATATTTATTGAGTATTCTTACTGGAACTATTATGTCTAAGTATGTGCTTACGTCAGTTGCTGTATGATTATGTCAAGTCAAGATGGACGATAAAATGATGATATTATAGTAAACAATTTGGGGAATTACTATTATCAATACTCTTCAATCACTTCATATTTTTTTGCTTATCAATTGTAGACTTTGATTGTATTGATAATCACTAGGTACCTAGTTCAAAAATATTTTTAGAATATGCACTCACCAAGGGTTTGATCACCCTTATGTCTTGAGAAATAAAGTTCAAGACTGGTCGACCATCAGTGAGCATGGTAGTACATTGTATTGTATTGTATAACGGGCTGGTGTCCGCAACACCACGTCAAGGCGCGATTTTGCGTACTATTCGATCCATCCCAATTCCCCGAGAAAGGCCAGCAGCGCGGCGCCCCAATGTTGCTCACTATCTCGCGGAGAGTACCTGGGTTACCAAAGTACTTTGCCCTGTATGTTGCAACCACTGGGTAGTCCAAAAGCACGTGGGCTGCTGTCTCGTCTTCCTCCATGCAGGCACGGCACAGGGGGCTGTCTGTGACTCCTAAGGCAAAGAGGTGTTTCTTAAAAGAGCCGTGTCCGGTTATGGCGGCTGTAACTGTGCGCAGCTGTAGTTTGGTCAACCGCAGCGCGCGTTTGGTGAAGCGGCCGTCGATAGCAGGCAGTGCTTCCTTGTCCTGGCTACACTCGCCGTGCTCCAGCCACAGTTTGTGGTGTTGTTCGCTAGTTCGTTTCCTTACCAGTGTGCGTAGGTATCCGAAGGGGAATGGTACGATAGGTTCAGGTCCCACAGCTGCCATGCTCGATCCCCTTCTAGCGAGTTCGTCCGCCGCATCATTGCCACGGGAATCGCTGTGTGTGTTATATTATTGAGATTACCGACCTTAGCCCAGAGTTCACTGTGTGGTTGTTCAGTGCTAGCAATACAGCAATGCTGTCTGAGAGTATACGAATTGGGTGGTCCACAACCTTCCTGGCTAAGATGGCAGATGCCGCCAGGAAAATAATAATAATAATAAAGGTTTGGCTATGTGAATGTTGAGATCCTCCGAGAAGACTCCAGCCCCAGTGCCCGTACCTGTTTTAGATCCATCCGTGAAGATCCGTAGTTCTGCAGGGTTTAATCCCTCGCAGCGGTGATCCTCATGGAGCTGGATTTTGTATTTCTTATCGAATACGAATTGTTTTGGTACCCGATCGTTTGTTGCTTTCGCCAGGGGGAACTCGAAGAATCTCTCCATTACTGCGGTGTGTTGTGTTTCACTTTCCCCGAAATGAGGATAGCGAGGTCTTCGGCGTACCCTATTGTGTAGAAGTGGTTCGCGTTGAGTTTCGTGATGACGTGATGAGGTAATTTATCACCAGTTTCCAAAGAAGCGGGGCTAGTAGTCGTGGTAAGTTGTCAGGTTTACGGAAAACAGCGGGCCCAGCCGTGTTCTGCTGGGCCAGGATCTTCCTTACCCTGTTTGCTTGTTGGCAGGATTTGATGTTGCCAAAGTATTTTCGCCATCCAGTGGAGCTCCTGTATCTGATGCATTTTTTGTAGCATTTTTTGGCCGCGTAGTACGCGTCCCAATCCCTATCAGCACAGGTATTCATGGCTCTGCTTAGGGCTGACCTTACCTTCCCGCGCTTGCGTTCCAGCTCCGCTCCCCACCATGGTTGCTGCCCTGGTGTTGTGGGCGGAACGGTCTCCGGGCAGGATGAATTGTAGCTGTCTAGCATAGATTTCGTGAGATGACTTACACGTTCGTCGATCTGCGGCGTGTCCTCGTAGGTCATCCCGTAGTTTGTTGACGCAAGTTTGGTTTCGAGGGTGCGTGTGTAATGGTAGTACATATATTTAAATGTTCAAGCTACAGCTGCCCAATGAGCTTTGAGTAGAATGCACCTAGACCTAATCCGTATAAGGACAATTTTTATGAACACAACAAAATTTTAAGCATATTGTTTAAAAATATCCACACCTGATAAAATATCCCAGAATCCTTGGCATTTATTTAAAGGTCACTGGGTTTTTCTAGTAGTACATACAAGTAATAGGCAAATAACGCAACGCGCCATAGCCATAGTAATCAGTAATTCACAAGGCGTAAAATGTTATACGTCCCCGGAGTATTGGATTTAACGGTCCCGCAAACTTTGATTAGCTTTTTTCAGTACTTAACTAAAAATACGACTTTTTTATAATTCTGTAGCCTGTAGCTAAGTCTTTATTTGCCAATATCTGAATTCTGCCTAGTTTCGTATCTATGATGCACCATCATCCATGACATCCATGTTTACCCCGACCGACGGTATTCTTTAGTCTTCGAGAATGTAACGTTTGCTGTTCCTTTAATAAAAATTAAAAAAATAGGTCTATCTCAGTCACTCTTTCGACTTAATACCTCACAGCGTCTCCTATCCTGGAACGGTTAATGTAAGTGTTTTATTATGGGTACCTATCCAAAAATATGTTTGTATACTTATTATAAAATTGCCGTTTAAGGTCTACGAATCTTTTTCCTCATCAGTTTCCACTAAACGTGACATAGAGCTGTGCCAAGTGTAAACTCAATTAGTGCTGCCATGCATTCGGGTCGTAATAAACGTCTTTTCAAACACCTATTTCTTCTCAGTCAGTTCCACTCTTCCATCTCATTTGAAGAATAGGCAGTTTTAAAAAAGAAAATTAGAATGGGTAAAATCCTCTGCAGTAGTTACTACTAGTAAGGGCTGCTGCAAAGTCCATTGTGTCCAAAATACCTGGCCAAATTGCTGTCCCGCGGCAGAGCAAGTGGGTCAAAGGATAGAGACATTGATCAGCATTCAGCATGGCACCCCATTAGGTATGGGCGCATCTTCGCATTATATGAAATTCCCGCAATATATTCCTACATCATAATTCAGAAAACAATCTGAATAGGCATTCAGATCGTTGATCGTCCTGACCTAATTCCGTCCGACGCAGAACGATTGCACAATTTTGCGAGTACGTACGTGAGGATAGTCAGTCAGCCCTCTACTAACATTACTTCTAAACCCTATCATTAACCGAATCTAAATTGTCTGTGATTAGTCGTTTCTCTTGAGTGTAGGCTACACTTATGGGTAGGTAACGACTAAGATCTGGCTTCAAGAAGCTCTACCGATAAATTCCGAAAAATTGGTCTATTTATAAGGGTTACTACGCTACCATCTTCCTTCCAGGGCAAATAGTTTAGCATGGTTGACGGTATCAGGCATGGACTATTCTTTAATTGCGAGTTGCGGCGAAACGACAACGAAGAAAAAAGTAACCTGTTACGTTAACTTACGTTAGAGTTAGAACTACTAACAGTAAAAAATGGTTACGAATCAATTCGTTGGAATACTTGTTGCTTCAGTTTTTGTATCGTTGGTTGATTGGCTTGATTTCCACTCAGGCTCTTTGTACGATGCAAACTAGATAACCGTAGGCTCATAATTTTATCATCATGTCGTCCAAATAATTGCTGGAAATAGGCTTCCCTGATATATTTTTAGAACAGAGCCTCGCATATTCTTACCTACCTCAGTCTTGCAAATTCTTACGCAAACAGGGAATGAGTTACTATCACATAAATTAGAACTTCCGCCATTGGTTGCTACTGTGTCAGAAACAATATTAGAGCTATACAATGTTTCAATGCATTACCTAAAGTTTTCCATACTTACAAGCAAAGGTACCTCTTAATCTTATCTATATTTTGTTTGCATTTCAACCGATAAAGGTTTAAATTCTGTTTCGTTAGTGATTTATATTATCATCCGATGTTATTGATACCTATCAAACAATCTATGTTTCCAAATTCATCACTCTTAGTGTTTAGCTGGAAAATCCCTCAGATGAAGAAAATATGTGCAATGCCAATAAAAATACTTTATTTACCCTGCTTCCTAAAATATCTGTTTCGAGAATTCTTTTTAAACTCCTGTGATTTTGAATTCCGGCAATTTCACGTATTTTAAATGCACTTCCAGGCATGCACCAAAATGGTTGCTATAAAATCCCTAATTAGCTTTCAGCAGTTGCGGATTTTACTGTCTCTTTCAGAAAGTATTTCATTTGCTTTAAGGCTGATGCTCCAGGGTAGCCCGCGAAATTCAAATTTTCTTACGTTTTTTGCAATTTTCAGGCCAGTGCTAGGTTGTATGTTGATTAAAATATTATTCGCGGCTGTAAGACGTATGTAGTTATAGAATTATTATCATCAAAATCATCAATACAACCCTTCAAGTTCATAAGGCTACCCTGGAGCATCCACCTTTCGTGATAAAAAAAAACGAACAAAAGAGCCAGCACCATCGTTCCATGATCCCATTAGACTTGATGAAAAAAAAACTGTTATACTGCTGTCGCATCGGTCAATGCCCTGTTGCAAGATGCTTCGACTGACGAGCATCGTTGTAATTCACACCTGAGTAACCGAAACGAGAATACACAGAGATAAATAAACCCAACACACTGGAAACAACACTTATTGGAGTATGTTTAGACATACACCATGTGTTGTAGTAATAGATATAATAATAATAGGTATAACTATTCTTCCTTAACAAATTCTCGAAAGTCTGTTTCAGTTATTCAGTCAGTACCACATTTTCTAAGTATTTCGGTAGATAACTGAAGATGAACACAACAGAAAGGTTCTTAAAGAGAAAACGTACACCACGTGTTTCAGTAATAAATACAATATACTCTTTAGAAAATCTCGAAATTTTGTACCTATACTCACATTTTCATGATTTTCAAAGAGTTGCGGTAGATAGATGAAGATTTAACAAAACACAAAGATTCTGAAAGCAAAACATTTGCAAATGAAGGTAGTGAAACTATTATTTAGATGGGTCAGAATTTCAGGGACGCTGGATGACGCAATTGTTGTAATCGCTAAGCCCATATCTGCAATAACCTTGTGCATTGTTCTCCCATAGCTTATAACAACGATAATGGCGATATTTACTACCTATAAAATATGCTCAACTAGTAATTTTATTTACAGATCACGCTGCAAGATGAGGCCATCAAGAACAAAGTTAGAGTAATCATGATAAACTTTTCTAGAACGTCTGTACCCAAAGACAAGGATTTCGTTAACAATATCTACTTGAACGTTGAAAATAACAAAGGTATGGGTAATTTAAAGACTTATGTCGTCGTCGTCGTCTTACGTGTCCGTATTGTATTCTATTGATTGTATTTATCTTATTTGCGTTGCTTATCAGACTTTTATAAAAAAAAAAACAAAAACAACTAAACAAACGGGCCACATGGTTCCGCTTATCATTATTGTTGTGCAACATATTATGATAATAATATTAGCATTAGAAACGTAACGCGGCTGTTCAAATTGGGAATCTTAGACTTTGTTGGCGTCAAATATTGTGTAGGTCTAAGTACTTTTTTATTTTTCGCTTTCATAAGTGTGGAACAGGTGGCCTACCATGACGTCTTAAAGCAGGATCGTTTTAATCTTGTTCCAGTGTGGGTAAGAAACGGATCTATAGAGGATGTCTAGCGCCATCTCTTTCCCACACTGGAACAAGATTAAAACGATCCTGCTTTAAAATGTCATGGTAGGCCACCTGATAAGTGTAGATAAAACACTTCAGAAGTGTGATTTGTGTAAGGAATGACATGAAACAGAAAGGAGTAAATGATGCCGTGACAGGAGAGAATGGAAGAAGAAAACGTGTTGCGCCGACCCCAAATGGAATGGGTAAAGAGCAGGAAGATGATGATAAGCGTGGAGCTCTCTACCAGTCTTTGTATTACCAATTATCTGGTCAGCCTAAGAAACAAACGCGAACAGATTATCTCTGGTCACGCCCGTTCCATCGTAGACCTTATTCCATCGCTTTCCATAAAGCCAGATTGAGGTCAAAAGCAGGCCCATTAAATAAAAAAACCCTTTTGTAATGTTTCAGCTCTGAAAGGCAAGAAATCAGTATACATGATCACAAGTGTACTCATGGCAAAGACCATCGAGTTCAGAGTAACAAGAGGAACTTCCTCCAGGATATTCCATCTTGGAACCGCTTCACCCCTCGTCTTTGGCCTGGAAGAATTTCTGATTGGAGATGATGGAAAACTTATTGCCAAGGTAAGACTATTTTAATGACGTGGTATCTTAAGTTTCAAAGGAAATAACGCTTCAATTTGTATAGGTGTTTTTGCAGTTGCAGAATTGACTAAAGTTCTTACGGAATCATAAGTGCGTGCAATAATAGTTTCTAATGACATTCGATCGATAGTTCTGCCTCTATGTTTACTATGTATTCCCAAAGATCAAAACCAAAAGAGCCCTTATCAACTTCATAGATGATTGTGATAAAAGATCACCTGCTTCATCTTAGCTGTAAAAACCCCTTGAAAGTATCATCAAAACAAGCACTTTTGTTAGTGAAGTAAACAAGCTGGCGCTGCTACAAGGCCGTATAGCCCGAGTACCATGGAATGGAGGAACCAGTTGGACTCGCTTTGAATAATGAGCAGCGAGCGCATTGTTTTGTCTTCAGAGTAGTTTTACGACAGGTAGTTTAGGTGTTCGTTTTCTTTGATGACGTGGTCTAGCTTATGGGATTAAAGATCGAAAGTTCCAGACTCGAGTTTACAAATCTCTGTGATAAATTCAATTCTGTTTGAAATTCTTAAGCCTATGTTTGAGCATGTTAAGTGCATGGTCAGTAGCAACAGAATTTAAACAGTAACTCCGAAAATAGTTCGCGCCGTCAGACTGCAGAAGCATATCGCAAAATCAAAACCGATTATTGATAATGTTAACAATCACATGATTGTCAATTTCCTCTTGTAACTTTGCAAATTGCAATTTATGGAGAAAACCCTTGAAACAGATAACGTTACGGGGAAAACAAGTCTGGTGAATCACCTACTAGGTGTGATACCATTCTGAAAATGACACATTGTTTGATTTTCTTGCCTTATCGCGACCATTTACCAATAATACGGTAATGTGGTTACGTGGTCTCATTGTCATGATGAATGCTGCTTGTGATAATTATGTTGATTTTCCATTGGCGGCACTTCAGTATGACAGAGTTGCTGTTAGAAAACGTTTTGACTATAAATTGTTTTTGTACATGAAAAAGTTTAGTTAAATGGCGTTAAAACGCTGCATTTGAAGGAATTTCAAGGAATTAGTCTAATTTACCGAGTTTGTATTAAACGCAATATTTGGAAACACCGCCAAGTCGAACAAGGAGTTAAATTGGCTTTTTAAAGAACCTTTTCAGAGGACTAATCAAGTTTGAACGCGATTCATTTTTAGGTTTATATAACCAAAGAGTGTTTGCTTAATGAATTAATTTTCTTCTGAATCAATTATCTTTCAATCTCAAACCAAATCCCAGTGATCATGATTCGATTCTACGATCGTTTAAAAATTTTAAAATTGACCTTAGTAATTTACTTTGGTCAAGAATTTATTATAATATTTTTACTAAGGCATTTATTTGCTGCTTTTGTTGCTTATTGCAGGTGTTTATCGTTTGCACGGTTTCTATACATTCCCCGTTCTAAATCACTCACATAGTGCATGATATAGTCATGATAGCAAGCCTACCAGCCGCTGTATTTACAAACGCTTCGATTCGATTTGATTTCGATTTGGAAAATCGGTATGTCTATCTCGCTCGCTTTCGTATTGCCAAAAAAAGATAGACATACGACTAGTCGAACCGAAATCGAAGCGTTTGTGAATACGGGGGCTGTTAGGCTTGCTATAATGACTATATCATGCACTATGTGAGTGATCCATAAGCTCGTTAGTCGTTACGTTAACACCACCACCGCGCGTGGCCTCGAGTAAAACACCCAACTAGCGGCACAAAAATAGTTTGTTGTATTAAATTTAAAATTTCACACAATATCATAAGTATGTATATTTGAACTTGAACCTATGGATTCAACCCAACTTCACTCGTATTTATAATAATAAGTATGGTTAAAAAAGCTAATCCTATTACATAGGTACTATAGCAGAATTCAACAAAAATCTTATAGACGGAGAAAATCTGGTTACCTGGTAAACTTTTTAGCTTAGAATATTTGTGTGAATATAATAATAAAGGCCTTCCCTCTCATAGAGAGGAGGCCTGTGTCCGACCCAGCAGTGGGAACATTAATAGGCTGATGATGATGAATAAGAAAGGTGACCTTACTACCAACTGATTGACACGTATTCTGATTAGACAATGCGTTTTGGAGTCTTCAGGGTCTTATATTATACTTGGTCCTACGTTTCTTACATGGACCCAGTTACTAAGCCTGTTAGGTTCGAAATTAAAATGCTCTAAGTGTTATTTGCGCATAATACCTTTGTGTGTTTGCTGGTAAGAGTCTACATTCAGCTGGACTTTAAGGCAATCCCCAGCTTGAGAAAAGGCTAGGTAAAACATCATTACGTCGTCCATTCAATTAGAATCGATTGAAACTGTGAAACGTTTATGACACGGTAGAAGCCTTTTCGACTTATCATTATCCGATATAACAGTTTGGCTCCGAGTAAAACCTGACCCAGATACAGCAAATACGATAAGTGACGTCACTATGCGGCCGACATGCGGTCTGCCTCTCAGGGTAACTGTGTCAAAGTTGACGTTATGTTTGTGTGTGTGAAATATTCGACCAACGCGTTCGTATATTCTTACGAACTGAAGTTATTGCTATATTTTGCCATCCATCTTAGGCCAACTTTTAGATTTTTGTGGGAGTTTTGGTCTTACCTTTCTGCTAGTAACAAACTTGTAGTGCCTTTCAGTTCTGTTTACATAATCATCAGGAAAAACGAATTTGGAACAAAAAACAAATCACGCTCTTGACTCAATGACCTTAAAGCTACTATTGTGTGATTTTCCGCATAATCAACTAGTGTTGAAACAGCATCGGTGTTATCTCTAGCTAAACTATCGATTCGTATCCTGCATAGATAGGTAGTGCAGGTTCTTTTAATGCAATCACTTCAATATAATTATATCTCGAAGTCTGCATTGTTTCACGTAGTTCAGACTAAACATACTTTAGTCTATAAACATAGCGTTAGTATTGTTATATGAATTGCTCTAATGCACTTCAAAGATGATTCAAATATAAATACCACTATGAAAGGTATAATAAAGATATTTCCCGCTTCAATGTACGTCTGTTTCCTTTCAGATGTCTGTACCAATGCCTGGATTAAACTGAATCGTAAGTGGCGTGAAGCATAAAGTCTTAAATAAGAATGAAAATGTTATAACCTTCCATTGTGGATTGTTTTAATAACTTCTCATAGAGTAGATTTATCGAAATCATAATTCTGTGAGTTTCGCTCATTGTAACTAAATATTTATTGATGATTTATAAGTTTCTAGTAAACATTGTTGTTGGGCATTCTTCCATTAAGATCAAGCAATTCATCTTTAACAGAATTGTGTTTATGTCTTACTTAAAATGCAGTTACGCCTTGCCATGTCTAGTCATTACATCACATAATGTTGTTTCAGTGCTTTAGATATGGCTTTAGAGGGGTTGTGTAAATCACCCTTAGTATAATTTGCATTGATCTCATTGAAAACGCTAATACCAACCGACACGAGTCTGTTCCGATCCAAGATATTCTTATTTATGAATGTCTGCAAATCGTCTAAACCTAATTTGTGTTTCACATTGAAGCCAGTACTAGTACAGTACTGTTGGCATAACGCCCACGGGTTGACGACTTAACTCCAAAAAATTACCTGGCATCAAATATTTTAACGTTTAGTAGCTTGCCAAGATTATTAATTATATTATGAGAAGTAATATTTCTTTTGGCAATAATGATTTCCTTTTCTAAGCTTATTATTTACGATTTTCTCAGTATGGTCTGACGTAGAGTTTTGCCAATGGACTGCCGCTAAATATTGCACAATTCTTGGCTGCTAGCGTTTAAGGAAGCCTATTATATCGATTGTTGCGTTGTTGGATACTTATTGAAACTTTTTTCTTGTATTCCTTAGTGTAGTTGAATTGAATCGAGAGACTTTTCATAAAAGGTGAAATTGTAAGATTACGTTTTGTAAGTATAATTTATGGTACTTATAGCACTTGTAATAAAAACAGTAGCTATAGACAATCCATGTAAGATAAACGACTTAATTGCAACAGATAAACAACACTTAAGTGTAGGATTACGTTATCCCGAGACACTTGCTACTGGAAATTTTCTATTATCAAATTCTAATCCTGCTGCATTATTTTTCGAATTCAGTGTTATTTATGACGATAAGTCATTAAGCGGAAATGCGGCACTTTGTACTCTTTAATGATGGCAAGAGGCTCTTTCTTTAACTTACTCTCCGCGATTTCTAATACTATCGTGGAAATATCAATCATCATTGTGCTGTCATTGACAACAACACTGGCTTTCTGCTTGTCTGTTTTCTCATTTTCTGTCATACAATTTATTTCAACAGGCATTCATTCATACAAGTTTTCATCTCCAACAGTTTCGTAACATCTTACTATTCATAATTTTACAAGCTCTTGCCCTTGAGACGAGTACCGAGTGTTACATCTGTTACGTTTTTTGTCGTAGAGTTCTTTGCTCTCTTTTCTTTCATGGTAACAGGTTTTATTTGTGGACGCAAGCTGCGAAGAAGGTGACCAAGGCGCAAGGTGGCGAAGGAGGTATTATTATAAGTATGACGGTTACGGTAAAAAAATGCAAAAACGCAGGTGATCTACCTGTTTTTGCCAAAGATACTTTTGACTGCACAAGCGCACGTGAATATTTTGTCTTAATAACTTCCACTGAACTCTATCGACGCCATGATGAAACAAACACTGATACCTATTTTCTATAAAATTTCCTGCTATCAAGCTTTCAGAATTGTTCCACTTGTTTCGAGCGAGTTATCAGTATAAGATAAGCTCGTTTAATTTCGTTTCAGTTAAAAGCTTTCACTCTTTTACCAATTGTTACCAAGGTTTTATTTCAATAATATTATTGCGAAATGGTCTCGAAGGAATTGATATGTAGCATGGAAGTATGTAGTAGAAAATATACACTTTCGAATTAAACCAGTTCTTAATGAATAACAAAATGACACTAAAAGAAAGAGGCGACGAGAACAATCTGGAAGAAGTTATAAAACGCTTGGTTATGGTGAATAATGGTGATGCCTATAAAAGCGTTAAAACGAGCAGTCCTAAAAGGTGAGAGATGCCTAATAGCCTACAAGGCCACGCTTGTCAAAAAGCCTCTAGACTAGCCACACTAGTAAGCCTTCAAGAAAGTTTTAAAATGTGCATAGTTCTGGTAGCAAAAAAATGCCACAGGACTGGCAGTGGCTATATATCCTTACCTATTTTGTTTTATGCCACGCGGAGCACACAACGAACATGGCAAATCAACAATTGCGTTTGCGTCTTTCGCGTCGTCGTCTTTTCGTATAATGATCGAATTATCGCTTACTCGGAAGTGCAGTTCTATTTCGATCTTTAATGTTGTGAGCCCGCCAGCGCAGACGCACGTGTTAAAATACTAATTAACGAAGCGAAACCTTTGGATATTGCTGTACGTGGTGATAGAATTGTACTAAAATCCTGGATTGGAAATTACCTTAAAAATATATGCAGATGAGGCCAAATAGGTACATAAAATCAGAAAACGGTGAATGTTTTACTCTTTCTGAAAAATTTTGAGAGGATCATATTCAGCAGACGAATTGTATGCTGAAGATGAGCTTCAGAGGTTCGCTCTCGGTTCCACGCATACATAGTCAATCAGTCTCTAAAGTTCCCACGGAAGACATAGTCCCCCTATCTGTGAGATTGGGCGATAATCCACCACGCGGGCCCAGTGGGGGTTGGTGGTGGTCATCTGCAGGGGTGATTGGAGAGCATGCAATGGTTTGTACCAAGCATCGTTATTGGTTGAAGATCTGTCAATGTCATTTTAAATTTCAAAATAGCTTGTCCTCATTGGACAGATTGGGACTTTGGGACTAAGCTATGGACACGCCATCTACAATCAGCTTTGACCAGCATTCCCCATTGTGTCCCCGCAACCCAGCCGGAAGTGACGCGGAGGAACACCTTGTGGTTTAGTCAGTAGGAGACTGACAGACCTGTCATTGAGGATTTCCAGATGAAAAAAAAATGGTGGTGGACATAATACAAGATTAAAATTGTCTTTGCAACAATGAAATTAAGTTTTGGCCTAATGACTGTTCTATAAATAATCTCCTACTAGTTTTATCACCACAACAAGACATGTATTTTTTTTATTACTTACAGAGAGGTGTGTCTTGATAGAAAAGCATTGATTGGCTAATTGCCATGCTGTATGTAACTGTCAACATGTATTGAATTTAATGACCAACATCAATTAGCAATTTTGGCCGACTCGTTTGATTTAAATATAAAATCGTGCCGAAAACAATAAATGAATATGCTTTGATCATCAATATTTATGTAGATAATGGCGGTCCTAGGGGCCAGCAATACGGCAAGCCCATAAGGCAAGCAGACTGTTTAGGAACTCTTATCATAAAGGGTAGTTGGTTATAAGGGCAAACCGAGCTTGTAGGCTAGTGTGAAAGTGCTGCCACTAGCTCAATATATTTATATTAATTTGTTTGCATTTCTTTGTTTTACGTATCAAGTATTCATGTAATGTGTAGTACGAGTATATCACGTGTTTGAATCATTTATGTTGCTATTTCCGTATTTTTGTTATTCGTTGTTCTACTTAGATTTTTAATTTATGTAAGTAATAATCAATTCATGCCTACTTGATTGTAATGCGTAGTCATTACTCATCAAAATACTATCTCAAATCCCAATCTTAAAGATTTCGTTGTACGAAAACATTATATTGATGTAATGTTCCAAGTCTGATACGAAAAAATCGATGAAGTTAAAATCAGCTGCCGTCGAAGCTCTAGCAATTACGTTTTGAGTTGTACCTTCACCTCGCCTGAAACCTTGATCGTGTGCCTATGTTCCGATATATCGATTTTTCTTGTTGCCTACCTAGCTAACGGAAAGGTAACACAGTACAAATTGATATCGACCGTCTAATGAAGACTGCCGAGTGTCTAGGCATGCGCAAAAAGTTACATTCCATACTGGTTAATAGCCTTTGCTTCAGTCAGATTTAAGAGTTCTTCTTGCGTAGTCCCTGGATATAGGATTTGAGACTTTACTAAGGCTTTTGATTACCTTAAGCTCTACAGTTTATGATAATAATAAACGAAGCTAATTCCAGTAATGATACAACCTTTTGCCTTATAAGACCATGATTTTACAATAATAAAGGAAAATCATCTTTAAATTACTGGAAAAACTACTCATCAGGTGTGACTATTGTGCATTTTAAAGTTGCTAGAAAAACCCAGACTTCTAACTTAAATACCAAGACAGGACGTGAACTGCAAATTAATTTCGATTTTCGACGCATTTTGTTAATAAATTGGAAACTCATCGTTAATCGACCAGTCACGATTATCGTTTGTTATTCCTAAATGTATTAGCGTTTTGTTTTATCAACATTCTCCATGCTACTGGTAATCTGGTTTTTCACCGACGTTGTCACTTGCATGCAAATGATAACATTTCTTTGTTTACTTCTAATCTGCAGGAGATTTCTTATAGCAAACTGCAGAAATACTTGTTAAAACGTTGATTGAAAAGTTGCATATATTTGTTCTACATATGTTATTGACACCAAAAGTTACAGTGTACATATTTAGTTTTTCAAAATTCAATTGCACAAGAAAATAGTTCACACAGATTCAGTGCAGAATTCTTGTGTTCCAATCTGTCGCAATCAGAATGGTTCAATGTTTTGACATAAGATCCAATGTTTTGAACGATTCGCTTCGGTATTGTTTACAAACCATTCATTGAATTCTCCGTTATCGCTTGGACGAACAATATTGAAAACAATCTACAAAAAGTGATAGGTTCCACCGAGATTTGAACTCGGATCGCTGGATTCAAAGTCCAGAGTGCTAACCATTACACCATGGAACCGGACGAAAGAGGTTCCGATTTTTGCAGACTCTTTCGTGAAATGAAAGGCCGTATCTAACTTTCGAACAATGTTGCTTGTTAATGAATTATTCGTGATATTATGAAAGTCATCCGTGCTTAGAACGTTACTTACCTATTCGTTGCTGATTCATACACATTTGTTGATGATTTTCTTGGACAAATGGAAAATTACGTCCTAGTTATTTCTGATCTGTTATTTCAACTTGAAGGATTTTGTGTTTTATCATAAATTTCAATAAGTTGTGCAAGCGGTTTATCACTTGAGCTAGGCCAATGGATGGGCCGACCTCGAAACCTCAGGTGGTGTAGCGGTGTAGGTAATGATTTTTTATTATTAAGTCATGTAGTCAGGGACTCGATTGATAAGGCAAATTCATTATCAAACTATGAACATATGTAGATCTTACATAATTTCAAATCACAAGTTCTATCTTTTAAAGTTAGTTGTATGCATGGAATTAATAAATAGGTACCTAAGTACCTACTAGGTCGTATGACATGACTACGTAACTAATAAAAAATGACTGAAAATTTATGTCAACCTCTCTGACTGTTCTTACAGGCTACAGCCCCTTAATTTATTCTTCTTCATGTGGTTAGACTTGTCGATTCAGACCTAACCATAAAACAACATAACGGATTTACCTAATAATCCTTGGATCTAAGTTATGAAACTGAATTCGTCTAAAAACTTGTACCGAAATACAACTAGGAATCTGCGCGCCTCACGTGCTGCGGAAGTCAAGCCAGTCGGTTGCCGGTTGCCGGATGCATGCTGTCGGCTGCCTCGGCTTTCGCTTCGATTCGCTCGGCTGCGATCGGCTCTTCCCGCGCGTTGCCGCCGTAGCTTGGCCGCCATTTTGGTTTAGACTCTTACAAGTTGTGCACCGTGTTAGATTCACGTAATGGATGTCGATGAAAAACTTATTTCTTTAGTAAAAAAACATGAATGTCTTTATAACATTAATTTGCGTACATACAGTGACAAAAACAGCAAACAACACGCTTGGGACGAAATAAGCAACGAAATGGGAATTTCAAGTAAGATCATTTATTTATTTTAAAATTTTGTTACTTACATAGAAAATTGTAATAGCTTGATACACTTAATTCAAAATCGATCAGAATCAATTCTTCTTCTTCGTCGTGTCGATGATTTCCCTTTTTTTAAATTAAATTAGTTTAATAATCGATTTACTTATCGTTTTAATTGCTATTTTGCTATCAAATGCGCCATTCACGCTTCTGAACTTACGCTATTATTACCTACTCATTTTAAAAAGCCCTGTTTTGTATCTTTTCAGTTCAGGAGTGTATAATTAAATGGAGGCGACTTAGGGATAACTTCAGGAAAGCTTTAAAAACCCGGGAAAAAAGTGGATCTGCTGCTGCCAAACGGCGTCCCCTTAAGTTCGAATGGGAACTAGAATTTGTTAAACCTTTTGTAAAATACTACGATGATCTACTAATGAATTCGTATATGACGGTTAATTCTGAAAATACAGCGACCACCGAAGCAGCTGATAGTTTTCTAAACCAAGAAATGCGCTCTGACGACTTGGCACAAGATTTCGGTGACATTACTTCAGCGCCTCCCTATCATATCGATAACATTGACCCTCCTGTCGAATTGGCTTCAAATCCTGTGTCAAAAACTTCTTCAACACCAACCGTTGAGGATATTCTACAAAACTACCTAGAGGCTAAGGCAACAAAAGAAAAGGATCCCATAGACGCATTTTTCTTGGCAATGGCTGCTAGTGTGAAAAGACTCCCACAGAGACTGCAGTTGCAAGTGAAACAGAATGTGTTCAATGCCGTTACTGATGCAGAATTAAAGGTGCTGAACCAAGGACAAGCCTAACCTGACCTAACCTAACCGCGCTCCGATATAAATGTGCACAATCCCTAAGTTTTCGGATATTGTTAATTTATATAATAAGTGAAGCTATATTATATAATAAAGTACTTACCTACCAATAACATAAAATTTTATTGAAATTACCTACCTTAAACATCACCCAGTGCCTTGTCTTTTCTCCCTAAAGGTACCTTGTGGAGAGTCATTATGACAAGCATATAGGTAAAGCCGCAGTTACTTAAATTACAAATTTACAACCCACGTGAATTTAGTTTCGCTTTGTTAGAATATGTAAGTTGTAACGACGACGAAATTGTCCGATGCGCTGCGTCATTTCTCTGTATCTGAACTGTTCTGAAAAATCCAAGACTAGGATCTTGAAAACTTATATCTAAGTAGATCTAATTTTAATAAAACATGATCTCATTCTTCCGACACAATACATAATCCGAATTTGAATATTTGCCAAACCCTTGAAATTCAAGATTCGAAACACGCGCATCCACCGATTACTGTCTCAATAAAGTTTTTTTTTTTCATTTCTTTACAGGAACCCGTGACGATCAAGTCCAAGTCTCTTCTCTGGCAAAAGGTATGCCCGTCTGACCACCTCTACATCCCGAGCAAGCAAGGCGCAGCATGCAAAGTGTAGGTTATCTATAATTCTCTATGGAGCACGCTTGGACCCCTACATGATACCAAGAAGTCTTTATGTATGGTAGAACAACACCTCTTAAGTACCTATTGCACCAAATCACCAGCTTTTAAATCAAACGCCCTGCAGATCGGCTACAAAATTGATGAATTCATATCTAAATGATTTTGAGGTTGAGGTCAAACTCTTTAACAACACTAAAGTTGCCTGGCAAAAGAATCTATGGGTAGCCTGAACTTGGCATAATTGATTATGCATCAAGGCTTTTAGGGTGATGCTGGCAAATCACGCCTAATTTTACATCTACACTAGTCTAGAGGTAAAGAGCAATTTTTTTTTTCGTAAGGGCAAAATGTACTGATAAGCAAGGAAGGAATGTCTACGCTTCAAAAAGTTATCAGAAATATTAATTTTGAAGAGAATAATTATGTACTTAATTTTTCGATTTGTATATTGATTAGGATTGCATGTGACGGTTAAATGATAAGTGTGTTTAATTTAAGGTCAATGTTTAACATTATCTAAATATTTAGGATTATTCACCGACTTACGCGATTCACCGCCAGTTTCATGCGTAAATTAGAAAACATAATAATAGAGTATTAGAACAAATTCACTTTAGGCCTGTGTGCATCTATAAAACATCATTCACATTTTCAAACGATTGACAGAAAAATAACGTTTGAAAGGTTAGCGCTAAACTTTTTTGTGATTCGTGTTGCAAACGGGCCCCTAAGGCAGGCCTGAGGGCTAATTCACGTAATTTTATGACGCGCCGATGAAGTTGTAGTGCAGTTGCAGTTAAGTTCAAGTTCGAGTGATAAACGGTATTCTTGAAATCTTTGAACTGCGCGTAAGCTGCGCGTGAACTGCACGTCACGAGAAAAATTTTATTTTATTTTATTGCATTTTCTTACTTAGTAGAATATCGATCATGTTGCGTTCCGAAGCACGCACCAAAGACTCGCAACAGTAGAATAGTTATTGCGCTCGCATGACGCGAACTTGACGCGAGCCTGTCTGACAGCGGTAGAGAATACGGAAAGCGTTGTTTTGATCGAAACTTAACTGCAACTGCACTGCAACAGCACTTCTTTAATTACGTGAATTAGCCTACTGAACATTTATTTAAATGAAGAACAAGAGTCTAGGGTTGCCACCCGTACTATATTATCTAATATCGTACTATATTTTTATCCCTAATTCTACTGTCGCGTTTTTTTAATTAACTGTGACTGGAAGTCTGGAACGTACCCGCAACACTGCACGGGGAATTTCAGGACGAAACGCATGCGCGGCAACAAAACGTCAACTGTTAATGATTTGTATTCAGAAATTATTAATGTAAATGAAGTTATTTCAAAAATAAGCAAAGAGGTGGTTTTGAAAAATACTATATTTGTTTAAAATAAAGGTGGCAACCCTAACAGAGTCCCAGAAAATGGATAAAATGTTCAACAGTTTACATACCGCCGGCCGTTTTATTATAAGAAAAGCTGCCTAGAGCTTCAAAATTTAAATGCCAGCTTTTAACCGATTCTAAGTAGATCGAGTAATTATGTGGCTTAGCCATGACTTAGATGTAATTTTATTTAAGATTAGCAGAACAAATTATTCGCCTGTCTATAGAGAAATATTGGTTATAAAATCACCTAAGGCATTGGTCATAGCCAAATGGTTGTCTTCTATTATTGACATTAGTATTAATGCATTCCAAAATATTTCTGTGTACTTATGTAACTACCTAATTATAATTTTGTGTGAAGGTTTATAATATTATTTAAGGCTCTCCTCTGATGACAATAAGTCTATGCGATCGTTTCTGTGACGCTGAAATATGTAAGGACTGCATTATTTTTGTGTTGCTGTGCCTTTTGAACGGACACAAAGTACGTCAATGATTTTGTCGTCTGTGTAGACCCTAACAGTGTACCGTATACAGTCTGTGATTTTTTTTTTTTGATTATGTAATCAAAGGTTTTTGTTTCAGCCAGTATTGTGTTAAGTATTTTTTACTTATTTATGACCATTTAAGTTTTTTACTTTAGGTGTGTGATTTAATTGTGATTATTTTTCATTTTTATCATGTTCATCGTCTTATTATTACAATCATATAAATAAATCATGTCTAATAAAATAAAGTTTTATTTCATTTAAATCCCTGCAGACTGCTTAATTGAACATGGTGCAATAAAGTTTAAAGCAAATTAATGTAGAGAGCAATAAAAAGCTATACTGTACTAGTATAGTAGGTATCTAAGTATCTTCATCATGAATAGTATAGACTTCATCACATCCAAAAACTGAGTGTTACCTTATCCTTTGCATTTGCAGCTATTAGGCTATGCACAATGTGTACAAATGATAATGGAATGTCTTGGAGATACACGCATTTACACAATCATCACTAAAGTTAGATTAGGTCCATATATAAAATACATACATGAGATTATTATCAAACTCCTTTACTCAATTTCAATCTTAGCCTAAAATACAACGAAAATACATTCTAATCCAAAAAGTAACCTAAACTGTAAAACTAGTACCACACACAAATTAGTACTTCTTGATAGTCTTGCGAATGAGGGCCATGCGTTGTCTATGCGCCTCGGTGACGGCTGCGCGCTTGTATGGTCGCACCTCATCGTTACCGAAACCTGGGATCCACATGTTCCATTGGCGCTCTGAAACAACAAATTTAGTTTTAACAGTTGAAATAATAAATCTGAATCATGGTAAAAATAAGAAGTAACGGGGCAGAGGTAGTCACATTAGATCCCGCCGCCCGACACAAGTGTGAGGGAACACTGGTGTGGTTTCAGTCAGTACGAGTCGGACAGACCCCTTCGCCACTTTCCTCAGGGACATGACATACAATGAGGAAAAAAGTGTGCGCGCCTGACTAAACTATTGGTAGATAGAAAGTTTGCGGGGACTCAGTCTTGAATTCGTGCCTTCTCTGTATGAAAAGAGGCCAGCACAGCAGTGCGTCAATAATAAGCTGGTATTAACTCACCTAAATGCAGCTGTACATCTCTGAGCTCGACATTAGGAGCATGTCTGTGTTTAGCAAGTGCACAGGCCGCATTCAGAGTTGTGTCTATGAAGTCATCAGCCAGCTGTAGCAGCATCTCTTCTACCTCTTCATCTAGCTGCACTGTAGGGTCTACTTCACGAACCAACTCTTGGAGACGAGGTCGGCTTAGCAGCTGAAATATCAAAATGATGAAGTTAGTTTTGACGACCCGAATGGCGTAGCGTTAGTGAGGCTGCCTTACGTTCTTAGGGTCCCGGTCCCGAGTTCGAATCCCGGTAAGAGCAAATGTTTCTATGATGAGCATGGTCATTTGTTTCAGAGTAATAGATGTTATTCAGTACAGTATCTAGCCTTTTCCCAATTACGTTGGGATCAGCTTACACCTGATGCGGATGCAGCTGATTAACAGTATTTTACATGGAAATTCATGGAATGACTATCCATTATTACGATACCCCTTGGTAACTTGTTTGTAATCTCTTTTTCTCTCACTTCTCATAATTGAAGTCTTACAACCTCATCAGACAACACGTTTTTGTGAAAGTATCGCAATTGGGAACGAGAGCATGATTTAAACAGACCTGAGAAGTCTGATCTCCTCCGCCGCTCGTGTTGGCTTTAGGCCCTACTTGGGACTGAGTGCCCATGGGACTGTGCTGCGATGGAGAGCCTTGAAGCGAACTGGACTGCAACTGAGGACTCTGAACCGGATTGTTTACGTACTGTATAGCACCTTGATTTATAGTCCCAATTGTAGGCATATTGGCCCCTTGGCCCAAGGAATTATTAGCCATGACGAAATAAATGGTGATTTCTTTTTTAAACCGTTTACAGCAATAAAATTAGATCAATGGTTTTGCAACAAAACGCTTTTGTTGCAAAACACAATTTGATTTTTGATTGACACCAAGTCACCCAAGCAAGTCACCAACAGAGCATCTATATTGACACTTTGACTTGACATTGACACTGACGGACAGAAAGAATAGACAATTGGAACCAAATTTTTTTAAGAACTCTTAAGCCTTTTGGGCTTTTTGCTTTATTAATGATACAGTGCATGTTTGTGCATATTTTATCCCCGTACTCCCACGGGAACGAGAACTACGCGGGTGAACCCGCGTGACGTCCGCTAGTCATTAATAAAATGCCTGTGTTGTGCCGCTTGTTACCTTTCATTGTAGCCGCATAAATTACCTTTCATTTTATTTTTCCTTGTACTGCTGACTTACAGCAGTACAAGGAAAAATTAATCTTTACTTCAGCTACTTTTCTTTGTCCGTAATCCATATTTATATTGTAAAACAGTGCAAATACGATGAAATTTCAGTAAAATGTTTCACTAGCATACAATGGGGAAAGAAACTGTGGAACTAATGGCGCTAGTATAGCTGGTACCCAAACATCGTCATTGGTTAAAAATGTGGTCATTTTATATTTCAAAATAGCATTGGTCAGATTGAGACCAACTATGTGGAAAATACATACTTAACACTAGCTACACATTAGATACAGCATGTGGTCCTAAAAGCTCTAATCAGGAAGTAGCTCAAGAATTTGTAAATTTCTTTAACGATATACCAATAAAAACTACTGAGGCTCTTATTTCCTCACCTGGCCCATTATTCACAACGCTTCGATTAGATTTTCGATTCGGAAAGTCGTATGTCTGTCTCTTTTTGACATTACGAAATCGAGCGTGATAGACATATGACTTTCCGAATCGAAAATCGAATCGAAGCGTCGTGAACAGCTATGCTGAAATCTCAATTGGTTTATTAAAGGCGAATGTGTCTGGCTGCCTGGCTGAATTTAAATTTAAACACATTAACCCTATGATAGTTATTAAAGCTTTCCGGCAAATAAAAATCAAACTAACCGAAGATCGGAATGTCTATCAAAGTTTGTACATCCATTCTTGAGACTTAAATCCCCTTAGCTTTAATTTTTAATTTGTGTGTAGACAAAGGAGTTTTCCCTGATTTAATGAAATACAGTAAAGTCATACCTCTTTTTGAATCCGGAGACAGTAAAGATACAAATAATTATAAGACCTGTATCCGTGTTACCAGTATTTTATCAAGGTTTTTGAAAAAGTAATGCTTAATCAAATGCATATTACACACACAGAATCTGACATGACAAAACAGTAAGTTTTCACCAAGGGACGTTGTACAACTGACGCCGGTGTAACCTTATTATAGCACATATTTACTGCGTGGGAAGAGTCCCAAGACGCCATAGGATTTTTTTGTGACCTCTCTAAAGCGTTTGATTACGTAAATCACGACATATTACTTTTGAAACTTGACCATTACGGACTGGGTAAACTTGCACTTAGTTTGGTAAACTCTCATTTGAATGATAGACAACAACATGTTCAAATAAATGGTGTTAATTCACAGGGTTTAAAAGTAAAAATGGGGGTTACTTAAGGCTCGATATTGGGTCCTTTCCTCTTTCTAGTAGTCTTTCTAAATATAAATGATCTACCCTATTTATTGAAAAACCAACCTCAAAATATGGTGTTATTTGCTGATGACACTTCCCTAATTTTTATGATAAATAGACGGGCCCAAAATCTAGATGAAGTGAATAATGGCCTACTTCAGGTCCAAAATTGGTTCAGAGCAAACAATTTAGTAATACATGAAAAAAAAACCAAATGAATAAGATTTGCTATAACGAATGTCAAAAGTAGTGATTGTAATATAATATTGAATAAAGAGAAACTTGCATTCGTGGATAAAACGGTTTTCCTGGGGATTACGCTTCATTCAATGAGATTCTTATTTAACATCTCTTGCGGGGCGATTAAGTTCAGCAGCATATGCCATTAGAAAAATCCGTCAGGTGCCGATTCTCTTGTCACAAATATCCAGGGTTGCCACCTTTAGGGGAAAAAAAAACGGGACGATCGGGCATCCATAAGAAACGTTCGGAGTTTGGTGAAAAAAAAAATTACTCATGAGACAGTCAAAGGAAAATGAAACTTTATTTTGTGTTTATATTTGTATTTATTTTATGTAATTATTTTTTCCATGTGTATTTCTTATTGTTACGAGCCGCTTTTAGTAAATCTATATCATTTTTGTATTTATTTATGAAGTCTGAACAAGACATGTGCATATTCAAAGAAATTAGCAATTCTGCTTTTATCAAATCTACTGAGCAACGATTTCTGATATTAGACCATTTCATGGTCATTTGTGAAAATACGCGCTCAACATACGCATTTGAAGGAGGTATGTTCAAAGCACGAGATACAACACTAAATAATGCGTTCAACTTCTGCTCCTTTGCGACTTTAAATACTTGGACCCATTTTTTATCAACGCTTTGCTTTTGCTCGATCTGTGGTAGTATATTCTTCACCACACTGTAGTCTTCAAATAACTCGTCCGTAGAAAATCCTTCTTCGGAGTCGAATCCCATAATTGAAGCAGCATCACAAAGTTCTGTAAAATTTAAATTCCCATCAAGCGACAATGGTTTCAATTTTTTCAGGGGATTCGATTCATCGAAATCAAAGCGGGTTTGAAGATAATTCAGCGCATTTTGGTAAAATTCCTTGAAATCCGATATACATTGTTTATAAACAGTATTTTCTGCACTCTGGTGTCGGGCAATACGCAAATGGGATCCATAAAATTTTTTGTAAACTTCAGAGATACTTACATAATGTTTTTAAAAGTATGTATCGATTGTTTAAACTCCAACGAATGTAATTTTTTCACTCAATCACTCAACTCAACGAAGAAAGAAACTCGCCGCAAAGTACAACCAGTTAACCACAGAGTCCACAGATTACTGCGCGCGCGGGAGGAGGCGAAAACGAACGCGGTACATGCGGCGCAGCGGTAGATGACGCGGTGGCGCGTGGCGTGACTGGGTTGGGTACCCGTGAATGAATTGATTGAGCCTGTCGCATCGCATATTGTCAAAAATCGGGATAAAATCGATAGGCCGTCGGGACGCGGGACATTGTCTTCGAAATCGGGACTGTCCCGGCAAAATCGGGACGGGTGGCAACTCTGCAAATATCTCTAAACTAGAATAAAAATCACTAAAATTTAGTTTGTTCCTGTCAAACGACGTTTCCCATTCTGATTTTGATTAAAGTGACATGACTAAACAGATTATAGTTTGACAGCACTAAGTTATTCAATTTGGTGAAAATGGTGTCGATTCTGTTGTGCACAAATTAAACTTAATTTAAGCTATTGCTATCTTTTTCTCTCTAATGAAACAAGAAAGAGACTGGCGTAATTTAGAGCTGTCAAATTTAGTTGGAACTAATATTTCTATACAAATGAAGGGTGCACGTAAAAACATGTCGACTAAAAACACGGTGAAGCGCAAGGCATAAACTAGTTTGACATCTCTAACTTAGTTCATAGCTATAGCCGTCCTTTTCTCGCACTGCCTTTTAGTAAAAGATAGCAAGAGCCTAAAATAAGTTAAGTTTGTGCACAACAGAATCGACACCAATGGCAATTTTGCTATTCTGAAATTGACGTTTTTCACTTAAAATTTAGATAGTCAAACTAAATCAGACTATTTTTAATCGCGATTAAAAAGGTGTGGAATAAAATTAGTTGTCATGAACTAAAATTTACAAAGCACATTTCTCTCGTATTTCTTTTAGGTTTGGATGATTTTGAGTTCAATAGGGAAGCACATGTGATTGCAGCTGTTGTCGATTCGGCAGAAAGGTAAATTTAGTGTTATTTTATTATAATAGGATACAAACAAAATGCATTCATGAAAACTTACCAAAGGATTTTTGTACTGAACATGTATTGCATTTGCTACATTATTAGTTGGAAAAGAAGTGGATAAATTCACTTCTCATACTCAAAGCCACTTCCAGGTTCTGTGTCTAATAAGAAATAACTATTTTTTAGAAACTTGCAAGAAAGAATAAAAATATTTGAGGTTAGACTTTTTTTTTGTGTTCTTTGGCTAATTATCTTGTTTTAATTTATAGATTAGAAGCGTATGATCGAAACCAGAACTTTGGTGCCGACTGCAACGGTCAAGACATCGTATACCTGTGCCCACCCTGTGATACATTCAGTGATATAAATGCGGATTCTCCACTTCCCATCACCAGACAGGCAATCCAAGAATATTTTCATAGGTACCTACATGAATACATTTGTTGGTCAAATTTTTAGAAAGCTCTCCATACTAACAGTGATTATAAATAAAATACTGTTTCATCTGATCACAGTATACTCTAAAAAGCTTCTGAATATATATTTTTGTTATTTGTTTTCAGCTGTAACACTCAGCGTAAAGGACAGCATTTATATGAATATTGCCATCTTTTGACCGCCTGCTTTACCTCTGATGGCATTTACACCTATTTACGAGACCAGTGTAAAGCAAACAAGGACAGCTATATTGCTCCCGCAAACAATACTGTAATTTAGTCATTTACACTTATAAGGAAAGAACATGAAGGCGAGATGATGCATATTTTAATGAATCGTTAACTCATTTAATTAACTTTTAAGTACATTGTACATCATTTAATTTTAGAACCTGCAGTTCTAAATAAATACCTACATATATGTATAAGGACTATTTGAAAATAGTAAAAAGGCAGAATTAAAAGTATTCTTTTCTTTAATATCCTTCATAATACACTCTCCAAAATTAGATATACCATTACACTTGAGTTAGTAAACTAACTGAATTTTTTTATAGGATTCGAAACCTGTGTAAAACTTTATGGATTTATCATCCTCTTTATATCTATTAATAGACCCGTAGACATCCTCGTGGTCAATTTGAATACTTTTAGATAAAAACTTAGGTGCACTGTACACATGCTTGTTCACTGTTGTTTAATGTGTTTACTTCTTCTTCGAGACCTATTTCTAATGCTTAATGTTTGCTGTTGTATACATGGAAGTAACACTACTGGTTGAAGGTTGCAGTTCTACTTCAAAACTTTTCTGAAATAGTTTTTTCTGCCCTTTTTCTCATTACGATGCTGTCGTTCGAGGGCGGCTGGATTTTCTGGTTTAGCTTCAGTGAAACAGAATACCCATGGTACAGCTGTCTTTTTATGGAACTTGGCTTCTGAAATAATAACGAAACCACCAAGGTTAACTTTTTTGTTACTTACCAAGAATGACACAAATTAGTAAGTAATGCATAAAAGTATGTGATGTTACTGTGTTATCTCACCTGTATACTATGAAATACACTCCACAATCGTGCGGTAAACACTCCTTGACTTTTTTAATGCGTAAGGCAGACTTCCATTGTTTTTTGAGTTTGCTTTCCTTAGGAAACTAATGAACTCCCCTATTTTTACAATTTAACGCGCTAATTTAGGCAATATTACAATAATTGCGGCAATTAATAACGTTAAACAAAAACGATTGAAGAAATCCATAGGATTTGACAGTTCTTATTTCAAAGCAGGGTATGGCCGTAGAAAGTGCCCATGGCAGAAAAGTTTAGTTTTTTTTTTTTTTTTTTTAACCTATCGGTTGATTGATTCATTATTTATAAATTTGGGTTGATTTTTTGTTTGTTTGAGGTTTCAAGCAAACAAAAATTCAATCCAAAGGACATGGCCGAAAATAGTTTTTTTATTAATCAAATATTCTAACCAGGAAAATATGTGTATAGACATCGCAAAAAAGAACTGTTTGTTCTTATTATAAAATACATATTTAACAGACCTCCAATTTTGAGAAAAATCGTTTTTTATTTTAATGTAACTTATTACTAGTTAAAACGAACAAACCTTTTCCAAACATCAAGGATAATAAAGCGAACACACCGGAAAAAAAGTAAACCAATACTTGACAATGTCATGTCACTGTCAGATATTGACTGAAAGTGTCAGTCATTAGTGTCATTACTCAGGCTTTTTTTTTGCAATTCAGATCATTTTCGTTCACTTCATTCAGCTGTTGTCTATGGTCTAGTGCAATCTTAGTCTATGGTTTACTCAATTTGGTGACTGTCAAACTCGAATTTAAATGTGTCAAAATTTGATCTAAGTTTAGAGAATCTTGTTTTCAGAATAACTTAACAAAACCAGCTAACTAAAAATAGGAAATTTAAGTTTTAGTTTAGGTTAGTTCGGTGTACAAGAGAATCGGCACCATTTATACTGATTAATATAAATACGTAGATACCGCGAGACTGGTCTATTTTAGTTACTTTCATAGTATAATGTCTTGTGGCATTTTGCTATGGGGACGGGCTGCAGATATTGAGTCTATATTTATTCTGCAGAAAAGGGCCATCAGAGCCCTAAATAATCTTCGTAGGCGCGACTGACCGCGCCGACTCCCCACAGCGCCTGTGTGAAACCTATGAAGCGCCTCTTTTTTACACGAATCTTCATGTTTCAACTTATATTTTTTTATTATTTGTTAATTTTGACCGAAATAAATGTTAAAAAAAATATTAACACTATATATTTTTTAGTGCTAGAACATAATCTTATTATAAAAAGCAATGCGCACCTTGCACACACTTTCGATTTGGCTCTCTCATTCCGTAAAGTCGGGGAATCCCCGTGACACTGACTCCACTCCGCTTGCGTTGCGCGTCGCACCGGGTTGCGTTCAACTCATTAAACAAACTCACGGCGGTTCTTTTGATTTTAACGCTGAGCTCGTAATTACTAATGTAAACTAGAACCCTAAGCGTAAAATTAAACCACAAACGTGAATATTATCTTGGGAGACTTGTACAATAGGCGCAATTAATGTTTTGTTATTTACAAGGCATATGTTGCGCCTATTGTACCGCAAGCTACTTTTGTGTCTGTTTGTTGACTCTAATTAGATAATTAGCTTTCCTTTTTTAATTTTAGCTTTCCAAGCAATCTGTTTACTTTTGCAGAATGGATACGCCAGAGAAAGAAGAGATGACTTTTTTAGGCCAGCTAAGAATTCGGTTATAGGTTAGGATCACTTTGATAAATCGGATATATCCGGAAATACTAACCGACGTCGATTGGTTAAAACAGCAGTTCCTAGACTACAAGTACATTCATTAATAATTCACAATCGAAATGTAATTTTTATTTGTTTTTCTTTTCTGCATAAATGTATTTGTGACACGATAAATCATTGCTGTTGGAATTTGTTATCTATTATTATAGTCTTTTCAAAAACACAGATATAGATAGATATAGGTCTATAATTATACTAATAACTAGCTGTTGCCCGCGGCTTCGCCCGCGTAAAGTTCGGTAACCGTCCCACTGGATCATATTAAAGGGATAAATAGTGTCCTACGTGTTAATCCAAGTTATGAACTATCTATGTGCCAAATTTCATAATCATCACAATCACCATCACTATCACAACCACCATCATTATCACAATTATTATCACAACCACCATCACTATCACAATCACCATCACAATCACAATCACAATCACCATCACTATCACAATCACTGTCACCATCATCATTATCATCGTAATCACAACCATTATCATCGTAATCACAATCATCATCATCACAATCTCCATCCTGAGTATCACAATCACAATCACCATCACTATCAAGGTCACAATCACTATCACCATCACAATAACCATCACCATCGCTATTACCGTCACAATCACCGCCACTATCACAATCACAATCACCAATATCGTTACCATAATCTTAATCATCGTAATCATAATGATTATCATCGTAATCACAATCATCATCATCACAATCACCATCATCGTTATCACACTCATTATCATGGTAATCAATCATTATCATCGTAATCACAATCACGATCATCATTATCACAATCACCATCACAAGCACAATCACCATCACATTCACCATCACTATCACAATCACCAACACCATCATCGTTAGCACAATCACTATCATCATTATCACAATCATTATCATCGTAATCACAACCATCACAATTACAATCACCATCACAATCACCATCATCGTTATCATTATCACAATCATCATCATCGTAATCACAATCATTTTCATCGTAATCAAAATCATCATCATCGTAATCACAATCACTATCATCATTATCATCGTAATCACAACCATTATCATCGTAATCACAATCATCATCATCACAATATCCATCCTCGTTATGAAAATCATAATTATTGTTATCACACGCATCATCATCATTACCACAAACACCATCACTGTCACAATCACCATCACAATCACTATCACCATCACCATCACTATCACAGTCACAATCACTATAACCATCACAATCACCATCACTATCACCATCACAATCACCGTCAGTACCACTATCACAATCACCATCATCGTTATCACAGTCATCATTATTGTTATCACAATCATCATCATCATTATCACGATCACTATCACCATTACAATAACCATCACCACCGCTATCACCATCACAATCACTAACACGATCACCATCACCATCACCATAACAATCACAATCACCATCATCTTTATCACAATCACCATCATCGTTATCACAATCACCATAACTATCACAGTCACAATCACCATCACAATCACAATCACCATCACTATCACCATCACCATCACTATCAGAATCACCATCACGATCACCATATTATCACAATCACCATCACTATCACCATCACCGTCATTATCACAATCACCATCGCAATCACCATCACAATCACTGTTATCACAATCATCATCATCAGTATCACAATCATCATCATCGTTATCACAATCGTCATCACAATCATCATCATCGTTGTCACAATCATCATCATCATTATACAATCATCATCATCGTTATCACAATCATCATCATCATTATCACAATAATCATCATCGTAATCACGATCATTTTCGTCGTAGTCACAATGATCATCATCGTAATCACAATAATTTTCATCGTAATCACAATCATCATCATCGTAATCACAATCATTATCATTGTAATCACAATCATCACCATCATCATCATTATCACAATCACCGTCATCGTTATCACAATCATCACAATAAATCAACAATAACCCTGTATAGAAGTCGAATCCGCCATCTTCTGGATCTCAAAATAAATGCCATTTTCGTAATCTGCACCCCTGATAATCTCGGTATCGACACCCATATTGATTTTTAGACATTTCAACCCCATCGCACCCCAACAGGGAATGAAGGCATTTCAGGTCCGCCACATTAAATCTTAAAACCGTTGTTTTTGTAATACACCCGACCCGATACACCATACAAACAATACCGATGTTGATTTTCAGACTTTATTACCCCATTTCCCCCTTTAGGGGTTGAATTCTGAAAAAACCTGAAATACAAATGTTAACTCATTTATCGATAGGAGTACTCCTGTGAAATTTCGAATAAAACAGCCTTACCTAATCTTGTTTCCCCATATAAACTTTTGACTCCCGTTTCATCCCCTTAGGGGGTACATTTTGAAAAATCCTTTCTTAATGCACCCCTTAACCTCATAAGGAACGTATGTCCCAAATTTGGAATCTCTAAACTCAGCGGTTTGGGCTGTGCATTGATTTTTAGACTTTGTCACCCCATTTCTCCCTCTTAGGGGTTGAATTCTGAAAAAACCTTTAGAAACTCATTTATCAATAGGAGTACTCCTATAAAGTTTTTAATAAAATAGTCTAATTAATCTTGTTTCCCCATACAAACTTTGGAGCCCCGTTTAACCCCCTTAGGGGGTTAATTTTGAAAAATCCTTTCTTAGTGCACCCCTAGACCTCATAAGGGACCTACTTGCCAAATTTGGAATCTGTAGACCCAGCGGTTTGGGCTGTGCGTTGATAGATGAGTCAGTCAGTCAGTTTCTTCTTTTATATATTTAGATTATAGACCGTGTTACCAGTTTTTAGCAAGGTTTTTCAAAAAGTCTTCTCAAAATCTTTACTGTCCCCGGATTTGAAAAGAGGCATGACTTTACTGTATTTCATTAAATCAGTGAAAACTCCTGGGTCTACACGTAAATTAAAAATTAAAGCTAAGTAAGGGGCTATAGTCTCAAGTATGGATGACAAACTTTGTTAGACATTCCCCATTGATCTTCGATTAGTTTGATTTTTATTTGTCAGAAAGCTTTGCGCTCAGGTACGCAGAATGGAAAAAAATATTCAATGTGGAATCGTTAATAGACGTTTTTTAATTTATCTAATAGTTGTACTGACCTGCACTTATTTATTTTTTATTTTACTATTTATGTACACACAGTATACAACACAGGAAAATACATTTAAAATATGAGTACAAAGGAACTGCTTATTTCTTAAGAAATTTCTGCCAGCAGACCTGCAAAAAGAGAAATGAAAAAGAAATGTAGACAATAGTGTGTGAAAAAAGAAAGAGAATAGAGATTATGTGCCTTACCTAACTTAACCTATTAAGATATATAAATACACATATAAGTAAATATTAATATATACTTATAGAAATACATAATGCTAATTTATTATATACATATTTATATTTATTAGTCTAGGTATATATCATAGACTAATAAATATAAATATGTATATAATAAATCATGGTTGAGAGGAAAGGCTCTTTCACGAATGCTAGGCGGAAGTGCGTTCCACAACCTTACAGCATGGACGGAGAAGGAATAAGAGTAATAGCTGGATTTGTGAGGATGGGATTTAAGTAGGGATCGAAGGTGCGATCTACACGGTGCGTCAGTAGGGCGAGCATAAGAAAAACGCTCGCGCAGGTAAGAAGGATAGGACGGGTTGTGTAGGATATTGAAAAGGAGACATAGGATCCTAGTGTTCCTGCGAAGGCGGATTGGGAGCCACTTGAGTTTTTTGCGAAGGTGAGACACGTGGTAATACCTATTAACGAACACCAAAAATAAAGCGAATACATAAATTTTGCAAACGCTCAAGCTTATTTAATAGCTCCTCAGTAGCATCCCGGTAGCAGGCATCAGCATAATCTATTATCGGCTGAATAAGTGTTTGTGCCAAAGAGATTTTAGTCTTCAAAGGCAGGAGACTCTGAAGGCATTTCAGCGAATGAAGAGAGAAGTGAACCTTGCGGCTTACCTCATTGACTTGAGCTCGCCACGACATATAGGAGTCAATAGTAACACCCAGATCTTTGGCGGTATCTGTATAATCGATGCGAACACCATCGAGGTACAACGGCATCAGAGATGCAACAACGGCTGCACCACGAACAAATCGGCTGCCTATGCTGCACTTGTAGTATTACGAAGATTGTAAAGATGATTATATTGTTTTTAGGGTTCCGTACCCAAGGGCTAAAAATGGGACCCTATTACTAGGACTCCACTGTTCATCTGTCCGTCTGTCTAATAATAATAATTTATTTCAGTTAACTTTACAAACTTCTACAATATATAATCTTACATAGAGGCCTCCTTTTAAGTATAATAAATACCTGTGCTAGGAGACCCCGCTCTTCTAAAACTAGAAACAATAATAATATAGGAGTGTAGGTACATACAAAATAAATTAAACTTAAATCTAGGAGCATGTGCGTCTGTCACCAAGCTGTATTCATGAACCGTGATAGCTAGACAGTTGAAATTTTCACAGATGATGTATATATGACAACAAATACTAAAAACAGAATCAAATAAATATTTAAGGGGGGCTCCCATACAACAAACGTAATTTTTTTGTTTAATGTTTTGTCTAATGTTGTATAGATAATGGTACAGAACCTTTCGTGTGCAAGGCCGACTCGCACTTAGCCGGTTTTTAAAACTAAAGTACACGTAGGAAATTATTAACTTATTTATTCAGTATTCAATTTCATCCAATATCGATGAAGAGTCAGAAAAATCAGAATCCATATTAAATAATTCTCCTGGCATTTTTTTAGCTTTTGCATCTGTTACGAAGGTTTTCAAGGCTTCTCGAATGTCCCAGCCGTGGTATTTTAAACGTCTGAAATCACGAAACATTGTTTTTTTAAGGATTTACGCAAAAGGACGGTGCTTCACCTTTTAGGATCCGCAAAATGCCGCACTGCCGCTACTAGTGCAGGCGATTAGAATATGATTGTATAAGGCTATAAATAAACATAATACATTATAGGTACTCATAATGTCACTTACGGGATATCTTACAATAATCACGGAAGATATCCCGTAAGTGACATTTAAGAAAGCTAAGGCCGCCTTTTGCTAAAAAAAACTAGTCTTCGGCTTCAAGCAGAAATCGAACCTCGGTCGGATACCTACTATAATTTTGGCACTTACAATTCAACTTCAGTCTTTTTCAGCTGAGTCAGATGTTGGAAAGCTCTTATGATTGCCTCACTCTCATCAGGACTGGGGCCTATAAGTGTTAATGAGTTCATGTTTCTTACAGGATTCTGGAACAAATCAAGATAAGTATTACTGACGCTTTTGTTAATTGTGAACGAACTGACTGGCCGCTACCTAATGAATTCAACGCTCGTCTTGGTGCCGTGAATTGAAATTCCAACAGTGTAATAATATTTAGGTGACAAATAGTGTTAGTGAAAATAAGCACAAATTACTTTGATTCTGCATTAAACATTCATCAAAAATTGTCTGAACATAGTGTACCTAAGTTGTTAATAAGTTACAGGTTTGACTCTCAAACCACAGACTAATAAACATACAACACAAAAACAACACACAACACGACATTAAAATCAAAATCAAAAATCAAAGCATTTATTTCAAGTAGGCTAGTTACAGGCACTTTTGAACTGTCGAAACAAAGATGAAAATTAAATGTAGCTACAGTCCCAGTCACAAGACATAAAAACTATGAAAGTACTGTAGTTGCCCATTCCCTAGCGTAGATCTCTATGGAGAAGAACGGGCAAGAAACTCTATGGACACTCTTTTAAATCAAAATATTGTTACAAAATCTTGGTTACATCATTCATGTTGAGATGGTATATTATGTGAGAACAATGTACCAAGATGTGCACGTTAAAAGTGTCCACAGTAAAAACAAAACAAAAAGAAATACAATTCAAAAACCAAAATAATTCATTCAAACAAGCCATGGCAACTAAGAGATGGCCAGTCACAATTGACAGCGCCCTTTCACGAACATGACGCATGGGTCAGCACCATTCAACTCAACCATTTTGAAGGGAACTAAATGATCCGACACATGCGCCACCATCAGCGAGACATTATAGTGAGCATGACATACTCTCAACCGCCAGGGCACATTCAAGTCAAGAAAAGACGTAGGTTTCCAGTGAATGATAGCTTTCTAGTACTAGTACATATTGTGTGAGTATTCTACTCACACAATATGGGCTATGCGATTATATAATACTAAGGAGATTGAATCTATACAATGCAAAGATAGTTGTACAATCTTCAGCAGCTCCAAAAATACCATTTAATGCTATCAATTTATGCGCGCTGTTTTTGTGGAGCAGGACCAGCATTGAGCCAAGCATTTTTATCAGCGATATAATCGCTCAACTTGTAATATGCTTGCTTACATAGTGTGCGTTTAATGCATGTTTTAAATTTCGTCTCATTCAGTTCTGGAATTTTATTTTTATTTGTAAAATTTATTATAGCATCTCAAACAGTACCCCATGAAAGATAAGTCTACTTTAGCGAGTCTAAAGCCTGGCTGAACTAGTTGGTCCCTATTTCTAGTACTGTAATTATGTCTGTCACCACTTTCACCAAAAAGGTGCAGATTTTTTCTGACATACATTACGTTTTCGTAGATGTATTGACAATGTATCGTCATGATGCCAATATCCTTAAACAGTTCCCTTAGAGAATCGCATCTACGAAGATTATATAAGGCTCTGATGGCCCTTTTCTGCAGAATGAATACTCAATATCTGCAGCAAAAAATAAAAAAAATTGCTATGGGCTATTTTATTTTTTATTTTATTTAGTCAGACAAAAATATCCATAAAGTAGTACACAAATTCGCAAAACATAAAATAATAATAATTACATAAAATATTCAAAACCAAAATCAGCAAAGTAAAATAATATTTTAAAATAACAAAATGAGGAATTTAATAATGCATAATTATAGAGTTAAAACTGATAACTTGTAAAATAATAGAATAACAAAATAATTATTTGAATTTAAAATAATAATTTATAATAACAAAGTCAATCGATTTAATAGATTAATAATTGTCAATAACATAATAAATAATATAATAGTAAGAATAACCTATAAAGAGAACCACTACTTATTTCCCCCAAGCCCTAAAAATGGGCGCATGTAAGGCCAATCAATGCCGTATAAATGGCCCTTTTAACCTGTCGGCGACGACGGCGAGGAGACTATTAAGGCTTTCTGCGAGTATGACACCCACAGGCTGTCGTATAAAATGCAGTGCAGTAGGCTCGAAACAAGGTGACTTTGACTTCCTTGGAGCTACGAGCAAACCTGCGAGCTATCATGTTCGCCCTCACCGACAGCGCCCTCTGTTCCCGTTCAATATCGGCGTCATCCTTCAAGTCAGGCGTCACAATATGGCCTAAGTATTTAAATGATTGCACGCGCTCCAAGGGCACGCCGCACAACCTGACTGGAGGAACCTCCGTCAGACCTTTGGTCCCAGCTTGGAAGATCATAAGCACATTCTTCGCGACGTTATATTTGAGGCCATGTGAATGTGCGTACGCCTCGCATATGCTCATGAGCTCCCTGAGACCACCCACCGACGCACTCAGCAGCACCATGTCGTCCGCATAGCTGATGTTATTAAAGCAAACATCATCGTTATGGCATCCAACATGGCGGCTGCTAAGCGCGACAATAAGCTCATTCATGTACAGATTGAAGAGCGTAGGTGAGCTCAGGCCACCCTGCCTCACCCCACACTCCAACCTGTACGAGTCCGACAGAGCTCCCGCCCATTTCACGTAGTTGACCTGGTTGCCATACCAGTGCTGGAAGATGGGTAACTATATCTGGTGCAATTTTATTATCGCGTAACTTTTGCCACAGCACTTCGTAGGAAACCAGGTCAAAAGCCCCGGACAAATCAAGGAAGCTCGCGTATACAGCGGTATTGCGGTCCGTGTAATACTTGACACCATGCTTTAAGCTCAGTATTGCACTCTCAATGGACAGCTTGGGCCTGAACCCAAACTGATTGTCGTGCAAAGTTACGACCTTGTTTAAGTGAGAATAAGGCATGCTGTCAAATACTTTCGCGATGACTGTGGCTAATGAGATCGGCCTGTGGTTATTTTTATCAGAGATGTCACCCGTTTTGTTCTTGACTATCGGTACTACGACCTTCCTCATCAGCTCCTCTGGCAAATAAGAATGCCTTAGGCAGAAATTGAACAACATCGCAAGAACACGCGGCAGATACCTGCATATTGAAGGTGCTCGATGCTGAGCTCGTCATGCCCAGGGGACATACCTCTAGTCATACTATTAATTACTATTCATATTGCTATCTCATCATCTGCCTAGCCTTTTCCCAAGTTTTATTGGGGTCGGCTTCCAGTCTAACCGGATGCAGCTGAATACCAGTATTTTACATGGAGCGACTGCCTATCTGACCTCCACAACCCAGTTAGTACTGGGTAATTCGATACCCCTTGGTAAGACTGGTTGTCAGACTTTTTGGGCCACTGACTACCTGTAACGACTGTCAAAGATCACAAATGACAGCCGGGACCAACAGCTTAACGTGCTTTCCGAGGCACGGAGGAAACTCGGTATGTAATGGGTGGTCACCCATCCACAGACCAACCTAGGCAAGCACGGCTTAACCTAAAGATCGACCCGAGCGGCTGTTATTATTTAGCCACGAGCTCCTCATTACTATTGCTATCTGTGCTGCAGAAAAATTAGTGCTAGGTTTTAAGACACATTCAGATTCAGCATCAAGCACCGTCACAGGCGGATTATGGACAGGCTTCGCACGGAAATGGTTTTTAAAGATATTAGCAATGTCCATATCAGCAGACACGCCATCGACGCTCACCGGCAGGCCAGTTCTGGGGTTGTGTTTTTGTGTACCCTTCTAGAAGCCACGAAAGTCTTTTCTTGCATGCTTCTCGGCAAGTATGTCCATCTGGATTTGGTCTTGGTGAATAAGACACCACCTCAAATTAAACTTAAAAACCCCATAAGACACTATACTATGAAAGTAACTAAAATAGACCAGTCTAGCGATATCTACATCAGTATATTGACGGATTTTTCTAATGGCATATTGCTGCTGAGCTTAACCGCCCCGCAAGAGATGTTAAATGAGAACCCCATTGTAGCCTTGAATCAAGCGTAATCTCCAGGAAAACCAACTCTTTATTCATTATTATATCACGATCACTACTTTTAACATTCGGTAAAGCAAATCTTATGCATTTGGTTTTTTTTTCATTTAAGACCAAATTTTTTGCTGTGAACCAATTTTGGACCTGAAGAAGGGCATTATTCACGTCATCTAGATTTTGGGTCCGTCGAAGTGTCATCAGCAAATAACACCATATTTTGAGGTAGGTTTTTCAATAAATAGGGTAGATCATTTATATATAGAAAGACTACTAGAAAGAGGAAAGGACCCAATATCGAGCCTTAAGTAACCCCCATTTTTACTTTTAAACCCTGTGAATTAACACTATTTGAACATGTTGTTGTCTATCATTCAAATAAGATTTTACCAAACTAAGTGCAAGTTTACCCAGTCCGTAACGCTCAAGTTTCAAAAGTAATGTGTCGTAATTTACGCAATCAAACGCTTTAGAGAGGTCACAAAAAATCCTATAGCGTCTTGGGGCTCTTCCCACGCAGTAAATATGTGCTTTAATAAGGTTACACCGTCGTCAGTTGTACAACGTCCCTTGGTGAAACCATACTGTTGATCATGTAAGATTCTGTTGGTGTTAAAATTATAGAGCATTTGATTAAGCATTACTTTTTCAAAAACCTTGCTAAAAACTGGTAATATGGATACAGGTCTATAATTATTAGTATCTTTACTGTCACCGGATTTGAAAAGAGGTATTACACCTGTAATCCCTGAAGGGTTTAACAGAGGTGTAACTAATAGTGCACCTTTTGACACAGTGCACCCTGTGCCGTGCCTGCATGGAGGAAGACGAGACAGCAGCCTACGTGCTTCAGCACTGCCCAGTGGTTGCAACATACAGGGCAAAGTACTTCGGTAACCCAGGTGCTCTCCGCGAGATTGTCAGCAACACCAAGGCGCTGCTGGCCTTTCTCGGGGAGTTAGGCTGTATCGAATAAATTTCCCAACCGTACGCAAAATACGCGCTATGACGTAGAGTTGCGGACACCAGCCCGCTATACAATACAATAGTGCACCTACATTTCCCCCAGTACAGCCGTGTTGGAGCCGGCTTCTGAATACCAGTATTTTACATGGAGCGACTGCCTATGCAACCTCCATAACCCAGTTAGAACAATACTTCTTGGCATCTACTGGTTGTCAAATTTTGCAAACATTAGACCCATGCAACTGTTATTATTTAGCCACAAGTTCCTCCACACACATATAGTTATAAGTGATCAATATATTTTACCTGAAAGCCATAATTCAGTTGGTCTTGGGTAGCATGTGTCAAGGTCAACATATCATTAGTTATATGATACACCGAGTTGTCGCGTACTGTATAAGTACTGAATATAAACGTTCTTCTGAATTGGAACATTTGCCCAATAAATTTTTCTTTGAATAGTCCGTCTATGGTAAGATGTAATGACTTTTTCTGAAAAAGTAAAAGCATTGAGCATAGTTTATGGTAGGTAAATCTAAAATTATAACTACAGACTGGCCAGTCGGTCAATTTTTGTCACTATTATTCATCTTATTTTATTCATTATCTTTTTCAACGTTATGTAGTCTGACTTCACTTTTGATTGACGGCTTTTAATTAAAAGGTTTATCAGTTACAGTTGCAATGGAATTTGAGTGTCATGTGTGACATTGAGTTTGTGTTCTTAGAACATTTTTTATCTGAAATTCAGAAATCAAAGAAAGCTTTTCTTACTTACATCATGTAGTAATACATCCACAGTGAAAGTGCTCCTATCATGTACAGTTTCAGGTAGAGTCCCCAAGATACTAGCAATGTTTCGTTTACCATAGTAAATTCTTTCTGTAGGTCCAAGTTTCTTTGTAAGATTGATAGAATTACGCGTATGATTTACGTAGTGGGCAACGCTTGCTTCTGTTTCTGAAATAACACAAAAAAAACATATTTTTAGGTAAGGTAATTCAACCTTAATAGTCTTCATTAATATTCTAAATTATTTTTTCTCTTTAATCTTGGCACTAATGTTTTACCCAAGTAAACAGTGCCGTATATAGCCTTTTCTGCGCCCCGACCTTGGTGTCGGTGGACCAATTATCTAATATTTTGGAAGAAAAAAATATTTTTAAAGAACTAGAACTGATGTGGGCAAACAAGCAGGCGAGCTATCCTGTGTGTCACTCACTAAAACTCAAACGCAAGTTCACTAGTGTAAATGCGTTGCCTACCCTGATGCATAAGATTAAATTTTAGGGCAACTACACAAATACGCTTGTGCACTGCCAAAAAAATGAGTGCGATGTTTTGTCTTATTTAACAAACGTTTTTGATTATACTGGCATGGTACGTATGTGTTGGAATCGAGCACTAGGGGCGCAGCGGGAACTTATCAGCAGCAAAACCGAAAAAAGAATAGTCCTGCCTGGTCTGGCCATTCCTACACCCCCCCAGAGTCTACGCCCTGTGCCTGGGTACCGGTGGCATCGCCCTATTTACGGCACTGCAAGTAAATAATTAAGTTAGTAAAAAATTTGTTACCTACTATATTGCTTTTAATAGGGTATAATTTTGTATGGAACATCAACTCAAGCCTTGAATTTGGTAGAGAAAATCTGGTCACGGATGAATTCTATTGCAAAACATGTTTGCAGCATTAGTAAAACATACCCGAGAAGTCAGTTGATAAAGAAAATCTTGCTTTTGGGTCGTAGAGTTGTTCAATCCTCTTCTTGCGCCTCTTTGTAGGCTGATCATAGTTAGAAAAGTACAACGTCACAAACTTTTCGACAACCATTTTCGTTTTTCTATCTGGATTAGACAGATAATTTCTATAGAAAGGAAATACTATGCCATTTTGGTTTAACTTCACTCCATCCTGAAACAGAAATATTAGTAAATTATTTTATGAATTAGAATTAGAATTTATTTATTTGTAAGAATGTAGTTTTACATAGTATGATGTTGAAATTTTTATAAGTTCTATACACTCTACCACAATATGTGGTGTACAAATATTAAATAATTAAATAATAAAATGTCATTCATAAAACTAAGTACAATGTACATACAATAATGTCAAGATTTGTGATACAATATGTCCAAGATGAATTAGTATTATTATAATTATAGATTTAAAACCAATGTCAATATTAAGTACATGTCATCTTGGATTGTTACAATATTCCATATATTCGCCAATGTCATAAAAACAATTATATGTTACCGATTTAAACTGTATCTAATAGCTATATGAGTAGGGAAGACGAAAGAAACAGTAGATGGAATATGTGTAATATGATATGGCCAGAAAGGAGGCGACTCCAAGAGATAACGACTAATAAAGAAGTTTGGTAGAAGACATGCTACAGACTACAAATAAATTGAGTTAAGGGCAGGACAATAATGATGTCAACCTAGATTTAATGAATGTAAAGAAAGTCGACTTGGGGGAAGCATTTACCCAGCAGTGGGATAGTACAGCCTAGTAAAAAAAAATAAGAAGTTGTAGACAGATCTATTTAAATTTATTACCACTACCAAACTTACCAATTCAGTTAATCTCGGAAACTTTATAGTTACAGTTTTAACATAAGACACGGGATCTAAGTCCTCACACAGAGGATTGCCTTCCAGCCAGAGTTTCTCTATTTTGCTACTCACTCTAGATAATTCTCCAACTGAGGGGATCTGTAAAATCATAAAGGATTATTTTACACTAGAAGTAATTTAGAATGTTGAGTAATAAATAATCAATACTTCCATGCTAACATTAACTGTCTGTCTGTCTTTTCAGACTTCATGTTTTAATGACTGGACAGTTTTTAATGAAATTTGGTACATATTTCAGGAAAAACTGTCCATAACAGAATACTTACGTAGTAAATTTCCATAATAATCCTTGTTGCAAAGTCAAAGCAAAGCCAACTGGTCACTCGGTCGGTCTTTAATTTTTTAATAAATGACGTATTTTGTAATATTATTGATGAAGAAAAAACTTACATTGTTGTTGCTAAAGTTCATAGCTGTCAAATCTGCTTTGATGAAAAAGTTCAATACATCTAATGGAATTTGGCTGAAAAATTAGTACTAATGTTACTGTTTGAATATTTTTTTATGAGAAAATCGGTTTTATGTAAAGTGAGTAAAGAAAGAAGAAATTATAATGGCAAATTTGCAATAACATTAAATCTACCATTTTTCACGGCTAAGGAATTGCATAGTTTATAACTCAATAAAATACAAACAAAATAACGAAATTTATATACCTTAGATTATTGTTGCTTAAGTTTAACATTTTTGTGTCTCTTCCCATTCTGAGCATCAGTATTTTAAAGTTGGCGAGAAGAGATATTTTGTAAAAGAATATTTTCTTACTTACAAATTCTGTAAAACAAATTAAGTTTACTAAAAGTATTTCTTCTTCCGGTCATATAGGCAGTTGGTCTATGTAAATTACAGGTACTCAGGTGCATCCGGTTAGACTAGAGGTTTATCTCTACACAGTTCTGTTAGAAGGCTAGGGAGATGATTGGTCTAATGTGAGATCATAATTCCTGAATTATTTTAAAAATAACTTACCAGGGTCATCGCAGAAATTGGATAAATCCAGCTCGCATTTGTCACTAAATCTTTGGCTAACTACACCAGAGACTATCTCATCAATCGTGGTCATTGATCCAAAAAAGTCGGACGAACATGTGTCATTAAAAAGTACATCTACACTGAACATGTTTCTGTTATAGGGAAACATGAAGTCAAATTTTATAATTTTTAAAAGTAGATTTAGATTTGAGGTGTAGAATGTGGCTATATCACCCTGCGTTGAACAGTTGACAGGTACTAAGACAGAGCCAAAATAACTAGATAGTCTGTCAAATAGCTCATGGAGAGTATCCTGCCAGTTGTGTATCTGAAAATCATAGGTACAATTTAATAAAAGACAGCACCTAACTACAAAAAATCATTTACTATAGAATGGAATAGTGGCAGATTATTTGAATGGTGATTTTTTAAATTTCTTGATTATTTATTATTCTCTCTTTTGGGTCTTTACAACAGTCTCTCAACATCATTAGTTGAGAGAAAATGTGTAATATTCATTCCGTGTCGAAAAGTGTAATTATAGAAATTATAATAAAGTTAAGCACCAAAGCGACCAATCTGGCTAGAATTTTTATACAACTTACCATTACTTTGTGGAAATAATGTTTGGCAGCTTTATCTTCAGTTTGTATACAATTCTCAATACCCTCTACAATTACTGAAAATACTGTTACTCTATTGAGCAGCAGTTTCTTGTATTTCTTCAGTCCATAGTTTTCAGTCGACATGGCGAGAGTTTTAGTGATAAACCTTTAGTTAGTGGAGTTTTGTTTTGCCGTTGATAATTATTTTGGTATCGCTATCGCCCATGACATGTGACTGTCAGTGTCAACTGTCAACCATTAAAAAACAGTTTCGAATCAAGTGTAGGTAGTACATTGAGGTAGGAAAAACTAGGTTTTTAAGTCAGTGAGGTAGTAATCTAGTAATTATTTGTTTGCGCTAAAACAGTGCGTAATTGGTATTATTTTTACAATAACAGCACTTTAAATATACTATTATTCTCTTTGGTTTGAGAAAAATGCCAACTGATGACTAGGCAGCATGGTCTCAGACCTTAGCCTGCTCCGTCAGGAAATAATTAAAAAAACAAAAACACTTTGGTTTGGCTTTTTTGAGTTTGACATTTTTGACAGCAAATTATTTATTGACCACTCGACTGATTTCGTTGATTTGGCTGTGTAATCATTTTAAATAATTATCAGTAGTTTTCCTGTGTGGACACGTGAGATTATTTCTAAATAAGAAATATGACTAAGGCAGTAGTTTTATTAGTCTGCAAAATTGCACTCTTTTTGTTGATTTTCATGAGTGTAATTTCCCATGTCGTAGCCGACTCAACCCCCAAAAAAATGCAAATTGGGGTCAAAAAAAGGCCCAGTGAATGTCCAATTAAAAGCAAAAAAGGAGACCTTTTGCACATGCATTACACGGTAATTATTTTACTAATCCTAACCTATGAAGCAGATACCTATGCTTATCTCGTAAAAGTTATCTGCTTGATTATATTATTCTGGAGTGGATGGATTAACGTAATGAAACAGCGGTGCCGTGATTAAATTATTATAAATTACTCGACACTTACACGCAAACTGTGTGTACTTCAGTACTTTGCTTTAGGCATTTTTGATTAAAAAGTACTTCTGGTCTAATACGTCATTTCATGTTTAATTCCAGGGTACCCTAGACGATGGCACTGAATTTGATAGTTCCATTCCACGAGGCAACCCACTAACCTTTACTTTGGGTTCCGGACAAGTCATAAAGGGGTGGGACCAAGGTTTGATAGGCATGTGTGAAGGAGAGCAAAGGAAACTAGTCATTCCACCTCATTTGGCCTATGGTGAGGCTGGAGCACCACCCAAGATACCCAAGTCTGCAACATTAACATTCCATGTTGATCTTGTCAAAATTGAAAGGAAGGATGAACTGTAACATAATCTTCTAAATGAAATTTTTCAGTATATGTATTTAACAGTTTAAAATCTTTCTTTACGTATGGTTGATGATGGTTGGTATTGATTCAGATGGTGTGATCCATTTTACGTTATTCCATTTTTGTGTGTTATACTTTTATATCATGATAAGTAATAAACAAAAAACTTAAATACATTTTGCTGATGGTAATAACTTGTAGTTTTTGTTTCCCTTTTTAGGGTTCCGTACCTCAAAGGTAAAAAAAGCGGCCAAGTGCGAGTCGGACTCGCCCATGAAGGGTTCCGTAGCAGCAAGTAACCTACTATAAAGGTTCTTGAAGTTTGTTGTAACTTTGATCTATGTTTTATTATAGTGTATTTTTTTTAAATTAATGATACGTAAAATGAAAGGTAAATTGCGGTTTACGATTTATGACGTATTAAAAAAAAACTACTTAAATCTCGTTCAAACCAATATTCGATGGAAGTTTACATGGTAATGTACTTATATCACATTTTATTTTAGTTTTATCATTCTCTTATTTTAGAAGTTACAGGGGGGACACACATTTTACCACTTTTTAAGTGGCTCTCGCGCAAACTAATCAGTTTATAAAAAAATGATTTATAAAAACCTCAATATCATTTTGGAAGACCTATCCATCAGGGTTGCCACCTTGGAAAATGCCCAAGGCATTAAGTCCGCCTTTGTACATTATGTGCATAAAGTTTTAATAAATAAAAAAATAATCGTGATATCTAAATCGGAACGCCAATTATATGTGAGCGCTGTGAGCGATTATTTTCTAATACGGAATGCAACCAAAACAACACAACCTGTCAACACAACTGTCATTTTTGACAGCGCTCACGATGATATTTGTTTGGGGCCTAGTCGGTGTAATCGCAAGGTGGCGCATGTCATGACGTCATCTATGACGATTCAAGGGTCATCGATATCGCGCTCACGGTAATTCGGGTTTATGGACGATCAAATCGATTACAGCGCAATTCGGAACGCGGCCAAACTTCAAGGTGACAAGGTGTCACTGTCATTCAATAAGAATTTTGCCGTATTTACAAATTCTCTTTTCTAATTTTGCACGGTTCAATGATTTGTAATAACGTGTTAAAGTATTAAAACTGGTGCGATAATGGTCAAGATAATATTTCTCCACCCGGATTTGGGTATTGGTGGCGCCGAGCGGCTAGTTTTGGATGCTGCATTGGCTTTCAAGAATAAGGGCCACGAAGTAGCGTTTTACACGAACCATCATGATCCCACTCACTGCTTCGCGGAGACGAGAGATGGTACTTTTCCTGTATCTGTCGTAGGCGACTGGATACCACGTTCTATATTCGGTAGGTTTAAAGCCGCGTGTGCCTACGTCCGCATGGTATACGCAGCTGTTTACATGGCATGGTACGTCATACCGGCTGAAGAGCCGACGCTCATATTCTGCGACCTCATATCTCTATGCATTCCATTCCTAAAAATGGCCCGTGGACCTTACCGCGTCGTGTTTTATTGCCATCATCCGGATAAACTATTATCTGCTGAAGGAGGCATTTTGAAAAAGATCTACAGAGCACCATTGAATTGGCTCGAGGAATTGACGACGGCACAAGCAGATAAAGTATTAGTTAATAGCAAATATACTGCTAGAGTGTACCAAGATGCATTCCAGAGGATCAAAGATACACCTGATATCTGTTACCCATCTATAAACACTGAATTCTTCAGAACAACAACACCAAAGCCATTGAAGGAGGTTGTTCCAGTAGGAACTGATAAGTTTATATTTTTGTCTATAAATAGATATGAAAGGAAAAAGAATTTGCAACTAGCATTAAGAGCATTTGAACATTTAAAACATATTCTGAATGAGGCTGACTGGAACAGAGTGCATTTAATAATGGCAGGAGGCTTTGATCCAATCAACTTAGAAAATATGGAGCACTATATTGAACTGACTGATTTAGTGGCAGAGTTGGATATAGAAGATAAGGTAATATTTATGAAATCTCCCAAAGATGATGAGAAAGTTTCTCTTTTGTACAACTGCAGAACTTTGGTGTATACTCCATCAAATGAGCATTTCGGCATTGTTCCTTTAGAAGCCATGTACTTTAAGAAGCCAGTGATAGCTGTGAACAGCGGAGGACCAACAGAAACTATTGTAAATGAAGTAACTGGGTTCTTATGTGAGCCTACTAGCAAATCCTTTGCTGATGCCATGAGTAAATTGGTATTAAACCCTGAGTTAGGTCAAAAACTTGGTGAAGCTGGTTTAAAGAGATTTGAAACAAAATTTTCCTTTGATGCATTCACAGACCAGTTGGATGGTATACTGAACAGGGAGAGGCAGATTGCATCTGAAGCCAGAGCCATTGAGTATGAGAACCGTAAACGTAAATAACAGGATGCCGGCACTCCGACAATATGTGATATTGTTTGAGTGTGCTAACTCAAGAAAAGTCCACGGAGTACAATAATTGTGATGCGCAATAATTAGTAGTGGCTTAGAAAACATTGGTGTAGTCAGAATATTGCAGATTTTTCTCAAAGCTTGCATCATGCCGAAATGCTGTAACTGGTGAACATTATATAAATAATTGATGTTAATTAGTAAAGGTGTTTAAAATATGAAGATAAGTAAATGGCATAAACTTAAGACGGAGAAACTAGGGAATATCCTAGAAGTTGTTAATTCCATTTTTTTTTCGTATAAATGTTTGTCTAATTGCTATTACTATCTAGCATCACTTGGTTCCAGTTTTAAGGTTATATGTATATATATTTATCTCAGTAGAAATCAAGAGTTAGAATCATGCAACTATAGTTTTGAAGCGCCTAAGTCTAATAATATTTTTATACAATGTTAAGACAAAACGATTGTCATTAAAGTCCTTCTTTAGCTTAACATAAGTAATTCAAGTAAACTAAGCAAGTTAATTTTAAGAATTCTTATTAATATTGTTCTTTCTTCCATGCCATTGTTGTAACCGTTTTGCATTATATTAGTTACTAGCTGAATTTAAAATAGTGTAGAATTTTCTTGCATTTCTACTAATTGTTAAGGATAACACATTTAGTAAGTTTTCTGTAACATTCACTAATATGACATGTTTGTTGTTTATGCGTGATCTTCTATTAATATTGTATATTAATAGAAGATCACGCACAAATAACAGAAAATACTCCTCGTCAGTTGTAAAATGGCGTCGGTTGAGACAACACTGCTTACCCTTTGTATGTACGGGCTTCAAAACGCGCGTTCCTGAAACGCGCGTCGTCTGCGCGTTTAAAATACGCCGTGTGCTAGGGGCTTAATTGTTTGAACTTAGAACTGTAAAAAGTTAGAATTCCTAGCTTAATTTTCTTTGACGGTTCGTACTTCGTTTAATTCTTGTCTTATATAAATGTTTGCATTAGTAATTACCTAATTAAAATATAATAGATACCGGTGTTACGGACTATATCTCCTGTTATAGCGCTTCATACGGGAATTATATAAGAAAAATAATATTTAAGCTCCTTTGCACCACAAATCATTAAATTCTTTGAACACTACTAATGTTGGGTGGGAGGGTTAATTACCCATGGAATGATGTAAGTAAGTACTGATTACGTGGTGACCCTTTGTGCGTCGATGTTCCTTCTAACCCTAGTAAAATATCGCTCTGATTCTAGAAATCGGTTGAAGATGGCAGTAAAAGACACGATTTCAATAATGTTTAGCGCTAATCGGCGCTAATCATATTAAGTTATTTGTGGTACAAGTGGGCCTTAATGCAAAATTCTACGCCGCTACCGCATATCGGTGGTAACAGTTGCACTACGAAAATCGCTCTTACTGCGATGACACAGGCAGGTGACACAGGTGCTGTCAATGGTGTCGATTCTGTTGTGCACAAACTAAACTTAATTTAGGCCAGTGCTATCTTTTACTAACAGGAAGTGCGAGAAAAGGACGGCTATAGCTATGAACTAAGCTATAGATGTCAAACTAGTTTTTGCCTTGCGCTTCACCGTGTTTTTAGTTAGTCGACATGTTTTTACGTGCACCCTTCATTTGTATGGAAATATTAGTTCCAATGGGGATGGCTGGTCAAAGCTGATTGTAGATGGCGCGTCCATAGCTTAGACCCAGTCTGACCAATGAGGTCAATCTATTTTGAAATTTAAAATGACATTGACAGATTTTCAACCAATGACGATGTTTGGTTCATGCGCTGCTAGCGCCATTAGTTCCACCAGTTGCCCACCCCATTAAATTTGACAGCTCTAAATTACGTCCGTCTCTTTCTCGTTTTAATAGAGAGAAAAATATAGCAATAGCTTATATTAAGTTTACTTTGTGCGCAACAGAATCGACACCAATACCGAATTATTACCACTGAAGTGAGGTTGAATTTACTGAAAAGAGGTATATTTTATTTATTGTTACTGGTTGTACTGATGTAAATAATAAACATTGATTGTAAAATTAAAAGTGTTTGATCCCTAAGACTTTTATCACACACAATTCTTAGGGCACCCGTCCCCGAGCAAAATTAGCAACTCTATTTGTGGTGGTTCAAACTTCGTTTGAAATAAATACTGTTAGAATAAAGTTTTAGTCAGCTTGCACTACAAAGTGGTTAATACGTCAGTCACTGTGGGCCTTTTAGTGCGAAATTAGTGGTTTTTTTTCTTTATAAAATCAAATTTTCGTCTTTAGGAAAAAAAACTACCATTATGTTCATTACTAAATTGCCTATCCATTAGTACCTATAAGTAGCAAATCAAAATAATCGTTACTTTACGAGGAGAAGCATGACGTTATAAATCTTTATTTCTCATTTCTGTAGTTCCGTTGAGGGGATTTATTAAACATTATGACGACCCGAATGGCGCAGCGGTAGTAAGGCTGCCTTACGTTCTTAGGGTCCCGGGTTCGAATCCCGGTAGGGGCAAATGTTTGTGTCAAAAAATCAAAATCAAAATCAAAGCATTTATTTCAAGTAAGCCAGTTACAGGCACTTTTGAATTGTCGAAACAAAGATGAAAATTAAATGTAGCTACAGTCCCAGTCACAAGACATAAAAACTGTGAAAGTACTGTAGTTGCCCATTCCCTAGCGTAGATCTCTATGGAGAAGAACGGGCAAGAAACTCCATGGACACTCTTTTAAATCAGAATATTGTTACAAAATCTTGGTTACATCATTCATGTTGAGATGGTATATTATGTGAGAACAATGTAGCAAGATGTGCACGTTAAAAGTGTCCACAGCAAAAACACACAAACAAAAAAAATACAATTCAAAATAATTCATTCAAATAAGCCATGGCAACTAAGAGATGACCAGTCACAACTGACAGCGCCCGTTCACGGACATGACGCATGGATCAGCACCATTCAACTCAACCATTTTGAAGGGAACTAAATGATCCGACACATGCGCCACCATCAGCGAGACATTTGAGTGAGCATGACATACTCTAAACCGCCAGGGCACATTCAAGTCAAGAAAAGACGTAGGTTTCCAGTGAATGATAGCTTTCTAGTACATAGTACTCACACAATATGGGCTATGCATTTATATAATACTAAGGAGATTGAATCTATACAATGCAAAGATTGTTGTAGTTGTACAATCTTCAGCAGCTCTTGTGGAGCAGGACCAGCATTGAACCAAGCATTTTTATCAGCGATATAATCGCTCAACTTGTAATATGCTTGCTTACATAGTGGGCGTTTAATGCATGTTTTAAATTTCGTCTCATTCAGTTCAAGAATACTTTGTGGAATTTTATTATAGCATCTGTGTGATGAGCATGGACATTTGTTTCCGAGTCATGGATGTTTATGGCAGCGTCCGTGGCGAGGCTCTCCAGCCGGGACCCTAGGCTGGCACCGGGAGCGCGCCAGGCTCTACTGGCGCCCCAGGTGCCCGCATCGCCGGCGCCCCCTCGTGCCTCGGCCTACGACTCACAAGCAGAGCGGTCGGCATGCTCGTCGCGAGCCGGCTCGAGCATGTCGCTCGCGTCTGCGAGGTCGGATGATTCGGGGCCGAGTGCGCAAGGGAGCCGCACACCAAGACTAGCACCGTCGCCGTCGAGGGGTTATGGCTCCGACTACCGGCCGGAGTCACGACCCCAGAGACGGCGCCGCAGCACGGACGAGTCCGAGGAGGAGGCTAAGCGGTATTGCCTCGACCCACCCCCGCGGCGCGACCACGCGCCGCCACGGGGAGGGCAGGTCGATATCGGGTCGCCTACCTATGCGGAGGCCACCCGCCTCACGCCTCCCCAGCCTCACCAGTACCGACGCCGACGAAAGCAGGGACGCAGCATGGGGTGAGTGTAGACAACGCTGTCTCTCTCTCACAGCTTGCGGCCCCCCGAGACACGGCCGCCACGCAGCCCAAGCCAAAGTCGCAGAAGCGGCCGAGGTATCCTCCGCTGACGGTGGAAAGGCTGCCAGGATGGGCCGCTTACTTCAGGGCCCTCAAAGAAGAGCTGGGTCACCCCCCAGTGCCCAACCATTTGGCACTGGAATTCGGTTCACTCCGGAGAGTGAACTCGAATATAGGGTGGTCCAGCGCTATTTGACTGGTCTGGAGAAGAAGGACGGCACGTCATGGTTCGCCTACTCGCTGCCGGCGGAGCGAACCTGCAAGGTGGCCATCAGGGGGCTGCCCGATCTCCACAGGAGATCAAGGAGGAGCTCCTCGCGTTGGGATACGAGCCGGAGTACGTTCGCCACATCAAGGTGAGCCAGGGACGACCCGTCTGCGTGTTCCACGCCGTACTCAAGAGGACGCCCGACGTACGCAGGATCTTTGACACCTCCGTGTTTTTATACATGAGGGGTGTCAAGATAGAAGCCTGGCGGGGCAAGCGTGGGCCCGCCCAGTGCCACCGGTGCCAGAAGTGGAGGCACTCATCACACTACTGCCATCGACCGCTCGCCTGTGTCCGCTGCGGAGAGGGGCACTCAGCGCGGGACTGCCCCCGCCCACGTGACGCACCGGCTACGTGCGCCAACTGCGGGGGCGAGCATCCCGCCAATAACATTAAGTGCCCTTCTTTCCAGGCAGAGATAAGGGCTAACAGGCGAGCGGGCACAGTCGCCGCCATCACCGCCTCACGGCGACCGACCACGGTTGCCGAGGGGCCATCAGAAGTGGCCACCACCGAGGCCCAAGGCGTGTCGCTGATGGCGGCGGCCAACGGGCCCACCAACAGGGGAGAAGCTCCCTCCTCGAAGCGGCGGAGGGGAAAGAAGTGGAAGCGAGGGGGCAAGGGTAAGGTTCCCGCGCCCCCCACCGCACCTGAGGGAGAACAACCGGGCGACCTGCCTCCGACCCTGAAGCGGGCTGTGACCCCGGCTGCGGCTCCAACGCAGCCCGAGGTGAAGAAGACGGTAGGGCCGACAGCGGCCCTACAACAGAAAGAACCCAATGCCGAGCGTGGCATCACCAATGCCGGCCCAGCCCAGAAGCCCAGAAGGAGTTCACAGCCCGCGCCATCCAGCTGCTGATGGACCTAATCAGTGCCGTCAGGCAGGTTCGGGACGTGGAACTGGTCGTCCTTGACGGCCTAGCTGCGTTACTCTCCTTGTACAGTGGATAGACCGTCAAGGATGACTCAGGAGCGTCCGCGACCGGCAACGCATGGTCGCCCCCCTCCGCCGCCTTCACCACCGGATTGGACCCAGGTAAGCTGTTCATCGCTACACGCAGCTTACCTGCACAATATGACTCTACACACATTACGCACACCCGGCTGCGCGACTTGTTCTAAGTTAATATAGGCAGGGCGCGCAGCTATGGCCACACATGCACTCCTCTACAAGCACGTAGACACACGCGTGGACGCGGCCCTCGGGCCCGCGGAAAACGCATACATGGACGGTGTTACACATACAATACCGCCCACACACACACGTCGTTTCCGCAGCCCGTACCACTGCCGGCTAGCTCTGGTTAGTGGGGCGGGCGGGAAACACACATCCACTGTAGGTGCGCTGTAAGTCGGTGCCTCTATCGCTGGTTGTCTCCCGCTGGGCTTCCCTCGGGTAACCGGGGGTTTCACCCGGCGGAGACGGACCGCCGGGGCACTGTGAAGCAAGCAGCGCTGTGCAACAGCGCTGTAGCGCGCCTACAGTCCACAATACAGCATTCACACACAGGGGCGCATGTACATGCGCCCAACCAACCAGTGGACAATGGTCCAACACAAGGACGGGTCCGTCTTAACGGACCGAGATATGGCCGCCGCGGTCAGAGGGCATAGCCCTGAAACCGCCTGCCGCGCCACCTGGCGGGGGCGCAGCGAATTCCAATTGTTTTTGTGGGATCACTTATTAGTAATAATTGCAAGGGAAAACTGCCCGAATAAAAGTTGAAATAAATATTGCAGTTGTTTCTTACCACTGTCGTTACATGTCGTATTTTTTATTAGTTGGTACTTATTTATTTTGGATAAAGAGGAGTTGGCTCCAACAAAATGCACAAAAAACGGCTTTTGCTCGGGGAGGTATTTGGCTGCCTCGATGCTGGTCGAGCAGTCGCAAACGCGATTACTGAGCGTGAAGTGTTGGATCTGCAGAAAAGACGGCAAAGCATCGTGAGCCTCATTCAGAACTTCCAGGCGATGCGATTTTTTTTCACCCTTATGTCCTGATTAATATGATTGAAAATTCGTCGATCGTTAGTGAGCGAGGTAGTGGATATTAGTGCCCGTGCGTGTCTCTACTCTTAGTTGGTGACCAAGTGAGGTTTCAATAAAGAGATTTTCAATGGCAGTCTGTCAATACAAATCATTGCTGACGAAGTGCTAGTGCAGGTTTGAATTCACTTTAGCTATATCTTACGAAATAAGGCATCATAGAACACCCTATAGGGTGTAAAAAACCTCTTAACGAAGCCGAAAGGCACACCTGGGAACCATCTAGTTACGCAGATATTGGGGTTCAAAGTTTCAACTTTTTGACAAGTTTTTTTTTTAAATAGGTACAAGTTTTTAATGTAAGATAAGATTTTTACTTGAAACACCTCCACGACCTCCGTAGGTATTATTCAATCCATCCACCAGCACAATGTTTTAAGTGCGTTACATTCAAGCGCGGATACACCACGATGGGTTCACCACTTGTGGGCACGATGGGCATGCCCACAACCCTTATTGAAGTCGATAGTCTGATGTTGTAAACAAGGCCTTAAATTTAAAAATATATATAACGCTAGTTTACCCTAGCATTCCAATTTTCGGAGAGCGGAGAGATATTATTTTGATTGATGGTATTTTGCTTTAAATGATTCACCAAAATCGGTGGAATAGTTTAGAGTATAAATGTGTGAAATGCATTCAACCTTTTATAATTTTCGTGATGTCATTTATTAGTGTTCACGTTCATCCCACAGTTTTATCTACGTGGGCCTATACACTATAGCTAGAAGCAACGGTGTTTTTTATTTCCCTTGGCCCGAGAAAGCTATGGCTTTGGGGCATGGGTGCCGGCAGAGAAAATACATAGAAAAACCAGTGCATTCGCGCCACATAGATTCAAAAGTAGGTACCTAATCCTATTCTGGTTTCTGCCTATTTGAACAAATTAACCGAAATCCGAAAATAACCCAATATATTCGAGCGCACTCATACATCTTATGTCCTTTGCGTTCATTAACTTTTCTTTATAAATAAGCAGAATTAGCCCTATTTCTAGAATAAATATCAAAAGAAAAGCTATCAAATTCGAGGTGAGTGCTAAAATTTTCAAGCTCGCTAAGTACGCACTCTTTTATAGATCGACCAAATTACTCCTTGAATCTTAACATTTAAGAGATGGAATGAAGGTTTTCATGGAAGTGAAGGTGCGCTATACACGTCTCTTAATTGTTCAGAAACTTATGCCGACAGTATTTGTATGAATGGTAAAAATAAAATCTATACAAATCCAAGATCCCTCTCTATTTAATTTATGACTGCTAAGTTTTTCAAGCTCGTTCTCGCCCTTACATTCTGAAGTCCAATTTACCTACTTATTCATTCTGAAACTGTTATGCATAAGTCGGCAAAGGCGCCCGCCCTCCTTTGCCGACTTATGCATAACAAAAAAAATTTGGTGTACAAAAATTCAAGCTCGCATAGCTCGCTCCGCTCAAAGTCTTCATGTTTCTTAGACTTTTCTAACTAAGTCGGCAAAATCATTTCAATACCGCCTATACACATGGTTTAAATAAAGTGTTACGAATCGGAGGAGCTGCTAAAATTTTTGAGCTGAATTATTATTATAAAACTTGAGACTTAGGTACTTCATATTTTCAACAGTGCAATGTCAGTGAGTGAACCTTGACATTTATGTGTGGTCTCACGCTTTGCATAAGAATATCAAAGCCATAATCTGTGATCAAAGCCAAACGCTGGCTTTGAAGCAATTTACGTCGTACCGCTCCTATGGTGGCCCTATTCGGCCCAAACAGGTGCCCCGTAGCACATACACCCCAAGTAAGTAGCCCCATAAATGGTCTTTAAAGTTATAAATGACAGACCCCACGTAGATTTTTAAATGATCAATGAATGAAAAATTTCTCTCTAAGACCAAACCAAGGTAGCACACGGATTGCTTTCTTTTCACGGGAACGTTATTAAATTTAATACTAGGCCACGATTTAAGATTATCTTTTAAAATTAGTTGAGTTATGTGTATTAGTAGTAATGACCTGCGCGCTGCATCAGGTCAGTGGGCATTGCACCACCCCGCCGTGCACCGACCGGCGCCACACGCCGCGGTGCCGCACTGCGCTTCCGACATCCGAACTGAGTGCCACGATTTACCAACCAAGGACTGGTTGGACTTCTGTAAACAGCTTGGTGATTTAAGAAGGTACTGTGTCTACCTTTAGTCTACCCTTCTTACTACAGTGTTGTAAGTGTTTTACAGTAAATTAATCAGCAGTTTCAGTTGAAATTAACTTCACATTATAGGCCCCGCACACCTCTGAACCTTGGTTCTTTGGTGGAAGTTTTAGTTTTAACCTCATATCTTCTAGTAAGAACGAAGAAACAAATTGGACATTTGGACTCATTATTGGATTTTTCGAGAATCAGTAATTTTTCATTGGGGTGGGACCGATGCCGGGCGCGTGGAAGGCGCCCCCCCTCCCCTTCACTCCGGCCCAGCCCTTTTCTAAATGCAATTCGTTTAATGCTTTTCTTTCTTTCTTCGGCAGCTAGCAACGTGTCCTCGCTCCGCCGCCGCTGCTGCGTGTCGTGCGGAGCGGGGAGAGCTGCTCCTTAGCGGGGAAAGCTACTCCTTCATGTCACAGAACTCGGGAAAATTGTAAGTACATCGAGCAGGCACCGCGCCAACGGGTTTCTGCTGGGTACGGTGTAATATTGTTTGGCATGAGAGTTGTCGCAGTTACCAGCAGAATTCCCCGTAGGTATACTATGTATGTACAGTTCGTATGCACCCAACACTTTAACATGTGAAAAGATTCTAAAGGAGTACTTTGACCTTCTATTTTAAGGTTTCATATTGTAAGCGGCGGATGAAAAAATAGCACGCTCCATTTTCGGTTTTATTCATTTTTGATCTTTTGCCACGTTATGCAATCCCTTTGGTTCTGGGTTCTGCCTTCTGGTTCAGTCTATTTTATTGGGTTTTTTCATCAGGAATTTCTTATGGTCTCATCTCGAAAATAGGCGTGATGACACATGTTATCTCAAGATTTTGTATTTTCTTTTCCAGGTACCCGTTAAGATGCAGTTTCGCTGCCGACCGGCCGTGTGTCAACCTCGCCGGCTAATATGCTAAACCAACTTATTTATTAGATTGTCACAATCATGTTTCACAGATTATTTATTTATAGAAAATAAGTAATCTGTGAAAGCTGATTCGTTTTCAAAGGAAAATATGTCGTCATAAAACGTTAACAGTCTAGCTAGCACATGATAATCACAAACTTATTTAATTAAATCGGGCGAAATGGCTAAACGCAACTGCTCCTATGTACCTTTGTGATTTAGCCCCGATTTGATGACTATATTCAGACCATTTTGGGGTTATTATTGGTAAGTGTTCTTCCCCGGGGTCATTTCCTGGGTAAAAACTCTTAACAGACAACCACCCCACTTGGCCTTAGGAATCGTTCTTGTAACGTTTAAAAGCAAACGCCTGAACGGGTTTTGCTGTTCATCTCTCCCAGAATCCCCCGTCGTATGTCGTATGTCATGACGCGCTCGGGTAAAGACAACTCTGATCATGATATACTCTATGACTTCACATCAACAATTCATCATACAGTGTGATATGGCGGGTGTGGCGATGAGTTCCAACTTTGATGAATAAATCTCAAATCTAAATTAAAATATCACTGGATTCGACAAGAGTGTATATGAAAATAGATAACTATGACACGGATCCAAGGGGAGGTGTTCTGAGTGCCCCCTCCCTCCAAAACCAACAAATGCTTTGTTTTGGAGCTCTTGCTTCTTGAGACTTGGATGCGCGCCTGAACTTTTTACCTCAAAAGTAATATTGGTCAACACGACCTTATCCAGTACACATTATAATGGCAGTATGCGGTATTCAATCATGTTTATAATCTTGCTTCTAATACATAACGTTTTACACACAATACACAAACACATGTAGGGGTGGTTTAGAACAGCTCTGCTCCTAACAGCTGGTGCAACAGTGGTTTCCTGCGGTTAAATTAGGTACGTCGCCATGGAGTATTTTAAGGAATTAGAATAAGAAACTTTAAATGTTAAGGTATCGTGTATTTATAGATAATTATTTCAAACATTTTATTTAAACAAATTATATGTATATTCTGTGTTTTATTTGAAAAAAAACACGAATAAACAGGATGAGCAACACTCGGAAAGCGATAACAGAATATAGCAAGGACCTGTTTTGTTTTTGAGAGCATTGCAGTGCAGATGGCCCAGTGGTGGAGGCGCGGCCGTAGGGTTGTAGGTCCTGGATCCTAATGGTGAAATCCAGGCAAACATGCTCTTCACATTGTGCAATTCGTTTCATAGTTACTGTTCTCAAAACGGTGACGGTAGGAAACAGGAAACCAGCATGTCGTACTGATGAACGACCATGACTACATGTTAAGTCCACCATCGACCCAAACCCTTTCATGGCCCCCCATAGAAGGGTGTGGGAGGACGCGCTCGTGCCCCAGCAGTAGAAGCGCAACATGTCGATAATGCATGACATGGTAATATTTCCCAACGCTTCTGGCACTAATTATTTGTTGTGGAGCATTTACTATACTGGTCCTTAATGTCGTGAACTCGTGAGAGTGTCCTCATTGTGGATCCCATTACGAGTGGACGGGATCAGATAAGGTCGATATGCTCTGTCATCTCCACTTGCACTTTATTCAGGCTCTATGGGTCACCAGGACCCAGAGGGGCTGGACAAAAATTCAAACTAAAGGTCAGCCCTTAGTTTGATAAGTTTTTTGTCTTACTTAATCATTGGATAAATGCCAGCACATCAAGCCAACCAAAACTCAAATTTACCCAATAAACTCAAACTCAAAGCATTTATTTCAATTAGACCATTACGGCACTTTTGAATGTCAAACATACAAAAAAGCAAAACTACAGTCCCAGTCACAAGACATAATAACTTGTGAAAGTACTGTAGTTGCCATTCCCTAGCGTAGATCTCTATGGAGAACAACGGGCAAAACTCCATGGACATACATTCATACTTACATTCTTTTTAATCAACGTTAAATCTAATACTTTAGCGATAAAGTTAAAAATCGATTAAAGAAACTTGACAGATTGTAGTAGCTTGGTGTGCTCTTGTTACTAGTCTCCGAAAACTATACTTAGGTATTCGATAAAAATCAAATAAGCTTGTTGTCTCACAAGACTTAAGACTTAACACCTAGTGATTTTTTAAATACTTTTCCAAGTACAAGATCTACCAGAATTTACTACGTAAGAAGAAGAGAGTTTCATTGAACTTTGTTGCGACGGCAGCCTTAAAAAAATATTCACGTTTTCCGATTTGGTGGAGTTTCGGATCAAAATGAATATCAAACATTTAAATTCAAAACCTCTACGAATTCTGACTGCCTCGTTGGTCTGCAGTGGTAGCAAGCGCAATCGCTGAGTATGAGGTTCTGGTTCAATTCCCGGGTCGGGAAAAGTGTTATTGGCTTTTTCAATTAAGAATTTATCTTTAGCCACGGAGTCTAGATTTGTGCCCGGTTTATGGTGATAAGGCTCGCCCCCTATTACCTGGAACTTAAACATAATGGTTACACCTCTGCCTAACTGTTTGGGGATTACAAAGCGTGATGTTATGTTAATATGTTCTAAGAATTCTCATTCCCTTTGCAACATCATATTTATGTGAAGCCGTATTTTCAAATGTATCCATGTGTGTCAACATTTATAAAAACTCATCTTTTTCGATTAGTTAGGGCGCCGAGACAAATTACTAAGGCCTAGGAATTCCTCCTACACTGATGTCAGTCGCGTACGGTCGTTCGCATACGTCACCGATAAATATATAACAAAATACGGCTGACTTCTGTCGCTGCATGAAGTTAGCGTAGCAGTATGGTGCTATATAGAACACAATGTATCTCGTACGCGTGACCGACGTACGCGACCGACATCAGCGTAAGAGACATACAGGCCTAAACTTATATGAGCGCCGCGAACTGAAAAAGTTTGGGAACCCCTGGTGTACAGTGCAGTCGTGGTCGTAGATGGGGCGAGAAGTGCCAATCATTCTGTTTTACCGACCGTTAATATAGAGCGGGAGGAGTTTTACAGTCTTTTCACATTTATTTTACGTCTGACAACATCAACCTTATTGCAAAGAGAATAGAGATCACGGTGATTTTGACAGTTATGAAACTTCAGGGGTACAATAACATTGAAAAGACTATAGTGCTTCGTTTCTGTCACTCACATGCTGCAACTGTACCTAGTTCCTCTTATTATTCATGTTTTCTGAAAGTCTAAATAGACTTACACCATATAACACACTGCGGAGTTTCGACCGATATCTGGCACCTGCGCGGTGCATGAGGTCTGTGGGCGTTGCACCACCCCGCCGTGCACCGGCCGGCGCCGCACGCCGCAGTGCCGCACTGCGCCTCCGACCTCCGAACTGAGCGCCACGATATACCAACCAGTCCTGACATCCGTGAACAGCTTGGTGATTTAAGAAGGTAGGTGTCTTCCTTTAGATTAAATAGAATTAATTTAAAATTAGATTAAATCAATCAGTGATTTTCCATCTTCACTTGAAATTATTAAGGCCCCGCCATTGATATAATTATATATCAATGGGCACCGCACACCTATAAACCTTCGTTCTTTGGTGGAAGTTGTTGTTTTAGATCATCTATCTTTTTCAGAAACAAGAAACAATTTGTTTCACATCAAAAGTTAATAAATAATTTGTTAAATAAGTTTAACTTTACTTGGAATACTTATATTAGGCCTCGCACACTTCTGAACCCTTGTTTTTTGGTGGAAGTCTTCATCTCTTCTTTAAAGTAATAAGTATAAGATAGAAATAGTTTATCATTAGGACTAAAATTATGTTTTTTTGGGAGTCAGAAATTATACTCTCCCCTCCCCTTCACTCTAAGTTTCAACTCTTCTAATGCTTTTCTTTCTTTCTTCAGCAGCTAGCAGCGCATCCTCGCTTCGCCGCCGCTGCTGCGTGTCGTGCGGAGCGGGGAGAGCTGCTCCTTCAAGTCACCGGAGCTCGGGAAAATTGTAAGTACTTTTTTTTTACTCGTTCCCTTGACAGCCTCTCTTTAAGGTGGAAGCGTCAGGTTAGCCCGCGAAATTCAATTTTTCTTACGTTTTTTGCAATTTGCAGGCTAGTGCTAGATTGTATGTTGATTAAAATATTGTTCGCGACTTTAAGACGTTTGTAGTTACAGAATTATAATCATCAAAATCATCAATACAACCCTCCAAGTTCATAAGGGTCGAGGAATGACTTTGATCTTGGAAATGTCGTTCCTCGACCTTTATCCGGTTAGCGGCATGCAGCTGAATATCAGTACTTTACATGGAGCGACTGCCTACTATGGTTTTCCGCTGGGTACCTACGGTGTAATATTGTTCGGCATGAGAGTTGTCACATTTACCGGCAGAATTCCCCATAGGTAGTATGTACATATCGTGTATGCACCCAACACTTTAACGTGTGAAAAGATCCTAAAGGAGTACTTTGACTTTCAAGGTTTCATCTGGTACGCGGCGGATGAAAAAATAGTACATTCCGGTTGCAGTTTTTAAAAGGGTTGTGTCACCTTTTGCAATCGTTTTGGTCCTGGGTTCGATTCTCTGGTTGGTTGAGGAAGTTGTAATTGGATTTTTATATTAAGAGTTTCTCAGTAGTACCCCAGAGTCTGGCTATGTATCCGGTTGATGGCTACAGGTTAGTGTCCCTTTACATTAGGGTTAACTGGCCATATGTGAGTGAATTACACGTACTCCTCTCCTAATCTATCGTCGAAATAAGCGTGATGAAATGTTATGTCAAGTTTTTTATTCTCTGTTTCAGAAAACAGTGGCGATGCAGCTTCGCTCCCGACCGGCCTGGTGTCAACCTCTCCGGCTAATAGGCTAAACTAACTTAGCTTGTCACAATCAGCTTTCACAGATTATTTATTTCTAGAAAATAAGTAATCTGTGAAAGCTGATCTTTGGAAAGTTTCGGAGGAAAATATATCAGCTCTTAATGGTAGCAGTCTCTCAGATGCTACATTCATTGAATCGGGCTAAATGGCTAAACACAACTACTCATAGGAGTTGTCCTGTGATTTAGCCCCCGATTTAATGTCTCAATTCAGACAATTCTGGGGATATTATTTGTAGGTGTTCTTCCCCGCTGTCATCTCCTGGGTAAAAACTCCTAACAGATAACTACCCCACTTGGCCTTAGGAATCGTTCTTGTAACGTTTAAAAGCAAGCACCTGAATGAACGGGTTTGCTGTTTATCTCTCTCAGAATCCCCGTCTTATGTTACGACGCGCTCGGGTAAAGACGACACTGAACATGACACACTCTATGACTTCACATCAGCATACAGTGTGATATGGCAGTGTGTTCAACAGCATTTATTTGCACAAAAACTTATCTTGTGACGAATTAATTAGTTCCAAAATTGGTCATTAAGATAAGCACACGGATGTGAAAATATGACCGGATTTGACAGGAGTGTCTATGAGAATAGATAACTATCAAAGGCGCGGGTCCAAGGGGAGGGGTTCTAAGTACCCCCTCCCTCCAAAAGCAACAAAGGATTTGTTTTGGAGCTCTTATGGTCCTTGTGACTTGAGACTTGGATGCGCGCCTGAACTTATTAGCTGTCTATGAAAATAGATAACTATCAAAGGTGCGGGTTCAAGGGGAGAGGTTCTAAGTACCCCCTCCCTCCAAAACAAACGAATGCTTTGTTTTGGAGCTCTTGGTCCTAGTGACTTGAGACTTGGATGCGCGGCTGAACTTCTTAGTGCGGTAAACATTAATCGTATACATTATGTATCTCAGCTACATTTGCAGTCTGTCCTGTGTTACATCTAAAGCATAGGTAGGTAAAGCTCTGTCGACGTTACACGATGTTAAATTAAGTATCTCTGGTGAATCTCGAGGAATTATACACCTAAATTAGCTACCTTACAAATAGTTTATAAGTAAAAAAAGTAAACAATAAATATGTAATAGTTCTTTGTTTTATTTGACACAGCTCTACGCACCTAATATTACGAGACCTGTTTATATTGTGACACTAGATGGCGCTGTATGTAATATCCAGCGATATTTATTTATTTATATTTAGGAGCAGTGCAGTGCAGGTGGCTCAGAGGTGACGGCGCGGCCGTAGGTCGCAAGGCATCTAAATTCAACCCAGACAGACATGCTCTTCATTTTGTTTAATTCAATTCATCGCTACTGTTCTCACAACGTCGAAGAACAATCTACCCAGCAAAACCAGCAAGTGGAAACATAATGCTCATTTTTACAAGCATCCGAGTCATGGTAATATTCCGTACAGCTTTTGAGTAGTCTTAACGCTAAATACCGTTTGTTCTCAGTTTGTTACCGTCCCTTGTATGCGTATAAGCTGTGTGCTCGACGCTTCAGCATTGTATTTGTGACGTTCTATCAGCGACGATAGAAAAGGCATAAATGTCCTAAATGGGCTTGAGACTTGAAAATTGTTGTCGAATTACTAAAATGCCCTCACTTATAGTTGTAAGTATAGGACTCCGGGATCCTGATTTTGCGTGATTATAACATATTATCATTATTAATAGGCAGCGATTGACAATATATAAATAAACAAGACCTTGCCTAAATTACAAGAGGCAGCGCGTAATTTTTGCGAGCAATTTCATACCGAATTAAATGAATTTCTTGTAGTTGTTTAATAATCACTGATCATTTATATGAAAGTCAGTGGCTGCACCCATGCATGGGGTAATCCAATGTTACAAAATGTACATAATTTAAAGTTGTAAAGAAAATCATTTCATGCGGTGTCAAAACTGAATGGGATTGTTTGATTAATTGGGATCAAGAACAACGTAAAAAAAAATTGACAGCTAAGTCGGGTGTACATAAATCAGCCATGTAAGTGACCTTAGATTTTTCGATGGTTCATTTGGCTAAATTCGAAAATAATAGAGCAGTGTTAAAGTGGCAGTTCGAGATCATTGACGTTCCTCTTCTATTTGAAACGCATTGTATATCCGTAGTCACTCGATCAATTCTACTACCAGGCAAGTTGGATCGTCTATGCAGTCTGTAGATTGAATAGATGATTCAATAGACTCATTGAACGTGACGTGTATAAAATTCAGTTTTTCGGGTTTATGGTACTGGCAATAATGAAAAAAGACTGGCAGCACTTTAGCGACAGTGACACGACGTGTCCAATCAAAAACTAAGGTACTTACGTACATATAGTGCTACATGCAAATGCTACATGACTCGTGTCGACTACTCGCGCTGTGTTCACACTGGTGTAGACTGCAACCGTGTTTGTGGACGCTAGATGGCGTGAGTGTCTTGCTAGTCATTCTGTTTCACCGTTGCCAACAGAACCTACCTAGTTAGTTCCTCCTATTATGTGTATGTATGCATGTTTCTATAGAACCTACACTACATAGCATGCAGTACATAGCACACTGCAGAGTTTCGACCGGTAGTTATGACCTGCGCGCTGCATGGGGTCTGTGGGCGTTGCACCACCCCGTCATGGACCACCTGGCGCCGCACGCCGCGGTGCCGCACTGCACCTCCGACCTTCGAACTGAGCGCCACGATTTACCAACCAGTCCTGACATTCGCGAACTTCCTTTGGTATTTTTGGCCAGCTTGTTACAGTTGTGAAAGTGTTTTACAGTAAATTAATCAGCAGTTTTAGTTGAAATTAACTTCAGATTATTAGGCCTCGCACACCTCTGAACCTTCATCTATTTATATTAAGTAATAAGAGAGAAATAGTTTATCATTCAGACTAAATAGTTTTTTTAGGGTCAAAAATTATACGCCCCCCTTCTCTGTGTTTCAATGCTTCTAGTGCTTTTGTTTCTTTCTTCGGCAGCTAGCAGTGCATCCTCGCTTCGCCGCCGCTGCTGCATGTCGCGCGGAGCGGGGAATTCTGCCCGAGTCACCGGACTCTGGAATAATTGTAAGTACCTATATTTCTTTGGTGCTCCCTGTTCCAGAAACAGCTTCTCTTTAGCTGTTGCACAGCGAGGTAAGGTATGCCATTTTCGTTCAGGATCAAAGGCATAACCAAAGAACAGGAATCGACATCGAACAGGCACCGGCCGTCGGGATTCTGTTAGATACGCTGTTTTATTGTTTGGTATGAGACCTTTCACAGGTATCGGTAGATTTCCGCGTAGGTCGTGTATGTCCCAACACTTATTCGTATTAAAAGGTCCTCAAGGAGTTCTGTGACTTAACTGGCGAAATATGGGTGAACTAAACGTACTCCTCTGCCTAACCTTTCAACTAAAACGCGTTATGACATGTTATGTCAAGTTTTTTTATTTCAAAGACATTCAAATATTTACGTTTCTCTTAAATCTCTTGTTTTATTTTCATTCTCATTTCCAGGTACCCGTGAAGATGCAGCTCCAAGCGACCGGGTGTCAGCAACTCAGGCTAATAGGCTAAACTAACTTAGCTTGTCACAATCAGCTTTCACAGATTATTTATTTCTAGAAAATAAGTAATCTGTGAAAGCTGATCTTTGGAAAGCGTTTTCGGAGGAAAATATATCAGCTCTTAATGGTAGCAGTCACTCAGATGCTACATTCATTGAATCGGGCTAAATGGCTAAACACTCTTAATGGCTAACAACTCTGGAGTTGTTCTGTGATTTAGCCCCCGATTTAATGACTCAATTCAGACAATTCTGGGTTTATTATTTGTAGGTGTTCTTCCCTGGGGTCATCTCCATCTCCATCTCGTTCACTGCTGGACTTAGGCCTCCCCGAAGCGACGCCACATTGACCGGGCTCGTCTCCTGGGAAAAAACCCTTAACAGATTAAACCACCCCACTTGGCCTAGGAATCGTTCTTGTAACGTTTCAAAGCAAACATCTCGTTTGCTGTTCATCACTCTCAGAATCCCCCGTCGTGATACGACACGCGCGGGTAAAGACGACACTGATCATGACACACTCTATGACCTCACATCAGCATGCAGTGTGATCAAAATGCATTAATATGCAAAACTTACATCTCGGTATTCGACCCAAAACTGAGATATTTATACGGATATGGAAATATTACTGGAAATTACATCAGTATCTATGAAAATAGATAACTGTAAAAGGCGCGGATCCAAGGGGAGGGGTTCTAAGTACCCCCTCCCTCCAAAATCTACAAATGATTTGTTTTGGAGCTCTTGGTCCTTCTGACTTGAGACTTGGATACGCGCCTTAACTTCTATTTTTTTTTTGGGGTACATATGGTTAAATGTTGATTAACTTACTGTTAGGTACAAGGTTCATAATCTGATTGAATATATTGATGACAGAAGCTCATGTCGTCTAAAAGATGACACAAGAATAAATTAAGTATCTCTGGTGGTTTCATTGAATCGTCACTGTATCTGGAGGTTAAATTAAGTATCTCTGGTGGTGTCATTGAATCGTCACTGTATCTGGAGGTTAAATTAAGTATCTCTGGTGGTCTCGTTAAATCGTCACTGTATCTGGAGGAACTACACAAATTAGTAATAAGATTAGGTTAGGCAACAATTATCAACACAGAATATACCATTTAGGTACGTTTATAAGTCAGCAATTGTAAGGAAATAAACAATAAATATGTAATAGTAGTTTGTTATATTTGAAACAACCTCTCGAATGACCAATGAACGGGATAAGCATCGCTCGAAGGATCAACTGAATATTCCGAGCACCTGTTAATATTTGGGAACAAAGCAGTGCAGGTGCTAGTGGGCAGACATACATGGTGTAAACAGACCCTTCACGAAGCCGTCAACCAAGCATTCTGTACATCAAACTAAGTACTTAACTCTACTCAAAAATTATTGCTGGGAACCATCTTTTTTTTTTGGTGTGAAAAATCACGATTTACGGTAAAACTCAATGTAACGCACTCAAAACATTGTGCTTATGGACGCATTTAATAGTAAACGTTGTATCATAAGGGAGCAAAATAATATTTAAACGGCGAGGGCGCTTTTTTTTAATCCAACGCGAAGTGACTTTTGGGAATTTCAGGAAAAAATAAAATACGCATTTATTTTAGTACAATTAACTGAAATATAGTACGATACTATAATATATTATAGTACGGGTGGCAACCCTATCTCCAATATCTCCGTAACTTTCGGTTCCTAGGTATGGTCCAGAAAAAAAACATGATCGCAATGACGGGGACAACAAGTCTAGTCTTTTTACACCCTTTATTATGCTCTTTACTTTGTGCAATGTATTGCATCACCACTGCTGTCAAAACGGTGGAGGAAAACATCACGAGGATACAGGAGTCCAAATAAGAACGAAAATGTCTCGACTCCGTATGACATTCACCATGCGTTCCACGGCGCACTTCCTCTCGTGGAGAGGAGGTTCGTGTCCCAGCTGTGGGAACATTGTAGGCTGATACTGTTGTTTGATTTCACAAGTAACTGAGTAAAGGCAATAATCTCTAACGATCTTAACTTTTTCTGACACCAAACTTAATCAATCTGATTATGAAATAAAGCGTATCATTTTCTTTCTTTTAAAAAACTTTGGCCCACACTAGAATTTCTCCTGTATCGTAGGTGCGTTTACAAACATTTAAACTCACATACGCAGACAGTCAGACCCGGAACAACTACCTGTAGCACATACAAATATTTGTTCCGTGCGAGGATCGAACCCGCGACATGCCGTACAGCAGCCAATCGCTCGGCCACTACGCCAACCGTGCCGCTCTCATCTGCTCATCATCTGCCCAGTCTTTTCCCAACTATGTAGCGGTCGGCGTCCAGTCTAACCGGGTGCAGCTGAAAAACCAGTATTTTGCATGAGCGATTGCCTATCTGACCTCTACAACCTAGTCAGTTCTGGGTAAGACGATACTCCTTGGTAAGAACAAAGCCGTCTAGTCATACTGTATAAATGGTTTCGAGCACGCTGTGCGGGTGAGCATATATTATAATGTCCTTGTGCTTCTTTCTCGGACCCAGTAATTTGATTTCATATTAGTTACCGTACTACATTGAGCTAATAAGCAATAATTGGAATAGGAGATGGTGACGGTGGTGGTGGTGGTTTTGGTGGTGGCAGTCCCTTCTCGAACCCGTCAACCAAGCATTCTGTACGTCAAACCTAAGTTACCCTACGCAAAAATTTGTGCTAGAAAACGCCTTTTTTTTTTTTTGCGGTGAAAAATCACGCACTGAAAACATTGTGCTGATGGATGCATTAATAGTAAACTAGTGATGAAGGAAAGTGAAGTTATAATTTAAAAAAAATCTATTAAAAATAGAAGTGAAAACGTTGGAACTTTAACCTTCAATTTCTTCGTAACTAAATATCGCAAAGACAGGGAGAGCGTTTCGGCTTCGTTATGGGTGTTTTAATCCATTTATATTGTAGAGGCAGATGGTACATAGGTAGGTAGAGTCGACTTTAGACTTTAATTGATTTTAAACCACTTTCACTACTTTCAAATTTTGCACTTTTATACATTTACGAGTACGAATATTACCGACTAAACCCGATTTGTATTACACGGCTAAAATACGAATAGTGGCAAGTGGCTCATCAATTAAAGTCCTCGACTGTATATATTGGACTTGGGTAGTACCGATACCCTAGAAAGAGAGACATTCGATCACGAAAATTGTAATGGAACATTCATAATATGCGAGACTGACATAAACTATCGAAAAGTTTATGTCTATTGAATGTCATTGTAAATATTACTGAACGTTTTGTAAGTTATTTTCACTTGCATACAAGATTCTCAGCTCTTGACTAATAAAAATAAATGAACAACGTAGCGTGCTCCTACGAAGGATCTGAAGCAGAATGTCCCATTCGTAACACTTCGCTCGCGACATCGTCCGCAAAAATGTTGATAGCTCGGCTAATATGCATGATATAAATATAAATATAATTTACATTTTTTTTTTAATAGGCCCACCAATAATGTAGCTTTCAAGTAACATCTAGCCTTTCCAGTGAAATAATTTCTAATATTGTATTATTAGTCCCCCTTTTTTTTTTTTTTTCGGATGGGAAATCATAAAATGACTTCTCCCGCTCTGGGCGGAGCAGGAGGGAGTGTCAGACTTTTACTGACTAAAACCCATCCATGTTCCTTCATCGCCCTTTTTGTTCCGGGGCCACGGTATCTCTTTCGAACAGTCCCGCAACCCCGGCAGGCATCGGTCCTTGCGGACCCCTTCCTTTTGCTGACTCTCTTTGAGGCGCGCGTGGAACACGAACGCGCCGTCAACACGGCCTGTCGTCATGAGACGAAAATTGAGACATTTTTACTGAAAGGCTACAAAAAACAAACCGAAGACACTGCTGAAAAAAGAAATAAAGAAATTATAACAGCCGAAATAGAAACTCTGAAATATAAAAAAAACACTTATTAAAAAACAAGAAACACAAAACTAGGGAAGAAAAGAATACTCTGAGTAAATTAAACAGGACAATACATAACAAAATAAAACGACATATCAAAAAGAGGAGATTAGAGACAATTAGCAAATTCATAGAAGAGACAGGTGGAATAAAAAAGTCTTATAAAAAACTAGAAACTACCTAACATGTAATGACACAACTTCAGAATACTTCAGAAACCACCGTCACGTCTAGAAAACGAGATAGAGCTATCAATAAATAAACTAAAAGCAGGAAAGAGCCTAGGCACCAAATTAAAGTCTTTCAAGCTATCTTGAAAGACTTTAATTTGGTAATATTATAATTATACCCAATTGCGCCTATGCGCAATTGGGTATAATTATAATATTTAATTACAATATTTTAAAATAAAATAAAGATAAGCCGCCCCGTTGCTAGCCAACTACCACACACGCTCCTAGCAACGGGGATGCCTGATCTGTCGCTAACATCTCTCCCCCCTGGTATGAACCTAAAGTCTTACCAAAGCAGCTATGGTGACAGATCCAGTTTAACTAATTTACGTGCAGGACGACGTAGGACCCTTGCACTAGTCCTTACATCCGCTACTCGCACTATCCCGTCCCTACCAGGGAACACTTGCACAACCGTACCGCGAGGCCAGACCCCTCTGGAGAAATTTGTATCACCGATAAGAATAACATCACCTATTTGTAAGTTGTGGTGTTCCAAAGATGGGCCCGAGGCAGGAGATTGGGCAAGTATTCTCTAAGCCAACGTGACCAGAATTGGTAGGCAAGGCGATTGGCCTTTAGCCATCCTTGTCTACCGCTGAGGTCCGCGTCCAAGGATGCTGGCGATGGTAGTGTGGAGTGAATCCCCAACAAGAAATGGTTGGGAGTCAGGGCTGGCTCGTCTTCATGTGCTACCGGCACGTGCGTTAGCGGTCGAGAGTTGATAACTTGCTCTATCTCTGCCAGAAGTGTCAGCAATATTTCATCTATAGGGCTTATTTCACCTTTTCGCGGCGTGTAACCGATAAGCCGACTTTCACACTTCTCACTAGGCGTTCCCAGGCCCCTCCCATAAATGGTGCTCTAGGAGGGATAAATTGCTATTCTAAATTGTTGGATGCGGCAAACTCTTGTATTTGAGAGTGATCAAGCACGTCCCAAGCTTCTTTCAGCAACCTGTTGGCTCCGACGAAGGCTGTCCTCTTATCGTATATTATTTTGGTGGGACATCCTCGACGTGCAATAAACCTTCGAAGCGCCATAATTGCACTGTCCGCAGTCAAACTTGCGACCACTTCTAAATGAATAGCTCTTATCACAAGACATGTGATGAGCGCCACATAGCGCTTTTCGCGAGACCTCTTCATGGCGACATCTATAGGTCCCAGGTAGTCGAGTCCAACAAAGGAGAATGGAGGATAGTGGTGTTGTAGACTTTCTATAGAAAGGTCACCGGTAGGCCGGATATGGGCCTTTTGAGGCGACAGATTCGGCAGCGTGCGGCTATGAAGCGTACAGATGGCCTTAGATGAAGGATAGCATATTTCTGCCGTAACTCATTCACCACCGTCTCATTGTTTCCTTGCAGAGCCCATACGTGATATCTCGTGATTAACAGTTTTACCGTAGGATGTCGACCGTCCAATATTATTGGTTCCTTTATATCTGAAGCGACTCCGGTGGCAGAACTGATTCGTCCTCTCGCCCGCAGCAAGCCGTCGTCACAAAACCTCGGTGCAAGCTTACACAGACGGCTGCTCCTGGAAATGTTCTTGCCTTGACGAAGGCATTCTATTTCTTCGCCGAAAGAATCTCGTTGGGATTGTCCGAGAAGATATATCTCAGCGTTATTGACGTCTCGTGCGAGTAGCGGATGCAATCCTCTGCAGAAAGCATCAGCCGTTCGCTCGTCTCTCCGTCTCACTAGACGGATGAATTGATAGACGTGTGCGGCTACTCGAAGTAGCCGCCGCCAATCGGAAAACCGTTCTGCCGTCAAAGAAATAAAATTAATATAGGCCGTCCTTTTGTTTGACCTTAGCTCTACTTCTGGAGGAATAATTTGGTTCACTTCCTGCGGCCAAGTGTCTGCGCTGTCTTTTAAAAATGTGGGACCATGCGACCATCTCTCTATGGAGACAGTGCTTAGACGAGTGGCGCCGTCAGCTACATTTAAATCTGTAGGTACCCAACGCCACTCGTTCACCTGTGTTAATTCAGATATTTCGCCAAGTCAATGGCTCACAAACGCTTTGTTCTTGCGCGAGTCGCTTTTAATCCAAGCAAGGACGGTTTTTGAGTCGCACCAAAAAAATCTACGAGAAGGTTGGTTGCGTGTATATCGTTTGGGCTAGTCTCACACCGAGTAAAGCTGCCTGTAGCTCTAAACGCGGTATGCTTACTGGTTTTAGAGGTGCTACCCTAGATTTACTGGCAATGAGAGCGAGGTGAATGGTACCATCCGGAAACAGAAATTTATGATACGCGACGCATGCGTATGCTACTTCACTGGAATCTGTAAAAATATGAAGCTCTTGTGTAACAAACGTAAAGCTAGGCTTATAAACTCGTGGAATGCTAAAAGCATTCAGCGTCTTAACGTCATTGTACCATTCCACCTACTGCTCATATTCGCAATTCGGGAGTGGAACATCCCAAGAATTCACTAACTGCCAAATTCTTTGAAATAAAATCTTGACCTTGGTAATAATAGGCTGCAAAAGTCCCAAGGGATCATAAATGCGCATAAGATCTCTAAGAATCTGACGCTTTGTGAGTTTTGCAGGTAGAGGTATGTCGACGTCAATCTTAAAACTAAAAGTGTCATCTTGAGGATTTCAATGCATCCCCAAGACGCGCACATCAGACTTTGCCTGTGCTCCGCTCAAGTTGAGGTTGACATTACTCGTATCTTTTTGAAGATGTGAAGGAATCAATTTAAGAGACTCGGGAACATTCGACACCCAAGATCGCATCTCGAAGCCACACCGAGAATGTACATAGAGGACATCGCCAGCAAGACGGATGGCGTCTCCCAAAGAATCACATGAGGCCAGGAAATCGTCCATGTAATGATCTCGGATTATAGATCTCGCGGCTTCAGGATATCGATCCTGGAAGTCCATAGCGTTCCTATTTTTAATATAGATCGCGATTAGGGTGATGCCGATGCACCGAAAATCAACGATGACATCCGAAACTCTTTCAAATGTCCATCAGGGGAAAACCAAATATAACGCTGACAATCTCGGTCATCCTCTCTAATCCTGATCTGGGGAAACATTTCCCGAGCTCCATTCAGAGCAATTTGACCTTCACGAAATCTCATTAAAATTCCAAAAAGTGACTAGAGCCGATCAGGCCCGGGGAGAATGAGCGAGTTGAGGCTGACATCCGATGATCTAGCTGATGCATCATGAACTATTCTTAGCTTTCCCGGTTTGTTTGGGTTGGTCACTCCAAAATGAGGTAAATACCAGCGACGCGAAGATGAACTCGGGTTATCATGCCCATCAACGCATTCTTCGGCATAGCCTTTTTGAACTTGTGCCTATCGAGGCACAAGTTGAAAAAGACACAACAAACAACGCAACAACGGCAACAACAACGGCAACGGCAACGCCAACGGCTTAACATCGGTTAAGCTTATACAACCGTTCATATTCCTTATCCTTATCAAACCGCTTAAATAAACTGCAAAACCTCGACAAGGCGAGATAATAACTATCTGGGATATGAGGTTCATCTTCACGCCAGGGCAGACCGACTTCAAATCTACCATTGTCTAAACGTCATGTAGTTTTGTCTAAAATACTAATAGCCTTAGCATCCTCCGAATTTACCTTATACTCTCGTTTGATGCCGATGGAATCTAACCGATAATAATCTCTGATAAGGCTCAATATCTCGAGAGTCGTGAGTGACAATATGATTAATGGAAACATCAGACAAAGAATTTGGAGTAAGATTACCAAATAAAACCTAACTTAAGGCAGTACGAGAGCAACGGTGTACCAGTGGTAGCGGCCCCGACTTACGAACAGTAAGTCGTGGGTTCGAACCCAGACAGGCGCATTTCTTTGTGTAATTTATTTCATCACCACTGCTCTCAAAACGGTGAAGGAACATCGTGAGGAAACCGGCATGTCCTAGAACCAAAAAATTCGAAGACATGTGACATCTACCAATCCGCACTGGGCCCGCGTGGTGGATTATAGCCCATTCCCTCTCATAGAGAGGAGGCCTGTGTCCCAGCAGTGGGAACATTAATAGGCTGATGATTTTTTTTTTAAGGCACTACGAACGGCAGCAGGCTGCCGCGCAGTTCCTACTCTATTCTCCTTTGATAGCAGCAAATGCCAATCTGATGTACCTATTAGCAATTTGGGCGTTGCCATACCAATCACTAACTCGGCTGATATACCTTGGAGGTGCCGGAAGCTAGCGTCCCTAGCTGTGACCTCTTGCGGTCTCAGTTTTAAATAAGGAATCGCGTGGGCTTTACGTATAAAATACTTCTCCTTCTCGAGTTTCCCGCGAATTTGGAAATCTACAAATTGAACAGGGATACTATCACTAATTCCTGTAATAGTTTCAATACGCATATTCTCGTCGGTCCCAGAAACATCTAGCTGATCAACTAACTCCGAAACAAGGACGGTTGCTGTGGATCCGTCGTCCAGCAGAGCAAAGGTTCCTACCTCGCCTTTTGGGCCAGAAAGAATTACTGGAATTACTTTTAAATAGACAGATTGCTCATTAATGGACGCGCAAGAATACAAAGTATTTGTGATTATATCCTTATTAGATGAAAACTCATTGGAACTAATAAAACCTTTTCTATCACGATCCAACTGAGTTTTTTTTTATGGTTGTCATTGATGACATGAGATGTCGAGGGTTCTGAATTGACGGATGACGTGACATTATTTACATTTGGACTGGATAAAAATAATGGATTATTCGCTAAATGTAAAATTTTATTGTGAAATTCCTTGCAACCATCAACACCACACGGCTTTGCTTTGCAAAACTTATAGCTGTGCTTGCCTTTGCGTAAACACTTCACACAGAGTTTGTTATCGCTAACCCAAGATAAACGATCGGTAATTTTCGACGCTGCGAACTCTGGGCAGGATCTGACGTTGTGATTGCTCGCAGAAAAGTAGAGGCATGACAGAGGCGGTTTGGCGTTTGATGAGGATACTAAATTTACAGTTGGATGGGCAGATGAATCGGCGGATGAGAACGTATCGGTATGATGTGTCTGTGAATTGCGATTCAGTCGTGGGTTACTGCACTGATGGACTCCTGCTGGTTGCGATGCCTGGGTTTGTAAGATGGAGAATTGAAGACTTCACACAGGCCAAGGTTGGCTTGCTTGTCTGCCTCCACCTCAAGGAAACGAGCGAAGACTTCGATCTGCGGATGCCCTGAAACGCAGTGCTTCGCCGCGTAGTCGCACCGCTTGTGTTGAAGCGGGTTCATCTTTGAAACAAGAATATGAATGAGTTCTGGTGATTGTATGTACGGTGATTTGCCTAATAAATTAACAATAAATTTGCAAACTCCCGTCAGGAGCTGCCACGTCGTCTGCCATTTCTGCGAAGTTAGTTTTCTATACCCAGTCTACAGTGCGACTGCTCCTGGCACTCAAGACTTCCTCCACTTCGAGCGCCGCGATATTTGCCTCAAAGGTAGCTTCCGCAGCTTCACGTTCAGCAGCGGTTACGGCAGTCGCCTCCCGCTTTCCAATTTCTGCAAGCTGCATCTTGCGAGCTGCTTCCACTTCTTTGAAGCGAGCAATTGTCGCGGCGCTTGAAGCCGAGGACACTGAGCGTGTTTTTTCCCCGGCCACTTGCTCCTGCGAGTTGGCTTTACGAGTTTGTGCTCGTGTGATCATCTTTAAAAAAAATTTACACCCGGAAGAAAATTTGAATTTTGTTAGGCCGCTGGTTCAGGGCGGCTCGAAGGACCAATATTAGTCACCAAATTAAAGTCTGTCACTACTACTACTACTACAACAGCCCATAACGTCCACTGCTGGACATAAGCCTCTCCCATGATGGGAATTTGCCGTAATCTCCACGCTTGGCAGGCGGATTGGAGATCGCACTGATGAAAGACTCACAGAAAACGCTGCTGCCCATTCTCTGGTCTACGGAGGCGCAAGGTGTTCTGCCTCAGACATTAGTCGCCTTATACGACACCCGTGAGTGTAATGGGTTGGTTCTATTCTACTCTGCCGGATACCACACGGCTGTCAAGATAGGCACAATCGGGTATAATTATAATATTTAATTACAATATTTTAAAAGAAAATAAAGATAAGCCACCCCGTTGCTAGCCAACTACCACACACGCTCCTAGCAACGGGGTTGCCAGATCTGTCGCCAACAGAGCCCAGGACCTGACGGAGTGACCAACGAAATGACAAAAGCTGCAAAAGAAACAATAAAACCAATCACTAAGCTCTTTAACATCATCTTAACAACAAAAGAATAACCAGAAACATGAACATGCTCGGAAATAGCTCTATTATATAAAAAGGGCAACCCCAAGCTGATATCTAACTACAGGCTCAGGTGCAAGCATCAGTCTCATATCCTGTCTATAAAAAGTATTCGCATCGACCCTACTAAGACGTATAACAACGAAGATCGATGAGAACCAGCCTATAGAACAAGCGGGATTCATGAAAACTTTCGCTCCCATTGACCACATTCACACCCTGAAAGTAATAATCGAACGGTTTCCGGAATATGACCTTCCCATATACACACATCAACACGGTCTAGGGATATTTCATACTCAATTAAATAACTCGAAAAGTACTGGCCGCATTGGAATCTTTTATACACCGATTTGTTTGTAATTTATCTCAGACTAATTCCAAATTCAAATTTTTGAAAATTCTTTTGTTTCGGTGGCATAAAAATGTCTTGATGTATAGGATAGGGAATTTTCATTTGTGCGAAATTTAGAAAACAATACGAATTACGTTTAGTTACAGTTTTTTTTTCATTTTTAAACGAAAGATAAAGTTAAAATTGAGGTATTGTAGCCATGCAACGCCGAAATTTTACGAGGGCGGAGATGTTACGAGCTGTGGGAATGCTGGAAGCTGGATCTGTTCAGCGTAATGTTGCTGAGGCCATAGGGACCCATCAAAATGTAATTTCAAGATTGTGGACACGCTATCGTGCCACAGGTGAAGTAGTGGAGAGGCACCGGGGGCCAAGTCGCATCACTACCCCCAGACAAGACCGATTTTTGCAAATTACTGCGCGAGCACAACCAAATGCAACGGCGACTCAATTGGTCCAAAGGCTGCGAGTGGAACACCAAGTGCTTGTGAGTGACCAAACTGTAAGAAGGCGACTGCATGAAAGCAATCTACGCTCTCGTAGACCACTCCGGGTCCCACCTTTACGGAGAGGCAATCGTGGACGACGATTAGAATGGGTTCGGAACCACGTGGACTGGGGCCGTGACCAATGGTCCAATGTGCTGTTCACGGATGAATCCAGGTTCGGCTTCCATCCAGATTCACGAAGGACGCGTGTTTGGCGAGTTCCTGGACGATGGAGCCGTCTCCAGAACCCTCAGGAAGTTCACCCATACCAAGGAGGAACAATTATGGTTTGGGCAGGAATTCGTCTTGGAGGACGGACGGATCTCGTTTGGGTGCGGGGCAATATGACGGCAGAACGATACGTCCAACAGGTGCTGGGGCCCGTAATCTTGCCCCACAGAACACAAATGGGGCAAGATTTCCTGCTCATGCACGACAATGCCCGGGCACACACGGCGAGAACGGTAGCAGCTTGGTTACATACACATAATGTTAGGGCCTTAGACTGGCCTGCTCAATCGCCAGATCTAAATCCCATTGAGCATGCGTGGGATATGCTGCAAAGAAGAGCTCTGAAGGATGTTCCTAAAAATCTGGCTACAGAAGATCAACTTTTTGCGCACCTCAGAAGGACATGGGACAATATTCCGCAGCAAGACATTGACAACCTTGTTCTGAGCATGCCGAATCGTTGCCGATGTGTTATGAACATCATGGGCGCTGACTACTAACTTCAAGTTTATAAACACAAATTAAATGATTTTTCTATTTTTTTCAGTTTTTACTCACAAATTAAAAGTTCATTCATATACGGTTTCCGTCTATGCTTCATTTTTTTCCATAAAATTAGAATATTAAATAACGTATGTTTTAAATATATACATGTCATAAATAATTAACACATTGATAGTAATTCGCTTTTTTAAAAATATCCCTAGACCGTGTTGATGTGTGTATATTGCTTTTATAGATTACTAATTTTACATGACTCTATATGGCAGGCTTTAAACCAGCAAGGATTAGACCACGACTACATAGAACTTATCAAAGCTATTTACTTGAGAAGCTCTACAAGAGTACAACTGGACGCCAGAGGACCGACTGTTCAAGTCGAGAGGGGGGTAAAGCAAGGGGACCCGCTTTCCCCAAAACTTTTTATCGCAGTCTGAGAATCCATCTTCCAAAATCTTGATTGGAGTGATATGGGAATAAATATCAATGGCAAGTACCTCTCTCACCTCAGGTTTGCAGATGACATAGTGCTTCTGTCGGAGGACCCGTACAAATTGAACCACATGATAAATTCCCTTAGTTATCATAGCGAGACTGTTGGGCTACAAATCAATTGGGACAAAACGAAAATTATGACAAACCGTGAACAAATACCTATATCTATACAGACTGTGCCAATAGAATATGTCATGGACTATATTTACCTTGGTCATCTAATTTCTACAAAATCTTGCACAGAAAAAGAAATCGACCGCAGAGTGAAAAGCACTAGGAATAGGTACTGGAGTATGAAGGAAATTTTCAAAGGCCCCATACCTATAAAACTCAAAACGAAAGCGATGAATGTCTGCCTAACACCGGTTCTTACTTCGGCATGTCAAACCTGGCCTCTCAAAAAATCCTTCTTAAGTAAAATAAGAAGCTGTCAACGAGGAATATAACGGAGTTACACGAATATCAGATTGAAGGATAAAGTCAAAAGTTCATTGATAAGGAAAAACAAAGGCAAGGGATGTGGTCAAACAGGTCCTGACACTGAAATGGAAATGGTCAGGCCAATAGACCCGAGTTTCACGATCGCCCCGTGTGCTTAGGTACAAGGTTGAGTTCTAATCTCGTTTGAAGCGCGTATACATACGCACGCCCTTACTACGTCGCCGTGTCGTATACGATACGTCATACTACGTAGTAGTAGGTAATGCAAAATGTCTCAAAAAAATTTGTAATTATAATAATTTCGTTAACACAAAAAAACTTAGATAATTTATTTAAAAAAAACCTTTTTAAAAATAAGCATTTATAAAAATGCACTGAAAAGAAGAAAATAAACCTTTTCGTAAATGAAAACGAAAACCTTTCATAAAAGCTTGTCGCGCGAATGGTAAAGGCGAAAAACAAAACTATACGCGACAAACTTTTATGAAAATAATTTTTGTCACGATTATCCATCAAATACGAACTCGTCTACAAATTTTCGAATCCGTGCCGTTAACTGTTAAGGAGTTCCCTTTTGCGATCCTGGCTGCAGGATGAGGTTAAAAATCATCTTTATCTATCAAAATTTGACGTGTATACAAAGTTTCGAGTCCCCGCTATTAACCATTGAAGAGTTCTTTCGTGTGGAGACGACCCTGGCTGCAAAATTAAGCCATGTCTATCATAAAAATGTGTAATCATCAGAATCAAAGGTGTGTGCAAAAATTCAGCTCAATCGGTTGGGGGGAACTAGTTTCAAATTTTTGTAGTTTCAAGATTTCACGAATACTAACTACTTATCAAACTAACTTTACATTTTTTGTCCACCCTCGATAAATAAATTACACGCCATTGGTGAATATGAAGCCCAAGTTCAATTCCCTAGCCGAGATTCCAAAGTGTGATTGGGTTTTCCAGTGTAGTGTTATTAGGAGTTTCTCAGTAGTAGCCCGGAGTCATAATTCGTGCCCGGTTGTTCTCAATAGGCTCGCCCCCAATTATATAGGATTTAAACATAACTGACGACATGACTTTTACCTCACCATTCTGAGATTGACTTGTGGACTTGTGGTAGCAAGTCTCCGAAAGCGACTGTCGCGATCGTCGCCCACAGGCAACAGTCGCGAAAGTCGCTTGGTGTGCGACGGTCTTTACACAGCCAGACGAAATTATTGATTGGTTCCGCGGTTCCGCGCGGGGCAGGGTATAGGCGTTGGCGATTGAGGTGCATTTAGTGCGCCCTCAGCCTTGGTGTGGGGTGACACGATTCAGACCTTCAGCTTACAATGATTTATTAAGGTGAGTGGTGGGAAGTGCTTGTGTATTTAATATTATTACTCATTTACTGTTGAAGATAACAACTACGTAACATCGTGACTGGTTTAGGCAGTGGTGTATTATTGTCGCCAAATATATTTAAGTTCCACTTAATAGGGAGCGAGGCGGTTAGAGTGTGTAACGGGGCACTGACAAAAAAGGGAAAATTTAGCCAAAAAAGTGTTATTTTCGCAAATTGTTTATTTTCTCGATTCTATCGTTTAAAACACCTAAATATAAGGCCAAAAAGGTCTTGGTGTTTTCTGTCTCTGACTAACCGTTTGTCGTAAAAACTGTCGAAGGAATTCCGTTCACTCCGACCACATAGCGCGAGCGCGAGCGAAGCGAGCGGTGCCACGGCAGCGGCCGTCGAGCACTACCTCAAAATTAGTCGCAGAAAAATATTGCCCCGTTTCGTATCCACTGACCGACGAGGCTATATTTCCGTACACTAGGTTAAACCTGTATGTCCCCAGCCGTACCCGAACGGGTACGGTGCATTGTTATTTTAATTGTGTCTGTAACTGAGGGTATCGAAGAGCTACGAATTATATTTGATATTTTCCTGGCCTATATTGAAGTGAAGTGTCGAGATACCCTTTTGTCTCGTATTAACTTCATAAATGGAATGAAATTCTATCATCCCTCTCCCCCGTCTCCCTCTTTGTGTTGGTTCTTAATTTAACTAAGTACTTACCTACTTATTAATTTAAATATTTTTCGTGATTCCAGTGAGCTGTGTGCAGCCATTTGAGAAGATCTCCTTTGAGTCGCCACAGACGCGGACCACCTCTTCGGTCTGTTCCTATTTATTATTTTATTTTATCCAATTTATTATTATCTCCCATATCTGTACGCCCAATCGTGAGTGATTGCGTCTTTGCTGCTTCGAAAAAAAGGCAAAGGCGTGGTTGACCGTACTATTTATGATTTCGATAGTTATTGACTTATTCCTATTTATAATATTTCGCAAGCTCTTTAGTGATCGCAATTTCTCATTATCAGCCCTTTTTTATAAACAAAATATTCAGAACCTTTGCAAAATTTGATGTTTTGTATATGAAAGGAGGAGTCCATGGCTAAAAAATAACCACCGTTCGGACCAAGCTTCAGGATAAGTCACACTTGCCTAGGTTGGTCTGTGGATGGGTGACCACCCATTACATACCGAGTATCCTCCATGCCTCGTCAGATAGGCAGTCGGTCCCAACACAGTTGGGAAAAGGCTAGGCAGATGATGACCTATCTTAAAAGTGTTTTTAATGGATATAGGTATCAGCCGTGTGGTATCCGGCAGAGTAGAATAGATCCAACCCATTACACTCACGGGTGTCGTATAAGGCGACTAATGTCTGAGGCAGAACACCTTGCGCCTCCGTAGACCAGAGAATGGGCAGCAGCGTTTTCTGTTAGTCTTTCATCACTGCGATCTCCAATCCGCCTGCCAAGCGTGGAGATTACGGCAAATTCCTCCCATCATGGGAGAGGCTTATGTCCAGCAGTGGATGTTATGGGCTGTTATAGTAGTAGTAGTATAGTAGTAGGTATCTCTTGGCTGAGAAGTTGGGTCTATGCTCAACTGGAAACCAGCTGACTTAGAGGTACTTATACGGATCAGGGTCACATTACTGTGACAAGGTGGAAGGTTCCCCATCTTCACCATAACATATCTATGGGTGATACTTAGGTATTGTGGTTGTCGCACAAACTTTACTATTTCATTAAGGATACCTAGTTGTATCTTCGATTCATTGTACGATGATTCGATGTATGGCTCCACGCATATATAACCATTTACCAAACTCATTCCTGGAGATAAATGATATGAATTTATTTAAAAACAATGTCAAAACACTGTTACAAAAAAAAGCATATTACTCGATCACTGAATATTAGTGCTTCGGACGAGTGGTATTGTATCCAATGAGCTATTTGACTGTAGTTGTCAGCTTATTTTGAGTAATTAATAATGTCAATCTTGTGGATATCTCTGCTTGAGTAAATTTTATGTGACGTCAGGTGCGCAAGATATGCAGTGTTGTAGATGTATATGTCACCGTAAAATTGTAGGTAAATACCGTTAGATTATAATCTATGTAACGAGATTATAAACTCTCGAAAGATTGTGAACCTGTCCCTGATTAGTCGGTCTTACAGTAAGCCGTTCTGTTTGTTTCTTTGGTTAATCACATATTCATTTTACTTCCACCATAATTTAATACAACTAATTGTAAAGCTGTGAGTTATTTAAATCAATTTACAATCACCAAAACACTGTTCGTTTACATTCGACAACAAACAAATAAACAAATAAAGCGGCGCGGGGCACATGACGTTCAACCAATAAGCGCTCAAAGTGCGTTCCATGTTCACAATCTTTCGAGAGTTTACAATCCCGCGAGATAGATTATAATAAAAATAAATAATTATAATCGAACGGTATTTACAATTACGGTGACATGTACACCACAGCGATTTAATTTGATATTCATCCCGATACTTTTCCAAGTGTATCGTAGGAAAATTCACAGTCAAGTCATGGAATACCCTTTGATTTTCCTCCACGTTTATTGGATTTTTATTTTCAATGTTCTAAAGTATTTATTTCCTTACAGGTCCCGGGTCGTCTTAAGCCATTGTCCAGCTGTGAAAACGCAGCTTCTTTCCCCTTGATGTCTCAACATCTCCAGCGGATAAGTTAAGCCTAACGGAACACGTTCAGGACCAGCTTTCACAGATAATTTATTTTGAATGAAAATAGGTAATCTGTGAAAGCTGGTTTCTGAGGTTCAATGTGCTATCATGAGAAATATCGACAGTGGAAATTTGGAATACCGCAAGGGACTTGATTGTTAAGGGATTTGTAATTTACGGTCTCTCGGCTAAAAGTTAAAAATCCAATAGCACCTCAATGTCCTTTATGTTACTCTAGTTTTCCACTGTCGATATGGCATTGAATATTGAAGTGAACTCACTTATTTCATCACTTCGGGCTTATTCCCCGATTTGATGTGACAACATGCTGGGGTATAAAGAACTACTAATTTTCCAAATGTTTTCATCACATTTGTAGAAGTTACTCTCCACTTGGCTTAGGAATCGTTCTTGTAACGTTTAAAAGCGACAACCTGAACGGGTTTGCTGTTCATCTCTCTCAGAATCCCCCGTCGTATGCCACGACACGCTCAGGTAAAGACGACACTGATTGCAACATCATACAACATCAATCATGTGATCAATATGCATTCAAATGCAAAAAAATATATCTCATTTTCTAAATGAGATATTCACACGGATATGTAAATTGAACCGAATTGGATATGTAATTTTATGAAATTAATTGATTGATTGAGATTTTTTTATTATAAATTATGATGATAGTTATCTATGTATTTGTACCTATATGCAAGTAGATAAGTAATTATCATACGGCGTGGATCCAAGGGGAGGGCAGTTGGAGTGCCTCTCCCTCCAAAACAAACAAATGCTTCGTTTTGGAGTTCTTGGTCCTCAGCGACCCGAGACTTGGGTGCAGGCCAGCACTCTTGTTAATGTAAGATAGTAGGTAGGGACACACACAACAATCTTGAGTGGTATCTCTGGTGTATATACCTACTGAATAATCTAATAATATGTTATAGTGACACATTATATATTATATTAGGATAAAAAAAAAATGTAAATATTATTCCTTTGTTTTATTTGAATTTAACCATCTTTTCGACAGGGCAGGTCGTGTCTGCCGCTTGCCGCTAAGCTGTGTGGGACAAACAGGTTTAATTCCGTCAGAACCGGAAGAAGGACGCAAGGGTTGGCGAGAAATGAATGGAGAGGAGAGAGGGCTTTGCCCAGGAGTACGACAGGGCAGGGCAAGGCATATTGTAAATTATTTATAGGGTTTTGCGGGGGTGAAAAATCGATCGAGCAAAGTCTCATAAGTATCATGGGACATTCGTCTTCTCTATTTTCAGCCCAGCAGAGCTCGGTGGTTCAAATTCTTAGATAAAAATACGAAACCCTTTTGTAAGCCTTACATTTCATTTTTTTTTTTTATAAATGAAAAGTTATTCTGGCAACATTCTTAAATCCTTCTGCGCTTACTGTGTCAGCTATACAGGGTGTAAACAACCTCATCACGAAACCGTCAACTAAGCATTCTGTACATCAAACTAAGTATAGTTTGACGTACAGAATGCTTGGTTTGGGACACAGGTTTTTTTTTGGAGGTGAATTATCATGTTTTACGGTAGGACTCAATGTAACGCACTCAAAACATTGTGCTCGTGAATGTTTTTGAAGTTAGGTATAACCTTAAAAACTTGTGTTTAAGAAAAAGTTGGTACTTTGACCCCCAATATCTCCGTAACTAGAAGGTTCCCAGGTATAGTCTTGAACTGAAAAATGACCCTACCGATAAGCTTGCAGGGTAAGCTAACTGAAGTGGCTGGACATGTTGGTCGAGAGACCGATGGAGTACCCGTAGCAACAAGCACAGAGTGAGAAATTCCTCATCGTGATGGGACGACGAGCTTAAAAAGGTGACTGGGATAAACTGGACGCGGTACAATGTATTTGGGTGCAACTTGTGAGAGGCCTTTATCTAGCTGTGGACTACGATAAGCTGTGTTGATAGATCGATTGCTTCGAAAACAAGCTAATACCCATCGATCACTAACACCTAACTGACTTGACACTTGACTTGACTTTAACTGACTTCAAAAAGGATGTTATCAATTCGACTGTTTTTTTTTTGTATGTTTGTTACGTGATTACTCCGCCAATTATGAATGGATTTTGATGGTTATTTTTTTATTTGAAAGAGTATGCTCCTGAGGTGGTCCCATTTGGAACTCTTCAAAAATAGACGCCAAATCTGCGAAGATTGCTGCAATCGCTTGGATGTTTATACAACATCATGACGTAACATCACGCATGTATGCTCTGAGTGTACACATCTGCGTACCCCCAGATGTGTACAATACACCCAGATTTCGACAGTTGGGATGTTATGTTCCATTTATTGTGGATGAGCCTATTACCATGACATGTATTGTTAACAATGTAAAATAAATTCATGGCAAATATTTGTTTGGAAACAACTAAAAATGAAAAAATAAAATACTTTTTTGCAAAAAATAAAAAAACACAAAAAAATAAAAATAAGTTTAGTTTTTGAAGCCGGTTTTATTTTTTTGCAAAAAAGTTTAGTTAGTAACTAGGTATTTTATTTTTAATTTAATAGGGATGATTCCTGACTAAAAAAAAATATAATTGTTTAGTCCGACAGTTAGATTATTAAAAAATATTGAATACGTGTTTTTTGTTTTATCAAATTAATAAAAAAATTACGAAGATAAAACGTGTCAAAGATAGTGGATGGTAGAAGTGGTGATGAAAGATAGTGGTGGGTGATAGAAGTGGGGGCTTGTGACGTCACTTTCTGGTAAAAACTGTACTCAAATATCACGAGTTTTCGACGCACTGTCGTCTTCATTTTTTGTTTACGTGAAAAAGAAAAAATATGTGTCAAATATTTTTTGGAAATCATTTCAGAATGATTTCCAAAAATTATTATTATAATTATTACTAATTAGATTTTTTTTTGTCAATTCCCTATTAACATAACTTACCTACCTATTAACGAGAAGAGAACTATCTCCTATCCAATCTTTTGACATCGTCAGTTTGCTTAATGCGCTCTGGCCAATGGCTCAGGCATTCAGATCTTTATAACTTAAAAGCTTATAAGAACTTACTTAGGATTTGTTCTTAGGTCATGTAAGGTGTTTAAAAATATTGGAGCTCTTAAATCAGTATATTTTGCTTACGTGAGCAGCGTTTTAGAATAAGGGTGTCAAATCTGGTCCCGGAAAATTTATTAACCATCTTAATTATCGCATCCGTAAACCTCCAATTTCTTACGAAGATAGCTGTCGAACCTATGGGCTGCTAACACTCGAAGAAAGGCGTAAATTGATGGACATGTGTTTGCTCTATGACACTCAATGGACGCCTTGATTGCCCGGAATTGGTCGCACAGATTTTAACACTCCCCTACGGCGCACTCGTCACACGCCAATGTTGCGCGTTCCTAGACACTCCACTAACTTTGCTAAGAACTGTGTACTGACTCGCATTGCTCGAATTTATAACTCGGAATTCTCGGAAGTTGATTTATTTAACTATAGTAAACCGACATTCAAAAAACGAATAGTAAACATTATAAACGGAGATAAATGACAAGCAACCAATCTTCTTCTTGTACTATCTTTTATCCTTCCTTTTTTTTTGTCCTTTTTGTTTTAAATTTTTCAAAATTGTCATCTAAATTTAACTTGAAACTTATTTTGTATTGTTTTGTAATTTTATTTTTGAAAATATCTGGCATTAATCCGTTCGCATGTGTTATACATAATCCCAGTTATACAGGGAAACCTATAATTGGCCATATAACTACAACAAGCTTATTTTGTAAAGTTTTATGTATTCGCTGTTGGTTACCTAAATAAATAAATAAAATTCCTATTAATTTCACAGACCATCACATGGTAACATTTCAGTTCTGAAATATTTTATTCAGAAAAGTGAAGATTCGGATAGCTTAAAAAGAAAGTTTTTTTTTTTAAACTGTTTTTAAAAGACATTCTATTTTTTTCTTGTAGAAATATTTTATCATGGTCTCTAAGTTCGAGTGGCCACACAGCAATTCCTGTCGTTTCATTTTTACCTCATTTTTATTATCAGCGACTCCAAAAACCACGAAAACGATACCCATGAAGATAAAACTGAAAATTTTCGTCAGCGCCATTTGGATTTTCATTTTTACCTCGTTTTCATTATCAGCGACCCGAAAAGCCACGAAAACGTCACCCATGAAGAAAAAAACGAATAAAAAGTAGGTAAAGAATAAAATGCAGAGGAAGTATAATAAAAAAAAAACAGTGACTTATCCTATGTAAATAAGTAAACAAAATAAATACTATAATTTAGTGTACCAATACGACATTCGACGTTATCGACTATTACTAATTCTATCTCATTCTCCTATACATACTTTCTTTTCCTGCCCCTGTCGTAACTCGATAATCTTCGGCTTAATAAATCCTAGCTCCCTACAAAACAAAATAATGTCATCAAGCATTGAACGATTTCCGATTCTATACGAAATTCAACGAGCGATAACGATATTTTCCCATCTCGCTCACTCGCACGCATTTTCTATTACTTTCTCTGTGAATAACTCGGTTTGCGTCGGCTTACCAGAGTTTTAATATAGGCGGGCTGGCTAATAGAAGTCATGACGTATATTTTGCATAGAAATTTTGTTGCCAAAAAGCCGATAGCGCCTGCGGGTTATTTTATAGCAATATGTGGTTGAAGAGCAAATTTTTGTTGATTGAGTACGAGTAGGCGTTTCGTGATGCTTGTAAAAAAGTATTGATTGTGCTATTTTTCAATTACGGTAGAGAGTAGTTGTGTTCCAAAATTCTGAAGGAAAGCCGGTGGGAATCGAGTTATTAGGAGCCTGCGCCACTGATAGGTACACAACCAGGATTCCGATTTGCTACTCTTGCAACAACCTCAACCTCTTTTACACCCAAATAGGACTAGGATATCTAAAATAGTAGGTAATTTTTTACTTCCTTCTCATTTTCGCTAATAGAATGCAGGCCCTTTGGGTCTCCAGGGAGGTGACCAGAGCACATCGAGCTTAGCTGGTCCCATTTTATTTTCTTTTCTGTATTCTGCTCATCACAGCAATCTGTCATGGAACATTTAGCTGCTCCTTTGTTCGAATTTCATCTGCGTTTTGGTCTTTGTAGCAGTGAGGAATTGTTCATTGACCATTCTCACTCATTCTGCTGAGAATATTTTGATTAAACTTGGAACACTGTCAGATCTCGGTCTGTGTGTTGTGATCGCTGCCCGTAGCACAAACTACCAGAAAAAGCTTACCAAACACGTCACTGCTCACTGGCTGCTGATTTATCGGGGTCCGTAAGTATTGTATACACAAGACTTAAGATTCCTCTTATACACAAGACTTAAGATTCCTCTTAAGTCTTGTGTATACAATACTTACGGACCCCGATAAATCAGCAGCCAGTGAGCAGTGACGTGTTTGGTAAGCTTTTTCTGGTAGTTTGTGCTACGGGCAGCGATCTCTTGCTTTACAGTTTTGAGCTTCAGACCTTGCAGGATGTATTTATTGTGTATGCATTTAGGGATGTTGAACATGAATTTCAAAGCTTTAGTCTGAAACCTTTCCAGGATGTCGATATTGCTGTTGCTTGCTGTTCCCCAGAGCTCCACTCCATATGTCCAAACCGGGTACTCCCTTACTTCTCCTAAATTTATTTGTCCGAAAATCACTATCCATAACACGTATGCTTTTAATCTTTAATTCTAAAAGTATTCTGTCATAATATCGAGGACTATAATAATTGGATCTCCTAATTTTACATGACCTAAAGTCATATGTCCTAAGTATTGTGTTAAATAATGTGTATTATTCCGAGCAAGCATCAAGCATGGAGCATGTAGCATGCTGCATGTTTGCTTGCTAATAAGCAAGCTTGAAAAAATATTTTGTTAACATTGCAATCAAGCGGTGTCATTTTTGCTTGGGTCAAATAATCTATAGACAAATACAAAATCGTGGATTTCAGACATTGAGAATTAATGTTTTTTTTTTCTTTTTTCTTATCAATTTCTGATATTGAATATTTTCAAAATGTTAGATCGTATTTAGGCGTTAAACTGCAAGAACCGAGTACTTATATAATTTTCACTGAACCAGTCTGCTATTATTTTACCTTCATCTGAAACAGTGTTTTCCCATTCCTCAAAATAAATTGGTACATCATTTGCTGCCAGGTAAGAAAGAGCCACCAATATTTCATTTCATTAGAAAAATCTACATCTTTTCCGTATAATGTTTGAAATCCACGTTTTTGTATTTGTCTGTAGATTATTTGACCCAAGTGAAAATTACACCCCTTGAAAAGCTTTGTAATACAAGTTTGTTCTAAGAATATTATTATTCTAAATAAACATTAAATCATTTGAATTTAGGACTTTTAAGTCTTTTGTATATTATTGATTGTAATATTTATGAAAAACGGATTTAGGGCATATTATATTTAAGGGATTTCAATTTTATGGCATGTGATATTAGGTGATATTAAGTTCGGGTAAGTTATCATTCCGACAAATGATGATTAGGACAAAAAAAGTTATGGCACTTTAAATTATGAATAAAAAAGTTAGTTAATACAATAGAGAACCGTCCAAACCGGCTTACCAATCAGCCATGCTTCTTAGTTTTGTGTCTAGTTTTCCTATTACTCCGGCACCCCTAGCCAAGTTGACAATCTACAATCGCTAACGCTAGTAGAAAACTATTCAAATGAATGGGAATGACATCATCTCAACGTTAAATCACGTGATCAACACAAACGAATAGAAAATTCGTAGACAAGTTTACATCGTTGAAAATGATAGAATAGAATGTTATCGTTTCTACAATGTTGATCGCTAAACTCTTTGGTAGGAACGCTCACCATAGACTAAAGTGTAGGTTTTTTGTACAGACATTAGAGAAGCGAGCGATCGACTCAGTCGTGTCAACTGGCCTACTAATTTAGCGCTTTCTACAATCGCTTACGCCGAGGCGTTTACGATTGTAGAATCCATACGAAACGTTTGTAACTTGGCTAGGCCTGCAGATGTGTTTCTGCTAAGTTAACCTTCTGTCCAGGTGCATGCCAAGGTATTTTGCACTATCTTCGTGTGGGATTTGTTCACCGTTTAGTGTAATTGGGGAACAATTTCCTTTCCTTAGAGTTAAGGTGACTTGAACAGATTTGTTTTCATTCGCCTTTAGACGCCATATTTTTAGCCATTCCTCAATTTCACATATGTGTTTCTGAAGGTTGTAACATTACATTTTCCTGGTAGGAGCCAGAAAACTGGAAGGTCACATTGAACACTCACCTACCTAACTTTCAGTCTGGGGGAGAAGTCAAGGGGACGAGATAAATAAATTTATTATTACTGTACAACCTAACCTATACAGAGCTTACCTATATGGGCTATCGAGCCCTGACTAGTCCAGAGAAGCCAGCGTACGAAGCTGAAGATGAAATGGTGAGAGAGAGAGCCAAGGGTTGTCAGACATCAGCCTTGGCAGCGGAGGGCCGAGGGACATCAGTCTTGAGTCTTCACTGCGGAGGGCCAAGGGACATCAGTCTTCTGTCATCGTAGCGGAGTGTCCAGGTTCTGAAGTCACCGACCTCGGAGGGGTAGGTCGTAGGGAAAGGGCTAAGAACCACCAGCCGTCGGAGCGTTGTTGCTTGCTGCCGATAATGATGATTCAGTAACACAGTGATAATATTTATCGACGGGCTTGTGTCCACATGGCGTCAGGAGTTATAGACGCCAGGGCTAGGCGTCGCCGGCTTGTCGATCTTCTGGAGGCGTCCAGGGTGAAATGATCATGAAATGATGTCGCGTAGCTTTGTTTGCTATACCGAAATAGCTTTTAAATATGCGAAAAGGAGGGAACTGCCCACTATCAACCAATACTTAAAATCACCAGACTTCTTGCCGACATGAACACCAAAAGTAGACTAAAATTCCACCACCTGGCTCCCGTCATCTCCAGATGATTGACATTTTATAATTTAGAATGTTTTTTTTTTTTTTTTTTCTAGAACAAAAAGAGAAGATAATGAGGTCGATTTGATTTACCTATACGACCTACAACTAGCTCCAGCAATAAATTAAAAATAAAACTAGGCCTGTCACTCACTGACAGTACTAACGTAAACAAAGATTCAAGAGGTAAAGTCTACAGATAAACTTAAATAACATGAATTACAAGGTAGAAGGTATAATAAGCCTCCAGGAAATGAGCATGAAGCTACCAGAGGACGAATGCTTAAATTTTCAGGTAAAATAATATCCAAAAATGTAAGTTTTCTCAAAAATGGTATGTAATGTTGCCATAACATCTCTAAAAACTCTAAAATATCCAGAAAGTGAACTCTACCGGAGACTTATTCACAACTGTCCAGTAAGAAGCGACATTTTAAATTTGGAATCTCCTACTGTCCAGTAAGTATGTAATTTACTTACTGGACAGTACCTAGGTCATCCTCTTTAGATCTGCTTAGAAAAAAAAACATAGTACCAGACACATATTAGAGTTTAGCCATTATAACATGGTTATAGGAGGGAGGCTCCAAATATCTCTTTTTTTGGTATGACATTTTACGAGATACATATTTTTGGAGCTTTAAACAGCCATTTATATATACGCAGAAAAAGTATGCACGTTGCGTTTTGTACTTTATAGTAATGTTGTAGAAGTATCATCATCATCATCATAATTTTAGCCGAAAGACGTCCACTGCTGGACATAGGCCTCCCCCAAGTGTCGCCACATTGACCGGTCCTGCGCGACTCGCATCCAGCGGATTCCCGCAACCTTCACCAGGTCATCGGTCCACATAGTGGAAGGCCTTCCAACGCAACGTCTTCCGGTTCGCGGTCGCCACTCCAGAACTTTTCGGCCCCATCGGCCATCCGTTCTGCGAGCAATGTGCCCTGCCCACTGCCACTTAAGTTTGGCAATTCTTCGGGCTACGTCGGTAACCTTTGTTCTCTTGCAAGGAAACTCCGAGCATAGCCCTCTTTATTGCCCTTTGGTTGACTTTAAGCCTTCTGATGAGGCCCATTGTGAGCGACCACGTTTCGGTCCCGTATGAAATCACTGGCAACACGCACTGGTCATAGACTTTCATCTTGAGACACTGCGGTAGGTTGGACGAGAAGATACCACGCAACTTCCCGAACGCTGCCCAGCCGAGTCGGATTCGACGATTGACCTCTTTCTCAAAGTTAGACCTACCTAACTGGACCGTTTGTCCCAGGTACACATAATCGTCTACAACTTCGAGTGTAGAGTCTTGGATCTTGATAGTAGTGGGTGTGACATGGGCATTCAACATGACCTTAGTTTTGTCCATGTTCATTTTTAGACCCACTCTTCCGGAAGCTCTAATGAGGTCATCGAGCATTGTACTGAGGTCCTCCAGCCATGACCACTATATCATCGGCAAACCGAAGGTGAGTGATGTACTCGCCATTGACGTTGATGCCTAGCCCTCTCCAGTCCAGAACCTTGAAGAATCCTCCAGTGCAGCGGTGAACAGTTTCGGAGATATGACGTCTCCCTGTCTCACACCTCGCTGCGGGAGGATAGGTTCCGAGGCTTGGTCCTGAAGTCGGACTGACATGGTGGCGTTTTTGTACAAACACTTCAACACCTCGATGTACCGATAGTCGATTTGGCACCCTTGGAGAGACTGTAGAAGTATAGTGTGGGATTTTATGTGTGTATTTAGTATTCTATTGTAGTATAACGGGCTGGTGTCCGCAACTCCACGTCAAGGCGCGTTTTTTTTGTATTTAGTCATTTCAGTTTATAAGTCATGTTGGATTAAAACTTTCCATTCTAAAATTAACATGGAGTTTCAAAAACAATAATATAAATGCCCCCGGTAAATCGATCACAATATCTATCAGTAATTGCCCTAATATGAATGAAACCTTCAATATTAATTAAACGAATTTGTTGCTAAACTTTCTTTCATTTTTGAGAAAAGCATTATACAAACCTCAACCAGTAAGAAAGCCATCCTGGCCTCGTATATAACCGGACCTCAACTGCAGTTCGGTCCGGTTTATTGCAGCCCTTATAGCTTGCCGGGTGTGCTTTGACGTGGTTGATGTGCGTACCATTGAAAATATCGTTGTTATTGGCTCGTGGCTCTAGGTCTCTAATAGAGGGGAAGTTTTTCTTTTGTAGTTCGATGCAACACGTTGATTATTTGACGAACTTCATGTCCATTTGCTTGTAGATCTTCTTTAACCAAATCAATTTTTTCTGAGGCGTGCAGACCTCTAACCACTACTCTGTAGGCCCTTTCGCTCTTGAGTTTGTAGTATGGATCCACTGGTAATGGCACATAAAATGTGGACAGTCTCAACTCTCACTACTCTCAGGACCAACAAGTCCGACACAAGAGTTTCGGTGATATATATTATCATGGCTCGGTTGCTGTAAAAATAGACAACATAACATATTCTGTCACGTTTTCACTGCTGAGACACGGGCGCCCCCTCCTCGTGAGATGAAGGAGGCTGATGGTGGATATCATATGCCATATTATGCCCATGTTTTTGGTTGTTAGTAGGACATGCTAGTTCCTGAAATGAACAGCTGTACAAAGTTTAGAGCATGTCTGCCTGATTTCGGTTCGAATTCGGACTACGACTCACGAACGCTCGAAGGGAGTATTTGTAAATACTCCTTTCGAGCGTTATCCATCCCGTTAATTCACCATTCGTGGGAAAGTTTCAAAATAAAACGAAAAACTGTTACATTTTTTTGTTTATTTTCTTAAAACTAATATACCCTGGTTTCTTAAAACCACGGACCACGGATAATATATAACCACTGATACCATATAACCACACTAATATAACCCCAGTTTACATAGGCAATGATTTCTCAGATACACCAGAGATATTTTACCACATGTAATCGCATTTAGTCAAATATTGATCAGCATAATATAAGATAACCCACTAAATACCAATAAATATCATACTCGTATATACTAATCGACATAGGTAAAAAGAAGTTCAGGCGCGCATCCAAGTCTCAAGTCACAAGAACCAAGAGCTCCAAAACAAAGAATTTGTTGGTTTTGGAGGGAGGGGGTAATCAAAACCCCCTCCTCTTGGATCCGCGCCTTTGACAGTTATCTATTTTCATAGACACTCACGTCAGGTCTAGTGACATTTCCATATCCGTGTGTATATCTCATTTTTGGGTCTTAAATGAGATATGAGTTTCGCATATTAATGCATTTTGATCACATCATGCAATGTTGCAATCAGTGTCGTTAGTACCAAAGCGAGTCGTCTTATGTAGGGGGGTTGTAGAGAAAGATGAACAGCAAACCCGTTCAGGTATTTGCTTTATAAACGTTGCAAGAACGTTCCTGTCGGCCAAGTGGTGTAATTATCTGATAGGAGTGTTAGCACGAAAGAACTTCAGGGTAAAACACCTACAAATGATAGCCAACAGATAATATAGAAATCGGCTTTCACAGATTACATATTTTCTAGATTTAAATAACCTATGAAAGCTGATTGTGACGAGTTTTGTTGGTCGTAGATGTTGTGACCCGGTTGCCTGTGCAGCTGCATCATCGCAGGGATCTGAAAAAGGAGAAAAAAAAGTTAAAGTAAGGTCGTAAAGTCAGTTAAAGTCGCATGAAATGGCGGCGGGTCTATTGCCAGCGACCGGGTGCAAATCCAGACTTTGGACTGCTACAGAGAAATTCTTGATGGAAATACTCAATAAAATGTTGCTGGCCTAGGAATCGTACCTAGGACCTCATGGTTAGCAGTCGGTCTTGCTACTATTAAACTACTATATTTGATCTTAATAAATCGCTCTATAACTTTTAAGAACTCTTTTTCCGCGACTAATTTAACACAACCATCAATCTACAATCAGAGGTTATTTTTTCCATCTGCCATACGAAAACTTACCATAAAAGCTAGTGCTCCTGTAGATTTTTACACGTTTATGTGCTGCCGTACGCGACATTTATGTATGAGTGAACTGAGGAAGTCTGCCGGGACCTGTGAAGACAGTCGTAATTACCTACCTACGTAACCTACCGAATAACTCACAGGATGCAGCACAATAACTCTGCGTTACACTTGGAGTGAACTCCTGGAATAAAAGAACCAAACAAAACATAAATACTTACAAATATTCTGGAGTTCCGGTGACGCGAAGTAACAGCTATCCCCGCTCCGCACGCCACGTAGCAGCGGCGGCGAAGCGAGGGAGCGCTGGTATCTGCTGAAGAAGAAATAAAGGCATTAGAAGCTCAGAAGGGGAAGGGGCTGTTAATTTTGGACTCTCGGAAAATATATCTTGAAGTAAAAAACAAAATTGCAAATTGTATCTTGTTTCTGAAAAGGATAGATTAAACAATAGCTTCTACCAAAGAACGAAGGTTCAGAGGTGTGCGGGTCTTGAGAATTTCAAGTGAACATGACAAAATACTACTGTAAAATATTTCTCATCTCATGAAGGCTAGACTAAAGGAAGACACCTATACCTTCTTAAATCACCAAGCTGTTCACGGAAGTCAGGACTGGTTGGTAAATCATGGCACCCAGTTCGGAGGTCGGAGGTGCATTGCGGCACCGCGGCGTGCGGCGCCAGCCGGTGCACGACGGGGTGGTGCAACGCCCACAGACCTCATGCAGCGCGCAGGTGCCCGATATCAGTCGAAACTCCGCAGTGTGCTATGTTGTGATAGTCTTTGTAGATTTTGTAGAAACATCCATAATAAGAGGAACTAGGTACAGTTAAACTAGCAAGTGAGTGACAGAGATGAAGCTCTACTATCAGTTAGTTTGCTTCTGTTTGGGCATCCCTGTCCAAATGACAGTGATCTTTATTTTCGTAAACATAAGGTTGGTTTTCGGTTGCTGCCACTGACAATTCTGTCTAATGACAGTGGTCTGTGTTCTCAATACGTTATGGTTGTTGTTGAGTTGCTGCTGTCAGACGTGAAAGCACTGTTGTAAGTTAGCTTTAAGGTGTGTTAAAAATGTGGTGTCCCAGGGTGTCCCTTATTTACGGTAAGTACGATAAAACAGTGATTGGCGAGACACTACTCACGCCATCTAGTGATAACAATGGGGATTGTGTCTACGTCAGTGTGAACATAGCGTGAGTCGTTTGTTCCAATTACAAAATACGAGGGCAGCCTAGATGTTTTCCACCAGCGGCCTCTCAACCGTGTCATTCAAGCGTCAAAAGAACCATGTGCTATAATATGATATACTGCCAATAAAACAGATTTATTTACACGTTTTTGTTTTATTTGTTCACTTACTAAAATTCATAGCCATTTTTAAATATTGTTTTTTTTTTAATATTTCAGTACCTATGTATGTATTGTAATTATAACTAAGCCATATAGTCAGTTTGGGTAAGTTAAAATGATCACTATGCTAGTTAGAGTTGTATGATTGATATTTATTCAGTTTCGTACTGTAATCCACCCGTTTCACCCGAGGAGCCCGTGGCTAAATAGTAACAGCCGCTCGGGTCGATCTTTAGGTTAAGCCGTGCTTGCCTAGGTTGGTCTGTGGATGGGTGACCACTCATTACATACCGAGTTTCCTCCGTGCCTCGGAAAGCAGTTGGTCCCGGCTGTCATTTGTGGTATTTGTCAGTCGTTACAGGTAGTCAGTGGCCCAAAAAAGTCTGACAACCAGTCTTACCAAGGGGTATCGTATTACCCAGTACTAACGGGGTTGTGGAGGTCAGATAGACAGTCGCTCCATGTAAAATACTGGTATTCAGCTGCATCCGGTTAGACTGGAAGCCGACCCCAATAAAACTTGGGGAAAGGCTAGGCAGATGATGACTGTAAACCACATTTATTTTTACAAAATAAAAATGAAAATTCTATTATTCTGCACTTTTTGTTTTATTTATTTAATTACTAAAATTCATAGCTTTACGTACTCGTAATTTAATATTATATTCTAATGATATGTAAAGACAGACTTGAAAGACTGCCTTATGTTTTACTTCCCTTTTTTCTTGGAGAGTTTCTAAAATGGCAATACCAAAAACACCACTAGCGACGCACTCAGGTGAACAGATAAGTTGGTGGCACTTGTACCACATTCGAACCACCAACCGCGAACTTCACTTGTCTTCTGAAATTATGTTCGAAGTGAAAGGGGATGCCACGTTCGTTAAGGTGTTACAAGCATAAGTCCACAGTTATGTATATGATGCTTTGGGTCCACAGGTGAACTCCGAAACAAATTTAAAGATACTAATCAAAAAGGATTAGAACAGAATAAGTTAGACTGTAAGTGACTTGAGGCTGTCTTTTATGTTAGACCGAGTTAAGATTGTTTGTCAATATTGCTTTGGGTCGGTTGCTGAAAAATAGGCAGCAAAACCCAGTCTGTCACGTTTCCACTGCTGACACGGGCGCCTCCTCCTCGTTCCTTCTCCGTTCTGCTCCTTCATCGTTTTGGGAACAAGTAGCAATGAAATGAACAGCTGTACATAGTATATAAAGCATGTCTGCCTGAGTTCGGTTCGAATTTGAACTCATGACTTTTAAATACTGAGCGACCAACATTCTTAATACATTTATCACCTCCTTCGAGTGTTATCTATCCCGTTAATTGGTCATTCGCTAGGGTAATTTTAAAATAAAACAAAAATCTATTACCTAAATATTAATTGTTTATTTTCTTAAAACTTACTCTAATTTCTTAAAATACACCAGAGATGCCTTACAGAACTATAATATTTATAAATTACGAGTATTCCTTGATACACCAGAGATATTTTACCACGTGTAATGATTATAATTATATGAAAATTATTGTTTATGAGGACGTCTCATGATTATATAAGAGAACGTCTAATGATTATATAAGAGAACCCACAAAAGATGATTATAACATACGTCAACCTTATTATCTAACATTGGCATATTATTAAGATTTCAGGCGCGCATCCAAGCCTCAAGTCATAAGGACCAAGAGCTCCAAAACAAAGCATTTGTCAGTTTCAGAGGGAGCGGTTTTGGTACTCCTCCTTTTGGATCCGCGTCTGTGAAAGATTATTTAGCTACTCTTGTCAAAAAAAAAAAAACAAATCCGGTCATATTTCTATAACCGCTTGTACTTATATCACATTTTTGGGTTTAAAAATGAGATATAAGTTTTGCATATTATTTTGATCACACTGTCATACCACACTGTATGTGTTATGGTGTGTCATAGAGTGTGTTATGATCTCATGATCAGTGTCGTCTTTACCAGAGCGCGTCGTATCACGACGGGGGATTCTGAAAGAGATGTACAGCAAACCCGTTCAGGTGTTTTGCATATTATTTTGATCACACTGTCATACCACACTGTATGTGTTATGGTGTGTCATAGAGTGTGTTATGATCTCATGATCAGTGTCGTCTTTACCCGAGCGCGTCGTATCATACGACGGGGGATTCTGAGAGAGATGAACAGCAAACCCGTTCAGGTGTTTTGCATATTATTTTGATCACACTGTCATATCACACTGTATGTGTTATGGTGTGTCATAGAGTGTGTTATGATCTCATGATCAGTGTTGCCTTTACAGGAGCGTGTCCTGTCACGACGGGGGTTTCTGAGAGAGATGTACAGCAAACCCGTTCAGGTGTTTGCATATTATTTTGATCACACTGTCATATCACACTGTATGTGTTATGGTGTGTCATAGAGTATGTTATGATCTCATGATCAGTGTCGTCTTCACCCGAGCGCGTCGTATCACGACGGGGGATTCTGAGACAGATGAACAGCAAACCCGTTCAGGTGTTTGCTTTGAAACGTTAAGAAAACGATTCCTAAGGCAAGTGGGGTAGTTGTCTGTTAAGAGTTTTTACCCAGGAGATGACCCCGGGGTAGAACACCTACAAATAATAACCCCAGAATTGTCTTGTCAGGAAATCCGAGTGAAACTGCATCTTTGCACCTGGAAAAGAAAAAGAAGTCTTTGAATACTTTATCACGGCTGTGTTCTCCAAAGGATTAGGCAGTAGTGAAGGTACAGTATACCATGCAGCTTAGCCAGCTTGTGCAGCTTGTCATGTTTAGATAATATGTAATGGGAGAGAGTCATACTTTCAAGGTAATTTTTTTCTTTTTATAGTGTTTCACGTTTATACTTTTTTTTTGTGTCGATGGTTTTTTTAATTAATTTTAATTTTATTTTTTTATTTCATGCTTTTTGTAGGGACTCCTTATTTTTTTATTTCATTTCTTTATTTACTTGCGTTTTAAGATTCAAGTAATTTGGTGTTTAATCAGGTTTTTTATCCATCAAAAAGCTAATTAAAAAATAATTCGTTTGGACGGTGGGCTATGGGCTAGCTCGCCGTCCGTCCGTCTCATGACGACAGGCCGTGTCGACGGCGCGTTCGTGTTCCACGCGCGCCTCAAAGAGAGTCAGCAATAGGAAGGGGTCCGCAAGGACCGATGCCTGCCGGGGTTCCGGGACTGTTCGAAAGAGATACCGTGACCCCGGAACACAAAGGGCGATGAAGGAACATGGATGGGTTTTAGTCAGTAAAAGTCTGACACTCCCTCCTGCTCCGCCCAGAGCGGGAGAAGTCATTTGATGATTTCCCATCCGAAAAAAAAAAAAAAAAAAAAAAAGGTCCTAGTCCAGTACCAGTCATCACTACACTTTCCTCCTCAATCGTTCGTTTCTTTCCTCCTCAGCATTGTTAATTCAAAAAAAATATTTTCAAGTTTTTAGGTTTCATTTCTTTAGTTAATATTCCTCATTCCCTTTCAATATAGAGTACATTATTTTACTAGTCAAGCCCTTTCATTTGAAACCCTTATTAAGGGAGTTGTGAAAAAAAAATGTAATTCGCCATTTTGTGGTGCCGGCCATCTTGGATTTGAAATTTATCATAGTGTATAGTACTCTACTAGTCAAGTCCTTTTATTTGAAGGATTTGTAAAAAAGTATGTAATCCGCCATGTTCCGGCGGCGGCCATCTTGGACCGCTTTTTATTAAACATGGCTAAAACATTCCAGACTAATTCACCTTCCAAGAAAAAAAAAACAAAATGAAATCGGTTCATGCGTTCGTAGCTACGATGCCATAGACAGACACACACAGATACGTCAAACTTATAACACCCCGTCGTTTTTGCGTTGGGGTTTAAAAAAATATAAGTACGTACTTACAATTTTCCTGAGTTCCAATGGCTTGAAGGATGGAAGGAGGCTCGAGAAGCGAAGAAACGTTGCTAGTTGCCGAAGAAAGAAAGAAAAGCAATAAACAAATTGCATTTAGAAAAGGGCCGAGCGAGGGGGAGGGGCGGTAGAAATTAGGAAAAAGGAATTAGGATTCTCGAAAAATCCAATAATGAGCTCAAATGTTAAGCATTTGCTTCTTTGTTCTTACAAGATGAGGTAAAACTAAAACTTCCACCAAAGAACCAAGGTTAAGAGGTGTGCGGGGCCTAATTATGATACCTGCCCAATGGTACCTGGTCGGTGTCAATCTTCAACGCAAATGGCAATAACTTACCTCGTTCTTACACTTAAAGAGAGGTTGTTTATGGAACGAGTCAAAAAAATAAAAGTACTTACAATTTTCCCGAGTTCCGGTGACCTGAAGGATGGAGAGGGGGTCTCTCCCCGCCCCGCACGACACGCAGCTGCGGCGGCGGAGCGGGGACACGTTGCTAGCTGCCGAAAAAAGAAAGAAAAGCATCAGAAAAATTGCATCTAGAAAAGGGCCGGGGGGGGGGAGGGGAGGGGGGGCGTGGTAGCGTGGGGGAGGAAAATGATTCTCGAAAAATCCAATAATTAGTTCAAATGTTAAGCATTTGTTTCTTTGTTCTTACTAGATGAGGTACAACTAAAACTTCCACCAAAGAACCAAGGTTCAGGGGTGTGCGGGGCCTACTAATGTGAAATAAATTTCAACTGAAACCACTAATAAATTTACTGAAAAACACTTTCAAAATTGTAACAAGAAGGCAATACAAAAGAAAGACACCTACCTTCTTAAATCACCAAGAAGTTCGCGGATTTCAGCACCGGTTAGTCAATCGTGGCGCTCAGTTCGAAGGTCAGAGGCGCAGTGCGGCACTGCGGCTTGCGACACCGGGCTATGCACGGCGGGGTGGTGCAACGCCCACCAACCTCATGCAGCGCGCAGGTCTCAACTACCGGTCGATAATCCGCAGTGTGCTATATCATGCAAGTCTATGTAGACCCAGACACATGTTAGGTCCAATTCCCTCGCAAAATTCCCTGTCTCTGTTTTCGGGGCAACGCCCTTCTTGTCTGTCTGACAAAAGGAACGTTTCAAGATGAATGGCAGCGTACATCTTATGGTTAAGGAAAATGTCTTGAGGAAAGTTTGGAGTGTGAGGATGGATGGATATACGAGTAGAGTAAGTGCAATGAAAAGACGGATAGACTGGGTGAAAGACATAATGGTGACCAGAAAGGATGACATACTGAAGTAATACTCGTATCTAACGAGAGAAGATGGAAGAAAAAGAGATACTTCGCCAACCCCAAATGAATTAGAAAAAGAGCTGCAGAATGGTGGGCTGGATCTTTCTTGTACAATAATTTATTTATTGAGAATTCTGCTATGAGAAAATAGACTGCTGATTATGTTATGCAGGGTGTGGGCCCTACGTAGGTTCCGATCAAGACTCCGACGGTGCTCATACGTTTTCAATGTTATGTTAGTTGTTATTTGTTGGAAAAGCTAGTCAAAAAAGCAAAAAAGTAAAAACACTCTTCTAATTAGCTAAATAAAATAAATAAATAAATATCGCTGGACATTAACACACAGCGCCATTTAGTGCCACACTAAGCAACGAAGCTTGTGTCGTGGACACCAGATAGTTGATATACTACATAGATACTTTTTGTTTGTATATACATATTTATTATACATATAAACATATATCGGAAATAAATATCCATGCTCATCACACAAACATTTACTCCAACCGGGATTCGAACCCTAAGAACGTAAGGCAGCCTCACTACCGCTGCGCCATTCGGGTCGTCAAAAAGCTGGGTTTCATATCCCTAATTTCTTAAATGTATATTATAACAACCTATCTTGGTGGACGGATAATAATGAAAAGCCTCAGCGTTTCTTTGACTATTATTTTACTTTCATTTGAGACACTACTTTTACCAACCCCTTTGGAGAACAAAGGCGAGATGTCATGTTTTCTGTTAGTGACACGAGGTGGCGCCACTTTTGTTCTCTTATAAAACGTGGCAAACTACTTTTGTTTGATTCTTTCGCGGTTAGTTATCCGTCGAAGCAACTCAAGGATTACTTGATACTAATATAAATAAAATAATGCCTACTTGTGTCCATCAATCGTTCCGGCCAAAGTTACTGAACTTATTTTTTTAGTGCAAAAATGAAAATAAAAGAAAAAAAAATTAAAGGAAGGAAATTATTTCAATATAAAAGTATTATTTGGTGACAAGAATAAGTTAGTGTGGTGTGTTCTAATCAAGTGGGCTGTTGTAGTAAGTTAGTTAAGTTTACTATACTAAACTATCTAGAACATTACGTGGTTTTGGTGTCTTTAAAATACAGGACTGATATTATATTATTATATAAAATCATCATTTAATCATATTTTTTTTGTTTATTGATTATTTTTGTATTTTGTGTGTACATTAATAAATAATAAAAGCAAAACTTGAGGGAACTTTACGGCTGCGCGAAATTTCCTTAATTTCAATGAATTTACTAGTACAGCTATGGGACAGCTTTTTGTATGACTTTATAACTTTTTGGCGTAAATTATTCCTATTTTTAACCCTTCGATAGAAGGGCTGATATACTCTATGGCTTATTGCGACTTTTCATGTGATTTGTAAGTCTCGTAAAGTGCTACTTTTAATAAGGTGAGTAGGAGTCCTATTTAGTTTGTGATTATCATTCAATAATGTATTTACTTCATTATTTATTATCATTTGCTTAGCTTAGCTTTTCCCAACTACTTTGGGGTCGGCTTCTAGTCTAACCAGATGCAGTTGAATACCGGATTATGTATTTACTTAATTGGTGTAAAATTATATATCTTCCTGACTATGTGTGTAAAATACTTTAGGATTTCACCCTAACGCAAAATGTATACGCTTGGTAAATATTCATGAGTCTTGGTCTTAACGACTAACAGTTTACCCCGTCTCTTGTAATTAATAACGCTAGCAAACATATCCTAATATCCGTGGCAGACTACCTGTACAAAATATAAATATGCAGCATGTATAGTCTAGCACTAGGGGAGGACTGGACGGACCTGCGCATTGCAGGACTCCAGGCTCGCCCTTAGCTGCAATCGCCATTAGTCATTGTAGCAGCTTCTGTGTTCGTGATTCTTATCGCCGATTCGTTATCAACTTAGAAAAAGGTATGTCATATGTGTTTTCATTTTTTTTACTTGTTGATTGTAGTTTATTTGTCGATACCGAATCGTAGGAGACGTGATTGAAAATCTCTGTGTCGTACCTACCTAGTTTTTTTTGATGACTCTCGTTTTTACTGGACTAGAGCTATGTAGAGTTCAAATTAATATCCTAATAATAAAAAAATACTGTTTCACTTACTTTATACATTTTTCTATATAAAAATTGGTGATCTTTTTAGTACCAAATACTTGAACATATATTTATTTGTGTTTTCAGGCGGAGTAGAGTTAGAGCTTTCACCGCGCTCCAAGCCACTGCGCGCCCCCGCCGCCACCACGCCCTAGCAACAACGCCGACGCGCTACGCCACCCGAGTCTTGGTCCTTCGAGCCAGGATACCGCACACCAGCAGTCTCACCTGCGATAAAGTAAGTAGGAACTTATTTTCTGAGCTTATTTTGTTAGCTAGGCTAACATGGCAGTCAGGCATAGTAGTCAACGACCTCTGAAAATCACTATTAATATTTTTTAAATAGTACATTAAAATATATTTACGTGTAAGTTGTTTATTTAATAGACGATAAAAATTGTAAAGCTTGTACATAACAGTTTCAGATGAGAATATTTTCTTGTTTCATACTTTTATGGCGTTTTAGTTGTTCATCTTACTTTTTATTCAATTAGGACAATCTCTGGTGCAATGTACCTATGTGAAGTGTACACGCATCTGTCTATCCTTTAGGAGAATACTTAGTTTAGTCGTTATGCTCTTAGTCGGCTACAGCGAATGTAGGTGACAAGCAAATTGCGATATAATTCTAGTTTTTAATTACTTCGCAAAGGCACAATAAAAAAGTAGCCTTTATTTATTACTTTCTTTCAAAACTTGAACATAAGATTAATCAAGTTCACAATAGTACATATTTTACATATTTGTTGATGTTTTCAGTGTTTTCTGCTAGTTTTAGACCAAGCATGCTTCTTTTCATTTTACGATGGCAGATAGAAATTCTTTCTTCGTCTTATTTTCTCGGTGACCATGTCTGGCAACCATATGTTAATCGGGCAATGGCACAATACTGATCTTATAATAAAATTATAAAACAGAGAGCGAGGGGTGATACTGTTTCTATATAAGCTCGCGTTTTAAATCGAAACATTAAATAATATTAAAGCTAGCGATTCAAAAATGCTTCAATTATTTTTCAGATTTTTCTCGAGTTACATCCAGGGACAGCGAGATGAGCTGTTCAAAACTGTCCCCTGGTCAAGTGATGACCCAGCTTCGGAACTTGCGGCGGGAAATGACGCAACTCAACGAGAGCCTACAAGATTTTAGGAACAACGTTTGCTCGGACAATTTCGCGGATAACTCCGAGGACGAGATTGTAGATGGATCGGTAACCAAAATCGGGACATCTGAAAACTTCAGAATTCCGAAGATGTACCAAGTTGAGTCGCTATTCGGTCGCTTGGACTGCTTGGCTATCGCTCGCCACATGTTTCCTGCTGACGTGATTCAGATGATCGAAGCTAAGTTGGGAAGGAGGATGGACAAGTTCGATACTGTCTACGTGAAGAAGCCGAGGAATGGAAGCTGTCAGGGTCTCATCGTCCTCCGTCTGGTGAGAACCAGTGATATCGGATCTCCTAAACTGTAATTCAATTATGGTTTGAATGAATAAAGAAATTTCGAATTGATTTTGTTTATTGGCTTTAACATCTATATGAAAAAGTTTTTTTTTATATAGGTACTTTAAATTTTTCCAGATTTCGTTTTTTTTGTTTCTTGTGATGATTTACAGTTCCATTCCTTCCTTTTCTGTCTTTGGGTGGACCAGCACTTGGTCCTTCGTCACACATATCATAAACTAGCTCATTTTTTTATAATTAATCTGTTATAAACTCATTGCCTATTATTACACCACCTTAATTCGACACTTGCATCCCCTGCATATTATGATGTTATTACCCAGACATTAATGTTCACATTAACGTCTGGGTAATATCATAATATGCCAAACCTTTTTCGAATATGTTTGGGTCAGACCCAGTTTAACCGGATGCAGCTGCATTGAGATAGATAGTTTTTCTGGGTTAAAATAATGTTAAGTATTAAAAAAGTGGTCTCGCGGTAGCATCCCATGGTGATCATGTAATGGCTCTCACGGCACTCTTCTGCATGCTGAAGGCTCGCTCCTAGAACTCGACGCTATACTGCCCTGTTATTTATTCATTAATAGTGTCCCTAAATCCTAGCCCAGACATAATATATTAGGTATTTATATATACGAGTATCGCTTCACTTAGGCTTTTTGTTGTATTGCATAATGGTCTTGCCGAAGTAGGTACCTATATGCAGATCTGAAAAGTATAGGGGCGATGGCGTAGGGTGGCTCTAGTTAAGTGTTGCCATATGTTGCTTTTTCTACTATTATAGTACTACTACTACTATTGTAGTAGGAATATTTAGTATTTTAAGGCAGCAAGTTAATGCAATATTAAATCCTTGACAGGAGGTTGTTTGTTTTGCGTTAGTATTACTTTCAAAACGGACGCATATCAACAAAACAACAAAACAAACAAATCACAAAACACAAATCTTCACAAAACACAAATCTATCTTCACAAATCTTTAGTAGCATTCTGCTGGATCGACCTTTACAGATTGGCATCCATTACCTAACGTAGTAGTTTTGAAGATTGCTAATAAGCACACTGTACAAGTTGCTTTTATGTACGATATCGGATGCTATATTGAAATACATAAAATGTGAGGCCGGAATGTTTGGTGCTTGCCGAGTGTTTACAATGTGTATGGTGCCGAAGGTTGCTAACTATTTCTTCTCGAAGGCAGAGGACTAGGTAGGTACCACTTGTTTATTTTATTAATGCTCGTTTGCTCTAACATTAATCGACACTAGGTGTAAGTAAGTAAAAGGGTTTTTGAATATTTATGTATAAAGGCCGGCTGGCGTCCGCCATGTTTATTATTAAAAATAAACGCCATTAATAAAAAAATGTATTTTTTAAAAAAAAAAGCTGATTTTTCCGAAACGTAACGCTTTTGAAGATTTTGTCTCATACAATATTTGTTTATATTGAGGCCTTACGCGTGGCTGCCAATTCGAAAATTAAATAAAATGGCGAAACCTTGGGCAGGTCAAAATATTTAAACCCCTTCGCCAAAACTGTGTACTTTTTTAGACGTTGCATTAAAGTGACGCCTAGTATTAGTGAAAACGTGCCTAAATTTTTGTACAGCACGTCCAGTTTTAAAGTTTGGCTCAGTCTCTGTAACACCTACTCATCTAATGGGTGTAAAAATACTCTTTACTTTCTCTTTTTTATTTTTGTTTTTTTTTTTAACAAAGCCGAAAGGAACTTGTTCTCCCCGTCATTGTGATCAATTTTTGTTCTGGACTGGTCCCAGGTATGCCTGGAAACTATTTACAGGTTATTTTTTAACAATGCATAATTGAGATAGTTTGGGAAAATTGTTTAATATGACGCGACGGGTAGACGCACCTCTTTGAAGGATGCAGGTGATAAAATGTTTGTCTGTATTTTTACGTGTTTCAGAAGGAGGGCCCGCAGCTGGGTTATATTTACAATAGCTGGAATCCTAGGCGCAGGCGATCAGCGGATGGGCGTGCTAATTAAGGTAAATTTATCAAGACCCATGCCACAGTTGGCTCAGTCATTGATGTAATGTGTTACAAATTGGTGATGCGTAACGCGAAATGTAACAAGCAAGGCTAATTTGTCTCGTTGAGACAAATTAGCCTTGTCATTATGTTACATTACAATGTTGCATTACATTCGTTTCCATGGACGGATCATTTGTGTTACATTACATGTTACGTTATAAGTCCCGAGTTCGACACATGGGACGAATATTTGTTAGATTGCCACGTTTGTCCAGTGGCCGTAAGTGTGCCTGCTGATTTTGGGGTGCTGGGTTCGATTCCCAAGTCGAGCAAAATTTTATTTTCCATTTGAAATATCTTAGCTGCCACGAAACTGAATTTGCGGTTATTTAATAGAAATAGAGTCGCCTTTTATTACGTGGGCTTTAAATAAAGACCGTATATCACGCACAAAATTTGGGTGTATCAACCTATAGTACCTATATACTTTCATCTGTGCCTACCTTTCTGAGAAATTTGAAAGTATTATGTTAATTGAGTTCACCTATTTAGGTGCTAATAGTTTGGGGACGCTTGATTATTGCATTTAAGTACCTCCTGCATTAACGCTGTTTTAAAACCGGCTACCAGTACTAAATAAATCTTCTTTTTTGTCAGGAACCTGACCAGTAGCGGAACCGACGTAACGTTATCTAATAATCGGTTATCGGGATAACACACCACACGGGATAACACACACACTTTCTGTTGTAATTTATATTTTTCTTCAAGTGGAGCAACAAAGTATTTTTTCTTCAAACTGTATGGTTTGCAAATACAAATGTGGTTTTTCTGTTCTAGGATGAGGAAAACTCTTGATTTTTTTAGAATAGAATAGTAATAGTAGGTACACTAAGACTTGACAAAAAAAAAAAAAAATTCAATATATTCATTCGTAAATGAAAACGAATTTGGAATTCTGACAACTAAGCTCCATTGTCGTCAAAATACTGATGTATTTTGACGACAATGGGGCTTATTTTTCAGAACTTTATTTTATAAAAGTATATACAGAAGCTATTTCTTTATACATTTAGTAATCATTTATACTACAGGAGGACGGGAGACGCTGAATGCCCTGCCAGAAAAATAGCGGAACATAGATATATAAACTCCGTCGATTATGAGGGCACCTAGTGCGTCATACTCCAAGCCAGTCCGTTCCGTTGATCTTTCGCTGTCTAAGCAAATTGTCGCCCACAACAAAAATACCTTGACGGTGTTTACTTGTTTAATACTGCTGACAATCATATTAGTATTAGCAAATAAGTGCTACAAACTGTTTTCCTTAGATTTATTTACATGTGTGACCCTAATTATTATTTGTTGTTCGTATCTTATAATAGCGTTCAAGTACATTAGGTATATCATAATATATTAACCCACACTAACTTATTTCACTATTATGTTATAAACTGTTAAGAAATCCATTGTCCGAATAGTATTTATTAGAAACATGCCGCCTGTGATACAGGTTTAACCTAGTACAGGCATCGAACTCTGTTATACCAACATTATTTTTAAGATTTAACTTGTATTTTTCGTGCCAATTTTAAATTTGAATAAATATATTATTATTATTAAATTTGAATAAATATATTATTATTATTATTATTATTATACTTGTTATTTATAAAAAAAAAACATATTTCTAACTTAATATACAACAACAACAACAACAAAAGCCCATAACGTCCACTGCTGGACATAAGCCTCTCCCATGATGGGAGGAATTTGCAGTAATCTCCACGCTTGGCAGGCGGATTGGAGATCGCAGTGATGAAAGACTTAACTTAATATAATAGGTGCTATTTGCCTAATTGTAATTATAACCTACTTATCACTCAGTATAACAGAATGGAAACGTGAAAATTTATTTATTTACTTATTTATTTATAGACAGATAGATAGAATAGATAGATAGATAGATATTGCAGGAAAAGACGCGGATCCTAGGGGCGAAGATCGACTTATGACTCCCTGATTCCCTTGGACCTTCTCATAGACAAACAATCATAGTTTTTGGCCCTTGTTGACTTCCTTGGATCCGAGCTTGAATTGCCTTTAACTTGCTAACTTTATATACACCATTGACATTTCTTGCTGTACATACATAAGGTGTAATATTAAATAACTGATTCCTGAAAAACATACAACACGTCGTTGTATGTTCTTATGCACACATCACAATGTCCCCATTTCATGTTACTAGTAAATTCAATTGCACTTAGTAGGTAGTAGTAGTTTGACGACCCGAATGGCGCAGCGGTAGTGAGGCTGCCTTACGTTCTTAGGGTCCCCGGTTCATATCCCGGTTGGAGCAAATGTTTGTGTGATGAGCATGGACATTTGTTTTCGAGTCATGGATGTTTATATTTATAATAAGTATGTATTTACAAACAAAAAGTATCTATGTAGTATATCAACTGTCTGATGTCCACGACACAAGCCTCGTTGCTTAGTGTGGCACTGGATGGCGCTGTGTGTTAATGTCCAGTGATATTTATTTATATTTTATTTATAGTAAATGTACGACTGTCAATGTCAAGCTCAGTAGAAAACGTCTTCTAAGTGTTTTAATATCTAACTAAGTGTGCATTAATCTCTAGACTTACCAACAGGGTGGTAATAAATGTTTGCAAAACTAAGCTTTTTCTGTATTATTTCATTCCACCATAATGTCCATCTATTTTCTCACCACAGATGTCTCTAATGTCTAAAAAGAACTGGGTAGAACATTTGACGCATGTTGCATCAAAATTGGGCGAATGTGGCCACAGATTGAGTTCCAAATAACAGAACGTGGTGTGGTGTGGACATGGCGTGACGAGCTGGACTCTTACCAAAAGGATTGGGCCCAAATAGCCACAAACAGAGAAAAATGGAAAGAGGGAAGGAAGTCCTTTGCCCTGCAGTGAAACACATCAGGCTCATAATAATAAAATCACAAAAAGATGTCTCAAAGTAGTTCTCAAAGAGTATCTCGTCTACACAAAAAATGAGAAGTAGACTTGTTGCTTATATAAGACCACTACTTACCATCCGCGTTGCTTTATACAATAAAGTCTGGGTATAATGGTCATAATTACGTATAAATATTAAAAGGGGTGATTGTATTCACAAACATTTCTATAGGACCAAGTCTAACCCGATCATTTTATTCTTTGACCCCACTTAAATCAGCATCCAGACTTCGCTATAGGTACTTATAGAATCATATCGCTCCACTCATTCTTTTGTGGTCAACTATTACATAATGATCTACTAAAGAGTATAACATGCAGACCAGGGGGCCTAGTCTGCTATTACAATAGTGTCACAATGATCTATCATTGATTTCATAATTGTTGAACGATGCCACTGTCATTTTGTTAAAAGTTCGTAATCTGCTAACTTCATAATGGGCGATCATTGGTCGGTCAATGGTCTCGTAATAGAATTGTGTTGTAATGACATTGTTGTATTGCCATTACTAAAAAACCTGTTAATGGAAATGATTTTCGTAAAACTAGAATTAAATTTGAACATCTAATCATGTCAGATTTCATTTATGTATATTTTTACATATTATTTATTAGTGTTCTATGCAATCTGAAGTAGTAAGAAGTTCGTAAATAGCAAAAAACATTAAGTTAAGTGTAACGCGGATTAATGTGAAACTATACAATTCTATTCTATTTTTATTTAATGGCAAGTAAAGCCGATGTCGACTATTCTGCCAATGTCGAGTGAATTGAAAAAACAAGTGTGCATGACAAGAAAAAAAAAAGAAAAGAAAAAAAAAAAAATAACTATGCTACAACGTAACGGACGAACGTGACGGACTGATCTGAGATCGCAGGTTAAATTTTTTGATACAACGTGGATCTTGTCGGGTTAGTACGGGACTGAAACAAACAAAAAATAGATATAAATATTATAATAAAATTGTTAAAACATAGAATAAACGACACACACAGGTAGATTCATAATTTTATGTTATTGTGACGGATGAAGGACATCAACGCCACAGGCAGTTCGGGGGAGGAATATGTTAGCAAGGAGGATAAATTAGTCGGAAGAGGGATTTTAAATTTAGGGAGACGGCTATACAGATCTAGAGGAGGGACGTTTGAACATTCGAAGAATATGTGATCCAGAGTGCCCTCTTCTAACCCGCACTCGCAAAGAGAGGAGTCCCGAATCCGGATTTTTTGCAAGAAAACAGGAGTACAACAAAAACCTAGACGAATACGACATAGGACGTTTATGACAGGTTTGGAGACTTTCTTGTAACCATAGAACCAAGGTTTTGGCTCTATAGTTGGTTGAACCGCGTAATAAAAATTGCCTTTTTTCCTTCCAGTGTTATCCCATTGTTCCTGCCATGGCGATTGGAGTTTAGTTTTTTTTTTTTATTGTGGAAGGTTCAATAAGTCATACCCCTGAAGACAATTGTGGGAAAGATCAGCTACTGTCGATGAGCAAGCATCTTTGGCCAAAGTATCAACGCACTCATTGCCCTTAATACCACAATGACTAGGTATCCAAACTAGCTGAACCTCTTTTTGATTGACAGCACAAGATAATAAGGATGCTTTAATTTTTTAAACCAGAGAACTGTGCAATTTACTTTTAAAAGGATTTTTTATTAAGGCTTGCAGACAACTAAGAGAGTCCGTGAAGATTACGGCTTTGTGTATGTTATTGTGTGACTCTATAAAAAGACAAGCTTCCAATATAGCCACACACTCACCCGTGAATACAGAAGACTCCTTAGGACACTTAAACTGTAAAATTATCCTAGAGCTCTGGTAATAGACCGCAGCTCCAGTGTGGTTAAGGTTTGTTAATTTTAAAGCATCCGTAAAAAATAATTGGAAACCATTCCATCGCTCGCCCACCACCGCATTGAATGTCAAGTTTGCTGACGGGGATTTTTTGGATATACCAATGTTAAAGTCAATTTTTGGAACATACATAACTTAAAACTTCATACGCAAAATTAAAAAGGGGCAATCTGGGGAACTGAACAATTGGGCATTCTAAATTTAAAATTTGTCAAAATGATTTCAGAATTAGGGGCGTTTCTTTATTTTTCCAGTATATACATATGGCAGTAGTACATATGGCATCTAACTCATATAATTTTTCTATAAGGGGATGCGAAGTTCTACAAATAAGCCTAGACAGAAAACGGGAGGCCAAATATTGACGTCTTAGGGCTAGAGGAGGTTCAGCACACTCGACCTGCAATGCGTTAATGGGGGAGGATTTCATACAACCTGAGATGATCCGAAGGCACTTAGACTGAACCTTATCCAGCCCAGCCAGGGCACCTTTGTTGCACGGGGTCAGGAGATACGTTCCATAGTCCAAAACACTACGAACTAAGGCATTGTAGACCAATTTCATGGTGTAGGGATGAGCACCCCACCAAACACCCGTAAGAACTTTTAAAATTGAGATAGTTCTTTCACATCTTTGAATGAGGTAATTTATATGATGTTTGCCAGATAATTTTGAATCCAAAATGACGCCTAAAAATTTGACTTTATTGCCCATTGGAATATTTTGGCCTAAAATATTAATTGCAACATGAGGAGTGCGTCTTTTACGAGAGAAGATTACTGCCGAACTTTTTGGCGCAGATAGCGACAGGCCATGGCTTAAAAGCCACTGATTCAAAGAATCCAGAGAGAGGCACAAAGATGACGCGGCATCGACTATAGAAGAATCTGTCACATACAGTGCAATGTCGTCGGCATATTGTAAGATCTGACAATTGTTGTTTAGGCAGGACCCAATATCAGCCGTATACAAGTTGTACAGTAGGGGACTGAGGGGAGAGCCCTGTGGGAGTCCCTTCCATATCAGCCTCTCGTCGAATTCCTCTCCCTAGACTCTCAGGACCAGTGAGCGGGACATCAGTAGCTCACATATACATCGTATCATCTTAGCCGGTAGACTCAGCTGTTGCAGTTTTTGCCTGAGTACTGGAAGAAGTACACTGTCATACGCAGAGGAAACGTCTAGGAAAGTAGCTACTACAGATTCATTTTTGGAGAAAGCTAAGCGGATATCCGCAACTAAAATACTAACACTGTCCATAGTACCAAGTCCTTTTCTAAAACCAAATTGGTAATTCGGCAGTAGGTCTCTCGACTCAACAATCCACTCGAGACGGTTTTTGATAAGGTGCTCCAGTAATTTGGCTAAGACTGAAGACAAAGCTATTGGCCTAAGGCCATTCGGATCATCTGCATGTTTCCCTGGTTTCAATAGCGGGATAATAATTTGTAATTTCCATTGATCTGGAACCCAACCATTAATATAACAGAATTTAAAAAGTAGTTTTTTGCCTTTTCGCCCGAATGACTTATAAAAGAATATGGCACGCCATCAATACCAGGAGCAGTGTCCCGTACATGTTTGAGTACCACTTTCAATTCCTCCAAAGTAAATGGTGCATCGAAAGGATCCTCTGATACATTTTGAAGGGATATGTTGACGCATTCAGAAAAAAGCGGGACGTATGGTAGAGCAATTTTATCATAAAAAAGTTCAGCTGTTTCCCTACTGATTGGAGAAGAAACTGATGGGGAGCACCCACATCTAAACCTATTGATACTTTTCCAAACTGCCGACACAGTTGTAGAGGGGGACAAAGAGGTGCAGAATGTAACCCAACCCGCACGTTTCTTCTTGCGAAGGTGACGTTTGGTTCTGGCATTAATCTGACAGTATGCCAACAGGTTTTCGGTGCTCATATCTGCATTGTAACACTCCTCGGCCTCGTCCCTGTCCCTGATTGCTGAAGTGCACTCTGGATCCCACCACGGGGGTGAAGGGATTTTATTACGGGCACTGTTTTCAACGGAAAGCAGGAATCAGCACTGGAGGTGATGGCAGTAACAAAACCGTCATAGCAGCTCTTGGCACCAGGAGCATCAAATAAACTTGAATTTAAATTTAGCAGAACATCAATTTTATCCTCCAATAATGATACAAATTTTGCCCAATCCTGTTTGGACAAGTTATATTTCAGAAGTGGAGGAGAACTTTTCTCTAAATAAGTCTTATTAACTAAAGATATTACAATAGGGTAGTGGTCACTACCATGCGACAAGGACGTACATTCCCAATGGGTCGAAGCTGCCACCTCAACTGAACAAAATGTTAGATCAACACAACTCTTTTGTTGTCCAGGAGGGGATCTGCGGGTTGGGCAACCATTGTTAAGGATACAGAGATCCAGATCATCCAAAATCTCACCCAATGCCACACCAAAGGCATCACAGCGTTTAGACCCCCATCTATAATGGTGGCAGTTAAAATCACCCATGACCAAAATTGGACCTTGAGTATTTGAAAAAGTGTTTTTTAAAGTATCCAAAAATTCAGGCCGAGGGTGAGCAATGTATATTGAAAACACTCAAACTCAAAGCATTTATTTCAATTAGACCATTATGGCACTTTTGAATGTCAAAAATACAAACAAAAAAAAACAAAGCTACAGTCCCAGACACAAGACATAATAACTTGAGAAAGTACTGTAGTTGCCCATTCCCTAGCGTAGATCTCTATGGAGAAGAACGGGCAAGAAACTCCATGGACACTCTTTTAAATCAAAATATTGTTACAAAATCTTGGTTACATCATTCATGTTGAGATTATAGATATATGTGAGAACGATGTAGAAAGACGTGCACATTATGAGCGTCCAGAGTAAAACATTAAATCAAAAAATTAAAAATAAAGTAATTAAAATGAACCGTGGCAGCTAAGAGATGACCAGTCCCAACTGACAGCGCCCGATCACGAACAAGACGCGTGTATCGGCGCCATTCAACTCAACGATATTGAAGGGAACTAATTGACCCGACACAGCCGCCACCATCAGCGAGACATTTGAGTGAGCATGACTTTCTCTTAGCCACCAAGGCATATTCAAGTCAATGAAAGATAACTAAATGCAAATGGTAGCTTAACAATACATGGTCCTCACACATGTGCTATGCAATTATACAATACTAGGAGATGGAATCTATACAAAGCAAAGATACTTTTACAATCTTCTGCAGCTAGCACAATAATTTGCCCAATTAGTTTTCCCCTACGGTTGTGGAGCAGGACCAGCATTGAGCCAAGCATTTTTATCATCAATGTAATCCACCAACTTATAATATGCTTGCCTACATAGTGTGCGTTTTATACAAGATTTAAATTTCGTCTCATTCAGTTGTAGAATGTGGGGAGGTATTTTATTGTAACATTTTAAACAGTACCCCATAAAAGATGAATCTACTTTAGCAAGCCTGAAACCTGGCTGAACTAGTTGGTCCCTATTTTTAGTAGTATAGTGGTGTCTGTCACCTCTTTTACTGAATAAATGCAGATTTTTCCTAACGTACATGATATTTTCATAGATGTATTGACAAGGTACTGTCATGATATTAATTTCCTTAAACAGTTCTCTTAGAGAATCGCGTCTACGTAATTCATAAATGGCTCTGATAGCCCTTTTTTGCAGAATAAATATAGACTCGATGTCTGCAGCGCGTCCCCATAGTAAAATACCGTATGACATAATACTATGAAAATAACTAAAGTAGACTAGCCTCGCCGTATCAACATCAGTAAATTGACGGATTTTTCTAACAGCATACGCTGCTGAGCTCAGCCGTCCTGCAAGAGATGTTAAATGAGGACCCCATTGTAGCCTTGAGTCGAGCGTAATTCCCAAGAAAACCGTTTTATCGACAAATTCTAGTTTCTCTTGATTCAATACTACGTCACAATCACGACTTTTGACATTTGGTAAAGCAAATCTAATGCACTTTGTTTTTTTCCCATTGAGAACTAAATTATTAGCGGTAAACCAATTATGAACCTGCAGTTGGGCGTTATTTACGTCGTCCAGATTTGTGGCACGTCTGTTTATCCTAAATATTAAAGAAGTATCGTCTGCAAACAACACCAATTGCGGGTAGTTGTCTAATAAATTGGGTAGGTCATTTATGTACACTAAAAAGAGGAAGGGACCCAATATCGAACCTTGTGGTCCACCCATTTTTACTTTTAAACCCATTGAATTTACGCCATTTACTTGTACATGCTGCTGAAATGCCTTTCACCCTTCCTGTCACAATACTCATATCTCCTGTGAATGAAGGCAAAGGGAGAGACAGAAGAGGGACCCGATTATTGACAAGGAGGGCTGAGCCTCCATAGCCATCAGATCTATTACATCTGAGAATGTTGAAGTGTGGCATGCGGAAGCTAAGACTTGGGGTGAGCCAAGTCTCAACTATGGAACAAGCCAAAGGCTTGTAATTATTTAAGAGAAATATGAGGTCGTGCTTTTTATGCCACACGCTCCTCACATTCCACTGAAGGAATACTAGGCGGGACGCCATTTTTAATTAATAAAAGTAGAGAAATAAGTTGTTCGGCAACGTTGGACGGTGATTGGGAATTGGGAGAAGGATGAGAAATAACGGTAGGTAGAAGTTTAATAAGGAGTTCAATAATAGAACCGGTATTGTCTGAGACATGATTGTTATTAAAAGCACAGCCATTGGGCTGTGATGGTTGGGGAGAACTAACTATCTGCTGATGAGCATTTTTATCATATGATGGGGAAAGAGGGGCATGGGTCTTGGGTTTAAGTGGCACAGTTTTGCGATAGGACTGGGAAATTGGGGTTTTAACTATGTTGGCGTAATTGCGGGAAACTGTTGGGATAATTTTACATGCCTCAGCATAGGGAATGGTTTTCTCTGCCATGACGGTCTTAATAGCCTTCTGCCTGCCATACTCAGGGCATAGTGATTATCAGCAACAGCTGGCTATCAGCAAAGTGATTACCCGAACAAAGCACGCAGAAGGCCTCGGCAACAGAAATGTTGCAACCCGGGTGGTCGTGGCCACACTTATTACAGCGTGGTTTAGACCTGCATACGTTTGCTACATGTCCAAATCTGCAACACTTGCGGCATTGAATTGTTGGGTATATGTACTGTTTCACAGGGAGGGATGTATAACAGCAGAATATCCTAGTAGGTAATACCTGTCCATCAAATGTCAAAACACATGTTTCAGTGGGCTTCCACTCATTAACCCCGTCTCTTTGTGTTTTCCGGTTAATACGTCGGACTTTCAATATTTAACCACAACCCAAGGGCACAGACAAATAAGTCAAGGCTTCCTCTTCCGTAAGTTCTGAGGGAACTCCGGTAACAACACCCATCCTTGTGATATTGAATGAAGGGATCGATGCAGTATAACTAAATTTGGACAACAGACTGTTGACCAAGAAAGATTTTGCGTCCTGAGGGGAAGCAAACTCCACTGAAACACGGTTCCTGCCGACTCTGTTGACACCACCACGAACAATGTTTGCAATGTTGTTGTTCATTAAGAACTTTCCGAAGTTAACAGGGGGAAGGGTGGTGCCGGCATTTGGTTGAGACTCAATACGTGACACGTGTACAATATAAGGAGCCTTATCCATTACCGAGTACTTAATACGCCCAATTTGGCTTCTTTGTTGCTTGCTTGGGAGGGACGGAGATGAGACTTCCTCGTCAACAGGACGCTTACGTGGGTTTTGTTGTGGTTGTATAACTTGTGATACATCCATTGCTGTAGCACTGCAAACAACATCCGCGAATTGCGATAGTGGGTTGAGTGGGCTCTGTGTCTCAAAACTAGAATGAATATCGGGAGGGTCCGGATCATGGGGTTTATTTTTGTCCATCTTGGAGGAAAAGGACAAAAAGAGACTTAAAGCTAAACAATCACAATACAAACCTGTTTACGAACACAAGGACAACACAATTTTACAACGACAAGTCAATAAAATACCGAAAAACTCTTAAAAAACAGCAAAAAAATTCTAAACACACGTGCTATCCAACACACACCGTGGCCGAATCCAACTATACAATTCAATAATATTTTATCTGTTTAGCTGTCAAAGTCAAATGTGTGACTTTGACAGCTAACTATCAAAGTCAAATGTGACATTACTGCTTACTGACTTTTTTATCTGTTTTTATTTCTAGCGGCCGGTGTTTTGATTTATTTTCATTTATGTGTTTTAAATTATCTATAGTAAAGAAGCTTATATTTATTGCAATACAAAATGGTGCTAATTGAGCAAATTTCGGCTGGAACTGTCAAAATTTTGACAGTTCTAGTTTCTACAGTAAGTTATTCATTTATTTATCATTGTGTACGAGATTACCATTCTATGCTATTTCTTTCAATGGAATGTCAGTGGTTGATCATTGGAAAGTCATAATGACGGCACTGCATGGTAGATAACCAAACTTTCCAAAATTAACAATTATAAAATCAATGATAATTAATTGATTATTGTGACACTATTGTAATAGCAGACTAGGCCCCCAGAAAAGTTGTAGGGTGGCTCAGTGTGGTTTGACTTAAATACAGTGTTGCCAGCCTTGATACCTTTACGGGGCATTATAATGCAAATAAACTCTCCTCGGTGTGTAACAAAAAACGACATGCTAAATTGGGATAATGGCAAGAGAATGATGATGATATAATATGGAGCATTAAAATACAAAAAAAAACTGTACTTGAGTATTACTTCAATCTTTACATGTAAGTGTGATACGAGGCCACCGATGGCCAATTTTCAAGGACAGCTTATGAGCCCACCCTCAATGTGCCAGCTGTTTTTAGACAGAAAGTGCCAATATAGCTGTTTATTTAAAGTAAAGGTGCACCCACAAAAGCCCTACTGCACTACCGCTGTCAACGAATCATAAATGACTAAAGCGATTTATAAGTGAAAATTGATGGTAACGCTAGCAGCGTGTTTGTGGGAACACCTTTAGATGGTACTTGCTTGATTCTAGTTTACCAGTCTAGTGCATATTAATAAGTTTTTTGTATATAACTTCGGAGATGATCGATTGGTCCTTCGTGACGCAGTTCGGCGTTTCTCTTAGAACCGGATTTATTGTGAACTGAGACTCAGGAAGTACTTTTATTTAAGAATTCAATTAAAACACATTTATTCTGTGATTTAAGTTTCAGTCTTTGGTACATGTAATTTGTGATTCTCTTTGTGCCGACCGGTGTTTTTTTTTTGTCTGACGAAGATTCCTACAGTTGCTAGATAATAATGATTTGTAACTGGAAATATTGGATGAGATTTAATCCTGCGATTTTCAGTTAGCTTGTTATTATTTCGAGCGTCTGGCTAAATTTTTCTATCGGTTTTGGTTACGTTCGGTGAAAATATCCATTTTCGTTCGAATAAACTTATTATTATAGGCAGAGGATGAAAAAGTAAAGATCCGGATAATCTATCCATCGTTACAACAAATAAAAGCGCATTAATAGAGAGAAAACAGATTAATTGATTTTTCTCGCATAATAACACAAATCTTTTACGAATAAATTCTGTAATAGAGATCATTTTTGTTTAATTTAAGTATAAACGGTTAAATTGAAGTACTAAAAAATCACTCATCAGTATTTACTTTTACCGAGCAATAAATATCCCATGGACGAACAAAAACACATTCTTTTCGTTTTCTTGAAAATACAAATCCTTTCGTCGAAATAAAGCCATTTTTGGTTGTACTCTACTTTCTAATTAAAGTAAAGATTGCGGGGTAACAAATATTTACTTGTGTATAATTAGTAAGTTCCCATCATCCAAGCTTGCTTATGCATATTCCACTGTCAAACTTAGAACAATTAAAACAACAATATCGCTTCGGTTACAACTTTTTTAAAGCTGACTATGTACAAATCTAAATGTATCTTGAAAATATAAATTGGCATGATGCCTTCTATAACTGTGTTGATGTCAATGAAGTGGTTGACACATTTTACAGTGTGCTTCAGGGCGCTATTGATAATTTTGTACCCAAATACACTAAGGAAAAATCTAAATATCCGCCTTGGTTTACTGCCACACTTAATAGAGCCCTATCTGCTACTGTAACAGAGAAATTTAGACAAAAACACCGCAAATATAATAATACCGAGACAGACTAATCTTTGAATTACTTCGCAGTCGCTGCCATACATGAATAAATAACTGTTATAATAAATACAATGTAAAATTGAAAATGATATTCCCAAAAACCCTGAAGCTTTCTGGCGGTTCATAAAGTAAAAACGTCGTGGGGAATCTTGCATAGCTGCTGACATATTTATGAATGATAGGGTCGCCAGTAGTGGCCCTGAAATTGCCAACCTTTTTGCAGATCAATTTGTGTCTGTTTTAGTCTTAACCCAGTTACTAATAACAATACTTCAAATGGATTTTCAGGTATTGACTCACAAGCAAACAAGCTCAAACACATAGATGCCTCCAAAGGGGCTGGACCTGATTCCATACCACCTTTGTTAATAAAACGCTGTTGCCATGAGCTTGCCTTACCGTTGCTGTTAATTTTAATTCTTCTCTTGCCGAAGGAATCTTTCCTGAAGTATGAAAAAGTGCAAGAATCGTCCCGATTTTCAAGAAAGGATATCCAGCCAATGTTAAAAATTACCGTCCGATTTCAATATTATCATGTTTTTCAAAGATATTTGAGTCTCTTATTTGTCCAACCATTACTAACCACAAGGACAAAATTATTTCACAGAGTCAGCATGGTTTTAAAACCTTTTCGAGTTTGTTTCTGGCTCTTGACAAAAGATTGGAAGTAGATGCTGTGTACAGGGACTTTAGCAGAGCGTTTGATAAAGTTGACCATTCTCTGCTACTGTCAAATTTAGAATACAATGGTATACACGGCTCTTTTTTAAACTTCATCTTATTACCCCGTAGAACGCAAATTCTTGTTGTTAATGGTTATGAATCTTACCCTTACTATGCTGACTCAGGAGTTCCTCAGGTTTCTCACTTTGCACCAGTTCTATTTTAACTCTTCATTAATGACATAACTGATCAAATCCTACACTGTAAATACCTAATGTTTTCCAATGATCTTAAAATTTATAAAATTATCACTTCAGATAAATATGCTTCCCTAATTCAAGAGGATTTGGATAGAATTGACCATTGGTACAACCTGAATCACATGAAGCTTAACATACAAAAGTGTAGCCACATACGATTTTCAAGGAAAAAACATAATACAATACAGTCTCATTTAAAATAAAAGGGGAATTATTAGAAACCGTTAATGAGGTCCGCGATCTTGGCGTCATCATAGACAGTAAACTTAACTTAGCAGCCATATCGATTACATCGTTACTAAATCAGCACGGTTGCTAGGATTTCTTAACAGAACTACTAAAGGGTCTAAGCTAGTAAGAACTAAAACTGTCCCTTATAACGCCTTAGTTCGGAGTCACCTAGAATTTGCCAGCGTGCATATGGAACCCCCACTATGCAGTACACTCACAGAGTCGAAAGCATCCAGAGGGCCTTTACAAATCTAAAAACACACAAATATTAAATCCCAATTACTGGATTCCCGAAAATCACAGCACAATGTTTTCTTATATGTATTAATGATTCCTTTGGTTTTTTTTATTTTATTATACTACTTCTTTCTTTATTTTTAACAATGTCATAATAATTTTATTTTTATTCATAGTTCTGATCTCATTTTTATCTGTTTTAAAACTAATAATCATATCTTGTCTTTTTTTATTTAAATTTTAATTATTTAGTAAAATTACTGCGTACTATGTTTTTTTTTTCTTTATTATGTTTCGTAAGCGAAGTAATTTCTTAAATATAGGGTTTAAAGCCACTCATTTTATTTTTTAATTATTATTCTTTCTCTAATGTTAACACTTATTTTTGTGCATGCTGGTTAACCTGTAATTGGCGACTGTGTAAGCCCAAGACTGTAAAACCTATGTTTACCTAAATGCTGTACACAGAAGCTGTTGGTGAACCTATATTAATAAATAAATAATTTGTGTTTTCAGGAGGAGTTTATTTCGGTGGCGGCGAGCAGAGTGTACGGAGTGTACGCTGGTCCTTCGAGTTACCACCACCTGTGGTTGTCCAACCACTGCTTGCAGTGTGCTTTAGAGGTATTTGATTAAACAAACACTTATGCTAAACTATTTGCATGATTTGTAGTCATAGTGACATTGCATCAGCGTTGTCATCATCTGCCTAGCCTTTTCCCAACTATATGTTGGGTCAGCTTCCAGTCTAGCCGGATGCAGCTGGTCTGGGGGTAAGGTCATAGCACGATCATGGTACAGTGTATTGGGCAGAATTCATTATGCTGCGCTGTAGACGCAACTACTGAAATGCTTGTGAAATAATTAGTGGGTATTTGCAACTTTGATCAGGACAATGAAACATGTATTATTTTTAATCATTTAGTAATTTTCACAGGAACCGTGTGTGTTTGGAGATAAAAAAGCTTGTCACCTTGTCTTCATAACCTAATTCTATGGTAAAAATCATGTCGATCTTTTGCTCTGCTATTAACTGTGAAAGGAGAACAAAATATCAAAAAACACACTTTCGTAATTATAATATCAAGGGCTGATTGTTTAGTCCTCAGATTACTTTTATCTGAAGAAAAAATAACACGATTTGAAATATTTTCATATGAAAAATCTATCAAAACCGCAATTCTGATTCCTCTGATAAAATACATCTGAAGATTAAAAAAATAACCCTTAGCAGGAAGAAGTTACAAGAAATTCTTGCGGGTTTCCTAATCTAAATATAAAACTTACTTTATTCACATCAGCTAAATAAGTATAATTTTTTCCCATAACAGGTTTCCCCGCACATCTTTACAACACACCACGCCACTATGTTGCCACTGATTACTTTTGCAATGATAGTTGAAATGGTGAAAAGAGGGGTTATTATGACTTCCTTGATTATAATAATGGAGGTTACGATGGCAGTCTGGATACGCGAGCCCATGCTGACCTTCGCCAGAGTGCCCGCTTTCTGGATGATACCAAAAATTACTAATGAAATGTTCGAAATTGCATATAAGGACTTAGCGATGAAGGTATTTACTTATTTATTTCTTTTAAATCTTACAGCAGATACGATACCAAGGCACATTGGCGAAAAGCTGCCAATGTCATAACAATAAATGCTTTCCCATTTGTTTTTTTTTATTGTAGTATATCCACGTATGCAAGGATATTAAAAGTACTTAATTTTTACTTATAATATCATTGCACGTATCATCAAATGTTTATTTATACGTCGGTTGATCAGTAAGACCTAGTGTGTTATGAATGTAGACTCAAGATTTTTACAAATTATAACATACTTAGTAACGAATATCTTTTTAAAATGTAGTGTCACTTAAAAATGTAGTTTCCGATCTGCCGTACTACGTACTTGCACTGCAGTTCCGACAAATTAACGAATTGATCTCAGGTTTCAATGAGTTACTTTCTTTCTACAACGAAAAGTATGAAGAGATGAAGGCTACGCTGGAAGATAAATCTGATACAATACAGAAACTTGAAAGGGAGAACTGTGGTTTTCGAAATGCCATTGAACAATTTAGTCAGCGCCTGAACCTAGTAGAACAAAACTCTAGGTCCGCCAACGTCGAGCTGCAGTGCGTGCCGGAAAACAAGGCGGAAAATTTAGTCAACACAGTGCTGCAACTAGATAAGATCATCAGTTGTGATATTCAAGACCCCGACATACTACACTGCACCAAAATAGCAAAGAAAGACGCACAAAGCACCAGGCCTCATTGCATTCTCCTCAAATTCAGTAGTCCTCGTCTGCGAGACAGTTTCCTTGCCACTGCAATGAAATATAACAGATGCAATAACCAAGATAAACACCAGTGTACGCGTGCTTCCTCGACCTGTCCAAGGCGTATGACCTAGTTTCGTATGATTTATTGTGGCAAAAACTTGCAAAAACATGCTGCATGAACTTGTTAACAACTTCAAGTATTGGTACTGTTAGAACCGGGTTCCGATGTAGGTTTTTAAAAAAAGAAAATTACTTTTGGCTAAAATAAACTTGTATATTAAATCAAATAAAAGACACGAGTGCAAGATACATGTGCACGGTAGGACGGTTGGGAGACGACTGGAGTGCTGGACTGTGACGAGGGGGAGAGAGGAATGAGAGGATGCTGCGTCAGCAGCAGGAATGCAGCGTAGGCTGCTGAGTAGACCAGAAGGGGTACAGATGAGGGATGTAACAGCCCCCCGATTAGGAGGAAACTTACGGGTGGAAGGTAAGTTGACGCCGGAAGGAAAGGTAAGTTTTACAGGTTTTAGGTCATTCGGAGACGAGGAGCAGGAATATCTTCGACATCTGTGGATGCCATTTCTATGGGAGTATCAGGTAAAGGGGTACATCTAGATTTCTTAACTAACTTACAATAACAATACAATTTATAGGAAATAACTAAGATTATAACTAAGCTTATAATAACAGTAGTTTAAGAATAATAGTTACCGTAAAGGACAATATGAGGTTTTTCAATTACTCCATTAAGGTTTGTTTTAATTTGATCAGTTACTTTATTATAATTTGAGAAAAGATAATCTAAATTATTAATGTTTTTTAAGTTAACGTAGGGAATTTTAATATTTTCTTTTAAATATGTAGTGGAACTACAACAAGTATCTTTAATCAATTCAAAGTGCAATACTATTGGTTTTAATTTTATTTCAATGTTATGTTTAGGTATTAACTTATTGTCGTTGCAATAGGCAATACAGTTGTCTGGTATAGTTAGTATACCAGTACCGGAAATAGAAGATTCAGATAAGTCTTGATTATTACATTCTATTGTTATTTTAGAATTTTGACTAATCATGTATATCCACTGATTGCTATGTAACTTATGAAAGGTTTTGAAATTACCACTAATGAATTCAGTTTTGCAAAGAGGCGGAACGGAAGTCAGAGCTTTTGAAATAACCTCAGTTTCACAAATTGGTACGGCTGACGTGGAGTATACATTGGAAATTTCACAAATATAATATTGCGTATTTATAACTTTACAGGTAGTGAGTGAATTTAATTTACACTAAGAAGATTTATCTTTAGTTATGCCCAAATATTTAGTGGATGGTATTATTGTAGAATACAATGTTTTGTTTACAGCTTTAAGGGCAATAGGATAAGGTGTAGTATGATACAAATCGAATTCTTTAGTATTTACTAAAGGCATTCTGTAATACAAATATAATTTTGTTATTTGCATAATAACTGGATACATCGGATATATTTTCTAGGATATGGATATTGTCTAAGATTAAGGGTACAGGTAATTGCTTAGAACTAGGGAGAAATCTATAGTTATTTACAAGGTCTGAAAACAGTTGTTTAGGAGTAATAATAGAAGGATATAGCATATTGGACTTACTAAACATAATAGCATTAATTATATCTTCTAACTTAAATGACTAGTTTAATAAACTACTTTCTAAAATATTTGACAGTCCCGATATTTTAGACCTTATTAATAGCTTATTGGAAAGTAGTGTTAAATTGGCCATTTCCTGGTTCAGGATATCAATAGCATAACTAAGGCTAACTTCATTTGCATTAATTTTATCAATGACTTCTTTAAGAGACAATAGTGTGGATGTTGTAACCATCATGTTTTCTTTCATGAGGGTTGCCAATTTGGTTTGATCATTCTCTAAGGTTTGAATGGCATTACTGTATTTTTCGGCATCGTTTTGGTCCATATTTCCAAACAGTTGTTTAATAACTGAGCCGATTCCACCAAACCAAGCAGATCTTTTATTGTAAGATTTAGATATAAGATGAGAAATAGAATCAAAGTCTCTAACTATATCAGAATAACGGGATGACAATGGTTGGAACAAATAGTGACATTCGCCTTCATAGTATGCATTGCTTCGATTACATAGAAATTTAGAAGTTCTTAGGATATCCCTTATGTTATCTAGGTGTGGTTGAATGAAAGAGATATCTATGGGGATGATAATATCTAAAGTATCATCGGTTATTTTTAGAGAGCCAATGGGGTCAAAATATAAGCCTGCGTCGTCTGATGCTGGCTGGATATATCCTTGACTGTTTGACGCCAGGGTAGGATAAATGTAACCAATTCTGTAAGGAAAGGTAATTTAAATTAGCTAAGTTGTTTATACTACTAGTTGTCATTACTAGTTGCTAATTTGAATTCGTCAAAATGGTGTTTGACGTGACGTCTGTTGATTAATAGTGACGCAGTATTGTTGCCATGGATTTTTACGATTTTAAACGGGCCTTTCCATATTGGTGAAAGAGCTTTTCTAAGGCGTAAGTGATTTTTAAGGTAAACAAGATCGCCGACTTTATATTTAATTGGCCTTGTGTGAGTGTCATAGTAACTTTTGGAATTTGTTTTTGATTTTTGTATATGATCTATTGCTTTTGCTCGGCAGTACTTGAGTCTATTTTGGAGTATACGGACATATTCAGGGTAAGTAGCGCCTGCAGTTTCCTCGTAGATGGAATTTGGTATATAGGGTTTGTTTCCAAATACAAGCTCATAGGGAGAGAAATGAGTGGTAGAATGAATGGCTGTGTTGTACGCAAGCATAGCTGTGTACACAAAGCGGGGCCAGTTGTTTTGTTGCTCATTAACATAAGATTTTAGGTACTCTTTTAAGGTGGAGTGACTTCTCTCGAGAGCACCCTGAGTCTGAGGGTGATACGGGGTGGACCATAATTGTTTTATTTTTAATAGGTTACATGTTTGTTTAAATAGTTCGGCCGTGAAGTTCGTGCCTTGGTCTGTTAGAATTGTTTTGGGTATTCCAAATAAAGTAATGAAATGCACCAAACATTCGCATGTTTCCTCAGCTGTAGTGTTAGTAATTGGATAAGCGGCTGAGAATTTTGTAAGGTCATCTTGGAGCGTCAATATGTATTTATATTTATCGTTGCCGGCTTCTGGTAATGGTCCTACTATATCAAAAGCTACACGTTCAAAGGGCCGTGTGGAAAGAGATGTGATTTGCATAGGGGCACGATTAGTTCTTCTGAGGGCTTTATTAATTTGGCATTGCGGACATTTCTTTACATAGTTTTCGACATCTACTCTCATGTTTTTCCAGTAGTATTTTTCTTGAATGCGTTTCAGCATTCTACCGGAACCTAAGTGACCGGCTATAGGGAGATCATGGTTTTCTTTCATGATTTTAGGGACTTCACTCAGTGATGGGTAGATAATAGTATTCTTATAAATGTGTATAGTCATTTCTGAGTTGTGGAAAAGATAAAGGATCATATTATACAGTTTGATATACTGATGAGTATCGAAAGGATTATTAAAATCAGAAATACCTATTTGAGGGTTATTTTGCCCTGTGAGGCTGACAACTAACTCATTTCTTACGGATTTAAGACACTTGTAGATATCTTCATATGTGCTAGTGTCAAAGTGATTGACCTTAGTGAAAATGAAATAATAAATTTTACTTTCGAATTCATATTTAAGGAAGGAATGTAATGTTCTTTCTAGTAAGGAAAATTCGTTCAAGTTGGGAATATTGGATATGATTTCTTGAGTATATGGGACAGATTCGTCCATATCTATAGATGTAGGGATGATGATATATTTTTTATCGGTTTTGGATAGACTTTCATTATGTTCTATTATGGTTACGTTAGGATTAAAATCCTTAGCGGTGGTTTTAAGGAATTCTGAGTAATTACCATCTAGGGTACTGGAGCTACTAGGGCTCGAGACATCAGGTGGTGATATTGGATTTGGATGATTAGTGGAAGATGAGGGTAAGTTTTCATTTATTATATTATCTAAGTCATCAAGGTTACCTAACTCTGGTAAGCTTGCAGGTTGGATAAGTGGATCTGTGAGATCTTCAAGTTGGATTAAATCATCTGGAGAGACAGCTGGAAGAACATCTGGATTCGATGTTTCGTCATAATCAGGTGAGTTAACATTTTCATTAGAAGTACTAGGTATAGGATTTATAGGATTGACGGATTTAGTTATAGGATAGCGGGATAATGCATCAGCGGCATTATTTAGTTTCCCTTTTCTATATATTATTTCATACTCATATTCCTCCAATTTTAATCTCCATCTTTGGAGTTTACTACTGGGGTCAGAGTGGTTGAATAGCCAACGTAATGGACGATGGTCAGTAATTATTGTGAATTTTCTGCCATAGAGGTAAGGACGGAAGGTTTTACAGCCGAAGAGAATTGCAAGTAATTCTTTTTCAGTTGTACTATAATTGCACTCATTTTTGTTGAGTGTACGGGAAGCATAGGCGATGGGCTTATCCTTGCCTATTTCACCTTGGGAAAGAATAGCGCTGATTGCATAATTGGATGCGTCACAGCTGAGAAGGAATGGTTTAGAGAAATCAGGATATGACAATAGCGGAGCTGTAGTTAATTTATTTTTTAGGGTTTCAAAGGATAACTGATGTTCGTTTGACCAAACGAACTCTACGTTCTTTTTCAGCAGATTTGTTAAAGGTTTTGCAATGCTTGAAAAATCAGAGATGAACCTACGATAATAAGAGACGAAACCGAGGAATGATTTGACGTCCTTGGGAGTTTTTGGTATAGGGAATTCATGAACTGCCCTGAGTTTTTCAGGATTTGGTTTTACGCCTTTGTCAGTAATGACATGGCCTAGATATGAAACTTCTTTTCTCAAAAATTCACATTTATCCGGTTGTAGTTTTAAACTGAATTGACGGAGTCTATAAAATACGTTAGTTAGGTTATCTATATGAGAAGGGATATCAAATGAGTAAATTACAATATCGTCAAGATAAACGAAGCATTGGATGCCTTGGAGACCAGATAAAGCGGAATTCATTAATCTCTGAAAGGTGGATGGTGCATTCTTTAGTCCAAATGGCATACGTGTAAACTCGTAATGCCCTGTTGGGATTGAAAATGCAGTTTTAGGGGAATCATCAGGAGACATGTTTATTTGATGAAAACCGGAAGCTAGGTCTAATGTGCTGAAATATTTGCACTTGCCTAATTGATCTAGGATTTCGGCTATGTTTGGGATAGGATAGGAATCGCCGATGGTCACGTCGTTGAGCTTACGGTAATCGATTACAACGCGCCATTTTCTTTCACCGGAAGCATCAAGCTTCTTGGGTACTACCCAAATTGGTGAGGACCATGGGGACATAGAAGGTTTTATTATACCTTGTCTCAGCATTTTTTCAACTTGAGAATCAACCTCTTTTTTGTGGCATTCGGGAAATCTGTATGTCTTAACATGAATTGGGCTATCAGACGTGGTTTTAATTTTATGTTCTATTGCATCAGTGCAGGTTAACTGGTCGTTGGGTAGATGGAAAATGTCTGAAAACTGAGAACAAACAGAGTATAATGCCTCAGTTTCTTCTGGATTAAGATGGGACACGCGAAGCTGCTTTAGAACTTCTTCTGTGCGTTCACGAGTATGGGGTTCGGTTATGCTACCGATAAAGACTGAAGCGTTTAGTTCGAAAGGCTTTAAATGTAATTTTAGATCAGACTTAACGGTTACAGGTTCTTCTGAGGTGTTAACAATGGTAATATTAACACGATTGTTATTCTTAACTTGAACCAAACAGTTTGCTACTAATAGATTTTGGGAAATATGTTGGTCAATTATTAAACCTTCTTTGATTTCTGGATTTGCTACAGTACATTCGATTATGGTTTCACTGCGTGGTGCAATAGTATAAACGGGTTCATTGAAATGCATTTTAAGCATAATATCTTTTAAATGCAACACACCTTCATCATAATTAATTTGGCTACTCATGGAATTGAATAAGTCGTTGCCGACAATACCATCGTAGGGTATGCTTAATTCATTAACTACATTGAATATATGTGTTAGGTATTTACAGTCACTATGAGATTTATCATGTGTAAAGATGGTTATAGGGATTTGTCCTAATGTGCATAGAGGACTATCAGTGGTTGAATCGATACCTTTGATTTTGAATTTAATCGATTCGTTAATAACGGGCATGGTATCAATTACTGATTTTTTTATTATACTTATAGATGCGCCAGTATCGACGAGGAGGGATAGATCATTAGAAGACACAGGAGAATTCACTTTTATATAAGGTAAGTATTTATTTGGTATATTAGATGTGAATTCGTATATTTCTTTATTAATATGTTTTTTATTTTCAGGATTTTGGATGAAGTCTACGGTTTGGGGCTGGATACCCTGCTGCTTGACTTGAATGGAATGACCTCGAGTTTGGGGCTGGTTACCCTGTCCATGGGTCATGAACGATTTAGAGTCTACGATTTGGGGCTGGTTACCCTGTTGCTTGACTCTAATGGAGTGACCACGAGTTTGGGGCTGGTTACCCTGTCCATGGGTCATGAAGGATTTAGAGTCTACGATTTGGGGCTGGTTACCCTGTTGCTTGACTCTAATGGGATGACCACGAGTTTGGGGCTGGTTACCCTGTCCATGGGTCATGAAGGATTTAGAGTCTACGATTTGGGGCTGGTTACCCTGTTGCTTGACTCTTATGGGATGACCACGAGTTTGGGGCTGGTTACCCTGTCCATGGGTCATTGTTTGGTTTTTTGCGTCGTCTATTGTGGAGTTTATTTGTCCCGTGCGACGCTTATTCGGGACATTATTCAGTTTAAATTGTTGTCAACAGTATCGTAACCTTCTGTTTCGGTCACCGCATTAATACGGGGTTTAAAATAAGACGTGCTTGGCTGCGCACTTGAAGGGAAAGATTTATTTTGGTTATTAAATCTTTTATTATTATATTGGCGGAGTTGGCATTTTTCAAGAATATGCCCTGATTTCTTGCAATATCTGCAGAATGGGTCATTTGATGGATCAATGGATTGTTGAAAGGTAGGTTTTTGGGATTGATTATAATTATTATTATTAAAGTTACTGGATCTATTAGGCTTATTACTTGGATCATTTTGACGAAGTGATTTCGCGGCTAAGTTTTGTTTGTAGGAGTATTGCTGCAATTTTTCTTCGGAAATCGCGTAATTTATGGCGTCATTGAGGTTTTTGGGATTCCGACACCTAACAATGTTTGCGATGCGAGGGGTAAGACCCATCGTGAACGTGTGGAGAGCTAAGTCTTCCATTGCAGCTACTCTGCCGGATATTTCACCTTTCTTGTGCCCGGAAATAGAAATTTCTGTAAGTAATTGAGATAGACAGGTTTCTATCCTAAGTGAGAATTGGTTAACATTCTCCTGGGCACCTTGCCTGCAATCCTGGAGCTCTGCAAGAAGATGAGCGTAATGTTTACGCTCTCCAAATTGATTCTGAAGGAACTCTTTAAGGGATGGCCATGAATCAAATTCCTTGATGGAACATGCAATCTCGGCTTTACCATCTAATTGGCTGATTACATACTTGAAGACGATGTCAGCTTCATTAGAAGAGGCTAGGGAAATGGCATTATCGCAATTATTTATAAATGCATTTAGTTTTTCTCGGCTGCCATCAAAGGGCTTTATGAATTTTAGAATTACACTTAAAGGTATGCTTTCCGTAGACTCTTCTTTCACAGCTCTTGTACCTTGGGAGTGAGACATGGTTGACAACAAATTTTATAAATAAAAGAATAACTATGACAAGTCTGGAAATAAGATTAAGTATTAGACTTAGGTCTACAATGTATTCTTATCGCTTATGCTATGTGTTGCGACTGGAACTGCGACGAGCGACGAGACATAACATCCGTTGATATGACGTATGGATTGGAATGTTCAAGATAAGCCGTTGAACGATTTTAATAACTTTAGAACTTTGATCACTTTACTTAGAAATGGGAAAATATGTTCACAACTCACAGTATTATTGCGCACACTTTCTTCATGTTTTTGCAGGATCTGGAGCTGGAACTGGAACTGGAACTGGAGTGACCTTGAACTAGGTCAGTACCGGGTTTTACCGGTGTGATGAGTCGTCTCTGGAACTCAGGAACTGGAGTGACCTTGAATTAGGCCAGTACCGGGTTTTACCGGTGTGATGAGTCGTCTCTGGAACTTTTCAGGAACTGAAGCACTTTCACTTTTTGGATTTTAGGCACTTTTTGGAAGGGTTCCAAGGATTTTACAATCCCTTTTACGCTGCCACCAATGTTAGAACCGGGTTCCGATGTAGGTTTTTAAAAAAAGAAAATTACTTTTGGCTAAAATAAACTTGTATATTAAATCAAATAAAAGACACGAGTGCAAGATACATGTGCACGGTAGGACGGTTGGGAGACGACTGGAGTGCTGGACTGTGACGAGGGGGAGAGAGGAATGAGAGGATGCTGCGTCAGCAGCAGGAATGCAGCGTAGGCTGCTGAGTAGACCAGAAGGGGTACAGATGAGGGATGTAACAGTACGAACACCTGGTTAACAATGTCAGATGGGCGGGTACATTATCGGAGCCATACAGGCTTGAATGTGGGGTGAGACAACGTGGTTTAACTTCACCCACACTTTTCAACCTCTATATGGATGCAATCATCGTCGGCGCTCAGTAGTCGGCATGTAGGCTGCCATGTTGATGATGTTTGTGTAAACAATTTGAGTTATAACAGATGACATGGTGGTACTAAGCGCGTCAGTTTGTGGATTACTCAAGCTACTGAATATTTGTGAGGAGTACACGGGCAGCCATAGCCTTATGCCCACAGCAACCACCCCCTGTTCGCTTAAATCATTGTTTTTCAACCTTTTTCGTGACACGACCCCCATATGTATGTATGAAAAAATATTTGTCGACCCCCTTCGCTTTTTTTCATGTATTTTATTATGTTACAAATATTAAATCTGTACAAAATTTTATGTATTTAAATGTTTTAACACATTTTTTTAAATTTGGAATTCGATTTAATTCTCAATGTAGCAAAAACGGTTCCACGATGGGAGAAATTAGTTAATGATAAACAAGCGAAACCTCAATAAGATGGATAAGTTGGAGTTTTAATAGGTTTTTATTTTGTTAATTTGTATGAACATACGTACAAATGTTTATATCCTTTAGTTAACATTTTCTTATTAAATCTATTTTTCTAGTCTTTATTGTTTTGTTTATTGAGGTAGTTTTCGCGACATCTTGCGGGGTCGGGAAGCCTCTATAGGGGGGCCTATAGAGGCTTCGCGACCCCCCTGGGGATTGCGACACCAGGTTGAAAAGCACTGTCTTAAATGGTGTACTATTAGAACGGGTGGACCAATTTCAATACTTGGGGCACTGGATTACAGCCGATCTGAAAGACCATGTCGACATTGAGCGGGAGCGGAGGGTACTACGGGTCTAGAGAGCAAATATGATAGCACGTAGGATTGCACGTTGTTCAAATCAGATTAAAGTCACGCTTTTCAAAGCTTTCTGCTCCTCCTTATAAGTATACGTGCAGCCTATGGTTGTCTTAATCACAAGCTGCGTTGTTTCTAATTTTCTTCATTTCTTCATTGTCATATTATTGCCTTTGACATTAGTTAGTTGATCTGACATTGTTTTTGTTTCTAGTATTTGAATTATAATTATTTTTTGGTAATTTTATTTATTTTTTAATCAATCAGTTAGTACTAATTTATGGCACTAATAGTGACGCCTGTAAAATTGATAAAAGCTTTGTGTCATAATGTTTTGTATCTACATATATACCTGAATTAAGTAAATTTGATTTCATTTTTAAACTGAATACGAGTCACTTGGGTATGGCAGCGGAGAAACCTCAACCCATTTACGTCACGGAACACCTTTCCAGCCAAATCAAAGCAATCCATGCCGCAGCTCGGATCCGCGGAAAAAAACTTGGGTTTAAGTTCGTCTGGGTTCGCAAGGGCAAGGTTTTCATTAAAAAAAAAACCAGCCAAGTGCGAGTCGGACTCGCGCATGAAAGGTTCCGTACCATCGTAGTACCCCGAGCCCCTTTAATTTTACATTTATTATTTGTTTTTATAGCAGCAAAAGAAATACAAATTTTGTGAAAATTCCAATTGTCTACCTGTTACGGATCATGAGATACAGACAGACGAACAGTGGAGGCTTAGTAATAGGGTCCCGTAGGTTACACTTTGGGTACGGAACCCTAAAAAGACGAGGGTTCGCAAAGAATTGTAATTCATAACCTAGTTAAGTTTAAATCATTAAATAAACAAATAAATAAAAAATCAATGTTTTCAGGAGGACGTCCTAAGCTTTGATTATCTTTACAAAAGCACAATTCGTCGACGAAGGAGCCCGCTCGTGGTGACAGTTTAAGGTAAGTTTCTCAATGTCAATAATGAGTGGTTGATCTGTTATCTTTTTTATGCTACAAGTGGCTCGACTCCCGGACACTTTTATGCTACAAGTGGCTCGACTCCCAGATACTTTTATGCTACAAGTGGCTCGACTCCCAGATACTTTTATGCTACAAGTGGCTCGACTCCCAGACACTTTTATGCTACAAGTGGCTCGACTCCCAGATACTTTTATGCTACAAGTGGCTCGACTTCCAGACACTTTTATGCTACAAGTGGCTCGACTCCCAGATACTTTTTTGACTGCCTCATTGGTTTTGTGGAAGTGTAACTGTTCAGCATGGGATCCTGGGATCCTGATCTTAGAAGTCCTGAGTAGCCCGGAGCCTGGATTTGTGCACAATTAATGGCTTATTGCAATTATTGCTATTCTTTGTGAATTAATCCCATCAGCGCAAACACTACTACTACTTAAACATAACTAGGCAGTTCAGTGAACACAAAGTAGGTTTGTTCACTGAACTGCCTATACTAAGGATACAGATGTTACCACCCAGGTGTGATATCCTATCTATAAGCAAAATAATTACAAGAAGTATCACCAGGAATAAACTAATAGGTAGTACCTTTTTTTCGGATTGGAAATCATCAAATGACTCCTCCCGCTCTGAAACCTATCTATGTTTCTTCATTGCCCTTTGTGTTCCGGAGCCACGGTATCTCTTTCGAACAGTCCCGCAGCCCCGGCAGGAACTAATAGTACCTCAGGCTAGAATTTAATATGGTAGGCGAACAGTAAAATTTCTAATTCCCACAATAATCAATGAAATACCAAAATCCGTAAAAGACGAAATAAATGTAAAAAACTTTATGCAAAAATACAAAAAATACTATTACAACTGCATAAACAACTTAGTCGAAGGAAAAATCTTACAAAACACCACAAAAATATAAAAACGAAGCAACCTGTTTATGATACGTTGACTAGAACCGGCTTTCTAATGAGCGCCCAATTGCAAGTAACTCAGATTCAAAACATTACGTGTTACTTTATTGATAGATGTTTAAGGCTAAATATTTTTCATGTACCTACATTTTTACTTATATATGTTTAGTAGTGATTAAGCAGTGTTGTTTTAGCGAATGTGAGTACCAATATAAACAATAATTAATAACCTGTATTGAGACTATATTTAAATAAATAATAAAAAAAAGGACTTAAATAATTTAAATGACAGCACCCACTGGGTTACTAGCAGATGAAGATTATATTCGTTCCTTTAAACTAAATAAATTGTACTAGAAATGGGGTCACTTCAATCGGGTGAAATAAGACCCATCTACTAGCCGTCAACAAAGCATTCTGCCCATCAATCCAAGTCTCTGAGCAGATATTATTGCTAGTAAACGAACTTATTATGTAAAAAAAGCACGTGTGTGTACCCCACCATAAAAATCACCCGTCTGGTCAAAAGATCCTACTTCATCCTACATTTTCTATGGGGGATAAAGAACTACACCGAAATACTTTTCTACTTTTTACCCTATAGTTGCTTTGTAATGGTCTAGTGCAAAATTATAATCCGAGAAGCCTTCAATGGAGCCATTGAAAGGTGAAAGTTTTTCCTAGAACCTGACTACTAAATAAATCTTCTTTTACAGATACAAGACCGGCAAAGGAACAACACAAGAAACCGACGACCATGCAGCTTCACTTCTTGCGATGCCGATGTTCTAACCAAACCTGCAGTCTAATTGCGTAATACACTCACAATTGCAATGCCTTTCCTCTGTTCCCACTAGTTTAGTTGACCAGTTCTTAATATTATTATTTATCTACGTTGCCGAGCAGATGGATTTTTCAAATATAATTAAAATCGAATTGGAGCTATGCAATAGGGAATGTGCATGAAATACAAAACTCTTTTTATTTTTGAAAAATGCCTTGTATTGGCGCCTACAAACATTGTGGTTGTTTAAGTTTCTAATAGGTACATCACTTTTTTTACAGTTTACTGTTTTATGTAGAATGTATTTCTTGAAACGGAACGCACTCTCAAAACGCATCGTCCTCGATAACTTAGTATAGATAGTATTAACGTCAAAGTTCATTGTGTCAATAAAACACTTTTATTTATAAAGTGCTACTCTTGCAATTTTCTACGACAGTTCAAACGTCCGTAGCTGTCGCGGCCATGATGTGACGTCATTATCCACAATCTGCCTTGTTTACATCATTTTTTTGGGCTTAATAAAATAATGTTACTAATTGTATGTGTTTTATTCAAGTACAAATTGCAATAACAATATTATAATAAAATTTTAGTGAAACTTTAAATTATTTTTAAGCGACAAGCAGTAGTTGAACTTAACTTTTAATGCTTTTCTTTTGTTGTTAGTACTGTATTTTATTGATTTAAGTAAAGAAAAAATTACTTGCATATTCCCTATTGGATTTCAGATTAACTTTCAGTTTCAAAGGAGCAGCTTTCATAGAAAGTTTCGTACTCAAAATCATCCTGCTTTTTTCCGGCGGAGTAAATACTACCTACTTTACCTTTTTTAATCGAGTAAGTGATCCATGAAAGCTGCATCTTTTTTAACCGACTTCATAGTTTTAAAGGTGGTGCATGTATTGATTTCATTATAATATCAGCCTTATGTACTTCGATAGACCGAAGTCTAGTACGTTTTCATTAAACGAAACAAACTAACTATCTATGTGTAAAACTTATCATCTGGATTTCAAAATTTTCAAGGTTTTCTGAAACCTACCTATCCTATTATGTATTATTATAAGTATTAGATGTTAAGAGTGTCATTGGGTGTGTAACAGAAAGTTTTCTGTCTTAGGAATGATTTTGTTAATATTTTAAGCTTTATTCCTTCCTTTTTCATTCTTGAAAAGACCTGAAGTTGGAATTTTGACTGTGTATAATTTAGACAAAAATGGTTGTGTTTTATTTACATCATTTTAGTGATCGTACAATACTTCTACTCCTATCTTTAAAACAATCATAGTTTTTCTAATGATGTACCTATTGACCTTTCTAATTAGACGAAAAACGTTTTTTTTTTTTTTTTTTTTTTTTGTAGTTGAATGAGCAAGTCTCCTTTGTATGTTAACATGAATGTTTCAGTAAAATTAGATATCTACAGATAACACTACACCCAATGAGTATGATTGTCAAGCTCATAAGAATAAGTCTTCTTAATGTTTAATAAAGCGTGTACATTTTTATTTCCAGACATACCTACTACTTAATAGGAAGTCTTCTAGTGAAAAATCTTTGACGTCTAAGCGTCCTATTGCTTTTTTTTCTTAGAGTTACATTTAATTTCTGTAATTTATAATTTTTTGTAAATATTGAGTTTTAAATATTAGAGAGTGGTAATAAATGTTTGTATGATTGTAGTTTGTTTGTATAATTTTATATCCTATCCATTTTTTGACATAATTACAGACTGATCAACTCTGCCGAGGCCTACCAAGGTTTGTTATATTAATCTTTGGAAAGATCTCCCACCTGGACATGTGGTGTTGTGCTGCAAAAATTTTGTAGACAATACGAAAAAGTTCCTATACTTTGTTCTGATTCATTTAGCCTAAATTTTAATTCTTAAGTGTCTAGTGGTAATCAATTTATACTATTATATTTTTCACAAATTGCTTTCCTGTTTCTAAAATAGATCAGGGAACAATTATTAAGCTTTTAAATACTAAATTTTATATTATTTACGAAAAGACGGATTGCCATTTGCAGTATAGTGGAAAACATGATTTAAGCTTCGTTTGAATTTCATTTTAGGCGACTGAACCGGAATAATAAAATTTCAATGAGCAACAGTGTGACAGTTTGGGAACCCTCCTGGGCAAAAGGTTGCATCGGGTCACAGTGTGACTCGATGGAAAAATTAATCCCAACGAATTACACTACACTGTGACACGATTGCGTGTGTTTCGTTGGGAACCGACCAAGAAAAGTCCTAAATAAATATACTATACGGTTAGCGTAAGGAAACAAAAACTTCGGGAAGTTATTGGAGCTTGTAGTAAACAATCGTCGAGCAGTTTTACGAATATGCGGCTTGAGGCTGCGTTTCCACCTGCCAGGGCTGCGGGACTGTTCGAAAGAGATATCGCGGCCCTGGAACACAAAGGGCAATAAAGGAAAATGGATGGGTTTTAGTCAGTAAAAATCTGACACTCCCTTCGGCACGGCCCAGAGCGGGAGGGGTCATTGGATGATTTTCCATCCGAAAAAAAAGTCTGCGTTTCCACCAGAGATGTCCGGGGATGTGCAGCGAGAGATGTGCATAAAACTAACCAATCACATAGCTAGTTTAGCTCTAAATGTGTAAAAGAAGCTTAATTATTGGTTAGTTTCACACACATCTTTTTTATACTTAATTTAAAAAAAATATAGGTATGTTTTAGGAAAATTGATTTAAAAAAAGTGTGGGTTTTTTAAAGTTGTTCAGTTGGCACTACAACTTTAAATATTTTTATGACTTTTTCAACAGTTCTACTTATTCTGAAATCGTCCTTATTTATAGTGTATTAAAGCTGACATTTGTTTCAGTGAAAACGGGGCTGGATGTGGAATACAGACTTCAATACGTGCTAAAAGCGCGCGCGCGTGCTGCAATACGTGTGTACTTGTGTTTGGTATTTTGTTGGTACAATGCTTCGGTTTTCCGGTCCTGAACTACTACCAAATAATTGTTGCACAAACATTGCCTGCCTACATACAAAGGCTGGTCCTGATTGGCTAACATACATGTGTGTGTGAGCATTTACCGAGCTCATGAACATACAATTGCTCTTCTATTTTGAGAAAAACCTTACCCATAAAAAGATTTCAGATCTTGTAAATTAAATTAACAAGTAAGTAATATTTAAGTTTAAAATAAATGCCAATAAGCAAAATTTTCGAAAATGCTTCTTGTATATTATGCTGGCCCACTGTGTCGAACAAAGGATGGGCGATGGACCTATGTAGCCTATAAGTAAGTACTAAAATTTGACAAACCCATAACTTGCATCTTATACACAATGCCTGGATCGATCAAATTGGACCTGCGCGCTTTAGCACAAAAATATAGTTTAGAAGGTTGGCTGCATGAGTGGACGCAGAAGGCCGCACACATAAACACGAAGTTACGATGATTTTGACCTTAAGTCAAAGGAATGTCAGTTGCAATTGCATTTGTACTTGCTGTAAATGAAGCGTCTATGTGTGCATGAGTTTTTAACCGTTGTATAGCTCCTATTTCTGTACCTATATTTAATCTGGGTATACAGTACCTCACTATCCTTTTCCCTCAACTGCATTGCGTCAGCGGTCTCCGAGTGGGCCGGACGTGATCCGAGATCAGCCTCAGTTTTGTAGGCTTGACTTCACACAAAGGTTAGTAGTCTAGATTTTTCTTTTATGACCTGAAACAGTAATTAAAATCGTTTTTCATCATTTGTGAAGTGCCTTATTCATTTTTCTGTTTTTTTTTTTGTTAATTTGGTAAATTGGTGTGGAACGTGATTTTCGGTATCAGTTATAAAACAATTCGATAATGTACACGGTTTTTTTAAATACGTTGCCTCACACTAGGAATTTCTTGAGTAACCTCTGTGCGTTCACAAACATTTAATCTTACATACACGAACAGCGAGCCGCTGAACAACTACCTGTAGGCCATATAAATATTTGTTCAGTGCGGGACTCGAACCCACGACACGCAGCGCAGCTAGCAGGCAATCGCTCAGCCACTGCGCCGACCGCGCCGTCAAATTGTGAGTGTTTGAAGAATTTAGAGGTATAGGCGTGGTTACTTGGGACTACGGCGTAGTTAAGATGGCGGCTACGGCGGTGGCTTCCGAGAAGGGAAAAATATTTCTTGGACTAGAATAGCTTGATAGAATTTCAGTCAGTTATGTTTCTTTATCATCTATGACATGCAACATCTTAGTAATGATTTTATTGAACAACTCCGTAATTTCTATTGTCTACGAATCATTTCCGCATCAGCGTAGCCGTAGCGCTACGGGACTACGGCGTAGACAAGATGGCGGCTACGGCGTAGGCGTAGTACAGACCATCTACGGCGTAGGTGATTTTAATATCTACTATCTATCAATCAATATAAATAAAAATCAATTGCCACATGTTCGATGGAGCATCACTTGAGGATGGTTCGATCGATTTAGCGGGTTTTTTTTCTGTAAACACCATTTTTTTTTTCTAAATCATTTTTTTGCTAGTTTTCTTCATTAGTAAAATGCACCCGTGTAAAGCCGGGACTACTAATCTTGGTTTTAGCTATCTATCCACACATACTTAGTTCTATTTACATCTGGTTTCAGGCGGAGTTGCTACAACGCTCGCTCAGCGTTTCGATTTGGTCCTGCGAGTCGCCATAGCGACCGCGCCCATCAGGGGTTCACGTGGTTCATTTGTTCTTAAGGTAAGGAATCTTTTTTAATTATTTCCCTTCTTCTGTCGAGTGAAATGATTATATACAGTGATGAATTCGTTTAGTGCTTGAATGATGCTGTCAGAAGGGCGCTGTTGGTTTTATGTGATTTTTTGTGGAAATTTGATTGAAAAAACAAAAGGCAGCGTTTGTTCCGACTCCATCTACAGTTGACGTCATTTGGAGACATTGAAAAATGTTTTTTTTTTCTAAAATTTTGAGGTTTTTATGAAGGAGGATAAGTGACGAGGGAATTGGGGTGGTCTTTCTCCAGCAGTGGCCCCATTGTAGTATCTTCACGATTACAATTAAACTGTTCAGAGTTAGGAGTAATAGAAATTAATTCAAATTGATTTATTTTTCTGCTATTTCTTTGTTTCTTTTGAGTTTATATGTTAATGTAATGATACAATGGATGGACTGTCCAAAATATGATATGGCTAGAAAGGAAGTGAAATTCTAATAGTGTGGCTGACACTGGCAGAGCCACCATCAGGGATTTTAATTTTGATAACACAAAAATTTAGTCGCTAATTAGTCGAAATTAGTCGCCAAATATCAGATTTGGTCGGTCATTGGTTCAAAAGATATAAGGGTTTATAGGTGGCCCTTCTGGAGAGAGCCTACCTCAGCAGAGCCACATTAATATCTCAAAAACTAGGGCACCTAGCGAAGATCTGTTTTCTCCCATATTTACGCGAGTAAATATGGTACTAATTAGCGATAATTAGTCGAAATTAGTCGCCAAATGTCAGAATTGGTTGGTCACTGGTTCAAAAGATATAAGGGTTTATAGGTGGCCCTGCTGGAGAGAGCTTACCCCAGCAGGGCCACATTTATATCTCCCTAAACCCTTTTATCTTTTGAACCAGTGACCGACCAAATCTGATATTTGGCGACTAATTTCGACTAAATAGCGATTAAATTTTTGTGTTATCAAAATTAAAATCCCTGATGTTGGCTCTGCCAGTGTCAGCCACACATTCTAATACAGTTTTAAGAAGAATACATGCTGAACAGACCTTAAATAAATTAGGGTATATATTATAAGGGTAGGGGAATGGCGGATTTTTTCCTGAGATTAAATCCTGCACAGAAATACATCTGCCTTTCATAGAATATCTCTCTAATCTAATTCTTTATTTTACAGGTGGCAGGCCATACGAACTAATCAACCAACAGCGCCAGGATCAAGCAAACAAAACGGCGGCCATGCATCACTTTAAGCCTCGTTTCAAACAGTAACACTCGGTCTGCTATGTTAAGCAGAATGTAACACGATATGCCCTCGAAACAAAACCATACACTTTCACAGGTAGCTCATTTTATGACAAACATTTTATTGCTCAGATACACAATCTTTTGACTACTTGGATCTTCAACACAATCTAAGATGTCGAATATCCCTTTTTTTCTATCGGAGCAAAGAAAAGTCAGTCGATTCTTCATTGATAAAATGAACAATCTGTCAAAGCGTTGTGGCTTTGTTTCGAGGTTCTGTCGAATTGATTGTAGGCAGTCTTTTAAAAAGACTTCTTCTTCTTCTTGGAAGTCTTTTAAGACTGTCTACATGGTAATTAGCTAGCGAAACTGGACACACGTGTTGGTTATCGATAGAAACTCACAACATGACGAAAAAAAAATGATTTGATAACATTTTTTAGGGCAATTTCCGGTGCTAGTGAAGTAAAATCGTTTTCTTTTCGTGCTCTTTTTAAGATTTATGCTTCATCTGTAAAGCGCACACAAAAAGAAAAACAATATTTCAAGTAGCATGCGGTCATTGACCCCAAAACCAAAGGTTATCGATGGCCATAATATCTGTTGAGATTTTGCTAGCTAGGTAATTAATATAGACTCGTATAGTTAGTATCAGGCAACAAGAGTTGTCATACTTGACTTGAGGAGGGGGTATAATGATAGCGCAGTGTAATTTATTAGATCTCCTCCTTCACAAACACTACTATAACATGTACGGTTTCAATCACAGCCAGTCAGATTGATTGGGTTAGGTTAAGAACATTCCAAGAGTAAATGCACCTAGTAAGTAGTAATTAGTTAATAATTTCAGCTTCATGACTTTTCTTCACGTCACGCTGAAATCAAATTTCGTCCGGAAATAAAATATTTCTAGACATAAAAGCTACGATTAAAAAATCATAGCTTTTCAATTGAAAATCATAACACCTTGATAATTTGAAGACTGCGATATATTTTGGAATAAACATGCAGTTATTAGACTTACCCGGATATGACATACAGATGTGACAAACAACATTAAGTGGACCTAGGACTGGGAAATTAGCAAAATTTCCATCTCACAATGTGTAACAAAGTAGTGTAAAGTTATAATAAATATTGCGTGAATGGGATTTTACACAATTATTGTTATTGTGACACAAGGACTGCTAGTGGTCCTACCCCGTACCTTAGGTCCTAAATCTCACTAGTAAGGATTGTTAAAAAAAAGAAAAAAAAAAAACGAAGTAACACGTAACCACTGATGCAAATTATTGGTCAAAGACTGATGATTTCTTTGATTTCAAAATTTCACTAACATCAAATGAAAAATGTAACTAAAATAAAAAATAAAAATGTGAGAATTTGTTTGATTTACTGCCCTTGCACATTTTTTAATACCGAGTTGACACAACTGTCGTATTCACACAACTGTCCAATCAGACGAAACAACGAAAGTGTCGAACTAAATTAAATGACGGGTGAGGGAAACTGACCAGTGTTACGCGGACTCCTGGAAACATGGATTTATTCTATAAACGAGCGAAAGCTTTAACACTCCACATGACGTGCAATGTTGTCGACTGCCAAAATTATTTAAGATGCTTGTGCTGCCAAAGATTTGAAAATGACAGCCGGAACCAACGGCTTACCGTGTTTTCCGAGGCACAGAGGAAACTCGTTATGTAAAGGATGGTCACCCTTCCACAAACAGCCCGATTGCTTGTTATATTTTAGTCACGAGCTCCAAAAAATTAATATAATACGTAATAATTAATTACGGAAATTAGGTCACAGCGTCGGCAGATTACTTGCCTGTACGTGAACCGAATATCATTGTATACTGCTTGTCAGCGGCGTAGCTATAGTTGGTGCCAGTTAAGATGAGAATAGCGGTCATTGCCCTTTCCCTAATATCTCTTCGTACGAACCAAAACAAATAAACCATGTTTCGTTTTTCATTACAAAAAATGTTGACGATCACGATAGATAGAGCTTATTTTTGGTTTTCAAAGTTAAGAAGTTTAATAAATGTAGGTGGGTCAATGACCGCTATTCTCATCTTAACTGGCACCTATTATAAGTCTTAATAGGGCCCCGTTTCAAAGATTGTTGGGGGTCTTTTGAGACCAATAGTCCTCCTAATAGGGTTAAATTTTTGGAGGCACTTAGGACCAGAGTGTGGCGAAAGCCAAAGAGGATTATAAAATAACAATTTGAGGTTTCTGGACAGATATGAAGATAGCTCTTCAATAAAAACTAGCCTAGCTAGCTTGAAAAATTGCAGCTTCAAAAACTTAGGTTTATTTCGAATAAAACTCAACAATGAATACAATAAATAATTTATTTCCTTTACATGAAATCTATTGCATATATTTCAATGTAATTAATTAACGACTGAATCCTCACACAATTTTAAATCGAGGGTGATTATCTTATGCTGTCTTTGTGACACTAAGGAGTATTGAAGCGACAGAACGACTTTAAAAACATGTCTCGGGTAAGATTTCGGGTGTCATTCGATAATAGTCTTGTCGATATTGTCGTACACTCTCTCGACGTTCTCTGAGGGTAGTGGGTCCATGATCTCGAATTGCAGGTCGTATTGTTGGTCCAGACCCATGTAGCTGTCGCTTAGGATGTATGCAGTGTAGATTATACGACCTGGGGAGAGGAGAATACGGTTATTAGAAGATTATACGACCTGGGGAGAGGAGAATACTGTGATTAGGAGATTATACGACCTGGGGAGAGGAGATTACTGTGATTAGGAAGAATCATTAAGTAAGGATTTATCGATTTTAAATCATAAATCTTTATGCAATAGTAAAAATAACCGTACAAAGGTGTACAAGTAAGAGCGGCCAACCGGTCACAATTTTCGCGAGAATTTCGACAAACGATCGTACGTGATTATGCCGTTGTTATTTTTTGAACTAATAGGTATCTTGTGGTCTATATCTATAGGTTTCTATCAAAGCAAAATATAAAAATTTGTAGAAACAAATTCAGTCTAAGCCTCCAAAAATTTCTATTTTGCACAAATTTTATCTGATCCGTTCATAATGTACTCATAAATTGTAAAAGTAAAGAAAACATCCTTATAGAAACCTTGCACATGTAATGGAATCCTAAATGACAAATATTTATTTCACTAACTTGTAAGACTTATTCAAAAACACGTATTTCCTGGAAAAAGTTTAAGAAATTTTTGAACACTATTTTTCTTTCAATGTTATCTTAGGCGGTTTGAGGTGCGCGGGAGACGAGTAGTGCGGGTCGGGGCTAGGTAAGACAGGGCAGTTGAAAGAATATCGCCGCGATGGCTCTGGATGAAACAACAAGCTTTTCGACCACACAACTGCCCTGTCTTACCTAGCCCTGACCCCGCACTACTCGTCACCCGCGCACCTCCTACCGACTAACGCGAGGACATTGAACGAAAGATGGTGTTCGAAAATTTATAAAACTTGTTCCAGGAAATACGTGTTTTTGAAAAGTCTTACAAGTTTGTGAAATAAATATTTGTCATTTAGGATCTCCATTACATGTGCAAGGTTTCTATCAGGATGGTTTCTTTACTTTTACAATTTATGAGTACATTATGAACGGCCAAAGTTGAGGTAAAATTTGTGCAAAACAGCAATTTTTGGAGGCTTATACTGAATTTGTTCCTACAAACTTTAATTTTTTGCTTCGATAGAAGCCTAGATTTATAGTGCACAAGATACCTATCAGTTCAAAAAAAATAAAGATATATGTGTAACAACGGCATAATCACGCACGAGCGTTTGTTAAAATTCTCGCGAAAAGTATGGCGGGTTGGGGTGATGGAGACACATAACATAGTAGGTAAACATATTTCAGATCAAAAGCTATAAAGTTATAACTATTATTTTTATAGACTGTCTCGTGGAGCTAGCGGCCGCGTGACTGCTGAGCGTGAGGTCCTGGGTTCGATTCTTGGGTCGGGAAAAGTGTTAGTGGGCTTTTCCATCAGGAATTTATCAGCAGCAGGGGTCTTGATTTGTGCCCGATTGATGGCAATAGGCTCGCCCCTTATTACATGGGACTTTAATATAAATATCTGGATGTTTTTTTTTTAAATGAAACAACGGCCTAGCTAGATTGATTTATCACCTCCGAAACCCCCCTGCATACTAAATTTCATGAAAATCGTTGGAGCCGTTTCCGAGATTCAGATTATACAGGGTGTTTGACGCATGGAACGACACAATTTTTCCAGGGGTTTGGAAGGTCATTAGCTAGGTCTACCCATACATCCTATGTCCCAAATGTGAAAATTGGTTATGTATGTTATTTTTTTGAATTGAAAAAAATACCCGTAATGTTTCCTTTAATTCGAAATAACTTTTTCGTTTGTGGGTGTAATGGCACAAAATAAATATTGAGTTAATTTGAATCAAATTTGAACAAGATTTATAACTTTAGTTTATAAAAACGGTGACGGTTACGGTTTATAATAAGTCTTTTCTTAACCCTGACTCTCCTAACTAATATTTTGACTACTTAATGAATTGTTTTTTATGACATGGAGCATACCGTTAGAAAGGATTTCAACTAAAGAACTTTTTTAAATAAAGCTAAGTTCAAAATGGCTTGTAGTTATTTTTATAATGAATTTAGAAGTTTTAAAATTTGATATATTTAAAAAACAAAATAACTTTGGTAGCTCGTTAGAAATTTTATTGAAACCAGTTCTATCAAACAAAGATTTATTTAGATTTAAAAGACTTTGGAGAATACAACAAAATTAATTTTGTGCCATTACACCCACAAACGAAAAAGTTATTTGGAATTAAAGGAAACATTTTGGATACTTCTTTTATTTAAAAAAAAAAACACGTATGTAACCAACCGTGACATTTAGGACATAGGGTGTATGGGTAGAACCTAGCTAATGACCTCTCAAATCCCTGGAAAAATTGTGTCGGTCCATACGCCAAACACCCTATATATATTTAGATAAGAATAGCTTGTTTAAAGGTATTAGATTGGCGAAATGTGGGTGTACTAATAGGAACAGTTACGAGCAATGAAATGTTTACAATTAGCAAATATCAAAAGCGATTTTCTACTTTGAGACATGACCTATTGTATTGTAATAGCATGGCTTCCAATACTATATTCGTGGAATCGTAAAGCGTTAATCAATATAGGCAAAAATCGCTTTCGAGCAGGCTTGTCAACTGAAAAAATCTAATTAGTCCGTCAGTTAGATTATCAAAAAATATTTGACCCGTATTTTTTCTTTTGTTACGTAAACCAAAAATGACGAAGATACGACGCTTTTCAAATTCTGAATACGTCACGCCGTGGTATGATTTTTAGTGCGTTCTGACGTCACGAGCCCCCACTCCCGAGTTTTGATGCGTTTTATCTTTGTCAATATTCATTGATTTACAAAAACAAAAAAATACGTGTCCATTATTTTCCAATACTCTTACTGACGGACTAAATCGATTTGCAATTTATTGATGGTGGAAACTAGCCTAACACCTCTACCTAACCCTACGGGGAGTACAGGCGTGATGTAATGTATATCTACGTACCTCTTCTCGAAGGTGTATAGAAGGTGACCTGCGAGGAGCCCCGACCCGGCACCCGTTTCAGGGCCTGCAGCTCCCCGTCGTCCACAGTGCCTAGCGTCACGAACCAGCCCTCGTTCTTACCGCGAGGGAAGCGCGGGCACAGGACGTTGTTAGGGTTGCCGCCGCGACGGTTTAGTTCTAGAAGTAGGGTGTATTCCTGGGGGAAAGAAGAGAATCTTTTTTAATACACTTCCTCGAAAACGGGTTTTTATCGCAAAACGATTAGGTTCAACATGCAATGTATTTCACACGCGTGAGTTTTCTTTATTGGACATGAACACACAGCGCCATCTAGTGACACAGTAAGCAACGAGGCTTGTGGACACCAGATAGTTGATATACTACATAGATACTTTTTATTTGTAAATACATACTTATTATACATATAAACATCCATGACTCGGAAACACACACAAACATGTGCTCCAACCGGGACTCGAACCCGGGACCCTAAAAACGTAAGGCAGCCTCACCACCGCTACGCTATTCGGGTCGTCACTAAGTATGCCATTTGCTTCTACTCCGTTCACCCATTTTTTTTGGAAAATGATAAAAAGTCATCCTGTATAAGGCTGTTTAACGGTTTTATACCTTTGCTTCTCCTTCAACCTGGCGAAGCAAAGCGCGAAAGCAAAAGAAAATTAAAATCATAGTCTCCTAATAATTCATGACGATTTTATTTCTTCAAAAGTGTATTGTAAAACGTCGTTTGATACACGTGGACATTTGTTAATGCAGTTCTCGGCTCAACAACACCCTCGCCTACGGCTCGTGTGTTAATTCCGGCTCGATTGCAATAACAAACTGACTCCACTTGTTTAAAAATGTACTATTCCAATGGATTTTAAGAGTATGAAGAACAGGGTGTAAAATTCTTCATCCCTCATAGAAAAGGGAGGGTCCTCCGACGAGACGAGTGTTATGGCTAGTGGAGTAGCCCACCTTCCATAACACTCGTCTCGTCGAAGGAGCCGCCCGTCTGTTGTTCTCGGTTTTTTTGATATATTCCTAATCGCGGAGTTAAAGTTATTTTAACTCCGCGATTAAGAATTTTGATTTTAGTTCTTCATTTGAGTCACAGATGGCGCTGTAGTACTTGTAGTGCCGCTATAATAAGACTCAAGGCCCCAAACTTGTAGCTCAATAGGGTATTTTATTCTATGTGAGAAAAAATCTAAAAATATAATATTGAGATAGCTTAGGCAAAAAGCAGTCCGAAAACGTTAGTCCATAAAATAGCAAACTAAATTTAAAAATTCAATTCAAAGGTTTCAGCTTTTTTAATCTGTTTCATAACACCATTATAGTGGTCGCCATGTTATTACGTCATACGGCTATGTAAACACAGAAGTGTCAACTGTCAACTTCAAATATCATTGCATTTGTTTACACAGCCAACTGACGTCATGACCACAGAGCAATATGGCGTCCACTGCGTCTAGCGTTTTCATCAAATTACGCGCGAAATTTGAAAATGCAAAATTTAAATGCATTTTTATGGCCCTTAACGATTGAATAAAATTTTTGTGAATTTTTTAGTGGTTCATTAGCATTAAAGAATCTAATTGAGACAATTTAAAAAAATGGGTGTAACACCCTATTCTGGGTGGTGCGTGCCATTGTCGATGGCAATTTAGATTACGCTAAGGAGAAGAAGAATGATAGATAATTCAAATTGTATTTTATTATTTTCAACCAGTCTTAAATAATATGTGTTATCCTGTAACTGGGCTGTGGCGGTCAGATTCCGGGATTCCCAGGCCTTTTCCCAACTATGTGGGGTCGGCCATCCAGGCCGAACGGCTAAATACAAGTATTTTACATAGAGCAGCAATCTCTTTGACCTTCATCATCATTATCAAGCTACAGCACTCCTCCGCCAGACATAGGGCTCTCCAATCGCAGGCCACTTTACTCGATTTTCGGCTACTCTCATCCAGTTTTTACTAGCCACCCTACGGAGATCGTCGCTCCACCTAGCCCGAGGGCGTCCCACCTTACAGATTCGAGGTCTCCACTCAAGGATCTACCTCACTCTCTAAACTTCATAACCTAGCAATTGGGTAAAACGATACCCCTTGATAAAACTGATTTGCTGAATACCTATAAGCGGATAACACTATTCAAATTCGTTTACTTGGTTTATTTTTCTAGTAGATACTTCTACCTGGACATTGTGGAACGGACATAAGTCTTCGAACTTCAAAGTATTTACCTGGTCAGCATGTAGCGGCATCCATTGGTCCCTGGAAGGAGGCTGATGTACCAGCTTATCTTGTTCACCATCACTGTCGAACCACAGCCCGCGTACGCGCATTTTTATGTCCAGAGTAGGCATGTCGCATATTGCCTGGAAGAAAACAAAAAGTTAAGAAAATATTTTCCTAATTGGCGTCGAAGGAATGGGAAAAGAAATGTTGGTCGACCGGCGGTGAGCTAGGCAGACGATATTGTTGGCATCGGAGGAATAACCAAAAAAATAAATAAAAATTGGCACAGGAACGTAAAGAATGGGCAAAAAAGTGAGGGCCTAACCCAGCAGTCGGTGAATTCAGGCATGATGATGACAATCTAGCATGTAAATTGTCATTTAAAAGTGTAGTTAGTATTGCTAAATACAAAACATCAAGGAATCCATATTCATTGTTTCCATGGACTGCTCTTTGCATGAAAATACAAGACATGCTATTTTTTTCCTGCAAAAAAAAAACACAGGAGAGAAGCCGCTACGAAATGCTACTGTTAGCCTGGATCATTCCACTGCTGGGCAACGGCCTCTGCCCAAGACTGCCAGGCGTTACGAGCCAGGGCCAATATGATCCAGTGGTCGTTGGTTTTGTTTAGCTCGTCCTGTCTTCACCAGTAAATGCTAGCGATAGATCCATTTTAATATTATAATTCGACGACCCGAATGGCGCAGCGGTAGTGTTTTTAGGGTCCCGGGTTCGAATCCCGGTTGGAGCAAATGTTTGTGTGATGAGCATGGACATTTGTTTCCGATTAATGGATGTTTATATGTATAATAAGTATGTATTTACAAACAAAAAGTATCTATGTAGTATATCAACTATTTGGTGTCAACGACACAAGCCTCGTTGCTTAGTGTGGCACTATGGCGCTGTGTGTTAATGTTTAGCGATATTTATTTTATTTTTATTTATAATGAGGTAAAATTTTATTGTAATTAGCGTTTAATCTTCGGAACTACTGATCCGATTCCGTCATAGGGTACATTTAACGTTTCTGTGGGATAATTTACGACCATAATTCCAGCGAAGACGTAGGCAAACGCTAGTAATTAATACGAGTATAAGCGAAAAACTCACCCTATGTATCTGCTCGATTTGATTCTCTTCGAACTCCCTCCTCATATACTTGGCTAACAGCTCATAATTCCTCATACAAGCTACTTTTAGTCCGTTCAGCATGTTACAAGGCTTGTTGGTGGCTTTAGCCATTTGAGAGAACATGTACAGATGTTGGGAGTCCACGTGTGGTAGCGTCATTAAAGGGGATTCCGTCGGCCATCTTGCTTGCACGATACCCTGCATGAGCATCTGGCAAGATAGGCAGACGGATAGCCAGCCGTTTTCTGCTGAGGTGTCAATCATTGCCTGTGGAGGAGATAGTATTAATAGTATTGATATGATGGGAGAGGGCACTGGCTCTTGTAGCACAGGTCTATCACCTAGCACAGAAGCTTGAACTTCACAAAATTTTGTAATCACTTTCTTGTGTAATAAAGATGATTGATTATTGATGGTATGATTAGTGCTTATGTATAAACGTTTATAATTTATTCTTTAGGCGTCTGCTGCCAGATTTGTGATAGCCAGACTAAGTTCTAAAATTTTGATTCCTGGCTAGGAATATTGATTTTTTATTTCAATACCAATGATGCAGTTTTAGTTTTCATCAAAATCGGCTTAGAGACTTCTCTGAGTATTTTTCGCTATTCCTCATAGTTTAGGATTTAGTCATCCAAGCCTACTTGACAAAAACTACCCTGTATATTCGTAGCAGTAAGGTTTTACTTTACAGGCCTTTAGATAAATATTGAAATTTCGGTAACAATCACTTTGCCCATTCAGACTTGTCGTTATTAATAATGCCCCGGCATTATGTATAAAGTTACGCTGTTATGGGATTATTTCCAACTTCCACGGAAGCAAGGCAAGACAAAAGCAAATACAACATATGTACACACAAAGCTAATACCGATTGGTCACTATCAACATTAATTTAAACGCTCAGATTTAAGCCTGTTATCCCAAACTGAACTTTATAAAGTTCAGTTTTACTTGGTGTCAATCAGGTCTGTTGGATAGTCTTGTCATGATGTGTGCTTGCGTATTAGGATGCTTTCACGATGTCACAAGATACTGAACTTTATACGACAAAGCTAAGGTTTAAAATTCAAAATTAAGACTGTTGCTAGATTTACCTGTAATATCCTAATCGTCTGGTCCAGTACAGACTTGGTGTCAGTCAGGTAGTCTGTGTTGGGCAGTTGTAATCTTGTCATGTGCGCTTGCAGTAATAGGAACGCTTTCACGTTGGAAGAGTCCAGGCTTAAAGCGTCAACGGGCAGACGGCATTCTTGGGATAGTTCGCTGAAAAAAATTAGGGAAATATAAACACCCCAGACAGAAATAGGCTAGTTTCCACCATCAACAAATTGCAAATCTATTTAGTCGGTCAGTTAAAGTATTGCAAAATAATGGACACGTATTTTTTGTTTTTGTAAATCAATTGACAAAGATAAAACGCATCAAAACTCAGGAGTGGGGGCTCGCGACGTCACAACGCACTAAAAATTATACCACGGCGTGACATATTGAGAATTTTAAAAGCGTCGTATCTTCTGCAATTTTGGTTTACGTAACAAAAGAAAAAATACGTGTCCAATATCTTTTGGAAATCTATCTGGCGGACTATTTTTTTAGTCATCTACCCTATTGCAGTGGCCAATCTGGAAATATCTTAACCGTTTGCGAGCTCAGGTTGGCCGCTGTAAAAATAATCTAGCAAAATGGGGTTTCACCGACCCGTTCACAAGACAATGTCAGTGTGGAGCCCCTCTGCAGGATATGCCCATCTCCTTTCTTGCCCATCCTGCACAGCTTGTCCACAAGGGTCGGGTAAACTATTTGAGTTTATCGACACGCACACAAGAAGATATCGCGCCTTAAATCCCCGACGGGTTGGACAGTACCCAATAATACACCTACATTTCGTCTACTTGCAGCAAGTCGTCTATGTTCATGTTACTGCGCAGGTTGCGAGTGAAGTAGACTAACTGGTAGATAGTAAATCAGGATAGTATAGTTACCCGTTCTGTATGTCTTCGTTGTGTCTAACAGGCAGCGTGGCATACTCGTCACTGTCCGCCAGTACTCGAAGCAAGTCGTCGATGTTCATGTTACTGCGCAGGTTGCGACTAAAGTGGGCCATAGTCTTGTAGGATAAGTAGTAGTAGGACGCAATGCGCCCCATCCAAGTGCAGTGAACTGTGCGGAGATCCTGATTACCAAAATAAATAATATTATGGTGCGTTATGATCGTGAGGGCTGGTCCGAGGGGGCCCGAGATAAGAGCACATGGAAGGAATTGGGGGAGGCCTTTGCCCAGCAGTGGGACAATATACGCTAAATAAAAAAAAAAACATGTATTTTTTAATAATATTATGATGCGTTATGATTCGTTCCGTCAATCTTGTAAAAATTAAATGATTTTGAAACTGCACAATGAAAAATGGACAATCCAAATTGCATGAACACTAGTGTTTACGATAGTAAAATAGTGGTTTCATTTCTTCTCCACTTATAGTGATATTGCAGTGCTTTTCTACCTTTTCGCTCCATAAAACTAACGTTGAAGTCGGAACTTATAGGTACAGGACGACAGTAGCTCATTGGGAGTCCATTATACTTTAAATACCCAATACAAAACTGCTCCTTTGGTACAATTATTTAGTACCACACACTTGTAAAATATATAAAAAAAAAAAAAACAATTTATTTTATCGTTTTGAATTGTGATGCGACTCAACGTTCCATGATATCATACTTCAGAGAGGATTAAAACTATACTACAATACTCTTCGAGCTGTATTTGGTGTAGCCTGTATAAAAAATGCTCTGAAAACGGTGTTACCCCAAAAAAATAAATAAACTAGTTGAATGTAATCCTACCTCTTCAATCTCCAAACAGTTGGCATTAGCGAGAGCATCCAAGGAACTCTGTACCAAGTTAGATAAATAATAGTTGACATCCTGAGGCTCGACGCTTTCCAGATTGTAGTACGACGGGTTCTTGAGTAACCGTCGGAAGAAATACGTCCACGTCATGTAGTCTAGAATGTCTTGTTTCGTTTGGACCGTACCTGAGGTGAGAAAAGAGTGTGTAGTCAGTGTTTAGACTATTGAAATGGAACAACAAATTATGCGGGGTGAATTTTTCAAGTGGGCGTTGATGGCTGAATCCGAAACTGTGAATAATAGCGAAAAATGCTCAAAGGAGGCTCGGGACCGATTTTTACAAAAACTAAATCTGCATTATTGGATTTTTGAAAAGTCAATGTTCCTAGCCAGGAATCGAAACCGTTGATTTTGAAAATAAAACATGCTGTATAAATAAATCATTCGATACCGTTGCTATTAAGGATCCAATCTTATGAAGTAATGACATACGGCAAACTTGAGGAAATTGTTAAATTTTAATAAACTGATTTAAATTATGGCCATCCACAACCAGTTTAAAAATTCACCATGTATGTACACTTTTAATTGTTAATAAACTATCAGAAAATAAACTTCTTACTTTTTAGTTTAATAAACTATCAGATAATAATCTTACTTTTAGCTTAACAAACTATCACATAATATACTTACTTTTTGGTTTAATAAGCTATCAGATAATAAACTTACTTTTTAGTTTAATAAACTCATCAGATAATAAACTTACATTTTAGTTTAATAAACTATCACATATTAAACTTACTTTTTAGTTTAATAAACTATCAGATAATGAACTTACTTTTTAGTTTAACAAACTATCACATAATAAACTTACTTTTTAGTTTAATAAGCTATCAGATAATAAACTTACTTTTTAGTTTAATAATCACATCAGATAATAAACTTACATTTTAGTTTAATAAACTATCACATATTAAACTTACTTTTTAGTTTAATAAACTATCAGATAATAAACATACTTTTTAGTTTAATAAACTATCAGATAATAAACTTACTTTTTAGTTTAATAAACTATCACATATTAAACTTACTTTTTAGTTTAATAAACTATCACATATTAAAATTACTATTTAGTTTAATAAACTAACAGTAATAAACTTACTTTTTAGTTTAATAAACCATCAGATAATAAGCTTACTTTTTAGTTTAATAAGCTATCCGATAATAAACTTACCAGCAACAACTTCAGCGTTCAAATGGTCAGGCAATACATCTAACAGGCTGGACTCCACCGGGAACGGCTCATACAAGAACTTTTTGTAGAAGTTCTTCTTTTGATCGTGAACTAATACTACAGCGACACCTTCGTTGTCGTACTGGAATAAAAAAAAACTTACATAAGTAAATATTTTTATCGTGGTTCTATGATATCGTATATATCGTGGTTAGTTCTACCGAATATAAACAGATCGAAGATAGAAATATGTCATTTTGAAGATGTTTATATGCCTCTAGGGCGGACTGGCACTTTACTTTGTGCAATTTATTTCATGACAACTGTTCTAAGAATGGTGAAGAAGATATTGTGAAGAAATGGGCAAGTCCTAGAAGCAAAATATCCAAAACTTGTTAAAAGCCAAAAAATATGATGGCAAAACTTTGTGAAGACACAACAAGTATATCATATAAGTTACCTGCGGTCGTCCAGCCCTGCCCATCATTTGTAGAACATCAGTGATGGGCATGTCCACGTATCTCTTTTGTTTCCCGTCGTAGTACTCCGTACCTTTGATCACCACAAGGTGGGCGGGGAAGTTCACTCCCCAAGCTAGAGTAGCTGTGCATATAAGAACCTAGAGAGATAACAAAATAAAAATAATATGTTAGAACCACTCTTCTTTCGGCCATTTTCAATAACTTACTGTTCGGTGTCGGTAGGTTGCTATCCCTGCCTGTTTGACATTTTGCTAACCGTCGGTTACAAACAAAACGTCACAAAAAATCTTTCTTTGATTTTTCTGTGAATCAAGTGACAGGTAGGTGACGCGGATAGGATACTTCAAGCTAACTTTGTTTATAGAAACACCGGTAGCTGCAAGACGTGGCATATTAACTGACAGTTACGATACATAAGTAAGTTATGGAAAACGGGCTTTAGCGTGTCGATCAAATGTTCATTACATATAGTTGGCCCGAAATTCACACATAATTGAGACCTGAGCCGTCCATTAACTTTGCTACTGCCGACTTGGGCTCGGGGTCTATTTAGAGATTTCAAAATCGGCCACGGCAACGCATGCCCAGGTGGAAGGCTTCCAGACGGCTCGATGAAGCCGTCAGGAGGCTAAGCAGCTCCCGTCAGAGATCACATCTTGCTGTGGAGGCATTCTTATTAGCTGCACTAGCTAATAAGGCCAACGCACTCAAAAAAGCTTTTACGACTTTTCAGCCTCTGGGGCACTGAGACGTAACGTTGCATTGGGTGGCGTGAGTCAGTTTGTAGCTACGTCTTCTCGGTGCGGCTGGCTATGGTCCTACGAACTTTTGAAGGCACAATCCCAGTTAGTGGATACAGCATTCGTACTGGGGTCGGTTTAAAGCAACCAGAGACCGGATTATATGCAAATTAATATTATTATGCATTTGCATATAATCCAGTCTCTACTCTAAGTTTCGCTAGCTAATTAAATATGAACTTAATATATTCCTAAAACTGACCTGTATCTTCTGATTAATAAACAGCTCCTCAACTGTAGTCCTGTCCCTCTCATGGAGACCAGCATGATGTATGCCTATACCGAACGCGAGTGTCAGCTTCAGGTTCGACTCCCGGATGTTGGCTAGGATCTGTTCCATCTCAGACTCTTGCATGTGCAGCCATTGCTTTGGGTTGTCTTCGGCCGCTAAGTACGCGATCAGATCTAGGGCTGTTAACCTGGAAATTGGTTGCGTATATTGTATTGAAGAAGTTAGAATTAGAATGATAATTTAGGGTATCGGAATGGTAACTCCTCATCAGCCTATAATGTTCCCACTGCTGGGACACGGCCTGCTCTCAATGAGAGGGAATGGGCTATAATCCACCACGCGGGCCCAGTGCGGATTGGAAGATGTCACATGTCTACGAATTTTTGGTTCTAGGACATGCCGGTTTCCTCACGATGTTTTCCTTCACCGTTTTGAGAGCAGTGGTGATGAAATAAATTACACAAAGTAATGCGCCTGTCTGGGTTCGAACCCACGACTTACTGTTCGTAAGTCGGGGCCGCCACCACTGGGCTAAAGCTGCACTCATGGTAACTGCTGGTAGTTAATTAAAAATTCAAGTTTTGCTATAATCGTAGTTTAGCGTGCCAGTTTGTGACCCTAATGGGTTATGGTAACCCTAGGCCTTTGGCCAAGATAAAAGCCAGCCCTAGAGTCACGGGAAGTGTCAATTAAGCGTTTTGAAATTTCCTTGAAAAGGCTGTGAGCGCTCGGACCCCACGATCCCAGAGTTTCAACCCCAAACGGCTCGAAAATATTATTACCAATAATTTTCTTTTTATTTAAATTTGTTTAATTTTTTTTTTTTGTTTTCTGCGAGCCAAACAAATAAATACTTATTTTCACTAAACAAATGTTCTGCTGTAGATGTGATTCTATCGTAGAAATGGTCGTGTCAACTTTCGAAAATCTTCTGTCTACTGTTCTTCGGTCGGATACCACTGGTCCTCTAATCCTCTATCATTATGAAATAAGTGTCGATGATACAAACATACTGCTTCGTTGGTCTGTTGATCAGTCACACGAGGTCCTGGGTCAATCACCAGATCGGGTAAAGTGTTATTGGGTTTTTCTAACAGGAATTTCATAACAGCAGCCAAGGAGTCTGGTTTTCTGCCCGGTTCATGGCAATAAGCTGGCCGCCTACTACATGTGACTTAAACATAACTGGCGAAATTTGGGTGTGCTATTAGGTATACTTCTGCTTAACCCTTCAGAGATTACATGCGTAATGTAACATCGCTCAAACTCACCTAGTCTGTCGTCTACTGGAGACAAACACAAGCGTAGGCGCACAGGGCGAATGCGTCCGTATGGCTTGGAACGTAGGCTTGTTCATTGTCAACATACGCGGGCAGTAGTGGCGTCCCGGGTGTCCTGATATGTGTACCTGGATAGAGGAAGTGTTTATGAGATGGTGTTTTGTTTCTTCAACATTAAAGAGTCATAGCATAGGCGTAAGACCAATATAATTGAAATATACAAGGTGTCGCTTTGCATCCTGGTCAAATTCAAGGAGGTATCTATGCTAATGATTCTAGACCCGAATCGATAATAAAATGAGTAGGTTTTTTTTTCTTATTTACGGAAATCGGTAAGTGTAAAAAAAACCCGTACCGTCTGTAACTGGCCCTATAACTGCATCTTCATACACACAGAGACATGTCTCGTGATTCTTCTGTTACTTTCGTGTTATTCTCAAATTTATAAATAGCAGCTTTATTAATTATTTGACCGGGTATCGTAATTTAAATTGATTATTTATGACTTTTGTGGAAAGCTCCTGAATTTTGACTAGGATGCAAAACTACACCTTGTATATCTAGTTCATCATCAGCTCTTGGTAAGACTGGATGTCCTTTCGGGCCACTTACTACGAGTACCTGTAACGACTGTCATCGATCTACAAATGACAGAAGGGACCAACGGCTTAACGTGCTTTCCGAGGCATGGAGGAAACTCGGTGTTTAATGGGCTGTCACCCATCCAAGGAGCAACCTTGGCAAGCGCGGCTTAACCTTATGATCTACCCGAGCAGCCGTTATTATATAGCCACGAGCTGCCAAAATAGATCTCTAATTGTAGCTCACAATTAGTCCTCTAATTCATACTATCGCAACAATTACTAAAGCCGCCGCAGACCAGAGCTATGGCCAGGGTACATGACACCCCAGAGCGGGAGGAGTCATTTGATGATTTCCCATCCGAAAAAAAAAGGAAGGTACATGACAACATAAAACAATAATTCCAAGACAAAAATTTCAAAAAAAAAACGTTATTTTGGGCTTGAAAACCCGATTCATTTTCAATTAATAGCCAAATTACATTTTTTGTTGCTTCGAAATCAATAAATTGTTGAGTCATTGACCAAACAGTGACGGCACAGCGTGCTATTTCCATACAAAATCTATGAGAGAACCGCGTTTTGACAGCTCTTAAAAAGCATGTCAATTGATTGGTGTGTCATCTACCCTATTAAAAAATTTAAAAAATTAAATTATTGGCGGCGACCTTCATTTTTCTTTGAGAAGTAAGGATCAGTAATGTCGCATATGTAGTAGTTATTTGTCTGGCACTTGACAAAACTTCCAAGCTAAAATCTACCTTAGTCATGAGAGAATAAAATGTTTTATCTCGACATACCTCCAAAGGCACAGGCCGTACCGAAGGCCTGAAGTTATACAGTCCCATTTCTCCAATGTTCAACCAGTTGGCAAGATCCTTGGCGTTAGCAAGGGCTGTGGATAAGCCAATGATACGCAGTCTTCTAGAAGTGTGGGACTCTATGAAATTGGTTCTGAAATGAAAATTTATATGGGTAAGTTTTTGACAGATATTAGATGTAATACACACATCTTAGTTATTTTTATTCATTAATTTATCACATGTTTTAATTGTTTTTTAATAAAAAATAATGGTCCACAGGTGTCGGGAGCAGCGTCAAAGCTACCAGTGGTTAGGGCTCCAAAGACAAGAAGTACTGCCTTCTGAATCAGGCCTTTGATCCAACCCCCGCCTAAGGAGAGCCTCAAAAGATGTACGTCAAGGCTCATGGCCATAAGACATTGGCCGTTACGAAAATCGGCACAATGATAGCGGAGTTTAGATTTCACATGTCGACAATTTCGGGTTAATTTTATTGTTTTTTGGTGGCAAATAAGCAGGCATCCATCCAACCTTGTAATAAGTGATTACCGGTGATAGGGATGAAATCCCATAGATTACAAATTAAATGTCTCATATGCTTGTGCCCATCCCCTTTAAACTGAAACATTGCTGCTTCGCGGTAGAAGGTCTTACGTAAAAAAAAGGTTTACTATTTGGTAGAGGTTTCAAAACTTTGCTAGGGTAAAAGAGACAAATAAATCTAATACATACAAGAGTCTTTCAAGCTTACCTGGACACAATGACCTCTAGAACCGGCCCCCGGTCTTCTCCAAGCAGATGTATCTCGTCTATGACTATGAGCGCCACATCCCGGACGTAGTTTCTCGTCTGCCATGAGCGACTGATGCCGTCCCATTTCTCTGGGGTCGTTACTATGACGTGAGAGTTGCGTATGGCTCGGATGTCGGGGGATACATCACCTAGAACCGTAAAATAGATGATATAATACGTTATGTAGTTTATAGCATTGGATCCATTTTTTTTTAATTGTTTGTATTGTCCCACTTCAGGGCAAAGGTAGCCTTCCACTCTTATCTACGTGAGGTTTTCTCAAGTCAATCTCTTACAAACACCTCTAAGTCGTAACGTTAGCGTTTTCTAGGATTAGATCCACAGGTTCGTATAATTATTTATAAGTTTAACTTAAAAAGTCGTAATAAACGGAAAGTGCTTGTCCTCTTAACTCTTAATTTGGGGTTCAGGGTTTCAGGGGCACATTTATGAACTTCGTTAAATACACAGTTTTAAGCATGAACACCCTTAGTTTAAAATCAAGATTCAGAACTGAGTAACGTTCTAGAACACAGATATAAACGTAAGGTTAACGTTTATATTTGTTCGTAGGCTACTGACCTGTCAATTCAACGACTTGCTTGCCAAGCCTTTCTTGAAGTCGCACCTTCCAATCTTTTATCCGTTCCTTCACAAGAGCTTTGAGAGGAGCTATGTAAACCACCTGAAAGTTATTATTCGTTTATTTGAGATTCACATATGAATAACAAACTATCTAAGAAGTCGTTGCAGCCGTAGTCTTTAAACGTGTGAGCAAGAAAGCACGAAACAAAATACAGATGTTTTAAAAAGCCTCTACTAAGTATTCTCCACCCTACTCGCACGTTTTATGACCGCCACTAATTGCAATCTTGGCATTTAGCATAAGTGAAGTGGCAACCAAATTTTTATACTTAACTATTTAGTTTTCAAACATGAAAACAAGTACGTTTTTCGAAAAAGTCTTGTTCAAAGTTGGTCTTTTGTTCCAGAAATACGAGTTTAGTTTGCGCAAAAACTTTATGTTTTCATGACTTTCCAATAGTACTTATCATTCTAAAATGAATTTATTTAATACTAGTTTAAAGTTGGTATTCGTTTACATAGAAATAACATAATTAAGCCTGCTTCTGTACTTTATGCTTGAAGTGTTAAATAAATAAATAAAATACGCGCTTAGACCTGGAGTTGCGGACATCAGCCCGTTATACAATACAATACAACATCAATAAAAGTGAGGATTATGTAATAACAGTAATAAAAATAAACACTGTACCTTGCAATTCGGATACTGATTAAACACCCTGAACATAGCCACCTCAGCCACAATCGTCTTGCCGGACCCGGTGGGGGCCCCGAGTAACACATTGTGATCAGTATGGTACAGACAGTGGAATATCTGCGTCTGTATGGGGTTGAAGTGGCTGAAGTTGTATAGCATTTCGAAAGAAGGGTTGTTTAGGGCCGTTACGGGTAGTGGTTGGAGTTCTAGGAGATCTGCGGAAGATTTATGTAGGAATGAAGCATTTTGTTAAATATTCAAATGCATCGTTGTTAATGGTGTTTTTGTGTGCTGCTATTTGTTTTCATGAGGCCTGAATGCAATTTATGTCGATTTTAAAGTCCTTTCGAGTGTCTAATGTAGAATTGGTGATTAAGAGGTCAGATCAAGTTAGGTCAACAGCAGTTCGAAGAACAGATGTCCAGATTTCATCTAAGTAAATTATAGTTAAGGCAACTTGGACAGCGTTTTGTTCAGGGAAAGCAAACTGTAACCTTGTTTCCGTTCAAATAAGGTCGAAAATAGAGATTTATTATACCTGTGTGAGGCGGATGAGTTTCTGGCAGTATCAAATGCTGGAATGTGAGTGGTAATACGCTCTCTGAGCCTAGCCATCTGTGAAATAACCACGACATTAAAATTTCTGGAATATTACAAGTATTATATTTCACGGGTTTTTTGGGACAAGATTTTACCTTTCTGAGGTCGCTCGAATGTAGTATTGAGGCGGTAAAGGCTCGCTGATAGGTATAGTTATTATCAATTCTTGTGGCTCATTCGTTATCACCTGTAGACATACAGACACACTGTTATTTTAAATTCTAGATTTTCTTCCGAAGATGTGGTTTCGCGCTAGAACTATTTTTTTATGAGTTCGGCTTCCAGTCTAACCGGATGCAGCTAAATACCAGTATTTTACATGGAGCGACTGCCTATCTGACCTCCACAACCCAGTTAGTACTGGGTAATACGATATCCCTAGGTGAGACTTGTCAGATTTCGGGCATTTAGTTTTACTCACCTGTTTCTTAGTGATGAGGAAATACTCGTGGTAGTACATGATGTCGGTCTCTGGGTCCTCAACCCATATCCAGAACGCTTCGGGTGCCTTACCGTGGTATTTGTCGTTCCATCTGTATTGCAAGAAATCTGTTAGGTTGTGGATCTTTTATTTAAGCAATGTGTCTGTTTCATTTGAAGTAGGAGATGTGCTTGTTAATTTGTAGTGTCTGACCGAATGACGACTTTTGGACGAGGTCGATTAATCGGCTATAGCTACCACCTTCGGCCGAAGCCGCAGCTGAAGCCGAAGGTTTTATGACCCTAGTGAAGGTTTTGCCGAAGTTTTTATGGCCGAATGTGGCCAAAACCGAAGCTTCGGTTGGTCACTATTAATTTGCAAGCCTATTGCTGATCGCCAAGAACATTTTATAATGGCAGAAAGTTAGAGGTGGCTGGCTTGACGTATGAGGATCCGACTGACGGAGTGATGGAGTCTTTAGGAACCCCATTGGCTTATTTTTCAGAAATGATTGTTTTACACTCACACAATGACAGTTCAGTTTATTTAAATACTTACTTGAAATTAGGTGTAATAGAGAGCCGTATCCTCAAAACAGTCCGCGTTATGGGATGCAAGCTTGCTTCCATTTCTAGTAGAGGGAACTCATCTGCGCATTTCTTGAGATGGCGGGCATTTTTTGGGTTTCTTATCAAATCGCCTGCAAATAAAACAATACAATGACTGAGTTACATACCGCCGGTTGTAAAAATATTGTTTTTTATATAATTCTCAGTGTCTTTTACACTCGAAAATCTTCAAATACAAATATTTAAGTAAGCTCCAATGTTTCCAGCTTAGTCGGCTTGGTTTTGGACTTGCACAAAGTATATGCGGAAAATATTTTATCAATCCTGTTGACTACCTATTGTTCTTGAAAAGCAAGTGTTACTCGTTTATCATTCAGCTATACGGGGTGCAAGCCCTCCGCAGACTGATGGGGTGAATTCAGAATATCACTATGATGACCGGTACAAGAAATTAATTTAGGAACGTAATGGGAATCCAATGATTTGTCTATTTCCTCATACGCAATGTATCGTTACCGTGGCAAAACGCACGTAGCGAACGGCAAGCGCGAAGACGAGTTCGATGAACTCTGTAGCTAGGCAGGAAGTGAACAGCTAATTTCACGCATCGTTCGTTTGAGTATTTCATCAACTAATGTTGTTTTATTTTTATTTTAGCGGTATTAATCAATAAATGGAGTGCTGCGTACAGATTATGTAATCTTACTTTGAAATAAAGTAATAGTAGCTGTAAAACGATAAAAAATTAAAATTTCCTGACAAAAAATCCGGTGGATTATGATTCAAAATAAGGAACAAAATGCACCCTGTCAGTTTGCGGAGGGCTGTCCCTAACAGAACAAAAACGACTTATACAGATAAGTCGTTTTTCGTATCGAACGAGTAAACTTTGATCGTAACTTACCAAGTTCCTTCCAATCCATATCCCGAATTTGATCGGGCTTCAACATCGGGTACTCGATGTGCTTCAACGTCTCGATAGTGAAGCAGTTGAACTGTCGCATGTCGCTGTAGAAGTCCCACATTTGAATCTCCATCATCTTCGCCATTTTGAGGTACAGGCCGGCCATGTACGCGTTGTTCTTGCGCAGGGTGATTTCGAAGAGAGCGCGCACTATACGGACGGCGTTCTGCAAAGGAGGTAATGTTTTAGACAATGACGAAAAAGGTGCCATGCAACCATTTTACTTCATGTTGGTACATCTGTGAATTCGACTCACAAATAGTATAAGTCTACAACTTCGGCTGTCCACAAAGAGACAAGATTTCACGATGTAGGATAAATCAGTGAAATTCATAAATGTGGTGGTGGACAAGGTGTAACAGATAAACACATGAAACTAAGTAACTCTACGCAAAACTTATTGCTGGGATACGACTTTTTTTTTAACTTTGACCTCTAATATCTTCGTAACTAGAAGGTTCCAGAACAAAAAAAACGCAATGACGAGGAAAACAAGTGCCTTTCGGTTTTGTTAAGGGTCATTTTACATCCATTAGATGTCGCAACAATCAATAATTGTTATCATTCTCTTGCCTTTTTTTAATTTATTTGGGTCGGCGCAGCATGTCTTTTTCCCTTGTTGCCAGTCGCCACCAACCATTTCTGGTTTATGGTACCGTCAAGACAGATAGCTCCTAGATTCTCAAAGAGGTAGATATTGGATAAAAAGGCTGTATCTTTTTTTACAACCACAAAATAAAGAATAGAATACTCTTTATTATGTACACCATAAAAATTACAGATACAAATGTAAAACATAAAGCAACGAAAGCGTCAATGTAAAGCTTATTTAACTAGAAATACGGTATATTTTACAAACCTGACTAATATAATTGAGATCAGATTGCAGCGACGATCCATTGACGCGTCCCCTCGACAGGTAAGTTTGCAGTAGTATGTTAATCTTCCAATGTATATCTTCCGGCGGGTCTTCTATGCGTAGCTCGCAGTATTGGTCTTTGAGACTCCATAGCTCTGTTAGCTCTTCTTTTCTTATCTAGGAGAATTAATTTTAAAACATCATTAGTCAGAAGTCATCATCAACATCATTTCAGCCGAAAGTCGTCCACTGCTGGACATAGGCTTCCCCCAAGTGTCACCACATTGACTGGTCCCGTGCGACTCGCATCCAGCGCAAGCCTGCAACCTTCACCAAGTCTTCGGTTTAAGTCAAAGATGTTTTATTTTCTATTTTATGTTCCATTTTATTTCTATATTTAGAATGATAAAGCTTTATTGTACTTAAGAGAATTTTATGTACACCTGTAATTGGTACCTACAAAGGAACCCTAACCTAACTTTGATTGTTAAATGTATATGTACTTTTGGCGCACCTATTAATAAATAAAACAAATTTAATGTCAAGTTCAGTTCTTCATTCACAGCACAGGTTTATTTTTTAGGAGGATTGGGTCAGCGTTGAAGACAGTTCAATTAAAGGTCGAGAAGTAAGGGAAAGTAAAACAGAAGTGCTATTGTAGTGTAAAGTTGGTTACCGAACTGTCGCCTTCAGTTGGTTTCCTTATTCAGAATCAAGATTAGTTTAATTAGAGTAAATAATCATAGATGGTTGACATCGGATGAGCTCGTGGCTAAATACCCATTTTCCAGACCTCCACAACCAAGTTAGTACTAGGTGATACGATACCCCTTGATAATACTGGTTGCTAGACTTTCAGGGCACTGACTGCCTACCAAACGACAGCCGAGACCAGCGGCTTAACGTATTATCTAAGGCATGGAGGAAACTAGTTACGTAATAGGTGGTCACCCATCCACGGACCAAGTTAAGCACCGCTTAACCTTGAAATCCTTCCGCAAGGCTGTAATTATTTAGTCACGGGCACCTTTATCTATAAGATATCGAAATAAATAACTTACTTTCAGTTGCTGGAAGTCTGAGCACCTGGTGAGCATTTCGAGCACATATCCTTGTGTCATAGACTTGCGAACCATAGTGTTGAAGACCTCCATCGTCTCGCAGGTTATGTAGTAGTGACTGGCTGTGCGACCCAAATCTATGGAACGTAAAATAATAAATAAATCTTTACATAGTATAAAACAAAATGGCTCCCACTGTCTGTACGCTTATATCTTTTAAACTACGCAACGGATTTTAATGCAGGATGACGTTTTTATTGTGTATGATTTGAAATTCGATATAAATTTTTTTCAAAAGATCTCGTTGTTTGTTCTAATCTGAAAAGTTTATTTGAAATTTATAGCGTTTTTTGATGATAGATCAATTTTTTCCTAAGCTGAGGAAAAAAAGAAAAAAAAACTATGTATGCCATAAGCTTCTACTCCGTTCACCTAATATACCCATTGTTTTTGGAAAGTGATAAAAAAAAGTCATCCGGTATACAGGGTGTAACAGGCCCTTCAAGAAGCCGTCGACCAAGCATTAATGTTAGAGATTAATGTAGAGTTACTCAGTTTGATGTACAGAACATCAAACTGAGTAACTCTACGCAAAAATTATTGCTGGGAAACTACTTTTTTTTAGGGTGAATTATCACGTTTTACGGTAAAACTCAATGTAACACACTCAAAACACTGTGCTGATGGATGCATTGAATAGTAAACGGGTTATGGAGGTATTTAAAGTTAAGTTATGACCTTAAAACTTAAAAGCTAGTATTAAAAAAATACTTGTGAAAAAGTTGGAACTTTGTCCTCCAACATCTTCGTAACTATAAGGTTCCTAGGTATGGTCCAGAACAAAAAAAATATCACAATGACGGGGAGAACAAAAGTGCCTTTCGGCTTCGTTAAGGGTCTATTTACACCCTGTATAGAGTGATTCAAGAGGAATGTTTATATGTTGACGACCAGATTGGCGCAGCGGTGGTGAGGCTGCCTTACGTTCTTAGGGTCTCGGGTTCGAATCCCGGTAGGAGCAAATGTTTGTGTGATGAGCATGGACATTTGTTTCCTAGTCATGGATGTTTATATGTATAATAAGTATGTATTTACCAAAAAAAGTATCTATGTAGTATATCAACTATCTGGTGTCCACGTATTTATGTATACATAATTATTTATATCTACATTGCAGCCGTTCGAAGTCGAAGCGGGTCGCTAGTAATAGAATAAATAACTTATCATTGTTTGTAAAATACGTAGGTACACATTTTTAACCTTTTGAACGCCAGAGCATAAACGCACGCGCCTGCCTTCCACGCCAAGCCATAATTTCACCAACCATTTTGCCACATATTTGTGTCGTTGGCGTACAGGTCACGCTCTTGCTTGTCACGTATATGTGACAATGGCGTTCAAAAGATTAATGTATTCGTTATCTAGCTGCACGGGAGCGCTGTGACAAGTTCACGTCGTTTACTTTCTTATTAACTTATAGTCAAGTATTATTTACCAGTAACATTGAGTTGTCCTTTCCGTTCGTTGTAGCGTATCAGTCTATTGTAGCTGCATAGCGGCCGTTGTGACAAGTTCACGTCGTTTACTCTCTAATTAAGTTAGAGTCAAGTTATATTTACCAGTAACATTGAGTTGACCCGTCCGTTCGTTGTAGCGTATCATGTGCGTGTTATCTAGCTGCATAGCAGCCGCCGTTATAAGTTCACGTCGTTTAGTTTCTAACATCGGTTCCTCTTGCACGTCCGTGTATGTTAGGCCGTATACCTAAAACAAAAATTAGTACCAAACATCACATAACATCTGTAATGGTGCATCCATACCGCATGTCGAGGTAACATTCTCTGACAATGTTATCAATTGTTACCACATGTTGACTGAAAGTTATGTAACATTGTAAAAATAAATAAAACTTGGAAAATCTGTATCTATCTATAAAATCACCTGTTCTAAACAAAAGGGCAATACTAACGATCAAAATGTATGGATCAGCAGTTTTTCTCAATGATGTCTAGAATTATATGCTGAATCTAATCCATGCCAACGTTAAACCTCGTATCGTTGTATTAGGGGGCGAGTCCAACACCCTTCGGCTCTGTTGTGCTTAACTAGGTACCAATCAACATTCCCAGCTACTACCATAGTATGCGCCAAATAAGTAGGAATTAAAGGTAATTGCTATTTCCTTAATTTCTCTGCGTAGGTACCCCCACAATACATTATGAATCGTTTTTTATTACTAGAAAAAGTCAAGGATAACGATAAAGGTCGTTTCGGGACAAGTTTATGTCATTATTTCTGTTTCCGGAATTATGTATGTGAATAAATGTATGCGGGGCGCAGACTATACGAGTTCATCATAATTATGTGACTGAAAATTACCTGTGGATTGATCCTCATTCTCACAAATAGGTATGTGTAACTGAGCCATTCAACCGCTTCATCAATGTTTGTGACTGTGCCCAGAGCGACCTGAAAGTAGGACATAAACATTAATATCACTTATGAGAACACTCGGGCGACTTTACAGGGTGTAAACAACCTCATCACAAAGCCGTCAACCAAGCATTCTGTACATCAAACTAAGTAACTTTACGCAAAAATTATTGCTGGGAAACGATTTTCTTTTTTGGCACCAGTGTGGCTACGGATCAGCCGTAGTCACACCAGTGTGACTACGGGTCCAACGTTTTCACAAGTTTTTTTTTAAATACATGTTTATATACATTGTTATAACTTTACTTTTTAAATGCCACCATGACCCGTTTACTACTCAATGCATCCATCAACACAATGTGTTGAATGCGTTACATTGAGTTTTACCGTTTTTCGCCCCAAAAAAAAAATAGTTTCCCAGCAGTATTTTTTGCGCGGAGTTACTCAGTTTGATGTACAGAATGCTTGGTTGACGGCTTCTTGAAGAGTCTGTTTACACCCTGTATTTTCTCCAATACATAGTACTTAACCATTGAAACGCGTGCGGCAAATATTTTAGCTAAAATATTTAATATCCCGTAGAAAATAGAACCTCACCTCAGCATTCAAATTATCCGCCAACAAATTGATGAAGTTGCTCTCAATCGGGAACTGATTGGTCATTGATTTGAGGTAGTGCGTCAATTTGTCGTGCGTGGTTATAATGATGCCCGTTCCTGACGTGTCGAATTGCGGTCTGCCCGCACGACCGAATATTTGTAGCACATCCAGTATGCTCAGATCTACAAATGTGCCGTGCGCTTGGTCGTAGATTTCTGTGCCCTGAGAATGAAGATTACGACATTATTGTTGAGGTTACAGTTGATTTATTACTATTTATAAAGAATGCTTGCAGCGATGAATATTCCGGAAAAGGCGAACAACCGCTACGAAGATTGTAAGAACCGTCTCTTGTTCCTTGAAGGAATACAATCAGTTTGGCGCTTAATGCAAAGTATCAAAAGAAACAAGACGGAATCCTAATACAGGTGGCCTACCATGACGTCTTAAAGCAAGATCTTGTTCCAGTGTGGGTAAGAGACGGAGCTATAGAGGACGTCTAGCGCCATCTGTTTCCCACACTGGAACAAGATTAAAACGATCCTGCTTTAAGACGTCATGGTAGGCTACCAGGTCTATGTTTCCTTCTAAAATTTAATTTTAGAAAACATACAAAAAAAATCTGCAATTTCTATGCAAAGTCTGTGATAATAGCTAGAATTTGAACTATCTTACTTTTAACGCTATCTTTCTCTTTTAGAATAGTTTCTACTCACCCTAATAACGACAGCATGTGCCGGTAAGTTGACACCCCACGCCAGCGTGGAGGTGCAAACTAACACCCTTATATGACCCTCCGAGAAGTATTTCTCGACCATGTTTCTGAAAAAAAAGTTGTAAAATGTTGTAAGTTCTAGCATTGTACAATCATGATCTTCCTGGCCTTGTCCAAGTCTACAAGACACACAAAATGTTACCACGTGTTCAGTACATCATTCCGAACCCCGATTTTTCCTAGACCCCTGGCAAAATCCAAATAAAATCAAACGGCTCTGGGCGGAGCGGAAGGGAGTGTCAGACTTTAACAGACTAAACCCCACCCATGTTCCTTCTTAGCCCTTGTGTTCCGGAGCCACGGTATCTCTTTCGAACAGTACTACAGCCCCGGAACAGCTTAATCAATTCAATTTGTATGTGATTCCGAACCCTCTGTCATACAAATTTTTCACCAGTAATTTAAAAAAAACTGCTGTTTCATACATTTTGACCTTGTGGGCATAGCACTTTTGTAGGAAACCTCTTGATGTCCCTTCTTCGACCCTGTTTCTAAAACTGCAATAGGGTATATGCATGTTTTTTTATCAACCTAAACAAAAGTATTTATAAAAATACTAAGTTTGAAACTGCTGAGAGATTTCATCATCCGACATATCGACGTATAAAATCCATACTAAATTCCGTTTATCTAGAAAGAGATAGAAACAAAAATTTTATTCGTTGTAACTTTTGTGTTGTTCGGCCGATTTTAGTCTTGATTTCACTTTTTGTCATTATTTTTATAGTATTTTTAACTTCAACATCAATATATAAAAAAAAAATGCATATTCCCTATTGTAACTTCTTCCTCTTGAATATTATTAAGTTCTAAAAAACCACAAAACACAAAAAGTGAAAAATAACTTTAGCTTCAGAAGTCGGTGACTTTTGTTTGATTCATTTAGTATTTTTTGTCACCGACTTCTGAAGCTAAAGTTATTTTTCACTTTTTTGTGTTTTGTGGTTTTTGAAGACGGTTTTATTTTTTGCAAAATTTTTTTTTTATTTCTCTATTTTTAGTTGTAATATCCTATACAAATATTTGCTATGCATTTATTTTACATTGTTAACAATACATGGCATGGTCCTCAATAAATGGAACTTAACATACCTAAACTGTCGAAATTTGGGTGTATTGTACACATCTGCATACCCCTCAGAGCATATAGGCGAGATGTTACGTCATGATGTTGTATAAACAATAAACATTCAAGCGATTGCAGCAATCATGACCGATAATCGTCTATTTTTCAAGAGTTCCATTGTATATCTCCGAAGATCAGCATCAGATCCTCACCAAATTTAAATGAGACACCTCAAAGTATACTCTTTCAAATAAAAAACGAATTTTTAGAATCGCTCCACTAATGGGGGAGAAATCGGTGAACATGTTGAAATTAGACCACACGACTGAAGTAAACATGTTCATAAAATGAAAACTACTGGGCCAAACTATGTTAAATTTTTATGGGACCAAATAGCAACTATTCCCTATCAAACTAAATAAGAATCGCGTAAATCGGATCATAAATCTCAGCGTAATCGGTGTACATAAACAAAAAAAATACGAATTGAGAACCTCCTCCTTTTGTAAGTCGGTTAAAAATAAAACTAAAAGTAATGATATAACTTACCGATCACTCCTCAACATACCAGCATGATGACACGCAAATCCACTTGCGAACAACTCAGCCAGCACTTTATTAGGACTACTGCTAATGCTTTTCTTGGCCTTCAGAAACGCGCCCGAATCTTCTGGCTCGAAGTGCTTCAGATGGCCTTTCTTCTGGGCTAGCTCTTTGAGGACCATAGCCGTTTGGTGAGTAGCGTTACGTGCATGAACGAAGACCATTACTTGATGGCCCTTTTGGACCATGTCTACTGCTTTGTCGTAGCATATTTCGTTCATTTGTTGCATCTGTGGAAGTTTTGAGTTGGTGAGAACTTTAAAAGTGCTTCGTAGACCGACAGAAAAATGTACAGGGCCCACTACTTAAATCAAACAGTGCTTGAGGTAGCCGAATAACTTGGCTACCTCAAGCACCGTTTGATTCAGTCCACGGACGGGCATCAACACCACTTCCGCACCGCGCAGCTACTTCAGGCACCATTTTAATTAGGTATGTATACCTATAGCGAATTGTTGGAGATTTATCTAGCATGGAACATGAAATGATCGAACATGTTATAATACGCCGTAAATTTGTCGAAGAGCACCTCTTTTCAACCAATTTATTTCATCTCTCCACATTAAACTGAAATACTGTTGGACAAGTGTTTTTTTTTACAGAATTACAGAATTATAATCATCAAAATCATCAATACAACCCTCCAAGTTCATAAAGGTCGAGGAACGATTTTTTCAAGGTCAAAGTCATTGCTAGACCTTTATGAACTTGGAGGGTTGTATTGATGATTTTGATGATTATAATTCTGTAACTACATACGTCTTACAATCGCGAACAATATTTTAATCAACATACAACCTAGCACTGTCCTGCAAATTGCAAAAAACGTAAGAAAATTTGAATTTCGCGGGCTAGTCGGAGCATTCACCTTAAGGGCAAAAAAATTGATGTAAACAAGGCAGATTGTGGTAAATGACGTCACATCATGGCCGCGAAAGTCACGGACGTTTGAACTGTCGTAGAAATTTGTAGGAGCTTAATATTATTTTTAACCGACAAGCAGTAGTTGAACTTAACTTTGAAGAAAAAATTACGTGCATTTTCCCTATTGTAGACCATATGCTATGTCATTATCTAAAAAGTTACCTGTCTAAGATGTGAACCGCCACCGCTGCCGGTTTCCTTAACACCAATGAACTGTTGTTCCAATGGAACCGGACGGAAACGAGAGTCGAAGAAGAACAAACCTATGTTCGGGTTCACTCGTAAGAATCTGTAACAAGATAACCAAAATAAAATTTGGCGAAAATACTGAGGCATAAAGTCAAAACATGTGACCAGGCTTACCCATGCCAATAAAACAGTCACTTCGTGTAAAAAAAAATACTGGTAGCTACTTAAACTGATTTTATTTTTTTCCGCGAATGGTTCAACTGCCCACTGCAGATAAATAAATTGGGAATACGGTAGTTACACCACCAATTATTTTTCATCACACTTACACGTAAACAGTATCATAACAGGGTTAAAAGGGAGGGTTTTATACGGGGCATTGCGGCCAAGTTAATCTGCAGATTAACTTGGCAGCAATGCCCCGTATAAAACCCTCGACCCTTTTTCTTCCCATGAAGCCCAAGGTCGGTAAGTATTTTTTTTTAATTTGTAGCATTGCACACAAGTCATGCAGGTTCAAGTTCAAGCAAGGAGTTTACATCAGATCTAAATAAAAAAATTGTCTTAAACTGGAATTTTATTGCAATTTCGCTACATATTATTTTTCTGTCCTATAATTTTATTTATTTACTCGCAAATGTGATGAAAAAGTTTGTATGTATCACGGGCGGTACGGGAATTACAAACCTCGACTCAGAAAGCCCTGTCTTCGTTCCGACTTCGGGCAGAAGCCCGAAGTCGGAACCGCCCGCTCTAGTAGAAACTAGAGCCTCGATCGTAATTCCTTACTTACCGTCCTTAATACACAATGTACTATTACGTTTTGGTGCAGTAAGCAACGACTTATTGTTGGGCCTACGGTGTCCTCCCATACTTAAGTACTAAGGCTGTAACCTAATAACATTCTAAAACCAAATAATTAAAAAGGAGTTTTCTGCCAGTTCTTCTCCATTGGAAATGACCAACCCAAACCGCTATGTTAAAATATTTTGATGTTGAATAAATTGACATGAAGCGACTGTTCGTATTTCAAACCCAACTTTCACAAAACCCAACCGCAATGCTCGATTTGTTCATTCATGTCAATTTAAATCGTATGCAAAGGAAAATAGAGTTCATTTTCAATTGATTTGGTTTCCTACTTTAAAATAACGACAACTTGAACATTCCGACTCACCGAGCAACATCCAAATAGTTAGGTAGCGTAGCAGACAAGCCGACTATCCGTATCATGTTCTGCGTGGACTCGACTTGTCGCAGCGTTCGTGCGACAATTGCCTCGACTATCGGCCCGCGGTCGCCGTGTAGCAAGTGAACCTCGTCGATGATGATCAGTTTAACTATTGATGCTAACTCTGTGTCGGCTGGAAAGGAAAATTGAGAATACAATGTTTTGTCTTCAAGCTGAAAAGAACCATTCGAGGAATTATTGTACTGCAAGTATTTTTGCACCATTAATCACAAAACCAGATAATATGATTTTGAGACTGCGAGCTTTACTGGCGTTCGCCGCGTAAACCAATAGATTTATACAGGGGGTGTAAACGGACCCATTAAGAAGCCGTCAACCAAGCAAAAATTACTGCTGGGAAACGACATTTTTTTGGGGCGAAAAATCACCTTTTGCGGTACGACTCAAAACATTGTGCTGATGGATGGATTGAATATTACTGGGGTCGTGAAAGTGTTTAAAGACAGAATCTTACATTAAAAACATGTATTTTAAAAAAAACTTGTGAAAAAGTTTGAACTTTGACCATTCACGGGTCTGGTCTAGAACAAAAACAAATCGCAATGACGGGGAGAACAAGTCCCTTTCGGCTTCGGTCTTGTTACAGCTTTAAAAAGATTATTTATCTTAAAAAAATCTATTCGTATTTTATCGTGCACTAGGAAGGTGAGGGAAAAGAGAGTGCACCTGTCTGCTTAGACACGTGTGCACTAAAATATCTCCTGCACTGGCTAATCTCCGCTAAGATTCGCCCTGACCGAAAACGGTCAGCAGGACAATTTTTATGAATATTAGGTATGAAATGAAGTATAAAATGCCAACAATAACAAATACTTACTAGCTCCTTTCCTAGTGACAACATCCCACTTCTCAGGAGTAGTGACAATCATTTGCGTTTGTTGCACTTCAGTCTTGGTCAGTTTCATATCACCGGTCAACTCTCGGACTAATATTCCGAGTCCTTTCAGACGCTTACCGAAGCTCGCTGTCATTTCCGAGGCTAAAGCTTTCATTGGGGCTATGTAGATTATCTGGAGAAAAATATATGTCGATGTTTAGGTAAAAAAAAGATGTCAGAGTGGTAGTGTTAAAAATTAAAAATCGACTTCAGTTCCTGGTGCATACAGTTGAAAATGGTATGTTATAAATCTCTGATTGTGGTATTTTGCTTCACAAAAACTCTTTTATTCCATTTGTATAAAGGGTGTTTTTGCGATATTTTTTTTGTTGTATTCTATACCTGGGAACCTTCTAGTTACGGAGGTGATATTGGGGGACAAAGTTCCAACTTTTTGACAAGTTTTTTTTTTTAAATACAAGTTTTTAATGTAAGATTTTTACTTCAAACCCCTCCACGACCTCCGTTCTATTCAATCCATCCATCAGCACAATGTTTTGAGTGCGTTACATTGAGTTCTACCACAAAACAAGATTTTTCACCCCAAAACAAAAGTCGTTTCCCAGCAATAATTTTTGCGTAAAGTTAACTTAGTTTGATGTACAGAATGCTTGATTGACGGCTTTGTGATGAGGTTGTTTACACCCTGTACTTTGCATATACAATTTTTCATCAGGAATATACCAGTACCAACCACGGAGTCTGGTTTGTGCTCAGCTAATGGCAATCATAGGCTCGCTCCTACCCTATAACATGATACTTAAAAACATAACTGTCGAACTGTGGGTGTACTATTATTAGGTACATCATAATCATCAGCCTATAATGTTCCCACTGCTGGGACACGGCCTCTATGAGAGGGAATGGGCTATAATCCACCACGCTTGCCCATTGCTGATTGGTAATGTCAGTAGCTATATAAAACTCCCCAATTTATACATACTATCATGATGGGGGTTTGCTCGACATTGACTTGCCCTATTTTTTTCTGGTTTCGTCCAATTGTAAAATGGATATCTCCATTTTTTTATTATCATTGCCTGATTTTTGGTTCTAGGACATGCCGGTTTCCTCACGATGTTTTCCTTAACCGTTTTGAGCGCAAGGGTGATGAAATAAATTACACAAAGTAATGCGCCTTGCGCGGTTCGAATCCACGACTTACTATTCGTAAGTCGGGGCCACCACGACTGGGCCACCTCTGCTCTTATAAGCGCCTATTAGGTATTTGGGTACACCTCTGCCTAATTCTTCGGGAATTACAATTTACAGGCATGATGTTTTGTGTTTACTCACCTTAAACTTATTCTTCATAATAACATCGTTCTCGATATGCTGCTTAATCTGATGCACCACAGTCAGTAGCGCTATGTTAGTCTTACCAGCTCCTGTGGGCGCGCAAATCAGGAGGTTCTCATTAGTGTTGTAAGCCGTTTGGAATACTACCGACTGGATTCTGTTCAGTTCTTTTATGTTCTCAAACGCCATTTGACCGATCTGTGAAGAAATATTTTATTATTGGAAATTTTATCTGAATTAAGTAGTTGTAGTCTTTATTGGTAACTAGCAATTTTGATATCTTGGCTAATTTGTACGATATAAATATAATGTATGTTACTTCCTGCCTGCTTAGCATTCACTTTCATTTCTACGACGGGCTTGCTACGCGGGCAGATAATTTAGCTTTCTATTGGTGAAAAGTTGTTAGTTACGGTCCAGTAGTTTCGGAGCTTATTCGGTTACAAACAAACAAAAAAATCTTTCCTCTTTATAATGTTGCATAAAAAAATAAGATGGGGCAAGTGATATACCATTTTACTTTACTTATCTGCCGAGCCTTTTACTAATACATTGGGGTTGGCTTTCAGTGTGACTGTATGCAGCTGAATACCAGAACTTTACATGGAGCGACTGTCTATCTGAACTCCAGAACCCATGTTGCTGGATACCCCTTGGTAAGACTGGTTGTCAGACTTGCAGCCGTCCCAGCTGTCATTGATAGATCTTTGACATTCGTAACAAGGTAGTCAGTACTACCTTGTTGCGAATGTCAAAGATCTATCAATGACAACCGGGACGGCTTAACGTGCTTTCCGAGGCACGTATATAGGAAACCCGAGCGGCTGTTATTATTTAGCCACGAGCTTAAGGATTGTTATTTATTATCACATTAAGGGTGTACTGTACTTCAGTCTACCCATATGTTATATAGAATAGGCCAGATCGGAGGTATGAGTACTTCCATGTTACGTACTGATACAATAGGCTAGTTTCAAAAATAGATAGATTGATTTACAAAAACAAAAAATACGTGTCCATTATTTTCCAATACTCTTCTAACTGTCGAGCTAATTAGATTTTTTTTAGGACACAAGCCTATTTAAAAATAACCTCATCCAAATCCGCAACAGGTACGCGCTGGTTTCCAACAGTGAGAGGTGAAGTATCGTTCTTGGGTATTATAACCTCTTCATATTCCTTATTGTCTTTTCTTATAGCGTTCTCGGGAAGTATTAATTTGAGGCCTGATACGAACCCTGGAAAATCAAGTTATGATAAAATATCGTCTTGAACTGATTTTGTGACCATTTTGGGTATGGTATGACGTTGTAAAATTTTCAATAGCGCAAGTTTCTATAATATACACCCACATTTCGCTAGTCATGTTAATAGTCCCATGTAATAGGGGGCAAGGCTATTGCCATCAACCGGGCAAGCCTATTGCCATCAACCGGGCATAGATCCAGACTCCGTGGCTGCTACTGAGAAAATCCTGATGGAAAAATCCAACAAAACTTTGCCCGACCCGGGAATTGAACCCAGGACCTTTTGCTCAGCAGTCACGCTTGCGATCACTAGACGTACCAGGCAGTCAGACGTACAAGATGTTATGCATTTATTGCATAAATCTTTGTCAGTGGAAATACTAACGAAGTGTTAGATTTCTGGGCAATACGGTTTAGTACGAAGTATAAACAGATAGCCGATGGGGTCGAAGAGTTCTGGAGTGGCGACCGCGAACCGGAAGATGTTGGGTTGGAAGGCTTCCCACTAGGACTAGGTGTCCCGATGACCTGGTGAAGGTTGCAGGGATTCGCTGGATGCGAGTCGCACGGGACTGGTCAGTGTGGCTACACTTGGGGCAGGCCTATGTCCAGCAGTGGACGTCTTTCGGCTGAAATGATGATGATGATAAACAGATTTCTTACCGGCTGCGTTTTTAGCATCTATGGTCGAATCATAAACATTGGGATATTGCACTTTAGTTTGGAAATACGAAATCTTCTGTAGAATTGGGTCGACATTGTTTGATGATCTTGATGTAGAAAATGGTACCACTGGTTTTGATAACTCTGCTAACCTGGAAAGTCATGTATTGTGGCATTCAAAGTTGGTATTTGAAAACCTGATAAAGTATGTGATTGCTCATGTTATCTGTTTATTTATTTATTCAATAATACATTCTCAGCTTACAATTTTATAACCAAAACGGTTAAATGCTAAAAATAACATCATCTGCATAGACTGGTTTAGTGACACTCTTTAATTAATTTACTTCTTTTTAGGGTTCCGTAGTCCTGACAAGAAACCCTTATAGCTTCCTCATGTCCGTCTGTCTGTCTGTCTGACCGAGGTATTACTAAGTGACCGTTAGTACTAGAAAGCTGTAATTTTCTAGAGGTGTGTATATTAATAACGTCGACAAAGTGGTAAAATAAAATTTTGACATTTTTTTTTTTTTAAGGTAGCTCCCTTATATGAAGTGGGGACAATTAATTTTTTTTTCGTCGTCTAGTCCATCGTGTGGGAATAGGTCTTTTAAAATGACTTAGCGGTTGCTAATACTACTTTTTGATTTAATGCTCCATTTACGAAATATTAACTTTAAAGTGCAAATTTTTGTTCTAGTAGGGCGCCCCCTCCCCTCTAAAAGCTAAACTGCTGGTTTGAAAAATCTGGTCAATTCATGATGATAGTGCATTTTATGAACTTTAAAGGAAAACTATAGCGGTTAAGATAACTTTATTAATTTAGCAGTAATAGTCGTTGAACTTGGGTGTTGGATAATTTTGTACCAAATACAAAATCCTTAGGATAAATCCTAAAAAGTGACTAAGATGAAGTAGTTGCTCGTTTATAACGGGTAAAGACTTGCATTGAAAAACAATCTAAACTAAAGAAACCTAATAAATTATCTATTAAAGCTGCCGCTAGATGGCGCTGTACCAACGGGTTCGTTCTATGTTGTGATAACGGGCTACTACGGAACCCTACACTGCGCGTGGCCCGACACGCACTTGGCCGATTTTTTTTTCCTTCTTGGGCAATTGAATTCAAATTCTAATTAATCAACACAATTTGTATTATAAGTTTGCATTTATAAGCCTGAAATCTTCATTCGGTACCATAAAGTCGAATCACAATGAGAAAATGTACTCGAATTGTGTATGTGTTCTACAAACAAATGTCTTGTCAATGTGAAAAATTAATACCTTTTTTGCCTTTGCCGCAAGAAAAAAATTGTAAAAATATCAATCAAATTAATGTGCATTGTTCAAAAACCTCAGATAATGTTCCACATACCTTTTAGCTCTCATCTGCCCAATATTGATCTCTTGTTCCTCATCATCGTCATCATTCTTCCTGTTCTTCGCTTTCCTCTCTTCTTTCCTCACTATTTTGGCTAACATCTTCTCTTGTTCAGACAACACTGATACTTGGCATAGGTACTGGGGCATTTTGTTTTCAGGAAGTATTGCTTGGACTGAAAATTTAAGGGAAAATAATATGAAATAACTTGACAAGGAACAAAAGGGCAAAAGGATTGGATATCTGTGTCTTTTTTTATTAGGAAGTACTAAACAAATATGGTTTTTAAGCTATGTTATAAAAACTGGAAGACTGCAATACTGGCATTAACATGCTATTAATTTCAAAGTAACAGCTTTTTACTGAATGCATAAATGAAAGCATACTTATAAGAAACAACTGACATTTATTTTAATTTTTTGTCTATCTGTCTGTTTGTTCCAGCTAATCACAGCAACGACTAGTCCGTTTTTGATGGGGCTTTTACTGGTAGATACCTGATGTAATAAGGAGTACTTTTAGAAAAAAGATTAAAGGGTTCCATGCAAAAATATTAATACCCTTGAAATTGTTAACAGAATTAGATTCAAATAGGGAAGTAATATTTTAATAATATAATATATTTACGCGGACGAAGGTCGCTGGCAACACCTAGTCTTACAATAAATAAATTCATTTTTGTGTGTAAGTGTGATACCATTAAAACAGTATTTATTGTTCTTGGGTTGTTTGATATGTAGATAGTTAGATATTCAAAATACTCACTTTCGGACAACGTAGGACCTTGGGGAGTTGCTTTCAAACTGTTAATAATATCCGTCCTATGCTCCAGAATCTCAAGTATAAACTCAAATTTATCAAAGCCGAGCAACTCAAACAGATCATTCTGCATCTCATCGTTACTTCGGGGAGAGTTCAGCAATGTTATGATTGATTGGAGGATGTCTGTGCTCGATATGCCTGATGTGTTCTCGTATTGTGCTTTTACTTTTGTTTCTAGCCAGGTTTTACCAAACTGTAATATAAATAATAAGTATTTAAAAACAACAGTAACTTTAGTATTTCATTGCTGGGATAAAGGATCCCTCTTGGAGAAGGCATTGTCTGTTTTTTATGAGCACTGGACCAGTGTACATTGTAAAGTAGCTGTTTTCATGTTTGGTCAAAACTAGAAAATGAGGGCAAAGAGAGCAGCATTACTAAATAAATAAAATAATATTTTATTTTTTTAGTAATGCTACTCTCTTTGCCCTCATTTTTTAGTTTTGACCAAACATGAAAACAGCTGCCCTTTCAATGGAAAATTTTGATTATTTGACAGTTTACAAAAGTAGATACCTAATGTCAGGCAATTTAATGTTAGATCTTTGGTTTAATACTTCGGGATAGATATTTACTACAATAAGACCACAAAACACACTTACTTTAGACTCAGGAGCAGCTGTAGTAACTTTAGACGGACCAGTTTTAGCCACATTCTCACTATTATACTTCATAGAAAAGTCAGTGACAAAAGCACTAGCCGTTGCTGGCTTGCTCGTCAACTTGGCCAGCGGTTTCTTGGCCGGTTTGTATGGAATGAAGTGACATTGAATGTGGTCTCCCCATAGTTTGATGGTCTCTTTATTTGCTTCAGCCTCTTCAGCTCTTATGTAGTCTTTAGTATCATCACTCAGTTGCTCAGAAATTTTTGTTACAATCTGGAATGTGAAAATATAAACTTGTGTTATTAGTTTTTTAATGACAATGAAACCATTGTCTTGGATTTCAGACATTGTTGACAGAATATAAAGATTAAACATTCATGCATGCATTCGTAGACATCACCTACAGAACAAAATGAATGAAAAAAATTGAATAAATAGAAATTGGCCCATTGAAATCCAATCTATCTAGCACACAGTTTTTTTTCTCTTCTATTTATTAGTAACAATCTGTGAAACACACAATTATCCACTTGTTTATATTGTTAGGAGTGTGGAAGTCGGGAAGCTTTAATATGCTAGCTAGCCTATGTGGCGAGGTCTTAAAAATGGTCTACTAGAGCAGGAATGCTTTATTAACTAACTAGCATACATAGCATAGTCTTCCTGCTCTTGCCTCTTGTTACTAGTAACAGGTAGGCAGTAAACACCAAAATTTTTTTTCTTCCATTTAACTATTATTATTAACAATGCCAAGCGTCATGCTATCATTTACTACTTTTTTATGTAGCACACAGTAGAGTAGAGTAGGGACTCCATTTTCCGCACTTAGTTGTATATGTAGCACACAGATGGCAGTTATTTTACAAAACAAAAAGTATGAAGTCCTGTAAATAAATATATATTATTTACACATACCTCACAGATTTTATTAGCAGTAGCTGATATAACGGTCCCAAAAGTTTGTCGTAACTGTGACAGATGTTTCAGCATCACAATATCTTGATCTAGAAACATCCTCAGACTCATCACTGAGGCATCTTCTATGATTTCGTCTGGCTGGTCCCCTGTCAGGAGTTTGCAAGCATCCTTTAGTTTTGGAAAGAGTTTCAGTATTTCAGCTGAATCTGGCTCATTCTGTTTCACATAGTTGTAAATGTCTGTGTAGGATTTAAACCTGAAATATAAATATCTTAATTTTTAAGTACTAGATTATGACACTACTTGACTGCGATGATAGTTTACAGATATTTATGGAAGTGGTTCAAAAATCTAGGAAGTCACTATTTCGGATAAAAAAAGCCAATTGGTTGAAAATTCACAAAACTTTTAAAGTTATTGTTTTTTTTTACATATGGTATATTAAAAAAAGTTAAAAGACATTTTTACCTTTGTAAATTCTTCTTCTTCACATGTATCGGCTTTCTCGGATCTACAATCGGTTTCAAACATCGTGGCTTGTCAAGTTGTGTGTGTGCCCGTAAGGCTCTCGTAATCCGAGGTAACTCAGTCATAACTTCCATTGCCTACAAATTTAAAAAACACAATGGTTAGGAACGTTAATCAAGTAACCGGTGGAAGTAATAAGGCGTATAGCTACTCAGTATGAAATAAAAATAACATACCTTTGATCAGTCGGTGCTCTGAAATAATATTGTGAAATTCTTCACAATAATTTGCAAAGTTGTACAAGTAATATTAAACCTTAACCTTACAGAAATTGATGACTGGTATGTGTATTTACATGTGATTCAATTAAATTTGAGATTTAAATAGTATTTATATTATAAATCAATTGGTTTACAAATGTTTTTCGCCACTCGACACGTATCGAATGACATTGACGTGATCAGCAGGTTATGACAGTAATGACAGCCAACAGTGACAGTAGTTTTTTTAAGCTGGTAATAATTTTGGGTACGGGATCATCCACAAATTACGTTTCATCAATCGATAAAGAAAGGGTTTGTGAAAAAAGTAACTCTTGCAGGCTAGTCCCATAGAATACAATAACATTTTTGAATAGTTTGAACATTAAGAAATAGAGAGTTAGATGAAATGTTATTACTGACCACTTCATCTTGCATTTTTCCGTTTTTTTTATTTTATCATTAGATCACTACAGGGAGATCGTTTCCATTGACCACTCTAGATAAGTGGGGGAGGAGGAACCCAGGGCCCCGTGATATATGGGTTTGCTAGTTCCTGTCAGTGTTGTAAGAGATGATGAAGCGTAGGTAACAGGGACACTGGGCAAGACTTATAGAGAAAATTTAAAGAGAGCAGCCTAAAAAAATAATAAATTACGAAATTTTACTTATTATTTATTATTAAATATATATTAAAACATAAATTACTTATTATTTTTACATTTTCTACTGTAGTGCAAAATTAGCCCCCAAATGTTGCGTATGTTATTATGATAAATGAGAAGTATTGGAGTCAACCTACAAAATGACATCAAAATAATGACTCAAAAAAAAAAAACATTTGTTATTGTCATTTGTATACATAAAGCTCTAGTACCTTACTGCATCTCACACCCACTCGTAAATTTGGTGCCTTCAACACACGGCACGGAGGAAACTCGGTATGTAATAGATGGTCACCTATCCACGGACCAACCTAGGCAATCACAGCTTAACCTTGACGTTTGTCCCGTGCGGCTGTTATAATTTAGCTACTGCACTCACTTATTTATTTTCTGCGAACGTACGCCCACTCGTTAATTTGGTGCCTTATCTACCTACAAAAAAAAAACAGGGTGAATGTGGCGAGGTGGCATCCTTACCAATCTTATTCGTTCCACCTGCTGAAAATCTCCCACCTGGACATGAGTTGCCATGGCTGACCTGGAAGTCTTTAAATAGACTCCGGACCCAGGTCGGCCGCAGCAAAGAAAACTTGCTCAGGTGGAGATTCATTAATTACTCTGCCCTGGAGTGTAAATGTAGTGCTGTTCCACAAACGATGGGGCACTTAATATCGTGTCCTAGGTGTCCTGTTGTTTGTTCACTACAGGAACTGATGGACGCTACCGAAAGAGCCAAACTAGTAGCTCAGTTCTGGGCCGACACAATTTAGATTGCCATCGACACGCTAAGAAGAAGTACAAAGAACGGGATACTTGCAACATTGTGGAGCCTTTGCGCTGGGTCAGGGCTATGTTCAAATGGCTAGAACTTTTAAAATAATTGGCGTTGAGTCAATATTTTGATATCATTTTGTAGGTTGATTCAAATACTTTTCATTGTTTTTATGTTAATAAAAACATACGCAACATTCGGAGGCTAATTTTTCACTAGATTAGAAAATGTTAAAAGAATAAGTTTCAAGTTTAATTTCTTATTTTTTTACGCTCTTTTTGCTAATTTTTCAATAAAATTTATGTAATAATTCGATAGCCTCGTCGTTTACCCTTGCAACAAGATCATTTGCAAGTCTTAGATCTTTTACATTCAAAGATATAAGCATAGCATAAAGGCAAATGGCTGCTATTGGCAGGGTATGGGGTTAGGAATATATAAACACGTATTTGTCGTTAGAAATGAGTATATAATATCCTTCAAAGTATCAGTAACCGGTAGCCAAACACATAGTACAACTACTTATTAGACTATGAGCCCAAGGAAAAAATACCGTGTGGTTTTAGTCAGTTAGTCAGAGTCTGATAGACTCTTCGCCCAACCCAAGATGGAGGACATCCTTTTGCATTCAAAAAAAGTTCACTAGAATAATTAAGTAAATAAGACAACTTTCCAGTTACAACATTTTTATTTCATTTAATTATACTCATGACAATGCTTATAGCTATGGCTTACCTACAATGTTGTTTAAAATATATAGCTCAACAACGTTGACTGATGGTGACGTCACAATGTAGTAAACAACGCTATAAGTAACAGCCAATTTATTATCTAATCCCATAACATACTTCTGGTGTGTTATCATTTTACCTTACAGTGAATGTTTGGTGCCATCGTTCTTGAAACACAATACAATAAGTTTTTGCATGAAAAAGAGAAAAATAGTTTTTCCCGCTCCCGTTCCGTGGATTAACCTATCGTATGTATAAGGTTATCACCGCCGCATGAACTATGAAAACAATATTTTTGTTTCTTTCAACAATGCTATTTCAGAAGGATGTTAGAATATTTGGAACAGTACGCCATCTTCATAGTCGGTCTTATTTTAAGAAAATTATTTACATTAGTTCTAATGTCTAGGCATTTTAGGCATTCAGATGATTAGGGTAGTAGAAATATGAAGCTTATACTACTTTGAAGATGATTGGATTAATTAAAAAGCCATTCACGATACTGGCAAGAAAACGCACAAAAATCCCCGCGTGTTAGTGTTGCAAGTTCAAAATATTGTGTTTCAAAACCGTGACGTCATACTTATAATTACAATCTAATTTCTCCCCCTAATGAGACTGTCAACAATAACGAAGTGCATATTCTTACGTACGTTTTTATTAAAAATCGGTCTCCATACATGATATGAATATATTACCTATGTATACGGAGAACCGATTTTAATAATGATAATGTTATTCCCATATCATTGAATGGGCACTTGCCAATCATCCCACACAATACTATTATTCTATATACCGTTAATGTAAAGGCACAACTACATTCGGTCGATGCTCGCGTTTAATCATGTTTTATTATTACGTGGTAATTATAATTATGTAGTCGTTACCGCAGACGCGATGGTGCAGTGTAGTTTACAATGTTCAGTAAAATGATATTACAATGAAATGTACACGGTCTTCGGACCACAACCAAATGTAGTCAGCCATGATAATATGATTAATATAAACTAATGAGTTGCTATTTATTTGAAACATCTAATTACCTAGTGTGAATTTTTACAATTTCTAACTACAAAGCTGTTTTTACATACATTAATACACACAGTAAAAAGATATTTAATGCATTATTTGCTGTAGTTACACAGGATAGATTATATATTTTTAAAAATATTGGCGGCCAGTTACGATTACAATTTATGTAAAAACGCAAGATAGCACAAGTCCTTAATATATTCTAATTTAACTTTACTTAAACAAACAACAATTTGATTAAGTACAAATTTTTCGTTTCAAATAGAGATCACGGTTAAAGATTACAGCTATAAAAGCGATTAAAACATATTACGTAAACAATCTAACCTCTGTGGTACTACCATGGGCCCAATACACGCTATGCTATCAAAATGGTAGTTACATTTGTGATAACTTGGAACTTTGAATACAGAAACTAGCCCAAACGATAGCCCATTTCATAAATGGACCGATATTTATAAAGTGTAAATATCTATTCATATAACACCTATATAGTGGTAGGATTTACAAGCAGATAAACATATTTGTATAGGTAGACAGTAGATATTATCAAAGTTTAACAATTTAGAAGATTAAAAAAAGTACAAAAAGAAATGACCCCAAATAAATGCTCAAGAAATTTGGTCCAAATGGAAATAATACCATTGCATTTGTATGAAACATCCTATTTTTCGAAAAAGTAAAAAAAATATTCAAGAGATTTTACTGTATTTTTGATAAGTCTTATCTAATAGCAAAAATGTTAATTTCTGTGGTAAAATTTATAACAAAGAAAGATCATCTAAAAATACTATATTTCGTATTACACAGAGCATTTGTTAGTGATATAAAAGAAATCATGTCAAAGACGCGTGATTTCGAAATTTACAAAAAGTTTTGATAGGATAAATAGTTGATATTTAGTAGGCAAAACATCGGATATATTTTGGTGATATTATCCAGAGGACATGTAATAACAACACTAATTTCTAGGGAATAAAAATAAAAGTTGTTTCAAAGTTCTTGCAGATGTTACGGCAGCTGGGGGTTATGTTTCCTGGAAATTAAATAAATTATAATTTTATTTCACGCTGTTTAATATTTTCATTGTTATAATTATATATTTTTCTTTTTCTTTCTTAATTACTTCCTCAGTAAGAAAACGAGAAACAGAAGGTCAGATGTTTTTTGAGCGTCTTTTTTAACGGCCTTTTTTCGGTGTTCATCAATTACCAAAAAAACACGTACCTGTTATTAATCCATGCCCCAGCCTCAATCGTCCATCTAAGTGGTTTACAGACCTAGAAAATATTTAAAAACTTTAATAATCGAATTCAAAGATAAAAATATTTTAGCAGCACAAGACGAATTCACAATATGTATGAATATGTTAGTTATATTATTATGTAAATGTGCAATAATCAGTTAGTTTTATTAAAAAGACGACACATCAGAACAAATTGTTTTGTGATTCATTTATTTAGCTCTCTTCGTCATGCAAATCTTTTATTGAAGATAAACTTGTGATGGTTGAACACACACACCGATGATTAATTTGATAAATGTGATCATGATCGATAATAAATTATGTATGAACGTTTTCATTCTAGTAGTCTTATAAAAACGATTTCGAATAAAGGTCTGTTTTGACAATATTTGTTTTTTTCTTGCATAGGAAAACAGGGCTACATTGTTATTTTTGCACGCGGCTTGCAATACCGTATTCAATTTTATATTCATATTGTTAAAAGCGTTGAAAGCACCAATTAGCAATAACGATAATATATTTCCTTTGAAGCTTTTTCTTTCATATTAAATTTTAAAGCGTGTCCCGTTTTGAGTTATATTTGCACTGTCCATGGACATAATATTTCAATTCTTAACGCTTATTTTAAGTAAAGCAGAACTAAATTGGGGGTAAATTTGGGACAAGCATCGCATTCTTGGATAAAAGTAGAATAACTTTTTATATCAAGCAATTTTAGATCTAGTTTCTAATTTTTCATTAAGTCTTTGCATAATGTTTGTTTATAATAGATATAATTAAACCACAAGAGCAATCCCAGACACAAGAGTAAACACATTTGCAAAATAAAAGCTGAATTTCATATATAAGTTACTATTCACATCAGGGATAAATTAAAGAAAATCATTAAGTTACTTGTTGACAACTAAAATGTGGATACATTAATTTGTAACCTTAAAGATCAAATATTTAAAATTAAATTAGAAAACAAAACAGGTGAGACCAATTGAGTTGAAGTTACATAGACCGATGTGAATGCAAACTTATAGTATGAACTAGAAGATATCGAAACGGCATGAAAATTCTTCGATAGAGACAAATATACGAAGTGACAATAGAACAGACAAAGCCAACACTGATATCATCAACAACGACAAACGATACGTCTTGCCCACTTACCAAAATAGGCTTAGTACCAGTAACGTAATTAAAAATAACAACATACGTTATAGACTAAGTATTCATTAACATTATAACAAGTAACTTCTAAATTAAACTTCGGTTACCGAAACTTGTTCACACAAAGTTGGCTGAAAATGCGGAAAAAAAAATGATATGGTTAGTCTAAAAACATAATAGTATAATGTGTAACAAAACATAGATGTTACTAATATGTGTATTGATTTCATTGAATTGTATTTACTTACCGATGATAAGAGCCAAGATAATGATTCCAATTACAGCTGCGATTATCATCATCTGGAAGGTTTAGAAGCATGTTAATAGGGGATCTTAAGAAAACCTGGCCAATGAATTGGTCATTGATGGATGACCAATATTCAAAGAGCTCATTTGTGTGTTACAGCCAACATAATTCCTATGACTTCAAGCAATAATTTTACTAAAATGTACAACTGTTAATTTTTCAATTCTATTAATAACACCAATTTTAATTGCTTCAAAGGTTATTTTTAACACCTGCTTATATGATTTATTTTTGATTCTGCAAAAGAAAAATGTATTTGAAGCACCCTTGAACGCCAGTTTCCTTAAATTGTTTATCTTCTTGTATAATACTTTCCACAGTTGAAGTTGTTGAGTCAGAAGACCATTACCTTTAGATTTTGCAGCCAGAATTTGCTTTTGAGTTTGCCAGCCTGTTGCTCAAATTGCGATGCACCCTGTTGCAGAGCATCTGTAACGAAAATCATTGTATATTGCTTATATTCATCACCATCATTATGATCATTTATTTGGGGTCGGCGCAGCATGTCTTCTTCTTCCATACGTCTCTATTACTTGTCATCTCAGTAAGCATATCGTCATCTCATTTCTAGCAATATCATCCTTTACTCAGTCCATCCATAGTTTCTTTAGTCATCATCATCATAAATACTGATGTTCATTGACTTCAATTCATTCTATAGATAGTTGTCTTTGCTAAGATTATTTTGCTATTGTATTGTATGACAAGAATTAAACTTACCGGCTCGGTCATCTAATTCTGAGAGTTTTTGATCTCGCTCCAACACTTTCTCAACGTTTGTCTTCATTATATCGACCACCTGTAATAAAGAATGTCATAATTAATTTAAAGTTACGATTTCTTTCGTTTCATAAATAATAAATTCGTCAATACATAAGTAGTATATGTAAGTAGTGTATGTGTGTGTATATAGTGTAATATAGTTATATAAGGCTGCGTCAGAGAAGGAAAAAATGGCAGAAATTTTCAGTCTAGAAAAGATTTAGAACATAGTCGAAAGAGATTCTTTGAGCGAGTACTTTTATACCACAAAGATTTTCATGAACAAAGATAAAAAAAATAATAATAAAATATAATGATGAATGATTTATATAATGATTTTCATGATAAAAGTACTTATATCAAAAGCAAACAAGAACGTACAAAATCATCTAAAGGGTGTTATTAGACCCTTAACGAAGCCAAAAGGTACTTGTACTCCCCGTCATTGCGATCATTTTTTTTGTTTTGTACCATACCTGGGAACAAACTCAAACTCAAAGCATTTATTTCATTTCCATTACGGCACTTTTGAATGTCAAAATTACAAATAAAAAAACAGCTACAGTCCCAGTTACAAGGCGTAATAATTTGAGAAAGTACTGTAATTGCCCATTCCCTAGCGTAGATCTCTATGGAGAAGAACGGGCAAGGCAAACTTCATGGACACTTTCATGAAATCTAATTAGTTACGGAAATATATTGAAGGTCAAAGTTCCAACTTATTTACAAGTTTTTTTTTTGAAATACTAGTTTTTAAGGTCATATAACATCACTTTAAATACATCCTTAACCCGTTTACTATTAAATGCGCACATAAACACAATGCTTTGAGTGCGTTACATTGAGTTTTACTGTAAAACGTGGTTTTTGACTCGAAAAAAAAAGTCGCTTCCCAGCAATAATTTTTGCATTTCTTAGTTTGATGTACAGAATGCCTGGTTGACAGCTTCGTGAACTGTTACTGTTCTGTTTCACTCTGTAGAATGTTCTTTTTTATCAGTATGCTACGATATATTTCGTAGTAATAGTACATTACGATATTAGTGCGTTATGATGGTTATAACATGCGAGGCGGAATTTCAGCCCGAGCCGAAGGCGAGGGCGTAATTGAGCCGAGCATGTTATAACCAATACGCACGTATATCGTACGACGTTTTTTAACACATTTGCGAGGAAACAGAAAAAGATATTCACAATACAAGTACAAAGAAAAGAAAATTTGAGAAAAATGGCGCGAGGATTATTTTCTGCCGTGGCTGCGTGAAAATGTTGGCAAAGACGCTAGAGCATGCAGCCAAGTTTTTAAATTACCGAATAAACTGTTATATTTTTATTTTAAATAAACTCAATCTGTGAATGCACACTGTTGCTTTCCCGCCATTTTAACAGCGCGCTAGCGCTGCCTACTGACTGGCCGCGCGGCGATTAGTTCGAAATTTGAATAGCAACAGCGCGCTGCACGCTGCTCACTAGCTGGAGTCGTGCGGCGGCGATCAGTTCCATATTTGAAATGGCAAATAATACTGTTATGGAATTTGTATGGACTATAACTTAACTATTTGCTTTGGTAACACACGCGTTTTTTATGACCCGCTTTACATATTTAAAACCGGTGGAATTACATCAGCTTTACGAGCAAGGGTGTTAAAAAACTATTTAGGGCATCATTAGATGACTTCATCAAGATATCGAATATATATATCGTGCGAATCGCATACTCTCGCAATCATATATAATGGGCATGGTAATAGGATATCAGCAAACCTCAATTCCAAGAGCTATTTCTCCCAAGATGACATCATTAGATACCCGCGCAGACTCGATGACGTCAGAGACTGGGCTTGACAAACCGTTCTCATGGTAAGGACTATAAGGAACTTTAATCTTCGGATCTAAGTAAAGCTTTTTATCAAATTGAGCTTTCTTCAAGATGGAATGAGATTGCTTTTCCGTTGAAGTAGAGTATAGAAACGATTTGATATTGTTATTGGAAGCAGTTTCTAAATTGTATTTACCAAGAAAATGGAACGTGTTTCTTGTAAGCATTTTTGTTTGTGAGTATTTTTGAAAGAGTGTGTTTCCATGGATGATTAATTATAACACTTAAAACGCAAAGCCATAAAAATGTGGATGAACTTTTATCTGAAAATAAAATCTGATAATACAAGTATAACTTCCTAATACATTCTGAGAATCAAGGGTACGGTACGGAAGCTTTGAGGGTTCCTGTACCTCTAAGGGTTCTGCAAATTAAAAGCGTGAAATATGATACAAGTATCCTGTTGATTCATTTGTACCTATCGTGATACCTATAAGTAATATCTTATAGACGTACCATTATTAAGTTTGAATGTAGGGGGTAATCTTCGAAACTCCTCTTCCGATTCCAGTAAATCTTCCAATAATGGGAAGCTACATTATCCCAAATTTTCACAAGCTATTTAATAAAGGTTGTAAACCTTGGAACCTTCTAATTAACGGAGATGTTGGGGGTCAAAGTTTTAACTTTTTTTTTATGTAAGACTTTTACTTTAAACACTTCCACGATCCCCGTACTATTCAATCCATCCCTTAGCATAATGTTTTGAGTGCGTTACATCGAGTCCTACCGTAAAACGTATTTTTTCCCCAAAAAAAAAGTCGTTTCTCAGCAATAATTTAATAATATTTTTGCTTAAGTTATTTAGTTTGATGTACAGAATACTTGGTTGACGGCAATTTCCAACCATATTGCGAGCGAAGCCGCGGGCTATAGCTAGTCCATCATTACGAACTCAGGTAAGTACTTATGTAGAAACTAAATCTTTCCCCATGTTTTTACTTCCCCGTAAGTAAAGCTTTTATCTTTGTTTATTTGTTTGTGCCTTACCCCCGACGCACCCCCGTCTGTCGTTTCGCTAGTGTCAATAGCAAATAGTTGGTCGTTCGACAGGCGTTTAATTTCCTGCTTCGAGTCTGCGAGTATTGGCATTTGGGATTACGCGAGCCATTTTGTGTCGTAAATGAAAGTTTGTGGTGCACCTGTAGTGGACACGTGAATTGTTTTGCTCGTTCTTCTCTGTATAGATCTACGCTTTGGAGTAGTTAATCTTTTTGACAATTAAAATTTAGGTACCTACCGTTAATTCGTCTATTTGAAAGAAATGCGCCGAGCTATGTGGTTGTCACGATGAAATTAATATTTTTTTCAAAATAATTTTTATCTGACATTTTTTACACGTTTAATTCCTTGAATATGGATCTGTGCCAGTTTCATTGGTTGTGTTAACTGTTGTCTCCATAATTTTCCGTTACGTAAATTGATACCTATTATATTATTATTCACCTATTCATTTAAGCTAAGATAAAGATAACAAAGAAAAGAATGGGAGAAGAAGACACGCCGCGCCGACGCTTAAATAATTTGGGATAAACCCAGGAGAATGATGAATAACGACACCTAACAAACCTATCAACTGAATAGTATATTTATAATAACGAAGCAATAAATTAATCTATACCACGACATCAATGAACTGACAGGGGCGACTGGGCGTGTCGACGGACAATAAATAACACGCCCACACTTGCCAAGGGGTTCAAATGTCACGCTCTCTTGGCTCTGACTCATTTCGTTACTCTGAGTCCTTTATACCGGATGACTTTTTTATTACTTTACAAAAAAAATGGGTATATTAGGTGAACGGAGTAGAAGTTTATGGCATACCTAGTTTTTTTTTTCTTTTTTCCACAGCTTACAAAAAAAATGATCCATCGTCAAAAAACGCTACAAATTTCAAGTGAACTTTTCATAAAAAAATATCGAATTTCAAATCAAAGGTTACTATTCTTTAGCGACAAAAGTCTACAACGTCGAGCAAGGAGACAATTTTTTGTCTACTTTTGACACTGGTTGTAGGAATCGTTTCTTAACAACAAATGTCAAAAAGTCACAAAAGTGTAAGCCATTTGTTTTTAAAAACATGTCGGGGTCCTACCGTCGCCATCTCCTCAGTTTTTATGCCAAAAGAAACGCTGTACGAGCTCTAACTGGGGCTTTCGATATCCCGGAAAACGAGTTCCTTGATGATAATGCCATCAGCCGATTTCGGCCACAGCAACTGCATTCGGTGGCTTTCTAGGGTGGTTGTCGTTGTTGTTGTTGTGGTGGTTGTTGGCCTTAATGATTTATAAAAGTAATGGCAATCACACGATGCGTCCTATGAATCCTATGATAGCTGTAATACTCTAGAGGGCGCATCTTTTCCCTTTCAAACAAATTGTAATGTCATCGTCCACCTTGCCCGATATTAACCACCGCCCGTGCTGTGTAACATAATTTTAAAAAAACAACAAAAACTTAGTAAGAAACTATTTTCTTACCAAATGAACATTGATGGATATTTTAAGATACAAATCATGAGATTGTTAAAGATGATATGAGATTGCAGGGAAGCAAGAGATTGTTTGTTGATATTATGTTCATCACAATAAAACAGATCACAGGATCTCTTTTCTCTCAGGGGAAGCCTATACCCAGCAGTGAGTGATTCTGGGCTGATATGATGATTGATGATGATGTATGCTAGCAACTTGAGAGCGCATGAAAGAGCAGCACACCAAAGCTCTCGAAAACATCATCATCATCATCAGCCTATAATGTTCCCACTGCTGGGACACGGCCTCCTCTCAATGAGAGGGAATGGGCTATAATCCACCACGCAGGCCCAGTGCGGATTGGTAAATGTCACATGTCTTCGAATTTTTGGTTCTAGGACATGCCGGTTTCCTCACGATGTTTTCCTTCACCGTTTTGAGAGCAGTGGTGATGAAATAAATTACACAAAGTAATGCGCCTGTCTGGGTTTGAACCCACGACTTACTGTTCTTAAGTCAGGGCCGCCACCACTGGGCCAACGCTGCTCTCGACAACCACACTAGAAAGCCATCGAATGCAGTCGCTGTGGCTGAAATCGACTATATGGCATTATCATCATCATCATCATCAATTTTCAAGGAAATCGTTTTCCATATCGAAAGCCCCGGTTAGAGCTCGTACAGCGTTTCTTTTGGCCTTCCTTACATTCTTCTCGGCATAAAAACTGAGGAGATGGTGACGGTAGGACCCCGACAAGTTTTTCAAAACAAAATTGTTTACAAACACAAATTATATTCATAAAAATAATCTCGTCTAGGTCTGATGTGTTGTAGATTTTTTGACATTTGTCGATAAGAAACGATTCCTACAACCAGTGTCAAAAGTAGACAAAAAATGGTCGCCATGCTCGACGTTATAGACTTTTGTCATTAAAGAATAGAAACCTTTCTTTTCCACATGTCAAACATCGCCATGCTTAGGACGACAGAAGTATTTCAACAATCTGTCATTTGTCTGTCATTTTGTCGATTGTGAGTCGACAAAACCCGTTTCCACGGCGGCCATGCCACGCGGGCAGCACGTCTTTTGTTTAGTTGTCGAAATGGGAAAGTTACGAGATGGGACGTAGCCATTCCTTACACAATACATCCATCTTTTCTGAAATGAACGAGCTGAATTTCAATAATTCGGCATTAAATAAACTCATAAATCGGGAAGAAACGACAGAACTTGTGTTAGTTCTGTTCTGCTTTTAACTATTCAAGTAAAACTTGAATGACTATTCTGAAAGTTACTAACGTCACAAATAACTGTCAAATATGTCACTGTTTTGATGAATTAATTTTACTTAATATGAGCATGCAATATCGCTCTGTGTTGCACCAAAATTTTGGTTTCTGACTCGCTATTTAGTTTTAATAGAAAAAAAAACAAATTGATGGTTTCCGAGTAAAACTGTAACAATATCTAATCTAGTGTTATTATATTTAAATCTATCTAAAGCATCAAAATAGTTACAAAATGGGACTTTTGTGATGCTATTATGTTTAGTTGTCGAAATGGGAAAGTTACGAGATGGAACGTAGCCATTGAAATTGAAACCCGTCTGAAATAGCATTTCATCCTGAAACCATCTACTAAAATCATAATGAAAGAATGAATGAATGGACGAGAGCGTGCGGCAGCGAGTAAATCATCCTCCCACGCCAATCGAGCTCAAATGTCTCACTCAGTTGACTGTGACTCACGCCACTAATCTATAGATACACAATAAATATTTATATAGAACAATATAGTGTGTAAATAAAGAGCGGACTATTCATATAACGGAACATGGAGAACAATTCTAATGAAAACGATTTGGTCCTTTGTTTTTGTCAGAATCTGAAACACCTTACACTTCAACCAACTTAAAAGTACAGACGGGAAAACACAGAACTAAAATGAATGTACCAAGTTTGACTTGTAACCCTAAGATTAGCAACTCTATTTGTGGTGGTTCAAACTTCGTTTGAAATACTGTTAGAATAAAGTTCTAATCAGCTTGCACTACAAAGCTGTTGTTACGTCGGTGGGGCCGAATAGTACGAAATGAGTGAATTTTTGCGATTTACAAAAAAAAACTATTGATTGGACTAAAAAAATAAAACACATAAGACCTGCTTTATAGTTAGTTCAGTTAGTATGCAAAGTTTCATGATGTAATTTCAAGCACTTTTTGAATACCAGCGGTTTATTGTTCGATTTGGAGGTAACTTTGGATTTTTTTTCTATCAAGAAAAGTTTATGAAATCGTGTTTTCGTCACACATAAGATTATTATTATTTATTTATTTATTAATCAATACGGTAAGTAAAGATTTAGCATTAATCCTCAACTTCACCATATATTTATTTCAAAATTAATGCTGCAGTAATATAAGGAGTAACGGAGGATCATGCTAAGCCATTTGAGGGATATATAGCTCTTAACGATGCAAATTTTCTTGACAAGCAACGCCACCCTGAACTGCACACTAAAAATAGTCATACCATAGTTAATACAATGTCACATGAAACTTCAAGTTGTTTTTTTACGCGAAGCTTGTCAACACATAACATCGGCTAGTACTCTGCCCATCGGTTGGGTCCTCAGCAGGAGTTTCTGAGCCTTAATAACTGGTCATTAGTATTATAATTACGATGCTACTCATTTTTAAAACATTTCCAAATGGTACGAGTCTTCTTCCATCCATTTATGAATATGCAGAAATTATCTAGGTTACAGTATCTCAGGGCCCAGCACGAATTTGGCATTTTTCTTAACGTAAAAACGTCGATTTTTAGGGTTCCGTACCTCAAAAGGTAAAAAAAGAAGGAACCTCTATAAGATCACTCTCTTGTCCGTCTGTTTGAATCGAAAATACAATTATCCTACAGCATTTTAGATATTTTTTTTTAAACAAGCAGAATCGGTATCATCCATAGATATGAATAAAATCTACAAATTATGAAAATCATTATTTGTGAAACGAGTATTTTAATTTTAATATCAACGTTTTTACGTTATAAAAACCGTCCAAAACTCGTGCTTGGGCCTCTGGTCATCTATTGCTATTAAATTTGAACTAGCCTACACTTGAATATCATCCTGATAGTCCTATGTCACAAGATGAATCTGTTCAAAATAAGCGTATACAAATCCATCTTATAATAATATTAGCAATCCACCAAATACCAGCTTTTCACGTGGCATTGCAGCACCACCCCGATATAATACAACCTACTATGCTATTATCATATTAACAAGTGAAAAAGCACGTCCTTACCTCATCGACTTGCGCCTGCGTCTGCTGCAGCCGGCGCTGGGCTGCGATCTGTTGCGGCGTCTTGGGCCCGCCCACCGGCATGTCTCCATCGGCGCCCGGCGCCAGACCGCCTTCCGTCGCCCTGCAATATGTGAGAGTGTTATGGATTGACGATTATGATGTCATCTCATTTAATACAAAATTCCTGCTACGCTGATGTCGGTCGCGTACGTCAGACGCGCGTACGAGTATACATTGAGTCCTATACTGCGACGCCGATATGACGACGCAGACCGACATCCGTACAGTCGCACGGATCGATTCAACATGTCCTAGAATCAAAGATGTGGCATCTACCAAACCGCAATATAGGCCCTCTCTGTGCATTACAGCCCACTGTTTCTAATAGAAAGGAAGTCTTGGTCATGTAGGGGTCGATCGAAGGTTTATCTACGCTTGCCGAGTTCGGTCCGATAATGGGTCCATTGCATATCGAGACACCCTGAATCTCGGAAAGTACGTTATACAAAGAAAAGAAACGAAAAAGGGAAAGAAAGTAGAATGAAAATGCGTTACGTTACCCGTTGGTCCTGGCTGTCATTTTCTGAAGAAATTTGACAGTACACAGTTGTGGATAGCCAGTCGTCTGAAATTAGCCAGTAACCGGGGAGATCCATGTAAAATACATATATTTAGCTGCATCTAATATAGTTGGGATAAGGCATATGATAAGATTGATAATGGTCGGTAAAGTCCTTGTCCTATCAGAATCACGTATCCAAAAAATATAACCTAATCCACAGGTCCGTTTATTTCGTAAAATAAGCAGCGATCGCATTACGTACCTTTAAGGGATTGACAAAAGAGGAAAAGTTTTCCTGTTTTATTTATACCGTAGAGGTTGGGTGCAATAAGAATAATGTATCCCTACTAGATAGATTCTTACTCAAAAATGAAAGCATATTATTTCATCACTACAGCTCTGAAAACGGCAACGGCAGTCGTTCGATGACAAGTGACACCCATCAACCTAATCAGAGCTGACGTGGCGAATTACTGTCCTCTCCCTCGCACGGAGAGCTGGTCTGTGTCCCAGCAGTAGGAAAGGCATTCTACTCAAATATATATCGTACGTACCACATTGTTATGCAATACATAACATAACATCACGTCTATAATCGCCGAATGGTTAGGCAGAAGTACCTAATAGTACACCCACATTACGCCAGTTATGTTTGAGTCCGATGTATTAGGGGGCGAGTCTATTGCCATCAACCGGGCGCATATCCAGACTCAGTAGCTGAGATATTCCTGATGGAAAAACGCAATAACACTTTGCCCGACCTGGGAATCAAACCCAAGACCTCACGCTCAGCAGTCGCACTTGCTATCACTAGAACAACGAGGCAGTCAGTATTATTCAATACATTCAACGGAATCCAGCATAAATCTGCTCGAGCCAACATCGATCAGTATTTAGATTATTATTCAAAAGTCTCACTTCATCAGTTCCAACCGTAGTTTTATTTCCCTACAGTATACTAGTTTCCTAGATAACATATATCACTCAAGTAATTAATTGGCTTCATAAAACTGATAGGTTCGCTACTGAGGTTGCGCGCGGCGGCCATTTTGATCGAAAGGTCATTCACTCTCGCAACACGGGATATGAGTACTCAAATTAAGAGCCGATACGAGGGGACAGGACTTTGTATTCTGGCGGATTTGACCTACAGCAGTTTAGGGTTACATAGCTAAGATACTGTTTCGATGTTTGTTGGGAATTTCAATTGTGTAATTTGCATTTCTTCAATCTATTATGTGTTGAACCAAATTTAGTTTTTTTTACAACCTTATCATGGATGAAGAAGACATGCTGCGCCGACCCCCAATTAATTGGGATTAGGGCAAGAGAATGATGATGAACAAAAATCAGAAAAGCCTCCGTGACAATCAATGTGAAATGCTTAAAATAGTACATTTTGATACAAGTGTAGAAAGTTTGTTATTGCGTACGAGGCGGAATTAACTCCCGAGCCGTAGGCGAGGGTGTTTTTGGGCCGAGAACTGCAATAACAAATGTCCACGTGTATCAAACGACATTTTCCAATACACTTTTGAAGAAATAAATTATAAGAACAAAAAATATTTTTGTCATGAATTTTATGAAACTATGATTTTAATTTTCTTTTGTTCCGCGCTTTGCTTTCGCCAGGTGAAGGAGAAGCAAAGGTATAAAGCCGATAAACAGCCTAATTTAAAAAATAGTTTTTTTTTTTATATTTTAAAATTTAGAACACAAATAAATGTTAATTAGTGTATAAAAGTAACTATTAGTTTTTAATAATCATGTTTATTGATATTCTATTTATAATAAACACAATTTGAATATTCAAAAAATATTTATGCCGTAAAGACGCTTAGTGCTTTGCCGAAATTAAAAAAAAAACATTCATCTCAGACTATAGGCATTGAACCAAGTTGGACTAAGTGTTCTACAATAAGCTGCGCACAAAGACAATCCAGATATCAGAATTAGTATTTCTTATAACAAACATTGGTTATCACATCTAATTCCGATTTTATTGAAAAATGCAGAAACTACTAATTCAGCTTTAAATTTGTCATACGAAACATTCAATTTTCAAAGAAAATCTTGCAAACCTAACGCCTCGAACTGTAAACTTTCCACCTTCGTACCAAGATTGAAATAGCAGTATTTCCTTTTAAATTCGAAGTACGCCGTATACGGGGAACTTAAAAACATCCGTAAAATTTGGCGAATTGGGGTCACAGCCGGTGCCCGGAGGCTGTGATCCGACACCAAAGCTCCGGCACTTTTGATCTATTTCAACAAAATGCGAACTCTGCCTTCGTGAGAGTTCTCTACTATATTTTGTATTTTATGTTTAGTTGTGAGTGACGGGTGAATATCGGAATTGAGAGTTGCTATAGAATGATAATAAACGCGAACTTTTAATGGGATACTAATAAGTGTTTAGTATTAGTTTTAATCAATAATTTTAAGTAGAACCTGGTTTTGTGTCAATGGCACTAAGTTTGTCCGTATTACAGAGAACTAATAAATGTTATAATTTTCGTTCATTCTAGAGTATGGATGCAACTCGTGTTAATTGAAGATGCAACAAGAACGTTATACTTAAAAAAAGAATCTCCGGCACAAAAACTTCTAAATATTGCCCCATAAAGTTTAACATAAATAGAAGATTTTAATCCAAGAGCCGTCGCGTTGGGTGTCTTTACAAATAATCTGAAACACATTGTTTTGGTGTAAGCTATCATATCAGTTAATATTTCATCAACATTTAAAAGGAACAAAAAGAAAAACAAAATATCCTTTGTACATTGAAATTGAGAAAAGTGGCGAATAATCAGCCTTCCATTATCGGGGTTTCGGCTACCTTGCGTAACAGGAAATTGAATTTATTAGACATTATAGTTTGTTCCTTTTAAAAGAGAAATTCTCTTTGAACTTTCAATGAACTTTTAATCGCAATGAAGCCTTAAAATGTTTAGGAAAAAGGTCAAGCTACAATTTTGTTATATAAATGAGAATTTTAATTGATGACGTAGTTTTCGTTCAAGGACAAGCCCCAAAAACAGTTAAAAAACTTGAGAAATGGATTTTTCCAGGTCTTTTTAACTGCCTTAGTCTAGTGTTCGCAATCGCGACTGTTGAACAAAGGGTTCTAGGTTAGATTCCCGGGTCAGGTAAATTATAATTGGGTTTTTTCATTAGGAATTTCTCAGTAGCAGCCACGGACTCTGGATTTGCGCCCGGTTGATGGCCATAGGCTCGCTCCCTAATACATGGGACTTAAACATAACTGGCGAAATGTGGGTGTACTGTTAGGTACATCTCTGCCTAACCCTTCAGGGATAATAGGCGTCCGGGGTTGCGGGACTGTTCGCCCGGGGTTGCGGGACTGTTCGAAAGAGATACCGTGACCCCGGAACACAAAGGGCGATGAAGGAACATGGATGGGTTTTAGTCAGTAAAAGTCTGACACTCCCTCCTGCTCCGCCCAGAGCGGGAGAAGTCATTTGATGATTTCCCATCCGAAAAAAAAAAAAAAAAAAAAAGGGATAATAGGCGTGATTTTGTTCATTAATTTGTTCGGTCGAATGACGACGTTGTCAGAGGGTTTATTGACGAACATTGGTGTAACTGTTTTGTGAAATGTATTAAAAAACAGCGACGTAAATTAAACAGTCAAACAATCCATGTACACATATAATTTTTATGTAATATTCTATCTAAAACAGGCACACAATGTAACAATGGTCGTTAACCTTTCACGTCTTTTTGAAAGACGTTCCTTTTTTTTCCAAGAAAATGCTTCAGTATAACACAAAAATCTTTTTAATATTTTATTGTTTTACCAAACATAAAGGTAAAGAATCCCTGTAAAGGTTTTGTTTAACAAGGTTCTCCAGACAGTTAAATTCATTCACGAAAAAACATGGCTGTGTTTCTGTTGAATTACCCCTAACGTTTACAATGAAAACAAACCCATTGATAAATCGAAAATTTTTCCTTACAAGAGAATTCACAATGGGCGCGACATTAACAAAAGAAAACAACCCTTCATTTTGAATAATATCAAAGCTTACGAACTTTGACATTTACTTATGGAGTTGTCGGTGTACCGATTTTGTTGATTCATTATTTTTATTTTGCTTCGTATAATGTCACTCGTGAGCGATGTTGTCGTGTCTATACTCTATTTTTAGGGTTCCGTACCCGAATGTTTCACAGAATGGGAATGTTGCCGCTATAACATCAAATAATAAAAATAATTTAAAATTAAACGGAGCTCTCCTACTACGATGGTACGGAACCCTTCATGCGCGAGTCCGACTCGCACTTGGCCGGTTTTTTTATAAATTTAAGTCGCTTTTCATATTTGTCGGTGTTACCACGTAGTTCATCTAAAGTGAAATTATACAGAAAGGTTTATATTAAACCTATGTGTATTAAAGAAATCTTTATCTTACCTATGTCATAAAATCGGTTTAGTTGACTCTTTCAAAAAAAAAAAACATCTATTTTTAATGTAATTTAAATCTTTATCATAAATGATATTAATGATGGAAGCGAAAAACTTTAATTATTATTTTTTATTTAATAAAGACAATTTAAAATTGATAAAATATAGAAATGAATCACGTGACTAGAAACAAAATCGGTCGCCATGTTGGTAACGTCAATGTTAAAGGAATTGGTCAACAATACAGTGTGATTTTTTGTGAACTTTCAGCATTAGATTTTATAATGAAAAATATGTCACGGCAGCTGTTTCATACGATAGGTTTGTAGCTAATATCTACAATAACATGTTGAGGTCGGTATAACGACATCAGTCTATTGCCAAATATGTGTAAAATACATACTACTTCACCCTTCCAAAAAATAGGTAACTTACATGCACTGGAAATATTGTACATAAGCAAGCTTTTCGTTTGCTAATAAAACTCCAAAGGTCAAAATGAAAACAGTAACATTCTATCTGCGTTCTAATTTTCGTCATTATTTATACATAATTTTCATAAAAAACCCAATCAAAGTCTTGACAATATTACAAAAAAAAACCATGTTGCAACATAACACTTCTTATAATAGTGCTGACCGCAAACTCAAGTTTCATCATCACGATTAAAAAGTTGCATTCAGCCTCATCGATACTCGCAATGAAATCAAGTCTGGAAAAAAAGATTTAATACTGAATACTGAAAACTCCTTGGTATAATTTCAAATAATTATTTTATACTATAATTTTTAATAATTTAATTTAGTAATGAGAGGTTTTCTTTTTGAGGTGTTAAAAAAACTTAGTTTCCAAGAACTCTATAGATGGCGTTGAACTGACTACTGTAGTTGGTGCCAAAGCCAAAACGCTTGGGAAAAAAAACATTACGTCACGTCACATACGCTCGTTGACTGACACTTTCGTTTGCTTAACCTTCCGAATATATAACCTAGTTTTCTCGCGCTTTGTTAAAATCAGTTATTAGTTCCGTTCCTTGCATTAACGTACTAAGTTTAGCTATCCAGCGACTAGGGAAGAGCTAAAAAGAAAATCCCTCATTATTCGATGATTTCAAAAGAAGGAGACTAAAATAATGAGAAATAAGTACAGAAATCTCTAACATAAAAAAAAAAAAACAAAATTCTTGCAGCTACGGCTAAATTCGCGTCGATTTTTTATTTTCTAAATATAAATTAGGAATGCGCTCGCAATTCACATTAATGAGTATTTTTATTTACTACTTCATTTATTTATTGTGAATTTTGTTTTGTAATAACTGAAGGTTGGATATAGTGCGCCGAGGATCTTGGTAGGCATAGTTTTGATTGATCCACCAAAGATAAATAAATAATTTATCAACTCTAAAACCTCTACAGATTTTTACCATACTTACCAAGATCCTTGGCGCACTATATCCAACTAACCAATAGAAAAATAAGGGTTCGTTTTTTACCTTTTGAGGTACGGAACCCTAAAAATGTAAATTTAAATACAATGTAATTTTGAACAGCGAGTGCATTTCTAATTTAAATTTTTATTTGGAAAAAATCTGGGCGAATTTAGCCATAGATCAATCAGTGCTGTTTATTCTTGGGTTGGTTTTAGTACCTACAATGTACAAAAAACTATTGAGATTACCTTTATAAAAGTTTAAAACAATACTACAGTGAATATTTAATGTTTTAACGCTTATAACAAAATTATTTTAATTTCCATGTCTGTCGATTTTTAAATTCCTTAATTTGATTACTCGAGTTAATCCAAATTTACAAAAAAAATATTGATTGGAATAATCGATTTCACACATCACAAAGATTTAAAAAAAAAATGGTGCATGTCGTCAACGTCAATACAAAAAAAAAATACAAATTGAGTAGTGGTAATGAAAATTACATGTTACGCTAAGATCTGGGTATTTTCATGTTGTATAAAATATTTGGAATAATATTTGTCATATTTGTTATCGAATCTAAACGCGTCTGTGTGTTAGAATGTGAAAAATAAAAATGTAAACACGCAAGATTGCCGCGAAACTGCGACTTTAGTTTTCAAAATTCATCATTCCCATTATTTATTTTAATGGAACTATGGCTGAATTCGTCACATAATTAAATGACGAGTTAATTATTCTCAACACAGTGGAGCTTGGATGTCCGAAAACTACATTTTTATGATTTCTAGCCTCGGCTCTCAAAATGGCGATGACAGTATTTACGCACTTGGATTTTATTCGGGTAAATGAATCTTGCGCTCTAAATATATAACTTTTAATGGCGTTGACGTATGATCCTTTTATCCAACTCTCTTAATTAACGCACACTCATGGTATTTGATACTCAGAATTTTATTAATTAAAAGAATTAACCGATGATATGTCAAAACACTGTATTAGCTGTATGTTACGATGACAAAACGTTAACATTGTGACGTCACACATGCGCTCGTTTTTGTTCGGGAACTGTCGGTGTGTTTTCGGTACTTGAAAACCCCGAAGTAGGAGTCTTCGGTGAACACATTTTAGTTCATTATTTTTATTCCGCTTCATAAATGCCACTATGGATCATTTGATATTTGGTCGTATCTGATAATTTTATGATCTTTGCAGACTGATAAAATGGTGCGGTGGGCGGGACTGATTTTATAGTGGTTTTTCCAGTGACTGAACCTTTTTTTACCTTTTTCTGACCCCATGGAAATGGGATTGAGTCCCTTGTAAGTGATCAACATAGCAGGTAACATGTCACATCTGAATTTTTAGGACACCTTTCCGAAACAGCTGTATTTTTTTCGTTTATAAAAATGGCGCCTTTTTGTTACAGCTGTAGTTTCTATCAGTACATGATTATGTATCTATACTATATCATTATAAAGAGTTATATCTGAAACTACTTAAGTATCAAATTTTTTTTTTTTTTTAAAGCTTTGTCTCTATTGCCGAGTGTCATGATTTTTTAACCCCGGTAGAAATTAGTAAGTATCTGTTTTGAGCTGTATCTATCTATATCTTCGTATGAAAGTGGTTTACGAATTGTTGAGTGAGAGCAAATACTTATTATAATAGATTTATGTTCCTATACAGGATGACTTTTTTATCACTTTCCAAAAAAATGGGTATATTAGGTGAACGGAGTAGAAGCAAATGGCATACTTAGTTTTTTTTTATTTTTTCGAAAAAATAAAAGTTCAAAATTTCTCTTTGTTTGTTCTAATATAAAAAGTTTACTTGAAATTTGTAGCGTTTTTTCATGATAGTTAATTTTTTTTCTAAGCTGTGGAAAAAAGAAAAAAAAAAACTAGGTATTTATGCCATAAGCTTCTACTCCGTTCACTTAATATACCCATTTTTGTTGGAAAGTGATAAAAACTATATCCGGTATGTAAAAGCATTAAAAAGTCTGTATAACCCCATCTTAAAAGAAAAACGTAGATTGTCTCGTTGGTCTAATAGTCGCAGGTGAGACTGCTGAGCATGATGAGGTACTAAGTACTAAGTGTTATTGGGTTTTTCCATCATGAATTTTTCAGATAGCAACCACGTAGTCTGAATTTGTGCCTAGTTGATGGCTTAGGAAAATAAATAATTTTGACTTTGACTTAGGAAAGAATAGGCACGCCCCACATGGGACTTAAATGTAACTGGCGAAATGTTGGTGTATTTATATTAGGTAGGTATATCAAACAAAAACGCTTAGCAGAAAAATCGGGATAAGCTGTATAAAAAGCGTTAAAGCGTTAAGCGTTATATTTACTTCAAAATACCAAAAAGATGATTTAGTAAAGATGCTTGATCCCCAACAAGGAATGTAATTTAATTCCGTACAGATTAAATTTGCCGGCAACTTGGAGCCATTTTCCTCCATCAATGTTGATATTGGTATATTTTATAAGTTATTGTTATTTCTTTGCGTATCGAGAAGTTCTTTATTAATTGAATTATATCTAAGAACGATATAAAAGTCATCATCTCCCTATTCATCATTAGCCTTTTCTCAACTATGTTGGGGTCGGCTTCCTGTCTAACCAGATGCAGTTGAAATACCAGTATTTTACATGGAGCGACTGCCTATACGACCTCCACAACCAAATAGTACTGGGTAATACGATATTGACGTGTAAGACTGATTGATACACTTTCAAGCCACTGATACCTTTAATGACTAATAAAAGCTAAAAACGATATAAAAGTGTAAGTGTAAGTGTAGTGTGTGTGTGTGTGTGTGTAGTGTGTGTGTGTGTGTGTGTGTGTGTGTGCATTATAAGATAAATGGCATAATCTTCAGTTTCAATTTTTCAGTAGAAAGTATTGACAGTTTTAGTACGATATTTCTCAACAATCTTCCTCGAATACTGGCTCTTATCGCACTACGATTAGGTACACCATGCAATGAAATTCATATTCGTAGATTCGTTCATTTGTCACAACTAGTGCGGAATTTAAAATTCCACAGACTAAGTCCCGTTGCTTGCATGCAAGTCAAGTACCAACTAAGCTTGCATTATAATTTAATTACATTTCTTCCACGTAAGTTGCTTTAACATTAAAGTAGCCAACATTTATGAAGAAGGTAAAAACATAGTATAAATAAAAAAGATTGAAGAATACGCAACGTTAAAACGCGTAGCATCTAAACTAATTTTCAAAACATTTTCTCAACAGAAAACTCATTTCAGCAATCTTAATACCACGATGGCTCTTGACGGATAACCGGTTATTTTTAAAAAAGTAGAACCTTCTTTTTTCTCGTCGTAGGTATTAAAGTTGCCTGGACTTATAGCTTCATAAAGTTTTATCAGCACTAGTTGCATTAGCCTAGATTTTAATCTTGTCATAAAAGTTTTAATTATTCCGAAGAGGTTTTCTTAGAAAATCTCTCTAGACTTATTGATTAAATTCTTGCACATGCAAGCTTTAGGTTTCCAAAAAGGTTAATATACATAACATAACATTACGCCTGTAATCCCCGAAGGACTAGGCAGTGGTGTACCTAATAGTACTCCCACATTTTGCTATGTTTATGTATAAGTTATGTTTTGTATGCCCCATGTATAAGGGGCGAGCCTATTGCCATCAATCGGACACAAATCCAAACTACGTGGCCGTTAATGAGAAATTCCGGATGGAAAAACCCAATAATACTTTGCTCGACCCGGGAATCGAACCCAGGACCAGGACCCAGACCCCGCTCAGGTTCACGTTTGTGACCACTAGACCTAGCTTTTATTACACTCCCACTGCTGGACAAAGGCTTCTTCTCATACAGGCATGAGCAGTGATCATTACCTTTGCTCAATGGTTGGCAATTTCATTTTAAATAAAGGTATGTCCAGATTTCTTCACGATATTTTATACCAATGTCAGCAATATCCAAGATAAACAGAAGTACGACAGAACTACCGTTTTTAACTTGATTTGTTGGTAAATAAGCGATTTTTTGAGTCAAAGTAGTTAAATCTTTAGATTGAAGTATTTCTTTTTAATGGGACAGTCCCGCCACATTATTCCCAAACCACTGTAACTTTTTTTATTTTTTATTATAATATGAGCCTGCTCTTGACTTCGATCACGCCTGATGGAAAGCGATGGATGAGATCTATGATGGAGCGAGCGTGCCCAGAAGATGCCTGTTCACTCTTGCTTTGAAGGCAGGCGGGTTAAATGTGGTTGGGAACACAGACGCAGGCAGAGAGTTCCAGACTTTGGCTGTGCGCATAATAAAAGTGGAGGAGAAGCGCTTAGTACGACACATCGGGATGTCAACCAAGTGCGGATGGTAACTCCTGAAAGTCAGAATCAACGGTGGTAAAATTGAACAGTCTGTTTGATCATTTTGTATAGACGTGAGGATATGTAATTGGATTTCTGGTGACTGTGGTTTCCTTTTTATGTCGGTTTTTATTACCCGATTGCCACTGCTGTTGTACTAAACAATTTTGAATGAATAAATCAGGATTGCTTTTGCTAAAACTACCTTAACGTTTTCTTGTGTATTCAAATCGAGTGCATCAATAGATATTTACAGTAGAACGATTATAATTATGGAATTTAATATCTTTTGCAGATGTCAAGATGTTCCGGCTCCGTGACTCGGCGAACGAGTATTGATTCATCTTTCACTGACGTAGATATCTTTAAGTATCGGAGACATATTATTTTCACAAGAATATTTTGTATTTCAATACGTTTTTAAATAATGAACGTGGAACATTAAAAAAAAAATTAAAATCTTAAAATATCAGTGACAAAAGATTTTCTGTTGCTCATTTCATTTTGCCAATAAACCAAATCATTGTGATGCTTTCAATATGATTTTAATCAAATTCATGATTATTTGCCATGAAGATTTTATTTCAAAATAAAAATAAGGAAACGTAATACGAAATACGTACCCCAAATCCACAGTGATGATGAACATGATTAAAATACATCCTGCATGTTCAGAGATTATCCTAAACATAGACACGAACTACTAAAACGTCAGATACACCTATAAAAGCAACAGTTTCCTATCTAACTGGCTCTGACAGATTACCATATCGTTAAGACAAAGCTTTTCCATCATAAGGATTTAATTATAAGTACCTCCATCCTCCTCAATAACAGGTTTGAATGGAAGCAGAGACGGTTTGAGAATCCATAAATGTAGGCGTTTTTGCTCTTGACATTGATTTTATTGTGTTACTGAATAGCAGTATAATTAACCAAGATGTTATTGAAACAGGCATATAGTGTTTACTGAAATGTTACGGCCCTTCTAACCCGAAAATTAGCAACTCTATTTGTGGTGGTTCAAACTTCGTTTGAAATACTGTTAGGATAAAGTTCTAATCAGCTTGCACTACAAAGCGGTTGTTACGTCAGTCACTGCGGCCGAATAGTGCGAAATGAGTGGTTTTTTGCGATTTACAAAAATCTATTGGACTAAAAAAATAAAACACCTAAGACCTGCTTTATAGTTAGTTCAGATAATATGCAATGTTTCATGATCTAATTTCAAGTACTTTTTGAATACCAGCGGTTTATTGTTCAATTTGGAGGTAACTTTGGAATTTTTTTTCTATCGAGAAATGATTATAGAATCGTGTTTTCGTCACACATAGGACTTAGCATTAATCCTCAACTTTACCATATATTTATTTCAAAATTAATGCTGCAGTATTTTAGGAGTAACGGAGGATCATGCTACGCCATTTGAGGGATATATAGCCCTTAAGTTTAGTTATTAACATAACATAACGGTTGCTAATCCCCGAAGGGTAGGGCAGTGGAGAGCCTACTTTCTGCCATCATCATTTGTACATCATCATCATTCTCTTGCCCTTATCCCAATTCATTTGGGGTCGGCGCAGCATGTCTTCTTCCTCCATACTTCTCTATTTTTCGTCATCTCATCAGACACTTCTTTTTTTGCCATATCATTCTTAACACAGTCCATCCATCGTTTCTTTGGTCTTCCTCTACTCATATACCCATCCACATTCATACTCAAAACTTTCTTCACGACATTTTGTTCATTCCTCTGCATCACATGCATGGGCATGCATGGGCATGTGATGCAGAGGAATGAGGATGAATGAGTTGTGTGGTAATCGGTTGTCGTGGTATGGACCACGACAACCGATTACCACACAACTTTTGCCATCATCATTTGTACAAAAGGAATATATGAATTATTCACATCCATCCAATGATATTCTATTAAAAAGATATGTTGTGAGTGAAGACTAAAAAAACGGGCCAACTGGCTCGTTTTGCCCTTATTCTGCGTCACTGCGTGTATGTGAGCTGGCGCTGTCCCGCGGCACACTTTTCTCGGTGGTTTTGTAGGTGTATTAACAACATATCTGCTTATTAGAATATCATTGCATTCAACCTTTAAATATTTCAAGTTTTTAATAAAGTTTCCAATTATTATCTATACCTAGTCATAAATTTATTCATCAGTGTTTCTCAAAGTTCGTATTAAATTCCTGCATTGCATTTTCTTCGCGGAATCGTGAGTAGTGACCTACATAAAGAAAATCTGCTGCGGAGTTTTCTTTTACAATGATGAGAATTTCCTATTATAAAGTTGGTTACGAGTTGTGCTTGCTATATAAAGGAAACAAATAGTTATTAACATAGTTCTGTAATTCTGTTCTCTTTTGAGTACCTAGTGGACGATATTTCGGTTTACTTTTCTTCTTTACATTTTTTTGCTCTAAAATTATGTGTTGTTTCTTAGCTTTTATTTGAAAGAAAGGAAAAGCGTCTATTAGCCCCGCACAGGACAAAACACAAAAAAGAAATCAATCGTTAATTATTTATTATCATTATGTTTTAGCCTGATTTTGTAGGTAATTGGTTAAAAAAATGTGTTAACATGATAAATTAAGATTGCCGCGCGTATAAAAACAGATTTATAAACGTAGACTAAGCATATATGAAAAGATTTTAGCACGAAATGCTTTGTTATTTATTTCTGTCTCCTGTCCCCAAACAAGTAAAATATCTTTATTTCATCATCTACCTAGTCTTTTCCAAACCATCTTGGGGTTGACTTCCAGTATAACCGGATGCAGCTGAATACCAGTATTTTACATGGAGCGACTGCCTATCTGACCTCCACAACCCAGTTAGCTGAGTATTACGACACCCCTTTGGAAAGACTGGTTGTCAGACTTTTGGGCCAGTGACTACTTGTAACGACAGTCAAAATTCTACAAATAACAGCCGTAGCCAAAGCATCATCATCTGCCTAGCCTTTTCCCAAGTTTTATTGGGGTCGGCTTCCAGTCTAACAGGATGCAGCTGAATACCAGTATTTTACATGGAGCGACTGCCTATCTGACCTCCACAACCCAGTCGTACTGGGTAATTCGATAACCCTTGGTAAGACTGGTTGTCAGACTTTTTGGGCAACTGACTACCTGTAACGACTGTCAAAGATCACAAATGACAGCCGGGACCAACAGCTTAACGTGCTTTCCGAGGTACGGAGGAAACTCGGTATGTAATGGGTGGTCACCCATCCACAGACCAACCTAGGCAAGCACGGCTTAACCTAAAGTTCGACCCGAGCGGCTGTTATTATTTAGCCACGAGCTCCTCAGCCGTAGCCAAAGCCTTAACGTTTTTTTTGAGAGACGAAAGATACTCGATAATTATGTAACGGATGACCACACATCCACGAATCGACCTTGGTAAGCGCGGCTAAAACTTAAGATAAACCTTTGTGGCTGTCAGTGTTTAGCCACGAGCTCCTCTCCATTTGTATAAAATGTGGTAAATATAAAGATATGAGAAATGGCATAATTAATCTACAAAATCCCCAGTGTTGGGACACAAACCTCTTCTTGGTGAGAGCAAGTGAATTTTAATTTAGTACGCGGGCCTAGTGTAAATTTATGGATGTCACGTGTTCTTAGAAGTTTGGTTCTAGGATACTCCGGTCTCCTTACGATGTTTTATTTCAACAAATAATTAGGAGGAAAGTGTACGAGATGAATGCAATGATTGTTTTTTTTTAAGGAAGAGTGCTTTTAGATTAATCAACATTTAACTTAATGCAGATGTAAAAGCGTTTATTCATTGTACAATCTGTCTACCTGTTGTCTTACTCAAAATGTATTTTTTAATAATACATATTATAATTCACATTTTTTAGAACGCTACCAAAGAATTATTTTATACACCCTGGTGTTCAAGGTGATCTCTTCAGCACGGGCAAAATGACCTTAGGGGTCATGTAAAACGAAATAATATATCAAAAATATAACGACTTAATAATCTATCTTAATCCCTCCATCCGTTTAGGAGTTACGAGGGAACAAAGAAACGGACATACATACATACAGGTCAAACACATTACCTTCCTTTTGGGCTTCGCCGCGACAGTGTTATGTTCAAGTCTAAGTGCCATTGTGTATACACAGTATACAGTCAATGGCCATCTTTCTAGGCCACCATTGAAGTCAGATCAGAACAATGCTATTGTTAGAACTTCCCCACAGTTTGTTACAGTTCTAACTTCTAACAAAACTTGTCTCAACAGGTTCCAGATTATTTCGTGATTAGAACCTTTCGAAACTTTGAGAAACACGTTTTCGGATGAAACTTTTATTAACAGTGTGTTTGTTATCCTAAGTGTTGTTTGTATTTAATTAATAATTCGTTTGTGTGCGGGTCTGACGAAATGAGGACTGTGTAGGGAATGGGACATTTGTTGATGTTTTGCGTTTCTGGGAATGTTTGAGGAAACCCTTTTTAGGGTTCCGTAGTCCTGACAAGGAACACTTATAAACTATAAGGGTTCTGTGTCTCGTCATGTCCGTCTGTCCGTCCGGCTGTCCGTCCGTCTGTCCGTCCATCTATCCGAAGTTTTGCTAAGAGACCTTTAGTACTTGAAAGCTGTAATTATTTTGTAGGGGTGTGTATATCAATTACGCCGACAAAGTGGTAAAATATTTTTTTAGGGTAGATCCCTTACATGCGAAGTTCTCGTCTACCCCATCTTGTGGGGTATAGTTGAATAGGTCTGAGTCAGCCCAATAAAAAACAACGAGTTTCTCACTTTCTGTAGTACGCTACACAAAATGACACACTCAATTGATTTGTCAACCAGCTCTTGAGATGTGCAAGCAACAGAACAGGCTGGACATGATGCCATCGTTTGTCCCATCGTTTGTGGAACAACACCACATATACACTTCAGTGCAGTCATCTATGAAACTCCATCTGAACAGGTTGTCCTTACTTTCCACCAATTGCTTGAACCTTATTTTTATTTGACGTTATTTTAGATGGTTCTTAACGTGGCGCATTTCGGCTGCAAACGTTTATTATTTAGAACAACAGGCCGCGTATCGTTAGTAACAAAATCAGTATAAACTACCCTCTTGCATTCTTATGATGAAATACTCCAGGCTAAGGTATGAGCCAATGCAATGAATGAATGAGCAATGAGCCACTTGCTCAAAAATAGAATTTTTCCGAACGACTGGTGGCGATAATGTCACCCCACATAATGGGAGATCACCGACCTTCATTTGTTTTGAGGTGAATTGAAACACCTTCGCCTGACCCCTGTAATGGCGAAAATAGTCTCCATGTCTGTATCTCAGTTTATGTTACTGTATCTCTTTCCTATTAAGTTAAAGTGTAATCTGAGGTACTTACTAGGAATAAGTTGATTACTATCCGATGACATTTTTTATAAAGTCCTCAATCGAAGGTTTTTTCGTTTCATTCTCGTTCGCCTTATTCATCATCTCTACGTATCCCCATTTATTGGGGGTCGGCGCAGCAGGTCTTATTTTCTTACAAATAAAGTCTCAGATCTTTCGACTTTCCGTCTATTTTCACTAAAAAAAAATCTACGACAGCTTGGGTTCCTTTTTACTATGAATTATTCTGTTTTTTTTTTTTTTTTTTTTTTATAGAAAGTAATAATAAGATTTTAGGTGTTTTTTGGAAAAGTGTTTTTACAACTGAAATGGTTACGTTTTTTGTTACCTGTGATGATTAATTTTGTTCCTCTAGAAGTATTATTCTAATGCAAAAAGTTTGTATAACTTATTATGACCCTACAGTCTACATGTGTGAGGACAATGTCCCATATATACTCGTATCATACTAGCCGATCAGCATTTGGCTCGATAGCTCTATTAGCGAAACAGTAGCAATGTCTAGACAAACTTGCTTTCTCTGTGAACAATCGATTTGGCTGACAAGGTATGACGTCATAGCAGACCGAAAATTATACTTATTGCAAATGTAATTTTACCCAAAATTACATTTGTAATCTAAGTATTATTTTCGGTTTCTTAGTTAATCAAGCAAAATAAATTAAAATTGAAAATATATACACGAATTTGGTAGATACATAGATTGTTTATAACCTGGATTAAACACTTAGCATACTTTTTATCCCGGTAAAAGAGTTTACGCAGACGAAGTAAATTATTGATACAAATGTTTCTTATCTCCTATAAACATGTGCAATAATAAAACATTAAGAAAGTAACATAAAGAAAGGTTCTACCAAAGCAACTGAGTTGTTGCAGATCAAATCTAACCCCGCCGACTCTCTTAATGAAGTTAACAGATACTTCACATCAATTGGTAAAGACTTAGCAAATTCAACTCTAAGTAAACTCAAGCAGAATGAAGGAACGCTAGCAACACAAGCACAGAAGTCGACAGGTCTTCTTCATTCGATGGCATTATCTCCTACGGATGAATGTGAAGTTATCCAGGTGATATCTGGCCTTAAAAGCAGCAGTGCCTATGGTCTAGACAATATTCCCGCTAACATTATAAAAAAATATAAATTTAAATTAGCGTCTCCTATAACCCACCTCTGCAATATCAGTTTCTCTTGCGGTGTTTTTCCTGAAACTTTTAAGAAAGCGGCCGTCACTCCTGTTTTTAAGGCTGGTGACAAGGGTCTTGTTGGCAACTACCGCCCCATCTCTGTACTTAGTTCACTGTCAAAAATATTAGAAAAACTAGCAAACAAGAGACTGATTCGATATTTAGAGACAAATAATATACTTTCGTCAAACCAATTCGGTTTTAGAGCCAATCAGTCCACTAATGACGCTATTCTAAAACTAACCGAAAACATGACCAAGTATATAGATAAGGGAGAAAAATGTGTCGGCCTTTTCCTCGACCTTCAGAAAGCATTCGATACTGTCTCGATCCCTATTCTAATAAGTAGATTAGAAAACATTGGAATCAGAGGAGTGCCACAGGAATGGCTTTTAAGTTACTTGTCAGGAAGAAGTCAATGCGTTCGCCTTGATAATATGACTAGCGATGAAGCTTCCTGTTCTTACGGAGTTCCTCAGGGAAGTACAATTGCTCCAACCCTATTCCTGGTGTACATCAATGAATTGTGCGATATCCCTATCAATAAAGCCGATGTCATAATGTTTGCCGACGACACAGTTCTTCTGTTCCATGAAAAGTCATGGAAAGATCTAGAAACAGTCTGTGAAGCGGGTCTTTCCAAAGTAACAGCTTGGCTAGAAGATAGTTTGCTATCATTAAACACTTCTAAGACAAAATATCTTTGTTTTAGTAAGACTAGAGCAGGAAGCCCCACAGACTTCAAAATTAGCACCCACACGTTTCCTTGCAATAGGGATAGCAATAAATTTTCCTCCTGCACGTGCCCCAAGCTAGACAGAGTGAACTCCATTAAATATCTAGGGGTAATCGTTGACGACAACCTTAAATGGACACAACATATCTCAGTTACCGCCAAAAGAGTGCGCAAGTTAATTCATATCTTTAAAACCCTGAGACTTGTTGCTAGTTTTAAGCTTCTGCTGCAAACATATAAAGCCTTATGCCATTGTGTCTTGGGTTACGCTATTTGCGCATGGGGTGGGGCAGGCAAGACCCACATGATCGAGCTGGAGCGGGCTCAACGTGCCGTCCTAAAAGTACTTTTATCACTAAAATACCGGACGCCCACGACCGAGGTATACGTAAAAGCCAAAGTACTTAGCGTCCGCAAGCACTTTTTTTACGAATGCCTGCGAAGATACCACCGATACGCCATCCCGAGTCTGCCTATCTCATCCAAGAGAATAGTCAGGTGCCCAGTCCAAGGTAGCAAGAGCGTCTTCGCCACCAAAAACTACCACTATATTGCCCCACGTCTTTACAACAAAATCGGTCATGAAAAGGGGATACAACAACTCATAAAACTTAACAACTTCCAATTTAAAAAATGTGTTACTGACTGGCTACAAAATTACGATTATGACGAATCAGAAAATCTACTCGGCAGTGTTACATGACCCTCTATCACTATCACTTTCACACACTCACCTCACACACGCACACTCACACATTTACACACACACACACTCACACACACACCCCAGACACATTTACCCACACTTTCTTCAGAACGCGTTGAATAGTAGTTAATTTAATTTAACTTATAAAATTGCATACCCATGTAATGTACATAATTAGTATCATATATTATTTTTAATTCTTTACTCTTTTTTATGTTTGTAAACACTAATGCATGCCAAATCTTATAAGGTATCAAATTTTTTGGGTCTATCGTTTTTTACATATTCTCTGTTAATTGAGAGGTCTGGCTCTTGGTATACAGGAACTCCTAGTACAAGAGTCAGGGCTACACTGATGTAATCTAGCAATCATATGTCAATAAAGATTTATTATTATTTTATTATTATTATAAATAAACATTAAGATTAGGGACACGTAGAGAGCTATTTAGATTTGTAATTTTTTAATTTTTATATCAAATTATTTTTTTCTGTTTGCAACAAACGTTCAGACCCCTCCCCTGTTCGGTTTACCTTTTTCTGCTTACTTTATTTATTTAAAAAATACGCCTAACAACAAAAAGCATACTTAAAAGCCTAGATAAGCTAAAATTAAAACGCTTTATAAGCGTTTCATGTTTCTACGACGACAGTCAAAATGATTGACATACATTAATCGGTAGGTAGCTATTAAAAAAAAAATAAAAAAATCAATCACATAGGTAAGGTTTAAAGAAACAGGATTTAGAGATCACCTTTAAAGCAAGGAGATGCTTGTGAATGTCGATCAAAATCATTGAATTTTCCATTATAGTTCAAGCTGATAGAATAATCTTATCAATTTGTTTAGGCCCTGTAGTACTTATATGTATAGAGTGGAATGACCACCGACGCAAAAGGAAAACCACGTATCCACTCCAAACTAGATCATTCCGAACTCCCGCCCGGAGTCCCTTTTTAGCGGCACTTAAAAAAAAAAATATTCTAAACTTTTTTACCTTGTAGGTTATTTTTATAGGAAACACCTGTTTCTATTTTAAATTATGGATGAAAAATCTATGTGAGGTTCAGAATGTACCTACTTATCTATACTTACGATCACGAGCGCCATGTTTTCATACAATAATAACAACCTCGACCCTTTTAAAATTCATTTTACTCAGCTATTTTGAATGCTCAAGAGGGTCTAACCCGACCTTTTAACCAATCAACACCTTCATTTTAAAATGTCGAATTTATTTTCGAGACTTCAGTACTTTCTTCTGCCACATTATTTTATAATGAGCTGTTGCTCGCGACCCTCGTTCGTGTGAAATTATTATAAAAATATATCTTCCCTTTTTGAATGGGATTTTGTAACCGATTTTAGGGGTATTTTTTGCACGGAAATAAAAGCAGCCTTAGTTCCTCCTTAAAATATTAACTATCTGCTAATAAAAGTCCCGACAAAATTGGTCCATCTGTTTCGGACTTTAGCCGTTCGAATCGAATTTTGTTTTAACGGTTTTAATTTTTTTGCATGAAACCCTAATTATTTTTCTAAAATAAAAGTTGCCTAAGTTAGACCTTATAAAATCAGCTATCTGCCAGTAAAAATCCCGCTTAGCCGGAACAAACAGACAATAATTTAAAAAAATGTGTTTTTGTTTTAAGTGCCATATATACAGTTTCATAAGCATTATAAAGTAAAAAGCTGTCATTTGATATAACAAACGGACACTTCAATTTTATTTATTTGTATAGAAGATATATATTTATAGATATATAGATAGTTAGCAGGTTCATGACAATAGGTCAAAAGCTCTCTATTCTGACCTTTAGATCAGCGAGGCTTGCCAATTAGGATCAAATGTCGAATTAAATAGAACTTGTGGGTATCTGTTGCTCGGTTTAAGTGTAGGATGTTGTTTTTCGTGAAATGGAGAGAATATTATGCTATTATCAGTCTTGGGTTTTCCCAGAAAGATAACAGGCGGTTTGTCATAGAAACGAGTGCGAGTTGGACTCGCGCACCGAGGGTTTCGTACAAACTTTTTGGTGCTTTGTTATTAAGCGCCGTATTTACGGTTTTCAGATTTTATTCTTTACATGTGCATGTGTGTGTTTTGTGTGTGTGTGTGAGTGTCATTAAATTTAAACACTATCGGTTTTGATTGTGAAATCGCATAATATGTGAAAATGGTCATATCTTTGGATCGCATTGAACTACAAGTTGATTTTTTCACAACTGAAAGAAACCATAGACCCAAGTACTTGATATAAATTTCATTTGATACCTCAATGGGTTCCTGAGAAAAAGGGTCTGTAAGGGTTCCTTTTCCTTTCGAAGCCTTAAAACGTGTACACTGTGTAGTTTTCATACCAAAAATTGTTAAAAAAAGGTAGTCCATAGTTTGAAGTAGATACAATAAGTATGTCGGATAAATGATCCCTTTATATGTTGTCAACACTAGCGATAGATATTCATGAGTGATTAAATTAGATATCAGATAATAAGACAGATAGTAACATAGAATGACTTATTCAGAAAAGGAAACACTCAAAATGATAAACATTGAACAATACAATAACAATAATATTGTAAATAAAAGACCTGTGGTACAATACAGCAACATTGTGACGTCATAAATTAACAAACTCAATGACTTGACACTTTATTGACTTCAGAGACTAAAATTAATCGAGTTATCTATAAATTATTGGTTAATGTTGCAAGAACCCAATTTTTGTGTACTTTAGAGTATAGTTACTCTATTTAACATTTGAATCTCCTAAGCATTCTAGACAATTTAAAAAAGGAAAGAAAAATAGAACAATGAAACAAAAGACCATCGAACTATGACTGCAGCTGACATACAAAGTTCGTTCCAATTCCAACCCTAAGTTGCCGTTTGCAGTTTCGCGACATAACCCACAGGGAAAGCTAAAGTCGATAGAATCTACGTCGATTGCGCCCGCATGTTCGCTACTGTACTTCTGTATGTTCGTGTTTTGAAATTTTAATGTATCTAGCTATTGTATTGTGCAGGCTGGGCCAAAAAAGGCGCGTTACTAACTTTCCGATGACGTTGGTAGTGCGAACGCGTTTTAGGGTTGGTTGTGTGACGTTGGTAGCATTGAGTTTTTTGAAGCGCAGTTTCTTTTTTTCATGGATTTTATAAAGTTAAAGTTTAATGGCCAGTATCTTGGCTTGCATTAGGAATATTGAGAGGTTGTAAGAAATGTCCACACATGATTCGATGCTTTTATTTTGCTTGGGTGAAAGTTCTTTTGGTTGAAATAAATACCATTGTCTTCGAAACCAGTCACCAGTGGTGGTAAGATAGCAAGCAGCCTGAAGGCCTAACAAAAAGTCTTACTAAAAAGCAACTGGTTTTGTTGAGGTTAGATAGGCAGACGCGTAGAAAATATTGGTTTTCTGCTGCAAACCGACTCCAACGTAGTTATTCAGATTGAGCAATCTTTGAAATAAAATCTAGTGGTTATGCTTTTCCATACCTTGCTAAAATCCAATCGGCACTGAGTGCATCTGGAGTATCATTGCCATACCCAGAGGTTGATGGCAGGCATACTACGTCTGTAGTAATGGTATACTGGAGGACGTCGTAAATTTTTAAAATAACTCTTCTTCAAGTACTTTTAAGCTTTCACGGTTTAGGGTTATTCACCACTCGACACAAGAAACCGGACACACGTGTTTCCAGTTGGTGAAACTCAAAATTAGTATCACTTATTATTTCGACATCTGGATTCTAAAAGATTTTTACGCGTGTCCATATAGTGTAACTTAAATTAAATCATTTTTATGTTTTCGCCAACTGGACACATGTTCGCATTTTATCTGAATTCATGAGAAAGTGCAGTCACGCAGATTAATGTTCTGTCTGTATCACAATCATCATCGGCCACGTTCCACTGTTTACTACACTACTACAACAGCCCATAACGTCCACTGCTGGACATAAGCCTCTCTCATGATGGGAGGAATTTGGCGTAATCTCCACGCTTGGCAGGCGGATTGGAGATCACAGATCGCCGTTCCACTGTTTATATATACTTAATAAATTCAGAAATAGTGAATATTATAAATAAATAGAATATTTTACACTGACATACAAAATCACCCGTTCCTAACAGTGGAACGTGGCCGTGGACGAAATAATAAGTGATACTAATTTTGAGTTTCACCAACTGGACACACGTGTGTCCGGTTTTTTGTGTCGAGTTGGTGAATAACCCACGGTTTATAACTAACCTTAAAATGTCACTTACGGTATAAATAATCACGGAAGATATCCCGTAAGTGACATTTTAAGTACATTTTTATTTGTTTATTTTTATTTATATTTATAAAAAGATACAGTAAAAAAAGTTGAGAAAGTAGTTTTAATTCCTAGTAACCTTTGCTAGCTATAACAAAGCTTAAAGATGACCTAAATGATAATGTATAATTGTTGACAGTAGCTGTAGGCAGAGCCAAATTGGCTCTGAAATATTCAGATATCTAAATTGCTTAAGTTTCAAGCAGGTCAGTTGCGTCGACGTTGTTTAATATTATGCAGGCAGGCATCTTGTCAAAAAGGTTTGTCAAGTGAATGAGTAACAGTCTTGAGTGTAATGATACTTAAGGTGCATGCTCCAGGGTAGCCCGCGAAGTTAAAATTTTCTTAAGTTTTTTGCAATTTGCAGGCCAGTGATAGGTTGTATGTTGATTAAAATATGATTCGCGGCTGTAAGACGTTTGTAGCTACATAGTTATAATCACCAAAACCATCAATACAACCCTCAAAGTTCATTTAACTCGATTGAATAACTTTTTTCATGGAATAGTCATTCAATGTATTGGTGATCAATTTTGTCTAAGACTGGACCTATTAATCAACACGTTTGTCCAGGAAGGTACGCTCATCGGCATCTAGAGCATGATGGTAACATCGTATCGGTGCTTGTTAAATACTGGTATTAACCTGTATCAGGTCAGACTAGAAGCCAACCAAAACAGAGTTGGAGAAAGGCTAGGCAGATGATGATGAGCATCCCTTTAGCTATTTCCCAACTATCGGGTTCGGCTTCTAGTCTAACTGGATGCAGCAGAATGCCGACCTATCTGACCCCCACAACCCAGTTACTAATGGATAAAACGATTACCCTTTGGGTAAGACTGGTTGAAAGACTTTCGGGCCACTGACTACCTGTAGCGACTGTCAAAGATCTACAAATGACAGCCTGGATCAACGGCTTAACGTGATTTCCGAGGCACGGAGGAAACTCGGTATGTAGTGGGTAGTTACCCATCCACAGATCAACCCAGGCAAGCGTGGCTTAACCTGAAGATTGATCCGAGCGGTTGTTATTATTTAGCTACGAGCACCTCAGTCAGATGATGATGATTAGACACCATATTGGTCATATTGCAGAAGAACAGGATTCAAATCTTTGCACCAGAGAAATAAGGCGCAATTGATGACCATCAATCAACATGTATCTCCATTCGGTAGTTAAACTAAAATTATTGGCCGAATGAACGACGTAGTTCCTTTTTGCTGCCATTTGTATATCAGCCATGAGCAAATCGAAAAAAAAAACAATCCTGGCATGTTCGAATCCATTTAAATTTCAGAACATTCCAGAATAACATTCGAATTTTTCCTTTATTTGAATAAAAATCCTGTAATATAATCGACGAACGTAGAAGTCCCAAGAAGGTTGCATATCTATAAAATCTATAAGTCATTGTTAAGCGTCCTACTATCGAACGGTTCGTGAAACGAAGGACAAAATGACAGCAGAATCAATTGTTTGTATTCACTAGCATATATTTCAAACGCAGATTAAAATGTATAATAATGAGAGTAGATATCTGGAATTTGATCGATGATAAAATGGATAAAAACTTACATTTTTCTCTTCTGGCTGTTGTTTCTGCTAAAGAAGAATTCAGGCAGTGGCCCGCTTATCGATCCCCGTTAGCACTTCAACCTTATCACCGAACTATAACATCCACCAGTTAAATCGCTTCTCCCAACTGTATTACTTCACTGCCCGACACCAAATGAATGTAATTTATGAATGGAAAGCTCTCACTAGATTTCCCTACAAGTATATCGGGCAGTGATCTATTTTTAGTCACACCTTTCCCAACAAAAAACTCCTATTTCACGTTAAATCTAACCCCATGAACACACGCAGTGACTTGACGTACGAACTAGTGTAAAAAGACGCCGAAACTGTGATGTAAAATGTGGATATTTTACAGAAAATATAGACAGAAAGTGGAAAACCTTCCGCGACGAGGTTTCCAGATTTGTATGGGAGAGGGCGCGTCGGTACTCGCCATAATAGGCACGTATTGTCTAAAAATACCAACTGTTCACAACACCGCACGATACTCTACCTTATCTTATCTCCCTAGAGTCGAAATTCTTTGTTCGATAAAGTTGGAGGGTGAGTCGATGTGTGTCAGTTTATTAAGGGTGTGTGCGTCAAGATATCGCGCATGCGCGGTTAGAGGGAGATGCTAACAAAAATCAATCCGCGACGGTAGGTGGGAGTTACGTAATGAGTGGGACATGAACACGTCGACAACTGTACTTGCCCTTAATTGGTATTAATCTTTAAAATAACAAATGGAATTTCACTGCTTTCTTGCAAAAACAAAAGAATTCACTGAATTCAAAAAAAATATATTTTAAATTGATATTTAAAACGTAGAATTCTCTTTGTTGCGCGTGTCTGTGTGGGCGATGGCGTGGGTGCCGTATTAAAATGTTTAATTCTCGTAGTTGTTTTTAAAATTACTGTTTATTTCGCGTAACTGTTTTACAAAGAGCAGTTTATTAAACCTGAATTTTCACTGTAAATTTAAAAAATACCTACCTTTATTTTAAATATAATAGTTTGTCGTGGGCGGGTAAAATAATTATCTTGTACAAAATGTTATACTCCTACGCACATAGAACATCTTTAAACTTAAATTAATTACGCTTAATTATTTACACGTGTACAACCCTGTTCCTCACGAAATTAGCAATAATGCTTAATTAATAATCGTCGCCTTAAATTGGGTATTATAAACTACCTACATATATGAGAAAATTGTGTGGGTAGCACTTTTAGGTCTGAGGTTTTCGGGGTCAGAAAAATCAGCACCTGACTGGCTTATGAAGTCCTATGTATCGTTCTCCAATGGAATGAAATAGTCAATACAAAATATAGTAGGTACCGACTTGCAGCCCTTTCACTATTTTTTTTACCGCTAGCTATTATTATACAGGTGACTTTTTTATCACTTTCCAAAAAAAATGGGTTTATATGGTGAACGGAGTAGAATCAAATGGCATACATAGTTTTTTATTTTTTCGAAATAAAAATATCCAAAAAATTCGAAAGGCAAATCATTCGCGTATTGCGTATGATTTGAAATTAGATATTTTGATTTTTTTTGTTCAAAAATTCTCTTTCTTTGTTCCAACTGTAAAAAGTTTACTTGAAATTTGTAGCGTTTTTTGATGATGGATATTTTATTATCTAAGCTGTGGAAAAAAGAAAAAAAAGCTTTGTATGCCATAAGCTTCTACTCCGTTCACCTAATATACCCATTTTTTTTGGAAAGTTATAAAAAAGTAATCCGGTATTTCATCATCACCATCTGCCTAGCCTTTTTCCATTTTCCAGTTCTATTCGGATCGGCTTCCAGTCTTATCGGAAGCAGCTGAATACCAGCACCCATTTTACATGGAGCGACTGCCTATCTGACCTTCACAACCCAGTTAATACTGGGTATTACGATACCCATTTGTAAGTCTGGTTGTCAGACTTTCGGGCCACTACCTGTAACTGACTAGCTATAAATCGTTTTGTTAATGTAAATTGTTTTGTTATCTTACTTTTGTTCTTATGTTTCTACTATTGTTTATTGTAATAAGAGCTGCTATTTGTAAATTAAACTGTTGCGTATCTGAGTTTTCCGACAAATCTGGGTATTACTAAGACAAAACTTGGCTCTTCTCCCAATCTGCGGAAACCCCAAAAATGTCGGATTTAGTTTGAACCCAATTCTAGAGGTCATAAGGTTTGAATTTTGGCAACTTAGCAACTAGCGGTCATATAATGGGTGTAAAATGACTCTTAACGAAGCCGAAGCCGAGCACTTGTTCTCCCCGTAATTGCGACCACGTTTTTTGTAGGCCACACCTGCTGGGAATCTTCTAATTATGGAGATATTAGGGATCAAAGTTCGAACTTTTTCACAAGTTTTTTTTTTTTTAATACAAATGTTGTAATTTTACTTTTAATACCTCCACGACCCCCATACTATTCAATGCATCCATCATCAGTCAGCACAATGTTTTGAATGTGTTACATTGATTCTTACAGTAAAACATGATTTTTCATCCCCTAAAAAAATACGTTTCCCAGCAATAATTTTTGTGTAGAGTTACTTAGTCTGTTGCTCACAATGCTTGGTTGACGGCTTCGTGGAGTGTTCGTTTGCACCTAGTACACACATCAACACGGTCTAGGGATATTTCATACTCAATTAAATAACTCGAAAAGTACTGGCCGCATTGGAATCTTTTATACACCGATTTGTTTGTAATTTATCTCAGACTAATTCCAAATTCAAATTTTTGAAAATTCTTTTGTTTCGGTGGCATAAAAATGTCTTGATGTATAGGAGAGGGAATTTTCATTTGTGCGAAATTTAGAAAACAATACGAATTACGTTTAGTTACAGTTTTTTTTCATTTTTAAACGAAAGATAAAGTTAAAATTGAGGTATTGTAGCCATGCAACGCCGACATTTGACGAGGGCGGAGATGTTACGAGCTGTGGGAATGCTGGAAGCTGGATCTGTTCAGCGTAATGTTGCTGAGGCCATAGGGACCCATCAAAATGTAATTTCAAGATTGTGGACACGCTATCGTGCCACAGGTGAAGTAGCGGAGAGGCACCGGGGGCCAAGTCGCATCACTACCCCCAGACAAGACCGATTTTTGCAAATTACTGCGCGAGCACAACCAAATGCAACGGCGACTCAATTGGTCCAAAAGCTGCGAGTGGAACACCAAGTGCTTGTGAGTGACCAAACTGTAAGAAGGCGACTGCATGAAAGCAATCTACGCTCTCGTAGACCACTCCGGGTCCCACCTTTACGGAGAGGCAATCGTGGACGACGATTAGAATGGGTTCGGAACCACGTGGACTGGGGCCGTGACCAATGGTCCAATGTGCTGTTCACGGATGAATCCAGGTTCGGCTTCCATCCAGATTCACGAAGCACGCGTGTTTGGCGAGTTCCTGGACGATGGAGCCGTCTCCAGAACCCTCAGAAAGTTCACCCATACCAAGGAGGAACAATTATGGTTTGGGCAGGAATTCGTCTTGGAGGACGGACGGATCTCGTTTGGGTGCGGGGCAATATGACGGCAGAACGATACGTCCAACAGGTGCTGGGGCCTGTAATCTTGCCCCACAGAACACAAATGGGGCAAGATTTCCTGCTCATGCACGACAATGCCCGGGCACACACGGCGAGAACGGTAGCAGCTTGGTTACATACACATAATGTTAGGGCCTTAGACTGGCCTGCTCAATCGCCAGATCTAAATCCCATTGAGCATGCGTGGGATATGCTGCAAAGAAGAGCTCTGAAGGAAGTTCCTGAAAATCTGGCTACAGAAGATCAACTTTTTGCGCACCTCAGAAGGACATGGGACAATATTCCGCAGCAAGACATTGACAACCTTGTTCTGAGCATGCCGAATCGTTGCCGATGTGTTATGAACATCATGGGCGCTTTCTCAGACTACTAACTTCAAGTTTATAAACACAAATTAAATGATTTTTCTATTTTTTTCAGTTTTTACTCACAAATTAAAAGTTCATTCATATACGGTTTCCGTCTATGCTTCATTTTTTTTCCATAAAATCCTGAAATTTTAATCTATACCTTAACCATTATTAAAAAATGGTAGAATATTAAATAACGTATCTTTTAAATATATACATGTCATATAAATAATTAACAAATTGATAGTAATTCGCTTTTTTTTTAAATATCCCTAGACGAGTGTTGATGTGTGTATTTCCCTGCTATGTAAATTTTTTGAATATCAAATATTTGACATATTTTTGCGACGTTGCCAACTTTTAGAATGCAAGCTCTCAAATCGACATAATATTTTCTTGTAATGACTCACTCACACCTTGACTTTAGCCAGAGGTCGGAGAATAAATTAGTTTTTAATCTGACGCGATCGTCATACTACTCTGTCAAGAAAGTACCGGGAAAAGATCAATAAAACACAAAATATTTGTTATTTATCCAAATTTATTTTATCACCTACAAAGTATGCTCCTTCAGAACCGACACACTTACGCCAACTAATAATCCAATCATAAAAATATTTTTTAAATGCTTATTCCAGAATTGAGTTCAGTTCTCGCCGCGAATTCTCCTTTATGTCTTCTACTGAATGAAAACGGGTGCCACGAAGTGGTAATTTGAGTTTAGGAAAAATAAAGAAGTCGGCTGGAGCCATATCTGGTGAATAAGGTGGTTGCTCGATGGTATTTGTTGAGTTTTGGTCAAAAAGTCGTTCACAACTGTGCGAAGGCGCATTATCGTGGTACAAAATCCAAGAATTTTCTTTCCACAAATCTGGCCCTTTTATCTAATTTGCTCTCTTAAACGCTGCATAACGTCCGAATAATATTTTTTATTTACCGTTTGACCTTCCGGCAAGATTGTCAGTCACTATTTCCTTCACTTTTGCGATGTTAACTTCAGTTGCAGACGTTGATGGCCTATCAGAACGAGGCAAATCTTCCATCACACCTTGACTGCTTTTGAACGCTTTGTACCACTCATAAGCGCGTGTTTTTGATAAAGTCGATTCACTGTAAGCCTTCTGTAACATTTTCAGAGACTCCGAACTCGAAATTCCATTGGCGATGCAAAATTTAAGACAAACTTTTTGTCCGATATTTTTGTCCATTAAGAAATTCGCAATACACACTAGATATGATATAACTAAAATCAGTACTGTATTTAATCTAATTAACAGATGTAACTCAAACTCCGCGCCAAAATGGAAAACAGTTGTGCTAATCTAACAACAACAAAAAAAAAACAAAAAAAATTTTGGAACCATAAACAAATCATCCATTCCCGATACTTTTTTGACTGAATGTACTTTTTCTTTGGTTTTATTTTATGTGTAGTAGGTATTTACACAAAGATAGTTAATGACAAACAAGCGAACCTCAATAAGATGGATGAGTACTAATAGGCTTTTATTTTGTTAATTTGTATGAACATTGTATACAAATGTTTACATATATCCTTTAGTTAACATTTTCTTATTAAATCTATCTTTCTAGGCTTTATTGTTTTGTTTATTGGTTATTTATTGATAGTTTTCGCGACCTCTTGCGACCTATAGAGTTCGCGACCCCCTGTCGGGACGCGACCCACAGGTTGAAAAACACTAAAATAGACTATACAGGGTGTAAACGGATCCTTCACGAACCCGTCAACCAAGCATTCTGTACATCAAACTAAGTAACTCTACGCAAAAATTATTGCTGGGAAACGATTTTTTTTTGGGGTCAAAAATCACGTTTTCCGGAAAACTCAATGTAACGCACTCAAAACATTGTGCTAAAGGATGCATTGAATAGTAAACGGGCTGTGGAGGTAAGTAAAGTCAAGTTATGACCCTAAACATTTGTATAAAAAAAAAACTTGTCACAAAGTTGCAATTTTGACCTCCAATAAGCTCCGTAACTAGAAGGTTTCCAGGTATGGTCCAGAACAAAAAACAAGTGCCTTTCGGCTTCGTTGAGGGTCTATTTACACCATTTTTAAAGCGTTTTAAAGCGAGTATTACATTTTTAATACTCGCTTTGTTTAATTTGTGGTCGGTATCCAAAGTAAACAGTATTGTAAAATCTTATATTTCAATAGTAATACAATCGGAAAGAAGAAAGATACCTAGATTATCTAATGCTGTTAGACTCTTTGCAGGTAAATCCTTAATAATAAATATATCTATCGTGGCCTTTTTCAGTGTTTTTGTCACTGGGATGACTTAAAAGAAACTCGTCACACAATGACGAAGAGACGGGTAGCAGTAAGCTGGTAGTCTACTTTAACAATAGGCAATCGAACGTCACAAGTTGCTGACAAATATTCCGTTCATCATCATCATCATCTTCATCTGCCTAGCCTTTTCCCAACTATGTTGGGGTCGGCTTCCAGTCTAACCGGATGCAGCTGTATACCAGTGTTTTGGGCACACTACATAAGTCCGAAAAACTTTATGCCGAAAGTCGCAATTCCGAATTTTAAAATACCGATTTTCATAATTCCGAATGGTTCAAAATTCCGAATATAACAATTCCATATCTGATATATCATTAATCCTATTTTCATAATTCCTAAATTACAATATTCCGAACGTTCATAATTACTACTCTCAAAATATTGAATTTCAATATTCGGACTTATTGATAATGATAATTGATTAAATTGTTGTCTTTTTCTACTCTGGACGCTCTTAATGTCTTTCTACATCGTTCTCACATATACAAGTATGTATTATATTATATTGTGTAAATTCCAGTTCTTAGTATTATATAATTGCATAGCACATGTGTGAGTACTTTGTATTGTTCAGCCACCATTTACATTTAGTTATCTTTCATTGACTTGAATATGCCTTGGTGGCTGAGAGAATGTCATGCTCACTCAAATGTCTCGCTAATGGTGGCGGGTGTGTGTGGTCATTTAATTCCATTCAATATGATTGAGTTGAATGGCGCCGATGCGTGCGTCATGTTCGTGAGCGGGCGTTGTCAGTTGGGACTGGTCATCTCTTGGCTACCAGGGTTCATTTTAATTCGTTTGTTGTTAAATTGATGTCTTTTTCTACTCTGGACGCTCTTAATGTGCACGTCTTTCTACATCGTTCTCACATATATGTATAATTTCAAAATTAATGATGTAACCAAGATTTTGTAACAATATTTTGATTCAAAAGAGTGTCCATGGAGTTTCTTGCCCGTTCTTCTCCATAGAGATCTACGCTAGGGAATGGGCAACTACAGTACTTTCTCAAGTTATTATGCCTTGTGACTGGGACTGTAGCTTTGTTTTTTATTTGTAATTTTGACATTCAAAAGTGCCGTAATGGTCTAATTGAAATAAATGCTTTGAGTTTGAGTTTAATACAAAACATTAAAAATACGATTCCATACCTATACCTACCATAATTTTTACCTGCATGTTGAGAATTACGCGGCAGTGGGGTAATTAAGGGGGCAAAATTTTCATTATTTTTGCGATAGGACGCACCGTTTTCGAGATATAAGCAAATTTAGAACCTGCTACAACTCCATGACGCTCGCTCGCTATGCTCGCATTTTACATTACACACCTACTTTCTGTCACAAATGTCGTCATGGCTCCGGCTTCTCATGCCTGCTATCAAGACTTTTAGGACAATTTTAGCAGTTTATTCGAAGTATCGGAATATCGTTTTTCGGACTAACGATCCATCGAACATTTTATTCTTCGGACATACGAAAATCGAACAACAAACAATTCGTATTTATGACTTTCGGAATTATGAATTTTGGGATTTTAAATAATAGACATTTTGATTTCATTTTGATAATTGGAATATCGAAATTCGGAATTTAGTTTTTCGGAATTTTTGCGTGTTCCCCAGTACTTTACATGGAGCGACTGCCTATTTGACCTCCACGACCAAGTTAGTACTGGGTAATACGGTACAAAAAATATAAAAATAAAAACACTTTTGAATTGTCAAAAACAAATAGAAGAAGCTGCAGTCCTGGTCGTAGGGCATACCTATTACTGTGAAAGATCTGTAGATGTGCATTCCAAAGCGTAGATCTCTTTATGGAGAAGAACGGGCAAAAACCTCCATGGACAGTCTTTTCTTGTCACTGACACTGCATGTTCTTGCCCTACTTTAGAAAAATCAGACCATATGAAATATCTTGGTGTCACAATTGACTCCAATCTAAATTTCCGTAAACATATCGAGTTACTATGCACTAGAGTGCGCAAACTAATATATGTTTTTAAGTATTTACGTAATGTAGCCGATTATAATTTAATAAAACAGGTTTATTTAGCTTTGTGTCAGTCCATTCTACTTGCACATGGTGTTCATCGACCTCATAAAGGCATACGACCGGGTACCTTCGAAAGTTTTTCTTGTTATTTTCATAGGTTGTTTCTTTATAACCTTGACATTGACAGCCAGTTGCCAAAATGCCAATGTCTGCGCTCGCGTCCCTTCGCTTGTCATGGACCATAGACAATAGTCTGTAGCGTTGACAAGCGAAGTCGGAACGTTCGGTGCAGCCGAGCCGATTATTATTATTATTCTCATTTATGTACTTTTTTATTTTTGTTTGTATATCTATAGTGTTTATTTTATTAAGTGAGTATTATGTTTTATTTTTTGTCATTTACACAAAAAAAATATTTTGTGTCCGTGGGTGTGACCGTGGGTGGCATCACAGTGGGCCCTATAAGAATACCAGCGCTGCGGTATTTGTTTTTCATTTATCGCAGCATCATGCTGAGATAGAAGCCTTTTTGGCCTCGCACAGGTCTTCATTTTATTACTTAGTTTTAGCTCCTTTTTTTTTATTATTTTTGTAGTTCCTGTGCTTGTCCCAAATAAATATTTTTTCTTTCTTTCTTTACCTCGTGAGGTTTTGTGGTGGGTCCTGAAAGAGAAAGGTATGCCTGGGAAGTATGCGCAGTTGATCCGGTCCGGTCTACAGCGGGCACCACCGGCAGCTTCAATGTGGCTGTTGGCTTGCACCAAGGGTCGGCTCTAAGCCCCTACCTCTTCCTGGGGATAATGGAAGCACTTACGTCGGACATGTGTTGCGCCGACCCCAAGTAACATGGGGTAAGGGCAGGAAGATGATGTCAGTCCATTCTAACCTATTGCATAACGTCCTGGGGTGGCGCGGGAAATTAGATTCTTCTCCCTCTAGAACGTGCTCAAAGAGCAATTCTAAACCTTTCGTCCGTTTAGGTTTCCGACACAGCTGCTCTAGAAAGCATGTAATGTGCTCACAGTTCGGTAATTATTTTATTCTTCACATTATACTACAGCTACACTCTACCTATGACCCAGTGCCTTCCGATAGGAGAAGGAAGCACCTGGTTTGCACAAAGCCTCAAACTAGACATGCTTTTGCTAGTCGATTCTATGTGTTTTCAGGCCCTTTTCTGTATGATAGACTCAACAAGAAACTAAACTTCTATAGTCTAAGTTATAGGAATTGTATTGTATTGTATAACGGGCTGGTGTCCGCAACTCCAAGTCAAAGCGCGTATTTTGCGTATGGGCTATATAATCAACCACGCGGGCCCAGTGCGGATTGGTAGATGTCACATGTCTTCGAATTTTTGGTTCTAGGACATGCCGGTTTCCTCACGATGTTTTCCTTCACCGTTTTGAGAGCAGTGGTGATGAAATAAATTACACAAAGTAATGCGCCTGTCAGTTATAGGAAATGTAGTTTTGTAATAAGAGATTATTTAGCGATACTTAATTACACGGACACAGAAAAACTTCTAGAAGTCCTAGTTTGATTATTGTTATTTAGGTTAGTTTTAATGTTTAATTTAATGTTTTTGTACCAATTTGATTTTAGTTATAGTTGTTAATAGATTTATTTTAATTTAAAACTTTTACTGACTTATTTAAATTATGCAATGTAAAGTGATGGCCTGAAACAGAGGTTTAAATAAACCTAGATCAGGCAGGTCGCTACCAAACATTTGGATTCGAAATTTTCGTTACTTTTAACTGTTATATTATATATTGTAGTTACAGTATACTTTTATGCACTAATTATACAATACTTTAGGAAATAACACTGCTGCACATAAATGTACACTTTTGTACTATCTACTTTTTAAATAAATAATTCTTATTTCTATTCTACTCTTATTCCTATAGATCAGAATGTAGTTACAAAATCTTGATATCGAAATATTGATTAAGACCACAAAAATACCCAGAATTAAGTAGTAATGAATATTCATAACTTTTTAGTTTTGAATATTCATTGTTACGATATGATTTTATTTTAAATAATCATAATTAATGTTTTATTGAGATTTAGAGAGATATTTCACATCATTTAGCAATAATATTACCAATACTTTCAATTTTGCACACCAAACTCCTTAATTTTACTACCATATAGCTAGTTGCTATTATCAAGAGCCCCCAGACTGAAGTTGCTTATCACTCAGCTTGCTTCACACCCTAATGTAGACAAACAAACACCCATTCAAGGAAATGTCCAGAAATAGCTTTTCTTTGAGAAAACACAGGGAGTGGTCATGTTAGGTGACACGATGCTTTTGTCAAAACACACGATGTAGTGTTTGGTGCCTTAGTAACAGGCTCAAGCTAGGTTGGCCTGTTTTTAAACATGGTAACTTAAATATATGATATTTTGTTTCTGGCAAACGTGCTTAGAGATCGAAGTGATTTTCGGGAAATAGCACTTATCTGTGGAGTGAATCATTTTGTAATGCAGTGTCATGTCAAAAAATATCTTTAAACCTAAACGTTTTTATGACTAAATATTATTGTCTTGATAATATAATCACAGTTATCAAGATAGCATAATAACCTACAGCTATATATTGTATGTATAATATGTTTATTCCCGTCACCAAATATTTCTGTAATGACGTTAGTTTTACGCTTTTATTTAGGTGCGGACAGATTGTGGGCCAGACGTCGAACACCAGACCTTGGCAAATAACATACATAACATAACAACACGCCTGTAATCCCCAAAAGATGAGGGAGAGATGTACCTTATAGTATCAACACCCATGTTTCACCAGATATGTTTAAGTCCCATGTAAATAATAATAAATCCAGACTCTGTGACTGCTACCGCGAAATTCTTGATGGAAATCCAACACTTTGTCCGGCCAGGTAATCGAACCCATGACCTCATGCTCACCAGTTGCGCTTGGGACCACTGGACCAACGAGGCAGATAATATACTGAAATATTTATCAAATCCCGCGATCCGCAGCCTGTCCAAAATCTCTTTGTACTGGTTACTGTTTTGTTTGCAGCTGTAAGAATTGAGTTTACCGAAGGCGTTTGTATGTTTTATTATCAATTAATTAATCATTTATTTTTTAAAACTTAGGTATGGTGACAGATAGTATATTATCTAAAATATGTGCCAATATATGGCGATTCCCTCTCATTGAGAGGAGGCCGTGTCCCAGCAGTGGGAACATTATAGGCTGATGATGATGATGATGATGATGATATGGCGTACAAAATTAACATAAACAAGCAATTACAATTAAGGAGGCATGCCAATAGATTACATAAAAGAACTAAAAACCATATAAATATGTCAGTTAGGTAAACAGATCATTACAATTTTCGATAGATAAACACATTCATGCTTAATTGCTTAATCAATTAATAAAATCATAAGTGTTTAATTAGCAAGTCGGAATCGTCATACCTCCTATTAGTGCGTTTCCTATGACAAATGCACTACGTGACATAGCTCACGCGTTGCAAATTGCATCTTAATAATCCATTATTTCGTCTAACCTTAAACTTCATGACCTAATTACTCTATGCACCATATCATGTATAAAATTGCTAATAATTAATTAATATGAATCCGGAAGCCATTAATAAACGGAAGTAATACATATACAAGTGCGCCGGTCATGTGGTGCTTCAATGTCAATCTCGAGGTGAACTGGGCTCGGTGTCAAAAGTGTCAATGTGCGTTTAGGCTCAGCTGAGATACTCGTAGTGATGCAACTAGGCACGCACGTAAACACAAGCACGTAAGCGTGCCTGCGTGTTAGCGTATGCATTAGCAGGTAAGCCGTTGGTCCCGGCTGTCATTTGTAGTTCTTTGACAGTCGTTACAAGTAATCAGTGGCATGAAAGTCTGTTATCCAGTCTTACCAAGGGGTATTGTGTTGGAGGAGGATTTACGGAGGTCAGATAGGCAGTCGCTGATGTATGTAAAATACTGATATTTAGCTGCATCCGGTTAGACTGGAAGCTGACCACAACATAGTTGGGAAATGGCTAGGCAGATGATGATATTAAGATAGTGATGGTATTGCGTTACGATCTATGATGCGTGAGGTGATCAGTTTCAATACTACTTACTGCTCTCAAAACCGTCAAGGGAAACATCGTGAGGAAATCTGCATGTCCTAGAACCAAAAAATCGAAAACCTGTAATTGCAGACATCTACCAACCCTCTCTGGGCCCGTGTGGTGGATTTCAGCTCCGTAATAAAGAAGATGCTAGTGTCCCGGCTGATTATATACTATGTGTTGCTTGTTCACTTTATGCGAGGTATTATGTGCCCTTAATTCATGCACAGATTCACGTGAGTGTGAGACCAAATATTGTCAAAAGAGCCGCGGTCTTGTTTGCCATCCAAATACAATACGTATTTAATTGTATGATAGAGTTCTTTAAGGCTTATAAGTACCGAGTTTACGGCCACTGTCTTCTATTTCTTATAATCTTCCTCTAGAGGAGTGTCGCTTAGTTGGCCAATGTTGTGTTTAGGCTCGACCATGATGCGAACTGTTTTACAACATGGTGAGGAAGGTTTGACGATGAAGATGTCAGAAGGTGCACCGAATCGGGCGGGAGGAAACGCCCGGGTATTTCCACTGCGAGGATCGACCGGAGGACACGGTGGTGCTCTGCCCATGCGGGGCACACCTCCACCGTGTCCTCGAAGCGGCGATCGGCGGCGGCGACCTCTCGCGTCCGGCCCTGGTTCAAGCCATGGACGGAGCGAGACGGAATGGGACGCCGTCACCTCCTTCTGTGAAGCAGTCATGCTAGAGAAGGAGGTGGCGGAACGTGAGAGGGAGAGAACCTCACGTCCCGGCCGCCGCGGGAGACGCCCCGGGCGTCGGGGGCCACTGTAGGCGCGGGCCTGTGAACGGTGGGCTATGGGCTAGCTCGCCGTCCGTCCGTCTCATGACGACAGGCCGTGTTGATGGCGCGTTCGTGTTCCACGCGCGCCTCAAAGCGAGTCAGCAATAGGAAGGGGTCCGCAAGGGCCGATGCCTGCCGGGGTTGCAAGACTGTTCGAAAGAGATACCGTGGACCCGGAACACAAAGGGCGATGAAGGAACATGGATGGGTTTTAGTCAGTAAAAGTCTGACACTCCCTCCTGCTCCGCCCAGAGCGGGAGAAGTCACTTGATGATTTCCCTTCCCAAAAAAAACAAAAAAAAACAAAAAAATAAGGTATGTCTAACTAAATGTGGTATGTTTTAATTATATGACCAATAACTAAGCAGATCGATCTGCAAAGAAGATATAAAGTCATTAATGCGGCCGTTTATTGTGATTAGTTACCGTTTTTCTTAATGTAGGATGGCCTATTAGCCTCTGCTGCAATCAAAAGCACAAGAATGGATTGGAATGACCTGGGTTAGGACGTAAAATAGGTACGTTGTATCGCAGTAGTTTCCGTGGTATCATTTTTGACCATGGGCGAACACGCGGACAAAAACTAGCCAGTTATAAACAACATCCAACCTTCTTTTACGTTAACAGTACCATCCGTTACAATCAAATAATGTTTACGACGACATCCTGACCTTTTCTAATGTCTCTAGAACATTCCTCGGTGTTGTCAGTGAATGAACACAGTGTTGCAACGTGTTGAGGTCAGTTTGACCTTGGTTAGATGAAGGTATATCGATTTACTGGTTTGTTATGTACGTATGGCTACGGTAAGTGTGTAAATGTCGTCAAAAAATCAATATACTTTGATCGTAAATCTTGAGTTGCTACTATTATGAATGCGAATGTTTTTTATGGACTGATGTTAGATACTCAATCTCGCGAGAACGGCTGAACGGATCTGGATGAAATTTGGCACAGAGATAAAATAAAAAAAATGAAAGTATAGTCTAGAATACAAATTCACATCATAAGCTACTTGTTTTTTCTCTCTCTCACGTTCTCTTCATTGTTTCCACGCGAGCGAGGTCGCAGGCAACAGCTGGTCATACATAATCGGTCTATAACGTTCCCACTGCTGGGACATACCTAAGTCTTCCCTCTGTGAGATTGGGTGGGCCGTAAACCGACACACAGCCGGGTCCAGTCCAGTTATAGACTGTCTGTGTGCATTTCATCCAAATCCTTTCAGTCGTTTTTGCGTGAAAGAGTAACAAACATTCATGCTCAAAAAAAAAAATAGTAAGATAAGATCTGAGGGGAATGCTGTCGAGTTCTATTTCTTAGCATATCGATGACAATCAGACGATTTTAGGAGATGATTCTATACAGGGTTAGTTTTCAAGGACCAGCCAAAATTTAAAATTAAGATTTAGATAACAAACCAAAAGTGCATTTTAAATATTATTATCGAAATATATAAAATAAAATAATAGCATTTACTTGAAAGTGTCCTAAAAATTTCCTAAATCATAAACCTAGTGGGAATCAATGCACTTGTGTGCGTGCATGCACCGCCAAATTTATGTGTATGCTAACTGCTACCTATCTAGGCTGTTAAACTGAATTGTGCTTTTGTAAATGAAATTAAAAAAAAACGCTGTTTTTTTTTTCATTATATCAAAAATATTATCGATTCTAAACCATTTCTGAAAATTTGGCCGGTCATTGAAAACTAACCCTGTATAATTGGTCATTTTATGTTTTAACTTCAGTATTGTCTTTTTTAAGGAGGTACATATTACCTATATCATCAACATCTGCCTAGCCTTCTCCCAAACTATGTTAGGGTCGGCTTCCAGTCCAACCGGATGCAGCTGAATACCAGTATTTTATATAAAGAAACTGCCTATCTGACCACCACAACCCAACATAACTGGGGAATACAATACCCCTTGGTAAGAGTGGATGTAGACTTTTGACTTCTGACTATTCAGGTAGATATTATATTCTAAAAATATTTATTAAGGGACTATAGTGTTCCTAAAACGTAATCCCACCGGCATGCAAAACTTCAACAAGTTCCAAAAGAGCTGAAGTACCACCTAGATACTACTCGTAGAAACATGATCTTTAAAGTAATGGCAGATTCATTCCAGATACTGGTAATTTTACGTGAGAGCTCAACATATTGCGATGCTTTCATTTAGTTCCTTACCAACAAAGTGGAAGCAGAAATGGTTTCCAGAAACACCAATGAATATTGTGAAGTAATAGAATATAGACTGACAAACGTGGAGCAAAATGGAGGAGGCCTGTTGAGGGGTCCATATTGAAATACAAATATAAATGAAATTGTTAACTGTTTTGAAAATTGAATTTATTTAATATTTTAGAAATCCATATAAATGGAAAGAAATTATATTATTAAATTAGAAATTATTTGTTATGCGATTGCAACTTAATAATCATGATACGAATTGTATTATTTTCGTTATTTTATGCATGCACATTTATTTACTAGTAATTTTATGATATATTTGTTTTATAAGTCATTCATTATGGAAATAAAGAGGCTATAATAATAATAATAGAATATCCCGGGCTTTGAAATATTATAATATACTTGCGCTGATACCTCATTTTTAACCGACTCCTAAAAAGGGAAAGGGTTATTTATGTATTCCGCAATCATCTTTTTTTCATGTATGCACGCCATTTTATCCGTGATTCGGTGTCAAAGGTGTACCAGTAAAACGCAGGTATCTGAATGCACAAGCAGAAAAATGCGTTGAATTAATAACTTGGCCCCAAATAGGTAACGGTAAAAATTATCCTCATCATTTTGAAGTGGATCACCCTGTAGGGCACTAGAATTTGTGAGAAACATAAAGGGCATTCTTAGTACCAAGGGCTAATATAGTTATAATTATCTTTTAATTAACTTATGCGAATTGGAAGTAGTAGAATTACCAACAGTAAGGCTTTTCATTTGATTTGATTTTATTCTGATCTTGATGAGTAAATACTTGAATGTTAGCTATTTTACCAAGCTGTTTGTATTCATCATTCATCATCATCATTTCAGCCGAAAGACGTCCACTGCTGGACATAGGCCTCCCCCAAGTGTTGCCACATTGACAGATCCCGTGCGACTCGCATCCAGCGGATTCCCGCAACCTTCACCAGGTCAACCGTCCACAACGGAGGCCTTACAACGCAACATCTTCCAGTTCGCGGTCGCCACTCCAAAACTTCGGCTCCATCGGCCATCCGTTCTGCGAGCAATGTGCCCTGCCCACTGCCACTTAAGTTTGCCAATTATGCGGGCTACGTAGAATACGAACCTTGGTTCTCTTGCGGATGTCTTCATTTCTGATTCGATCGCGCAAGGAAACTCCGAGCATAGCCCTCTCCATTTCCCTTTGGGTGACTTTGAATCTGATGAGGCCCATTGTGAGCGACCACGTTTCGGCTGTTTGTATTATCAGAAATTAAATCCTTTTACCAACTGTGTTGGGGTCGTCTTCCAGTCTAACTAAATACATTTAAATGCTAGTATTCTAAATGGCGATTGTAAATCTTGTTTTATTAGCATTTAGCTCTTTTTCCTATTTACAATATTTTATTGTTTTTTTGTTGTAAACGGTTTTTATTTGATTTTACGTTCTAAAAAATCGATTATACTTAATACTTGTCGTATTAAGTTTAAAATTGAAATGTAGTGTGCCTTAGAAGTATTTTTATTCAATTTTCTGTTAATATGAAAGAATGTTAAAGTGAATGAAAATGGAAAAGTTTCTGAGCTTTCTGGCACGTAAGAAGAGATTTTTTTTTCTGTAGTAAGGATTTTTAAGTTTGTACTAAGTAGGTTATAGAGCTGTTAAAAGATGGTAAATAGCTACTGATTAGAATAAAGGGTGTAAAAAGACTCTTAACGAAGCCGAAAAGCACTTGCTCTCCCCATCATTGCGATCATTTTTTTGTTCTAGACCATACCTGGGAACCTTTTAGTTACGGAGATATTGTGGGTCAAAGTGCGTTACATTGAGTTTTACCGTAAAACGTGATTATTCAACCCAAAAACAAAGACATTTCCCACCAATCATTTTTGTGTAGAGTTACTTAGTTTGATGTACATACTGCTTGGTTAACGGCTTCGTGAAGAGTTTGTTTACACTCTGTATAAAATTTTGATGCCTACATTGAAAAGTTTTATGGATATTCTCCATTATTATTGTAATGGCTTCCTTCACGAACCCAAGCAGTCTGTTTACATCTTATATAAATCTATAGACACAGGCGAGATAAAACAAAATATTTTACTTAACTTTTTTTTAAATAGTTTTAAAAAATTTCAGTGATCGTATGTATTCCTCTGAGATCAAGACAACATTTTGTTCCGGTAAGGTTGCTATATAACTACTTATCACGACAAGGTATTTCCCAACATTGAAATTTTTATTCAGTATATCCCCCATGTCGGGTAAATGCTTCGTTTTGCTTATGAATACAATTGGAATAAAGTATGATAAGTAATAAGAAATAATTGGAACTTGTTTCTGAAGCCGATGGGCTACTATTTAAAAAAAAAAAACTATTTTTTTTTTTTTTTTTTTATTTTAAAAAATGTACAAAAATTCAGAGGTCAGATAAGCAGTCACTGCGTGTTAAATACTAGTGTTAAGCTGCATTAATTTAGGCCAACCCCCTTGGATTTGAAAATTAACAAATTATATTCCAGTCCTAGCAGTTTTCACTATTTACCTGGAGTGACTGCCTTTCTGATCTCAACCACCTAACAACCTGACATGACATGTTTTATTTGAATTTGAACTTTGGTAAGGCTTTTATTTGCTTTTTTTTCAGCGTTTTTTTTTTTTACTTTCCGTTAAAATCATGCTCTTTTATAGCCGGTGCACGCGTGTGTTCTAGCTGACATTTGCAATCACACATATATCAATGAGTGTGGCTATTATGAACTTAGGAAACAACATAGAATTTTTACAGATGAATGCGACATGTACGAGTATAATTGTGACAATAATATGAGTAAGTACCTATAGTGCAAAGAATGCCAATTTTTCCATCCGCCAGCTGTGCGAGAAATACAGAAGTGCGCACAAAAACTTGCACATGGTATTTATCAACCTCGAAAAGGCATACCACCGGGTACCTCGTAAGGTTTTGTAGGTAATGGGCCCTGAAAGAGAAAGGTATGCCTGGGAAGTATGTGCAGTTGATCCGAGCGATGTACAGTCGATGTTGTACCAAAGTCCGGTCTACAGCGGGCACTACCGTTAGCTTCAATGTGGCTGTTGGCTTGCACCAAGGGTCAGCTCTAAGCCCCTAACTCTTCCTGGTGATAATGGACGCACAAAGTGGCAAAGACTAGAGAATGTTGGCGTGAAAGTAAGTAGGACCAAAACAGAATACTTATTCTGTGATTTTGGTGGTCTCTCCAGCCCTGTGCCCATTACTCTTGCCGAAACGCCCACAGCGATCTGTTCCAATTTTCGGTAACTCGGGTCGCTTGTCCAAGGGGATGGCAAAGTAGACCGAGACGTAACGCACTCAGGATGGATGAAATGGCGACAGGTTACTGGAACAACTTGCGACCCACTGATGCCCCTCAAGTTAAAGGAGAAAATATACAAGTCCGTGATTAGACCTGTCGTACTGTATGGATCGGAATGTTGGGCTGTGAAGAAGATGGATGAAAAATATTGCATGTAGCGGAGATGAGAATGTTGAGGTGGTGTGACAAGAATGGATAAGGTAAGGAACGAGTATATAAGAGGAAGCTTAAAAATTTGCGCCAGTTACAGAAAAGTTGAAAGGGAATCAACTGTCTTGGTATGGACATGTGATGAGGAGGGATGAATCGCATGTGACTAAAAGAGTGATGAATATAATAGTTGATGGATGGAGGGGGAGAGGACGACCAAAGAAACGATGGATGGATTGTGTGAGGAATGACAGAATGATATGAATGATAAAGGAGAAAATGATAGCGTGACGGTTGACAGAGGAGAATGGAATAAAAAAAAGTGTTGATTAAAATTCCTAATTCGCAACTGGTTGCGAATCGCAGTTGTAAAAACGGCCGGAGGGGTTGCGCCGACCCCAAGTAACATGGGACAACGGCAGAAAGATCATGATGACCTATAGTGCAAAGACTAGCAAGCTTATAAGGTCTGTGTGCGTTCCACAGGGTATTATTTCTGGGTCTATTCTTGTGCCCAATACTATTGACTTCAGCTACATTATGTACCTACTCTCATATTTTACCTGTTATGGTTATAAGAAACACTGAGGGATCGAGAAACTGACTATCAACGAAGCAATAGTCTGAATCCATGGTTTTTCTTAGCGTGTCGATGGTAATCTAAATTGTGTCGGCCTAGAACTGAGTCACGAGTTTGTTGCCTTGAGTAGCGTCCATCAGTTCCTGTAATGAACAAACAACAGGACAGGCAGGACAAGATATTAAGTGTCCTTTGTGGACCAGTACTACTTCTTCCACTCATTTACACTCCAGGGCAGAGTCTTCAGTGAATCTCCAACTGATTCATGGTGCTATTTTTTTTTTTAATAATTTCTTTGTGTAAAAACCTGAAAATTAGTATGTATGCGTTTCGCATGAAGCGACACGGACGTGTACGCGTTTCCTTCGTGTGAGTACTATCGCGACGTGGTGACTCGTGCCAAGAATAGAATAGAATATTTCATTTTCTTTCTTTAATTCTTTAATTGTGTCACTTGATCATGTTGCTTGTGGCCCTTGTGGATTCCAGGTTATTATTATACGAATTATTCGGATTGTTTCGGATCCGCGACCTGTGAAACCGCTCCATCGCTATTGACCAGAGTCCAAGGCTTCTATATCTACTACGCTGACGGTAGAAGAGTGTTGCGGTATAATCTAGAGGGGACAGCCCCAGCCAAGACAACAAAGGCAACTACAAAAACATCTACTCAGGCTCTAACCACACATTGGAAAGACAGAAGGAGATATACACCGTGGAAGACTGGAAGTTACAAGCCTTGGACAGATGACACAACCAATTGTGCCCCTTGTAAAAGAAAGAGAAACAACTTGCCACGTCAAACACTCTCTCAGTATTTTTCTGCCTTAGAGCTTCCAGCAAAATTTTATGGTCACAGTCCACCTAAAACAAAAAAAGAGGCTAAAAAACACACCATGAAACGGACCACTAAACGCACTACGGCCAAACCAACTACACAGGTATTTGTCCAGATTAAAAACTTTATCTTTTTTTTACAAGTTTTATCCCATTGGCTTCATTTTGTACAAAAAATCACGTGAAACATTATGCTTGCTGAGTTAGGTCCTCGAAGTAAATTTTCGACGAACGTGAAATATAGAAGTCAACGAACTTTGAAGGCATATACATATATACATATACGGTTGTTTTCATAGTAAAAGTTGTATATAACAAGAAGTTGGTAGCTTCGACGGCACCCTTTCGAGTTAAGAAAAAAAAAACTTGTTTTAGTGTAAGAATAATATAACACCACGTCTGTAATTCCCGTAGGATTAGGCAACGGTATATCTAATAGCATTTTTAGCATAACACATTTCGCCAGTTATGATTAAGTCCCATGTAATAGGGGACGAGCCTACTGCTATCAACCGGGCGCAAATCCAGACTCCGCGGCTGCTACTGAGAAATTTATGATAGAAAAACCCAGTAACACATTTAACGTACTGGGAATCGAACCCAGGACCTCATACTCAGCAGTCGCGCTTACGACCGCTAGAGCAACGAGGCGGTAGTGTACGAATATAGTGTAAAAAAATATTACTGTACAGGTTCTTCGAACGGGAACAATTGGGTCGGTGATCCTGAAAAAACTGACAGTCTGGAAAGATGGAAAATTGGTATACAAGGTCATTAAAGGATATAAAGCCCCAACACGGAAAGGCTCTATCATCACTACGGACCTCGATTCTGACTTTTTGGAGTAACCAGCGTAATAAATACAAGTCTTTTGATAATGGGCAGCCCAGCATGTCATGCCCAGCTTTACAACAACAAAAACTTTACTATCTCAATAAATATTAATTTTATGTTTATCCGTTAATTACTTCTACCATGGATTCGGTGCATTACCCACCAGCGTTCGATAGTTATAAAAAAAAATGCAAATCAGAAATTGCAAAAACCTTGTAGGTTTCTAAGTGTGAAAATTAAACAGTAATGATTCTTCTGAAGCCATGGTAAAAGTTTATTACCCTTATGTCCCCTTCTACTGTGTATCAAGGAGATTCGTCTGCTTAACAAAATGTTCAATTCGAATCATCCTACCATCATATAATAAAAGTTTGTGTGCTAGGATGTTTGTTAATCAATCACGCAAAAACGACTGAACAGATTTGGATGGACACACATCTATGTGTCCATCCAAATCTGTTCAGTCGTTTTTGCGTCTAGGTTGTAAACTATTTAGTTTACAACCTAGATTAACACAGAATATTTATTCTGGTCCAGGCAGACAAAACCACGGGTAGCAGCTAGTAAAATTATAATCTAAATTGAAATGAAGAAGCTCTGAAAATGTTCGTCGTTCTTTTTCAATTCAATGGGAACCTAACAAGACTGCATATTATTTTTTTCTGAATGTGAAAGCTACTTCAATAGACGACTTGATTAGTTATCTTTAAACAATTTTTCTTTCTTTTGAGAACTGAAAATTCATAAGTGAAAACATAGTTAGATCTAGACAGTAAGTATCTACAACTCTATAATAGTAATATAAATATGTATAAGTATCACAGGGCGTCAAAACCACGGGTGGCAGCTAGTAAAATTATAATCTAAATTGAAATGAAGAAGCTCTGAAAATGTTCGTCGTTCTTTTTCAATTCAATGGGAACCTAACAAGACTGCATATTATTTTTTTCTGAATATGAAAGCTACTGTAATAGACGACTTGATTAGTTATCTTTAAACAATTTTTCTTTCTTTTGAGAACTGAAAATTCATAAGTGAAAACATAGTTAGATCTAGACAGTAAGTAACCCTATATAGATAATCTCCAACTCTATAATAGTAACAAAAATATGTATAAGTATCACAGGGCGTCAAAAAATTCGTCAACATCGTTGTCAACAGGAAAATTTAGATAATTATATCTTTCTACTTAAACTTAAAAGGAGATCTATTCGGGCCATCAATTTTATTAACAAGATCAAGGGAAATATGACGAAGAAAACACAAATTGCTGCAATCACCTTACCTAAACTTATCAAAGCATTTTCACTCGTGTATTTTATCACACGCAATAAAATTGCAGAAACATTTCACAATCAAACAGGATTCAATTCTTCACGGTTAGGTACTATAAGGTTACGAATGGTTTACAGCGATTTTATACAAAAAAGTGCCATCAATACTTTTTCTGAATTGCATAATAACCGTATAATAGAACTAACCCGTTTGTTACATGACATTCATTTAAAAATTAAAACGAATTAAATGTGGTAAAACGAACGGTGAAAACTCGTTCGACAATGAATAAAGAAAAAAGAAGTAAAATCGCAAAATGTTTGTTGAACTTCTTATAGCTCTAAGTAAGTGATTGAAACACAAAAATTTAACTTATTTACAATCTTTACTTGTGTGGATTTGTCAATCACTGTTACGGAAGTACTAAAACTTAGTTTTATTTCAGCTTGTCTTTTCTTTCAACCAACAATCAATCATTTCATCGGGGTATGATCTCCTAAAAATACTACTCTGTCATTAAAATAAACAGTGCTTCACACTTATTCATGGGTATTCTTACAGAATTTTGATGAATGCACCGCATCAAAAGTTTGCAACCACACATGGACAGCAGTCTGTGGTAAGATGGAAGCCGATTCCAGTCACCGATTGTTTTTAGATGGCTGTGATTTACACGAATACAATTGCGATAATAATACAAGTAAGAACATAAAAGATTAAATAATGAAAAAGATCAGTGTTGACTAATATTCAATTTTTTAATATTTTCTAATTTCAGCGTACGTTGAAGTAGATAATAAAGTATGTGAAGCACAGTGTACCCAAAGCGACCACGCTAATGCGGAGACAACTCCTATGACAACCACGTCGACTCCTGCTAAGGTAAGCACAATTAAAAGTACTGAAGGAACTAGAACTGAAACTACTAAAGTAACAAGTACTAAAAAAGTTACTGAAACGAATAAAGACAAGACTGATACTTCTACTAATTTTGTAGCTCCAACGACATTAACGATGACAGCAGAGGAAACTAAAACTCGTCAAACAAGTGAAATTACTACACAAGTCTCAGCGACCACTCAACCTACTGAAAAATCTATTATTACTAATGGTGATACACCAACAGACATAACTACTGTTAATGAAACTTTTATAACTGATGTAAATGTTATAAATGATAATGAAAACACAATCCCTAATGATACTTTAGAAGCACCTACCAAAACTACGTGTACTGCTACTACTAGTGTCGCTACAGCCACAATGCGAAATACCAAACCAGGTTGTCTACACTGCTCTATCCCGTCAACTTGGGAAACAACAGCAGTAGGGGAAACAAGAGATTTTGTTCAAATGCTCAAGGAACGGTTTGGTGATAGAGTACAAATTTTAAGGGACACTACCCATTATCCCAAAAATCCTACATATGCTAGAAAACGTTTGGCCTTTGTACCCGGTTATCACATGGAAAGACGAAAACGACGATTTTATTAATCCTGTAGGTCAATTTTATTATAAAGATGCAAAAGTCGTATAGGTAAACCAAATATATTGTTCATTCATTCGGAAATATATTTTGAATGTAGTAGTTATAGTGTATAATTTTGAATTCCAATTAAATGGTACAAAATTAATTAATAAAAAATTAATACAAAATTAAATTAAAAAAAGAATTTGTTTTCATTTGTTCCTCTAAGTAAAAAAAAAATTGATAGACATGGTGCAACAGCCAAGTAACTAAATTTTAGTTAACGTATTGTTGGTCATAAAGGCCAATTGAACAAATGACAGTTGAATTCTATTATAATTAAGTACCTTGCCAGAATGGTATGATCTAAGTTAAAACCATGGGTTTCACAATGATAGTTACCCATAAAGTTATCAACAATGTTAATCATTACAATATAATCCCAAGAAAGACCAACGTTGTAACCATATTGTTCTACAGCAGATTATCTTAAACGACCTTAGATTCGTTGTACGTGAGACTGGCTAGTACACAATACTAATTGCGGCTCTTAGTAACGATTTGTTTGCGATCACGACATTGACTTGATCTGCTTTTGACAAAGGATTTGCATTTCGTATCTAAGATCTCAGACATTGATCTTCTCATGAGATGCATACCAGCTGCTAGTAGTTTTAACATTTAGATACGTTCATCAATGTTCAGGTTGAAATTGTAAAAAGTTAATTCACTAGTTGTGTTAGGCGTTTCATTTGTGTGAATATTTGACTTGTCAACATTAGAATGCAAATCCGGATCGATGCTTGGTAAATATTCAAATACAGTGTCGACTGCCAAATTCGTTGTATCCTGTATGGAATTGATTTATTGTGTTGAATGTGTATTGGTGTAAAACCTACACAGTTGTATAGAGTTATGCTGAGTTTTTACTTGAATGTAGACTCAGTTGCATACAAATTAGGTTTTGCGCCACAACACCCGTTTCTCTGCCTTCAACATCCAGTCTGTCCCAGCCACATTTCAGACTTCGTCGGGTCGTCTTGCATCCTACCCAAAGCTAGTGCGGCATATATGTAGGTATGTATAATAAAACAAATAAATATAATTTTATTATCATCAACACTGTTTTCCTTCTCCAAGTTGCCCAATTTTGTGTTAAGGAAAAACCAAGATCACTTGCTCCATGTAATTAATTTATTTTTTGTTGCAAGACATAACCAAAAATCACATGACGATTAGTAACAATGCAGTCAAGTGGTCCAGGCAAGCTAATGTCAAGGTCGCCAGTGTTGCGATCTCAGACAGCGAGATGGAAAGAGCTGCGGAATTACTCGGCGAGTTAGATGTTGCAACTGTTGCTGACGTGATCATTAAATAAGTACGCATCAGAAAGTCTGCTTTGGGCAACATACAAAACGTACGCAGATCTGAGACACGCCTTAGGCTCTCAGATCTAATCACATTCTCGCGGTTGTCATTCCTCCACTTACATAAATTACTATCGCTTTGAAAGCGTTTAAAATTTCTACTACTAACATTAACACTATACACAGGATATTTACCATGTTTACTATTTGTTTTGAATTCCCGATACTTCGGCACAGGATAACGGATAAACTGAATTTATTGCGGGTAAGTTTATGAGCAGACAAATCGATCTATCCTCTTCCTTATACGATTTACGCGCTCGGTTTCGCTACCACTAAAGATGGTAAATGTCCAATTTTTAGAGTTAATGGTAGTGTTTGTGACCATGTTAAATTAAAAACTTATTTCTAATCATCATCACATGTATTTCTAATACTACTTTAAAATTGCCGTAATTTTTCGGTATCTTTTGTCAAGCTAATGCATTTCTTTTAACTTTTCTATCATCGTTATAGTTGATAATTATGACACTGGCTAGTCACTGAAAGTTTAAGCCCAGCCTAAAACTGTCTGAGATTTTCGTATACACGTCTATACGGGCGAGCGCCTGTTTTCGCTCGTTTGAACAGGAGCCAGTCTTCTGAAACCATACTGTGACATGACGGGCTATGATTGGTGTTGCGTTACTGTTGAGGTTTACTGGCCCTTTGTGTGTTGGCGATTTATTGCATATTATGCGTTGAACTGACAAAGTTGCCTTAGGTAACGGGTTTTGAGCGATTAATAAAATTATATTTAGTTTGCATAACATGGAAGTTTATCATCGCTCTAGCAGGCATGTAAAAGAAAATCGCCTGTAGACTAATATTGTTATTTATAAGCTTTTCAAAGAGGAAGTACTTGTATATTTATTACAACGCATAACTAACTAACTATTGACATTAACAAATAAAAAAAATCCGAATAAGTGAACGTTAAGCTGAAAAAAAAACTCTAACAATCGAAGCTAACAATAGATGTTTTATGACACAACAACAATTTAATTGATATATATTAAACTATAAAATTATCTTTATCGTAAAAAAACTATTTATCATCTGATAATGGCTTACGTTGGTATGCCTTATTTATTGCCTTAACATTTTAAAAGTAATAGTTAATTATGGAGGTGTGAGTATTGCCTTCACGTGGCTCGTAAAAATGTCAGGCTTTAATCATTTATCAAATAATTTTGGGTTGTCAAAATAATTTGCTGATACAGACCTCTCCGGCTTAGATATAACATTTTATTTATTGCAAAAAATTAAGTCAAGATACTAAAGGTGCCTTTCCGAGACAGGCTGCAGACTGCAACCGCAGGCGACACTGCGGCTAGTGGCTTGGTTGGACCGCAGTGTGGCCTGTGGTCGCGACTGCTTCTATTCCAAGCGCGCCGGCATGCCACGGCTGCACAATACATAGAGCCATAGAACCATGCCTCAGTCACTCAAAGTCGACATGTTTTACGTGTGCACTCTCTCCGGTTCGCGACACCACTGGGCACTGCAGGCCGCATTGTCGCCGCGCTCGGAATCAATTTCATAGAGATTCATAGAAACAAGTGGTGTCGCTTGCAGTTTGCGGTTGCAGTATGCGGTCTGCAGCCCTTCTCGGAAAGTAGCCTTAAAGTAAAAAATTGGAAGTAGGTAAACAGTCTCCATTAGTAATACTAATGTCCTCCTGCTCATAATTATCATATATTATGCCTGGCCTTTTCTGAACTACGTTGAGGTCGGCTTCCACTATTCAGCCTAACTAGATACAGCTGGCGGCCAGTATTTTACATGGATAAAATAATAAAGGAATGCTCTTTTACGTTCTTCTGCACAAAACACATAACCTGACTGATATTTGTCGGCTACACAAAACACATAACCTGACTGATATTTGTCGGCTGCACAAAACACATAACCTGACTGATATTTGTCAGCTACACAAAACACATAACCTGACTGATATTTGTCAGCTACACAAAACTGACTGACATTTGTCGGCTACACAAAACACATAACCTGACTGATATTTGTCGGCTACACAAAACACATAACCTGACTGATATTTGTCGGCTGCACAAAACACATAACCTTACTGTGTGTATTTGTCGGTGCAAGCATGTCCTCTTTTTACAACCATAGTGTCTTAGTATTCATTCCCTTTCAAGCCATATCATCTTGACACAAGCCATCGTGTCTTTGTTCTGGCGCTTACTAAGATATGATCACTTAATATTTAGTCATTTGAATTTGTAGCCTCACAAGAAAAATCGAACGAAAACCTTTATATTTTCTAAAATCTTTTTGGTTTTTACTACCTCGACTAAGTACAGTATCCGGAAGGAATAGGAAGGTATTTTCGTCATTGGCGAGCTCAAAATCCCTCGCTGCACTCAGGATTTCAATCAACAACTCGGATTATTCAACACAGCCAATCCATTGGAACTAATTACAGAATCTATTTAGATAGTGATTAGACGGCTACATGTACTAATTAATGCGATAATAGTATGCTGTCAATATTCTGTCGAACTAGTTGTTTACTTTTAAGAATTGGGTTAGTCGTATCACTGGTTTTAAGTACCTTGTGTGTGTTTAATTGAAGAGATAAGATAATGGTAAGCAAGGTTTTAAGGAATGTGAGAGCAATTCTAATCCTCACCCAAGAGGTCACGAATAAGGCATGTGGAACCCGGTTTCGGTCCCATAGTAACACCCGGGAAAAGTCCTGTTCCTCATGCCCTCGTCAGCGAAAAAGAAACAAATGAAAGTTGAACATAGCATGTGTCACCGCGACATGTCTTGGAGAGCGACGGTCCTCACGCGAAGAGAAAACATCAGGTGTGTCTTTTGACGTTATTTGCATCGCATGCAATTGCCCCATTGCGATGCAAATAACGTAAGGATCGCGCATGAATTCGCCGCTAGAGGCGTTCGTGTAGAGTAGGTCTTCCGAAATGTCAGATGTTATACAGTTTTCGCGCGTTGCGTGCTTTTTTATCACATATTTATAATAATACTCACTTTTGTGTTGTAGACTGAGCCATTCCTGATTAATTATGACTTGAAGATTTTAAGTAGCAACTTAGGATCTTATTTGTTAGGACTTGGAGGTAGAATGATTTTTAAATGTTTTATGCTTGCTAATTTTATGGAGAATATTGTAAATATGTATCTGGAGTTTACACTATGTTGTTATAGTAATAAAATAAACTTTTTATGATGTTATTGGTACTTTAGAGTTTAAAATAGAATTATTGACAAGACCTTACTCGACAGTGGCGCCATCTGGTGAGCTCAAAAACGATAGCCCCCATTCGTTTCGCTCGACGACTGAGGCCTATGCTGACCAATTTTTTTACCTGACAAAGTGTTAACAAACAAGTGAAGACGGTCTGGCGTCACTTGTCTTTTCTAACTTTTGAAGATGACAAGAGGGTCTAAACATTCGCTTTCAAAGCGCTTTGTATTTTAACACGCTTTTATTTTATTAGCTTCAACTGTAACTATGTAAAAAATCTTAGAAGGTAAATTTGACCCATTTCCCGGTTTCCGATTGAGCTGAAATTTTGCATATATGTTTAGTTTAGATGACAATGCATAGTAAGCTAAATGATGTTATTTTAAATCTAATATGGCGGACTCCCAAAGATGGCGAATTTGTTATTTTTTTATGCAAATGCTAAGGTTTCAAATGAAAGAGTTTTTTTTACCGAGAAAAATGCGAGAAATAAAATGACGTCATTCTAAAGCGTGTTTTTTAGTTTTTCAAGCTATTATATTTTATCTCTAATAATTTCAACAGCTAGTCTTCTTCTATGTTATTATAATCTTTAATTCACTGACTTTTCCATAATTATTTTAGTTGATAAATGTCATATTGTTTTAACCTTTTCCATACTTTTTGACGGAATGTTTTTGACATTAGATAGGCCTTGAAGGCCACTTCATTTTTCTGTGTCGCTCAGAAAGTGGCGAGAAAAGGATAGTGCCATTAAAATTTAATTTAATTTTAGATGAAAGGTTTTCACAGGGCTCCCGCGTAATTTCTTTGAAAGATCGAGTTTTCACTGTCTCGTCTTTTGACATTTTACGTTTAATTTTTCATTTTGTATCATTTATTAACAGAAAATAAACAGCTTCTGTAACCTACTTTGTAATATTCAATGTTTGAACTTTCAGAAAACAGAAAATACTAATTATTTATAGGTAATACAAAGGTGTTGTTTTCTTGGTAAAAAGTTTCGTGTCTATCCACTTTTGAACTTTTAACTTATCAGAATTAAAAGCAAAGTTGGCGTGTTTAGTACCAACACAGGTTAAAGATTAGCCTTAAATTGTAATACTTAAGTACCGGGTAAAATGGAGCATTATTTAATAACCTTTTGTGTTTGTTTAGAAACTGAACTTTGTAAGGGAGAAACTGTGGAAAAACATTCGGTAATTCCAATTAACGTTTTTACCGATAAATTGGATGTCTATAAATATCCAGCCAATATCGCCCTACATCCAAACTTACAAACTTTACCTCTTTTCAATATAGAAAGTAATAATTAAATCAAGATTTCGATGCCCTCTGTGCAGGTATAATACCGACCTGGGCCGGCAGTCTCGAAAGAGATAACGACAAAATCGCAAAATTTCGATTGCTATATTTTTATTACTCACGAAATAATTCGGTTGCAATAATGATGCTTGCGGGAAATGCAAGTCTCATACTCTCTACATATATACTACTACTACAACAGCCCATAACGTCCAATGCTGGACATAAGCCTCTCCCATGATAGGAGGAATTTGCCGTAATCTCCACGCTTGGCAGGCGGATTGGAGATCGCAGTGATGAAAGACTAACAGAAAACTCTGCTGCCCATTCTCTGGTCTACGGAGGCACAAGGTGTTCTGCCTCAGACATTAGTAGCCTTATACGACACCCGTGAGTGTAATGGGTTGGTTCTATTCTACTCTGCCGGATACCACACGGCCACTACATATATGTATGCACATAATACAGAATATCCTAAATAGTAGAGTTGCAAAAAAAACAATTTACAAGGAATCACTGTACTTTTCATCCTGGAATTCCAGTACAGCTAAATGAAAAAAGATCCTATATACGTAGGCATATAAAACTACTATAGAACGTAACAATATGAAGCTTTGAAGAGTTATTGGTTTCTGTTGAAGGTGAAGTTAGCGGTAAGTAAAGGTAAAAATGCGCAATTTCAAGACGCGACGGCGGTGTTTTTCTTCCAGAGTTCTGTTTCAACATTTTAATGTCCTTGTCTAAGTTTGAAAAAAATGCTCTTCTGTTTTGAAGGCACCCTTTAGACGAATGTGGAAAAGGAATAAGAGATTTTATTTTATTTTGTGATCAGTAAGTCAGCCCTTAAAGCTCAGGTTGGTTATTGTGATCGGTTTGCTAAAAGTCCAAAGTGCAGAGATTTAACATGACCTTAGACCTTAGTTTGTTGAAACCTGCTTTATTGATGATGATTCATCTGCCTAGCCTTTTCTCAACTACATTGGGTCTACTGTCCAACTGAATGCAGCTGAATACCAGGATTTTACATAAAGTGACTATAACTGCCAGTCTGACCTCCACAACCCAGTTAGTATTAGGTAACCGAGACCCCTTGGTAAGACTGGTTACAAGATTTTCGAGCCACTGTTTACCTGTAACGACTGTCTAAAAAACCAAAAATAACAGCAGAGCTGGCACCTACCTTTAACAACGTGTTTTTGAGCTCTATCCAAATATTTCATAAAAAAACACGACATTAAATCAACTGGTGTCACTAAACGTTTGTTTAAAACAAAACAGTACATATTACGAAAGCTCAAGCGTATTTGAGTCACGTCGGAGGTTCGTTGCGAAGGACATGCAAATAGATTAATTATCTATAGAGCTTGATGTTAACGTGAAACTGGGTTAAAAGTTATGCATATTGGATGTAGGTAAGCTGAGTTTATTTGACAGCTTTTATAGAAGTTGTCAATTGAAATTGAATATGGATAGTGGGTAGGTTTTGATTTAATCAAAGTAAATATAGCTGTAAAATTTGTAACGGACTTATCCAAAAAGTTGTCCTTGATTAAAATCCTGAAGGAATTGACAAACTGATTGAAAGCATGCCAAGGGTTCGATCGATCGATAAGAACCGTTGTATTAGTTTCTCATTACTGAAAAAGATACCTTATTTATAAGCATTTTTTGGTATCCATTTTTGAAATAACGCTAAATTATAACGCGTCTTTATAACAGTATCACGACAACATTATTAAAGCATTTACTGGAAAAATTCTACTAATATTACCCGAATGGCGCAGCGGTAGTGAGGCTGCCTTACGTTCTTAGGGTCCCGGGTTCGAATCCCGGTCGGAGCAAATGTTTGTGTGATGAGCATGGGCATTTGTTTCCGAGTCATGGATGTTTATATGTATAATAAGTATGTATTTACAAACAAAAAGTATCTATGTAGTATATCAACTATCTGGTGTCCACGACACAAGCCTCGTTGCTTAGTGTGGGGCTAGATGGCGCTGTGTGTAATGTCCAGCGATATTTATTTATTTATTTTATTTATTAAAAAGGAACGAGAAAGTTCGTGAAGATGTATAAAAGAGCGGAGCCTTCTAATACAGGCATTGTTTGCTTAAATGGGGGCTCCAAACACATTAACATGTAATGTAATAAACACAATAAACCATGTTGTATTTTTAGGTATTGTATTTGTATTTTTTGTATCTAAGGATGTATGTTACTCTTCCGCGCAAAAACTACTGAACGGATTTTGATATATGTTTAGCATATTATAATCTGGATTAACAATTATCCAACTCCATCTCTAAGCTCTCATGAACCAAGTCTTGCTCAAATTCTCGTCCGAATACAACTCACGAAGTGTCGCAACGTTCATACCTACGTATTTGTAGGTGTACATCGTTTGACCTGCATTCGTGCAACTGGGCATTGGCCTCACCTGCTTCGTGAATTTACCACTGTGCAGTGTTACGTAAATGCAATACGAATCGAGAGCATTTATATAAAACTAGCTTTTGTCCGTGGCTTTGCTCGCGTTAATTTGTCCATCTACCTGCACTCTTGACGACATGTACAGCGCCTCTACCGCTCGGATAAACCTGGCCACCTACTGGGCCCACACCGTGTAATTGGAAGGAAAATCGATACGATAAGAAGAAGAAGAATTTAGAATTTGACAATCAACTCGGGTTGTAAAAATATAATTCAATCATGATTTGAAAGACACGTGGCGCCATCAATTATCATAAGAACGTTATTGTTGATTTCCTCGAGAACAGTACTTTTTTTCGGGATGAAAGATACCCTATGTCCGTTTTCCAGAAACGGACATAGGGTATCTTTCATCCCGAAAAAAAGTACTGTTCTCGACCTGCCGTTAGTGTTCGTGCCCTACTCTCACTCGCACTCATCTGCAAACGTGCGCGAGAGAGACGGATAGATCCGAATCCGAAAATCGGTTCTGTGGTTTAGGCGTGAAAAGGTAACAATCAAACAAACAAACTTACTTTCGCGTTTATAATATTAGCAAGGAAAGGATTTTATCTTACCTAGTATTCTTTTGTATTTCAATATAATTTTTCAGTACATTTATTCAGGAACCTTTACATTGTGTTCGAATACAATTCAGCGAGAAATATAAAAGTAGCTGTACAAATATAATATTATTGTGTTGTGTAAAAGGATTAAATAATAGGAAATTGGAAATAAATGCGGGAAGGCTATTTTTAGAAAAAAAGCTTTTCAGTTATGTCAGGTGGTTATTGTTCAGGATTTCGCTGACGCCATTTGTTTATTTTCCTCTTCATTGTGGTACTGTGGTATTTTTTAATACTTTGATATTTTTAGACGATATCAAAGTATTAATGGGTTGAGTTCGTCCCGCCAGCTAGAGATAAGAAAAAGGTAGGAAACGAAGGCCTTTCCAGCAGTGAGACATAAATATTAAATGGGACTTACAGATATTTGGCTAATTTGAACAGTGGACAAAGCTAAAGCTAAAAAAAAAACAAAGCTAAAGTTTTCAAGTACAAGGCTTCAAGTAAGATAGGCTAACAAACAATAGTAGATTGTTATACAAGGGTGGAAAGAAATCAATTCCCATACGAGGTATTTAGACGCACGAGCGAAGCGAGGGCGGCTATAGTCCGAGTGGGAATTGATGACTTTCACCCGTGTTAAACACTCTACTTTTCATTTCAAATATAAGGAAAGTAAAATATAGTAGTTTTTCTAAAATATTTATTGATAGTAATAACATGAGTAGTACCTATTTAAAATTAATTGAGAAGTTAGAACAATTTGTGAAATTCTTTTTTTTTAATTAAATTTAATTTTCTTTGAAATCCCGCCAAATTATACATAAATAGTCTTTTTTAATTTAAATTTCAAATATGGAACACACCGCCCGCGTCACCGCCGCGGGCCATCCCACTTTAATAGGTATTTTTTTTAATTCACATTGGCCGTATATATCACAAGATCGCAGCATTTTTTTTTTAATCGATATTTTTCTTAATTATATAAAAAAAATTATAGTTGACTAAATAACCAATTTTAGTTCTATTTTTAAAATTCATTCCCGCCCTAGGGAGGGAAGCAATTACTATGAGTCTTTCCCGCCCAAGGGAGGGAGGGAAGCATCGTTTTCGACCCGCTGCTCTGATCAAACAAACACTACTTTCCGAGTATGAGAAATGAAAAAAATATACTTTACCATGAATTCAGTACATAATTCTAGCACCACAAGTTAACAAAATATGTCCTTATGATGGTGTACATAATAAAGAGTATTCTATTCTATTTTATTCTATTCCTTTACACCCTGTATACTCTAATTATCCAAAAACAAAGCCATTTTCACTGTTAAAAAGAAATCCTATAAAAAATTGTAAACATCCAATAAAATTCAAAATATTCAAAAGACGTCAAACATCAATAAGTAAGTTGGTAACAGCAAATGCGGATGTAGGTCATTACTTCGACGGAAGCCCGGAGCGGACGGAAATGAGCACGAAGCGAAGGCAAGCGGCTTCAAGCGAATAAATTGTGGCTGATTGATATCATTGTTAAGACTTCTATAGGTTTTTTTAACGTTATAAGGTGGCAATCAAGCTGGTAGGAGTTAGGTGGCTCGCATTTAGAAGTGCGTCCTGTAATGTCTCATGTTACTGTTACTGTTAGCCAGTTTCACCCCATTGCTGGGCAAAGGCCTCCCCCTATGAACCTCAAATTTTTCGATCCAGGGCCAAAGTGGACTATTAGTACTACTAGCCAAAATAGAAACGTTGTGGAGCCCTGATATAGCCAGAAGGCGACGCGGTAGACCTAGAAGTTCTAGAACCAATGTCTTATGAGGTTGTCGGAATAACCCTGAAACTGGGACAATTGTGTCCCAGTTTCAGTAGGGGTGCAGATGATGAACGTAAGAATTAATAAAAACGAATTAATTTTATGCATCATAAAACTTATCAACTTTGTTCGTGATTCTGTTTCCACGGCATAGCTGGTGAAATATGGGACATTTTGCGACATTTTTCGCCCTCTGGGCCGGTCGAGTCTCGACAGAGTTAACGACAAATCGCTAACTGTCGATTGCTAATTACTGCGTGAGTAATTAGCGATCGAAAGTTGGCGATTTTATCGTTATATCTATCGAGACCTGCCCAGCCCTGGACATTTTGTGAATTGGACATTCTGCACCTAAACGTTGGAACTTATAGAGAAAAAAAAAACGACTTCTTTTAACCATTTACTGTCGAAAATAAATAAGTTTATAGCCACGAGCTCTCCTCGTGGCTAAATAATATTTCTCCTCCGAGCGCCACTACACAAATACAAAAGTCATTCTTGTTCCCGAGGGGGAAGGTAGCAACTGCAAAAGCCACGTGTAACGATCTTTAGCTTACTACTTTTGCTTCATCCACGTTCCCGAACACGTGCTATGCGGGGTACACTGTAATAACTACATTTCCATCCAACCTATTTGTAGAACACGGTATTAAGTCCTGTGGGTGCAGCGTGGGTGGGCTGCACTGCACGCCAGTGTAAAGGTCATTAGGAAGTGATCGATGCAAGTCCATAAAACGTCGTTGACGTATTTCTAGATATATTTTATAAATAACTGTTGCTCGCGAAAGCGTGAAATTATTATAAAAATATTTATTCCCTATTTGAATAAGGATTTTGTTGACACTTTCAAGGGGTAGTATTATTTTTATAAAACAAAAGTACTTAGTACTTTTATTAAACACAGACTAATAATATTTACATTATTTACACACTAACTCTATAAAAAGAAATAAAAATATTTTACAAATATCAAAAAAAAGGTTACAGGGCGTCGAAAAATTCGTCCACATCGCTGTCAACAGGAAAAGTGCCCAGAAGGCTGGCAGCATTGCCACGTTGGATGGCAATGCTGATTCTTTGGCCAAAAAATAGGCCCGCCCTCTGGTCACGTGAAGAGTCGACCAACCGTTTGGCGATTTCCCGAAATACTAGGTGGGCACTCGGACCCCATGGCCCTAGTGTTTCAACCCCAAACGGCTCAAACTCATAATTACCAATTTAATTATTGTATTTGCGCCGTTTGAGGTTTTCAGCACCTGTAGCAGCCGCCCCAGCGCAGCACACTGAGCTAGGAAGATGGGATGGCGCAAGGGTGTCGACGCAAGTTGCGTCCCACACCAAAGGCCTACCCAACTTCCATGGCATTATGGTCATACCATCTGGTCTCTTGCCATCGACGCGTGCCAAGCCAGTGGGTTCTAATACAGCTGGCACCCCGGCGGTGGCAAGAGCACGACGGATGAGATCATTAATGCTAGCGTGCCGCGCTATCCGACCTGCACTCTTACTGCAAGAAAGGCCATGGTGTCCGAGGCAGTCGACTGCTTCACCACATTGACAGCGATGTGGAGCCCCACAAGGAGCGCCCAAACGCAAAAATGTAGCGAGCCGGAAGGTTGTGTCACCTAACATAGTGCCTATATTAGGTGACGGTAGTGCCTGAAGCCAGAGGCCCGACTCCCATTCACCCACAGCCAGCAGGCGGGCACGCTCAGCAGTATTGGTAGACGTATCAATAAGTTTATTCCGTACCAACCTGCAGAGCGGCTCATCCCACTGTCTCTGGGAAAATGGGTTCTCGGGCCGATCCGTGTCCGGGCAAGTCACTTTCCAGGCGTCTTCTGCGTCGGTCAAGCACGGCACTTCCGAGCCAGCCAGGCAGAGAGTTAAAATTTTCCTGGTTAATTTTTCAGTGCTGTGGACAGAAGACAGGAATAAGACAGGAAAGTAAGCTAACACTAGAAATTTTGCGGACGCCAAGGCCACCAAAACGAATGGGTAGGGTGGCTTGCAGCCACGCTCGGTTGTCCAGGGCCACATTAATAATGGATGTTAATGTGTTGCGAATTATTTGGTCAATTTTGTCCAAAAGTTGTGGTTTCTTCCAAAGAGGAGAACAACGGAGAAAATACATAAAATTTGGACCAAAATAGCAATATCTGATAATGGTGAATGCTGAATGTAAATTAATTTTGGAGAGTCTATCCGAAATATCATTGAAATGTTTAATTTTGTCGTCGATGAAAGATGAAAAACTTTCTTCTAAAATAGGGGAACCTAGGAGGTGCAGGGAACGTTTTTCTAAAATTTTAGTTTGTGTGGCTATTGCATTAAATTTATCTGTAGTCGATTGTCTGTCGGTAACGTCAGAGAGGTAAATTTCGCACTTTGAGGGGTTAAGGTCAAGCCTTAGTTAATTCAAATGGGAAGGTTACGCGATGGGACGTACCCCTTATAACATCAGCTATATGTCAGGGAAAGTTCCGTCATAATCGGTCCAGCCATTTCGGAGATTAGCCAGAACAAACAGACAGATAGACATAATTTACGAATACATTTCTGTTTCTTATAGTCTTAATGAAATCAGCTGATCAGGTTCCCACTGCTGGGACACATGCCTCTCTGTAAGGACTGGGTTATAATCCACACTGACCCAATACAGCTCGTTAGATGTCACATGTCTTCGATGATAAAATTCTTGGTTGTATGACATTTCGATATCCTCAAGATGTTTTCCATCACCGTTTAGTTAGAAGTTTAAATTATTCTTACTATCGGATCTAATAATTGTATCCTTGTCTCGTTATTATTTAGTGACACGTCTATTCGTATTATACTTTGTCTATGTCTAGAAAGGATATAGACGGTTTATCGGAAGTGGTGAGCGCGGCACGGAAATGAACGGAGCCTCAGGCGACGTCGGAAGGCAAGCGACTACTAATTCTGCGCTTGATTGTGTATGGAAGGCATTCCGAATGTGGTAATGTTTTGTGCTAATGATCGGTAGATATTGTTTTTTTGCATAATGTCCGAGATTATGGTTTTAGTAGAGTTTATGAATCGATGTGTTTCTCATATTTTTGTTTAGGACCGCCATAAACAAAAATATGAGAAACGTATAGGTTAAGTAAGCAAGCTGCAATAAAGAATATAATTAAATTGTGACTTGCTATTAACAAAAAAAGAATTTAGAAAATATTTCTTCGCATGTCACTGTCCGGGATATTGGTTAAAAACCGTTCGTTATCTACCTAATTACGAATTTAGAAAAAAAAAAATCGTGAAAACGTGAGCTGGTAACTCTTAGGTTTAGGTTTCTTATGAAAAGCACCAAATTTTTTTTTTTATTATTTTTGATGATCCAAATATTTTAGTTCTACAAAAAAAAAAAAACATCCAAATCCATAATCATCATTAACTACCATAATTAAGTTTTACTTTAATTCTAGAAAGTAGAACAAGAACAATTATTTAATATAGAACTTACCAAGAGGCAACGTCGTAAAGCGAGTGGAAATTAAATCAGCTTTAGATTGTCTATTAAGTGCGTTTAGCAGTTCTAACGAGATTAAAGTCTCGGTCTTGAGTTTCTAAGAGCATTTGATAACATAGTCTGCGCATTAGATATTAATGACGTGGTATATTAGCATAGTACGGTTAAGACCATGACATATTGTGGGTGGTCAAGATGTATGAAAAAATATGCAGGGTACACTACAAACGGTCATCACGTATTCAGGACATCTTTCTAAACCCACAAATAAAAGGTTTTCATCTGTAAATAAAACAAATTCAGCTGCTTTCTACAAAAGTTCAATACACATACGGTGCATCGGTGACCCTTCCACCTTATATGTATGATTAAAGAAAAATGATGTGAAAAAAATAACAAAATCATTTATGCAAAAAAGAAATGGCTCCGGCCCATCTCGCAACTTTCCCATTTCGACAACTAAACAAAAGACGTGCGAAACAAGTGCGAAAGTGTGCCAACTCGTAACTATTTTAATCTTCGTACATTGAATCCCATTTCGTCAACCATAAATTTAAACTGTTATACAACTTTTATACATACATATCTTGACACCTCTAATCCCCGACGGGTCTTAAATTTTGCCATTTATGTTACAGTCCCATTTAATAGGGAAACATACATCACATCACATCAACAGCCCATAACGTCCACTGCTGGACATAAGCCTCTCCCATGATGGGAGGAATTTGCCGTAATCTCCACGCTTGGCAGGCGGATTGGAGATCGCAGTGATGAAAGACTAACAGAAAACGCTGCTGCCCATAAACATACATACATGGAACATATTCATTTAGAATGGTGTATAATTTTGTATCATCAAAACCATGCGAGACAAAAATTAGATAAGCTACAGAATAATTAAGTATATAAGCAAGGATACTTTTTAGTACATTACGTATCATTGATATATCAAAATATCACCATCATAATCAGATAGGTAAGTTTTAGTTTAGTAATATAGGAAATAACATTGAGAGGGATTTAATATTCGGCAGTAACATTGTTTGGAACCTCAAGGTTCATCGTCAACCTTGAATTATTGATGCAAAATATTATAGGTATTGATTTAAGAGTTACTTTAGAGAAAATGTCCTTTGCAAAATTTAAAGCTATAAGAAGAGTTCAGGTCGGAACTGATCAACTTGTAAATGGGTGTCAAAGACAAGATGATATATATATAGGTATGTAGAATAGAACTAAATCTTATATTTTTTATTTTTTTTTTTATTTTCGGATGGGAAATCATCAAATGACTTCCCCCGCTCTGAGCGGAGCAGGAGGGAGTGTCAGATTTTACTGACTAAAACCCATCCATGTTCCTTCATCGCCCTTTGTGTTCCGGGGCCACGGTATCTCTTTCGAATGGTCCCGCAACCCCGGCAGGCATCGGTCCTTGCGGACCCATTCCTTTTTGCTGACTCTCTTTGAGGCGCGCGTGAAACACGAACGCGCCGTCGACACGGCCTGTCGTCATGAGACGGACGGACGGCGAGCTAGCCCATAGCTAACCGTCCACAGGCCCGCGCCTACGGTGGCCGGGGGCCACCACGTGGCCCCCGACGCCCGGGGCGTCTCCCGCGGCGGCCGGGACGCTGTGAGGTTCTCTCCCTCTCACGTTCCGCCACCTCCTTCTCTAGCATTACTGCTTCGCAGAAGGAGGTGACGGCGTCCCATTCCGTCTCGCTCCGGACCATGGCTTGCACCAGGGCCGGACGCGAAAGGTCGCCACCGCCAATCGCCGTTTCGAGGACACGGCGGTGCTCCGCCCACGCGGGGCACACCTCCACCGTGTGCTCCATCGTGTCCTCCGGTCGATCCTCGCAGTGGAAACACCCGGGCGTTTCCTCCCGCCCGATTCGGTGCAGGAACCTCCCGAAAACACCGTGTCCGGTGAGGACCTGCGTCAGGCGGAAGGTGAGGACGCCGTGGCGTCTCTCCAGCCACTCCTCAAAGAGGGGACTTATCGCCACTATCATGGCGTGCCCTGCACGGGGTTGCGACAGTCGCTCTCTCTATGTCGCCATGAGATCCCGCCGGAAGTCTGTCCGCTGAGAGACAATTTGTCGCGGCAGCGGAGTTTCCCCCCGGCGAAGCGCCTCCGCGCGCCATTCATGCAGGCGCGCGAGAACTATCGCCTCCAGATCCCATGGCGGCAATCCGGCAAAGAGGCACGCCTTCTCGCGGGCGATCGTGCGGTACCCACGGGCCAGCCTTACGGCTACCACCTTTTGGGGCGCGTTCAGGTAGTGGGCTGCACGCAGCCTCAATGAACGCGCCCACACCGGGTCCCCGTAAAGGGCCATGGACCGCACGACTCCCGCGTAGAGCCTCCGGCAGGAGGCGTTCCGCCCCCCCAGGTTGGGCAGGAGCCGCCTGAAGGCAGCCCCAGTCCGTTCCAGTTTGGGGGCCAAACGTCGGAAGTGTTCCACGAAGTTCCACCGGCTGTCGAGGACGAGTCCTAGGTACATCAAAGTCGACTCGACACCGATGGATACCCCTCCTACCGTGAGTAAGGATCCCGGAGGTGGCGCATTCCGAGGCCCATGAAAGCACATGGCCTCGGACTTGTGCAATGCCACCTCGAGACCCAGTTGCTGGATCCTCTCAACGACTATCGCAACCCCGCGTGTCATGATTTCGGCCGCCGCCTCGTGCGACCCCCCCTGTGCCAGCACCAGCGTGTCGTCTGCATAGCAAACCACGCTGACGCCGCTAAGGAGGTCGGCGCGCAGCACCCAGTCGTAACCGATGTTCCACAAGGACGGCCCTAGGACCGATCTCTGCGGAACACCGCACGACATCTCTCGCCGGTTCCATTCTCCGCTGCGACCGGGGTAGATGACGGCTCTATCCGTCAGGTAGTCCCCGACCACACGACGAAGGTAGGTCGGCACCCAGTGATACCGGAGTGCCTCCCTAATGCAGCTCCAGGGCATGGTGTTGAAGGCATTGGCGATGTCGAGAGACACCGCCAAGACAACCCCACCCCCGACACTGCATCCCCCGTCGTGAGGGCTCTCACGCGCATGATGGCGTCCACCGTAGAACGCCCCTTGCGGAAACCAAACTGGTGTTCCGCAAGATCCGGCCCCGTCCCCGCAAGGTGCTCAGCGAGGCGGTTTGCAATGACTCTTTCAAAGAGCTTGCCCACCTCGTCGAGCAACACTATGGGCCGGTATGCGGACGGAGAGTCCGCAGGGCGCCCCGGCTTCCGAATGAGGACCAGCTTCCCCGTCTTCCAACGAAGCAGGAACTGGCCACTCTCCAAGCATGCGCTTAAGAGCCCCTCCAGTCGGGGCCCGAGAGCCTCCGAGGCCAGGGCCCAGGCTTTGCCAGGCAAGCCATCGGGTCCCGGGGCGGTATTTTTGGCACTGAGCCTGCGTACCGCCACTTTCAGGTCTACCCCAGTCACTACCGGAGTGTCGTCGTCGTCGTCCTGACGGTCCACTTCCAGCACCGCAGGTGGCGGAGCCATAGGCGGGGCGGGATGTTCCCCCCGCGTAGGGAACAGAGTGCTCACTACGTCCTCCACGAGCTTAGGCCGGAGACTCTGCGTCAGTGGGGGGGCCCAGGTGCGGAGTTTAACCCGTACCATCTTGTAAGGGCGCCCCCACGGATCTCTGTCGAGAGTCCCCAGCATCTCCTCGCGGGCCAGATCCCTGGCCCGCAGGACAGCCTCGCGGAGGGCGGTCTTCGCCGCTCTGTACCCCTCATATAGCTCCGCCTCAATGGCTGCCGCATCCGGTGGGCGGATGCGGAGCCTGCGATGCCTGGCGTACAGGTGTCGTGCAGCTACGCACGCCTCGCGCAGAGACGTCAGCTCTCGCGACCACCAGTACACCTGACGCCGGGCGCTTCCTGGCCGAACTCGGGGCATTGCCACGTCACAGATGTCGGACATGGCCTCCTGGAACCACCCTGCCTCATTGTTAATGTCGGCAGGCCTGTCCGGTGATGTCACCCAGGCCTGCACGATCGAGGCTTCCAGGAGGAGCTCCCGGTCCAGCTGCTTCAGCGCCCAACGCGGACCACTCGGGGCCTGTTGGACCGGCGCGCTTGAGGTCTGGGTGGAGACGTCGAACCGGATGTACCGGTGGTCGGAATAGGTCTCCACCCCCTCCATGACACGCCAGTCAACGACACGCGGCGACAGAGCGGGGCTAGCGAACGAAATGTCCACCACCGACTCGCCCCGCATCCGCACACACGTGGCGACAGAACCCCGATTTAGGACGACCAGGCCCTTCTCCAGAGCCCAGTCCTCCACCATTCGTCCCCGCACGTCTGTGCAACGAGAACCCCAAGCCAAGTTCTTGGCATTGAAGTCCCCGAGGACAAGCACGGGGAGGGAATGGTTTCCGTCGACAACACTCAACTCTGCGAGAGAGTTGTGGAACTCGGCGAGAGTTCGGCTCGGGGAGAAGTAGACTCCCACCACTACAATTTCCCCGAACCGTGCTGCTACGCACCCCCGACCCCTCCTGACACCTTCAAGGGTCGGAGTACCGGCGGCGGCCGACGACACTATGGCCACTGAGCCGCTAAGGTCCGCCACCCAGTCTTCCCTGGGCAGAACAAAATACGGCTCAGCGACCACAGCGATATTAATCGACCACTGCGCCATGCTCTGGAGCAACAGATCCTGAGCACAGGCGCAGTGGTCGATATTCGCTTGGAGGAAGCGTAATGGGGCCGTTATTGGCACTCCATTACCGCTTCCTCCTCCCTGGCCCCTTGTGAAGGCCCCACTGTGGCGGCGACAGCGGCAGCGGCGGCAGTTGCGGCTGCGGCGGAGGCGACGGTGGCGGTGGCGGCGGAGGGCCTACCCTTGCCTCTGGTGGCTTTGGTGGGTGGAGCGCAGGCCTTGCTCCCAGCCCGGTGATCGGCTGGCTTGCCAGCCGCCGCACATGCACCGCAGTGCGGCGTGGCACAGCAAGCTGCGGACACGTGACCCGGCTGGCTGCAGCGGAAGCAGAGGCCGCTGCGGTCAACCTCCGAGGCGCACTGTACTGACACGTGGTGTCCCACGTGGCAGCGATAGCACCTCAGGCCCCCGGTGATCCCGAGATCCACCGTCTCCTTCGCCTTCGCCAGCAAGTCGCGGTAGGACACGCCCCTCTTTTCCGCTTCCGGCTGTAGTGTTATCACTACAGCCGCGGTCTTCGGGGCGCGGAGCCTAGCCGCGATTTTTCGCGCCCTGTGCTGGCGCTGCCGCTCCTCCTTTCGGGCCTTTTTGGCCGCCTTTCGCCCCTTCTTTTCCTCCCCGACCACCTGCCATCCGGCTTCAGCCGAGAGAGGTGTAGGGGGCTGGTGGGGCGGTGGTGGCGGCGGCGGCTGCCGTGCCGCAGGCACTGGCCCATTCGCCGTAGGCACTGGCGTTGGCGCAGTGTCCACCTGTGCAGCCGCCTTGCCCTTCCCTTTTTTGCCCCCATTTTTAGCCGGTGCCGGTTTCGCCGGAGCCGGCTTTTCGGGGGAGGGGGGCGCCACAGCCCTGCCGGAGGGCTGGCTGGACGGCCCCGGTCCGGGTGCGGTAGCCACAGCAGCCGCGTAGGAGGCTGCCTTCGGGCCCGTGGCTGCCTTGTTTGCCGCCAGGGGGGGGCGCAGGACAATTCGCTCCAGAACGGCGAACCGCGCCTGGAAGGAAGCCAACTCCTGTCGAACCAGGTTCAGGACCTGGTTCAACACCGGCACGGGCTGGCCTTGTCGCTGCTGCTGGTGCTGGTGACCCCCGTTTGAAGGCGCCACGCGGGAGCCTGACTTACGCAGACTTGCCAGGTCCGGTTGGAGCTTCGCATTCTCCTGCTGGAGAAGCTCCGTGGCGGCCGTCAGGCGGGCCACCTCCTCCCGCAGTTCGGCCACATCTCCCTCCGGCGAAGGAGGTGGTGGAGGCCTCGCAAAGTTGGCCTCCGCTGCCGCCATGATGGAGGCGGAAGCCACGGGTATGGCCTTGAGTTTAGATGAAGTTTTCATCTTCAAGGCCACGCCCCTTATCGCGGCTTCCACCTCCTTAGCAAACCTGGCCTTACGCTCCGCCTTGGAGCCGCCAGTTGCACCCGCTTCATCGCCAGACCCGGGTACAACATTGCCCAGGTGACGCCCCTCCTCGGCAAGCCTTACCGACCTCACGGAGGCAGAGAGCCCCTCCCCTTGCCCCGGATCCCACCACGCTTGTTGGTGGGGATTTTTCGGGCCGAGGCCTCCTCTTCTCCGGATGACGACCCCCGGTCGCCGTCCCGCCTGGGCCGCTTGCGGAAGAACTTACCGTTCTCCGTGGGCGTCCCGGCCCTCGCGCGGCGGGAGCTCCCTGAGCCTCCCGCGCTCCCATCGCTGGATGCGATATCGGACTCCGATCTCGCATCCCTCCTCTCCTCTTCTATGCCGTTACCCGGCGGTGGTTGTTTTGGTTTTATTAATTTTTTCCATATTTGAACCCACGAGTATGGGGGAAATAAAAGTCGATCTGGGCAGAGACCCCTGTACCCAAGATAAGCAGATTTTAGCATTTATTACTCGCCAGAGGGTCTGCAGGTACCCTGGCGAGGGTGAGCACTAGCGACTGATTCGTTCCATGGGAACACCCGTCAGCCATACATCCCCTCGCGGTGCGCCGCCGCTGGGGATTCGGGGTAACTTTTTATAGAGGTTTTCTACCTCGCAGTCCGGGCGGTTAAGCCAAGACCCTCGGTCCCTATCGAAGCCGCGAGACGTGATCCACAGCACTTCGACAATGGGATTACGAGACTGACGGTGACAAAGAAGGACGCATTCTACTCTGTCTGCTCGGAGGCAGGGTGAGTGCACACCGAGCCCGCCCTCACTCCTCTGCTATGCCCTCTGCTGTACAGAGGGTCACGCAGAGGAACGCACTGGTGGTCCTGGCAGGACCCCACCCATGTCAGAATAATTAGCCGTGGCAGTAACTTCCCGAGGGATAAAAGGAAATTCTCATTTCCTCTCATTCCCCGGAGAAGGATACTGCCGCACCCAGGGTGCACCGGCCCAGCAGCTGCTCTTCCCTCCAGACGTATCGAGAGGAACCAGCAACCGCCAGACACACGTGGAGGACTTCTGACATCGCACCCCACCAAGTCCACCCTGTAACAATTTGTAGCAACTGTACAAGTAAGTAATTGTTTTAGTTGTAGTGGTTTTTCCATCAGGAATTTCTCAGAAGCAGCCACGGATTATAGACTCGTCCCTTATGACATGGAACTTAAAAAATAACCAGCGGTATGTGTGTGTACTATAAGCATGTATTTTAAGACCTGTATTATGTACAGTTGTGTTCTTTTCCGCCTGACCAGTTAAATTTTTTTTCGCTTATTCATGCGGAGGCGCCGAGTCACGCCCCCTTTAAGTTTAGGCCTATTAGGAAAGCGACAACTTTGGCGCGCAAAATAACATTTACTCTCATTTGGCGTGAGTCGTCAGTGCGCTCGGCCGATCGGTATCTTTTCATCCATTATTTCTATACAAAGTCAACGGGGCGGGGCTAGAGAGCGTTTCAATGTTGTAAGTGCAAGCAACAATTAGCTTAGTGGTGATCAGGCGGGAGTGTCCTCGATAGTACATAGCTATGATCCACAATAAAGAAATTGATTGATTGATTGATCTTTCCGCCCTTGTCCCATGTTACTTGGGGTCGGTGTAATACGTTTTCTTCTGCCACTTTGCCCGACCCGGGAATCGAAAGTCGTGCTTGCGACCATTAGACCAACGAGGCAGTCACTCTATCACTCCTCACACAATCTATCCTTTTTTACCTTCCTCTCCCCCTCCATCCATCAACATAACGTATCTTCGTAGCAAAACAAATAGGGGATGTTACCAACTGGATGGACGACCCGGTTGGCACAGTGGTTGAGCGATTGGCTGCTGCGCTGCGCGTCGCGGGTTCGATCCCTGCACGGTACAAATATTTGTATGGCCTACAGATAGTTGTTTCGAGTCTGGCTGTTTGTGTATGTGAGTTTTAATGTTTGTAAACGCACCCACGATACAGGAGAAATTCCTAGCTTGGGGCAACGTTTTATTTTTTATAAAAAAATAAAAAACTAATTAAAAAGTGGGTTCACTGGCCACAAAAACGTATTCTAATATAATCACCTCTTCTTCACAAATACAAGTTTATTACAAAATACAACGTCGTCGTTTCAAATGACAAGGTTGGTGACAGCAGTAGTTTTGCAAAACATTTCGAAATATACTCGAGTCATGTGATGTTTGGTTTGGCATTCAACCAGCCGGTCAAGTGCGAGGCCGTATACCTACTCGCGTAGATAGTCAATGTTGTAAACTGCAAAACAGTGATGTTACCTGGGCTATGTTTTTTGGCAAATAAATGATTACTAACTTACTTACAGCCATTTTCAATGACTTACTGTTCGGTTTCGGTAGGTTGCTATCTCTGTCTGTTTGACATTTTGCTGACCGACGGTTAGAAACAAAACGTCACAAAAAAGCTTTCTTTGTTTTTTCTATGAATAAAGTGACAGATAGGTGACGGGGATAGGAAATTTCAAGGTAACTTTGGTTATAGAAACACCGATAGCTTCGAAACGTGGCATATTAACGGACAGTTATACGAAAGTAAGTTATAGAAAACGGGCCTAATGAAGTAGCTAGTGACAATAAAGCGGGTGTAAAAATACCATTACCTAACGAAGCCGAAAGGCAATTTCCTCATCATTGCAACGAAAACCAAATTCTCAACACAAAAGTGGGTTATTATATAACCCATTTGTTATCCCATTTTTGTGTGGAGAATTTCGTTTTCTGATTTCAAGTCATATTAATATTTTTCTTGTTTAAGACCTAGACCTTGTGATCTCCTAGTTTCCCATGACCTACTAAATGCTATACTTAATTATAATCATATGTCGTCTGGGTTCTTAGAACCCTCCATGTTATGTCTCATTTATCAGGAACCAATACTCGACTGGAAACTCAATTACGCGTGGCAATACCTTGATGTCGCAAAAACAATTACGAACTGTCGTCATTAATCGATCTCGTCGTGGTTATTACGAATATTTCCCTTTGACGCTCAACCTAACGCAAATGCAAATGTTTGTTATGCTATATGTTTAAAAGGCTCTTCAGTATTGGATGTTTGTCTACCTAAACTTAAAGAGTTGGAACGTGTGACCTAGATATCCAGGGGGCCTAGATAGAAATACCTGTGTGTTTCGTATTTCGACAACATTTTATTTTAAATACTAGATAGGCTTGCATTTGGCCGCAACTCACTCGATGTAAAGCGATGACGCGACCTAGGGTGGAGCACGCTTGCCTAGAAGAAACCGATTCACTTGAAGTTTGAAGAGATCCAGATTATAATAATGATCGGGAAACATAGAAGCCGGCCGGCAGTGACGACGACGAGATGAGGCCGACGATGGAACGAGCTAACCCAAAAGAAGCCTATTAACTCGCGACGTAAATAGATTGAGGTCATATTGTTAAAACCTTTTTTAGTCTAATAAGCATACCCTGGCCATTACTTTTTTGACAAACTATTATGTCTGTCACTTCACTTCTCTTGTTATACATTCAGTCAAAAAAGTATCGGGAATGGATGATTTGTTTATGGTTCCAAATTCAAATTTTTGTTTTTTTGTAGTTGTTAGATTGGCACAACTGTTTTCCATTTTGGCGCGTAGTTTGAGTTGCATCTGTTATTAATATTAAATACAGTGCTGGTTTTAGTAATATCATATATAGTGTGTATTGCGAATTTCATAATGGACAAAAATATCGAACAAAGAGTTTGTCTTAAATTTTGCATCGCCAATGGAATTTCGTGTTTGGAGTCACTGAAAATGTTACAGAAGGCTTACGGTGAATCGACTTTATCAAAAACTCGTGCTTATGAGTGGTTCAAAGCGTTCAAAAGCGGTCGAGATGTGATGGAAGATTTGCCTCGCTCTGGTAGGCCGTCAACGTCTGCACTTTTGCGATGTTAACTTCAGGTTAACATCGCAAAAGTGAAGAAAATAGTGACTGAAAATCCCCATTCAACTCTGAGAGAGATAGCCGCCGAACTTTCTGTATCTCAAGAGTCGATCCGTACCATTTTAACTAATCATTTGGGTATGAAACATGTTGCTGCTCGGCTAGTCCCAAAAGATCTGAATTTTCTCCAAAAACTCAATCGCATGAAAGTCGCTGAGGACATGCTAGAACGAGTCAGTTCGGACCCAACATTCATGAAACGCATTGTTACTGGTGACGAGACGTGGGTTTACGAGTTTGACATGCAAACTAGTCAACAAGCTTCGGAGTGGCGCCTTCCAACTGAACCGAAACCGAAAAAACCACGCCAAAATCGATCAAAAGTCAAAGTCATGTTGACTGTTTTCTTTGACTATCGCGGTGTTGTGCACTCTGAATTCTTACCGGAAGGTCTAACGGTAAATAAAGAAAATTATTTGAGCGTTATGCGGCGTTTAAGAGAGCAAATTCGACGAAAAAGGCCAGATTTGTGGAAAGAAAATTCTTGGATTTTGCACCACGACAATGCGCCTTCGCACAAGGCTATCATTGTGAACGAATTTTTGACCAAACACTCAACAAATAGCATCCAGCAACCACCATATTCACCAGATATGGCTCCTGCTGACTTTTTTCTTTTTCCTATACTCAAATTACCACTTCGTGGCACCCGTTTTCAATCGATAGAAGACATAAAGGAGAATTCGCGGCGAGAACTGAACTCAATTCCGGAAGCAGCGTTTAAAAAATGTTTTGATGAATGGATTATTCGTTGGCGCAAGTGTATCGTTTCTAAAGGAGCATACTTTGAAGGTGATAAAATAAATTTGGATGAATAACAGACATTTTGTGTATTATTGATCTTTTCCCGGTACTTTCTTGACAGAGTAGTACACTACTCTGTCAAGATTATTTTAAAGATTAAAGATTATTTTAAATACACGTTTATTTATCCTGATAAAATAGTTTAGCCTACTGCAGTATTGGCTCTGTATGAACAAGTCATATGAACTTGGGAACACCGACACAAGCAGGGATTTCCACTCCTTGGCTAAAAATAACGTCAAATTTCATTAATCCCTTCCACAGATCTCTTAACTCACTTTAAACAATATTAAATTATATTTCCATATTACGCCTGTTGTAACAAATCGTATTAAAAGCCTTGTTACGTTGCGTTGAGATTTCTCACGTGATACCGTATTAATGTCGAGGATAAGATGATATAAACACAAGTGCTTTATACATAATGGTGCTTAGCTTAATAGGTAAGTTATTATGTAATATAATTATAATTGAATTACTCTGGCTATGGATTATGGATTGCGGGTTATGGATGTTATTGGGTCTAGGTTGGAACTATGACTCATTAAAAAAAGGGGGCTATTCCCAGTATTGGGAACATTATAGGCTGATTATGTCATGGTTGGTATTCATTTATTTGTTGGGATCACCAACGTCTTCCTGCCCTTGCGCATTCTACGTGGGGTCGGCGCAACTTCTATTCTCCCCTGTCAGACTACTTTCGCAAATAGACGTAGCGGGAATCTACATAGAGGGAATGATTCCTGATGATGAAGATGAGAGAGACCATGTTTAAAATGATTTTGCTATGCTTAATCTTAAATGGATTAAACTGAAAACCTACATTGTTTTGGCAGGCTGCCAGTAAGGTATTTTCAAAATTTTCAATTCGTCCTTTGTGTCAAGCATGATTTTATTCATTGCTTATTGTTATTTGTTATATCGACTTTCAAGGATTTCGCTGAATTCAATATAATTTATGGTATCACAAGTTTTTATGTATCTCTTGTATCTTCCTGGTAAATTACATTCCATACCAGTTTACATTTTGTTGTTTTGTCTGTACAAAAATAATTGAAACCTTGGACTTAAAGCAAACTGGTTTTAATTGATCTCGATTGACTTTTACAATACTTGCAGCTTTTTCTGTTTCATTTATAACGTTATTTGGTGATTTGTCATTATACAAAACCTGTTGGCTTATTCCTGAAATCCCCCCTAAGGGGGAAAAGTGGAATCTAAAAAAAAAGTCTAGAATTCCCCCTGATAATCCCCCTTGGAGGGAAAACTGGAATCGAAAAAATACGTATTCCACAAATCCCCCCTGAAAGTGCCCCCGGGGGGGAAAAGAATGGCGTTAAAAAAGTATATTTTAATTTTAATAACGTTCACAAGATATAATAGACGTGAGTTATACCAAACTGTTGATATAATTTCTTCAGATATAACATTTATATACTCTAAAACTTATTTATAACTTTTTTTTTTGTTCTTATTATCTTATTTATTGGATATAACGTTTATCTAATCGAAAATCATTAGGCCTATCGTTTAAAACATATAATATTGATATAACGTTTATTTAATCAAAAATCATTATGTAACATAACGTTTATTATCGAAAAGCGTGACAGAAACGAATCGCTGCAAAACCGATTCCACGTAGTCTTGTCTGCCCTACCCCTAGAGTGTTATTTAAAATCGAGTAGCGGCGGAGAAATGAGGCGGCCCGCGAGCTGAGGAGCAGGTGGTTCTAACACTCACGTGAGCGTGAACCACATCTGCGACGATAAACTCGCATGGGACCGCCGGAGCCCCGCAGCGCTAAGGCCGTGACAGAAACCATGCTTGCTGCATGCTTGCTTGCATGGTGTAAGCTTGTTTGCATGCCTGCTGCATGCATGGTGTATGCTTGTTTGCATGTTTTTTTACAGGGAAATAAATACCCACGCGTTTTTATCATATTAGACTAAATAAGTTTTATGTCTTCTGATTGGTATATCAAACGATTTTATATTTAATGTAGGTTATGCTTATAAAAATTAGTAACTTTAAACTTATACCAATCGTTTATTATATTAACTGATCGATATATCGAATAAAATTATAGATTCAGTTGTTATGTCTTGTAAATATTAGAGATTTTGTAAATATATCATATATTACTTACCCCAATAAATCAACAATAACCCTGTATAGAAGTCGAATCTGCCATTTTCTGGATCTCAAAATAAATGCCGTTTTCGTAATCAGCACCCCTGATAATCTCGGTATCGACACCCATATTGTTTTTTAGACATTTCAACCCCATCGCATCCCAACAAGGAATGATGGTATTTCAGGTCCGCCACATTAAATCTTAAAATCGTTGTTTTTGTAAAACAAACAACCCGATACACCATACAAAGTACAAGCAATACCCATGTTGATTTTCAGACTTTGTTACCCCATTTCCCCCTTTAGGGGTTGAATTCCTCTTTGAGGAGTGGCTTGAGAGACGCCACGGCGTCCTCACCTTCCGCCTGACGCAGGTCCTCACCGGACACGGTTGTTTCGGGAGGTTCCTGCACCGAATCGGGCGGGAGGAAACGCCCGGGTGTTTCCATTGCGAGGATCGACCGGAGGACACGGTGGAGCACACGGTGGAGATGTGCCCCGCGTGGGCGGAGCACCGCCGTGTCCTCGAAGCGGCGATTGGCGGCGGCGACCTCTCGCGTCCGGCCCTGGTGCAAGCCATGGTCCGGAGCGAGACGGAATGGGACGCCGTCACCTCCTTCTGTGAAGCAGTAATGCTAGAGAAGGAGGTGGCGGAACGTGAGAGGGAGAGAACCTCACAGCGTCCCGGCCGCCGCGGGAGACGCCCCGGGCGTCGGGGGCCACCACGTGGCCCCCGGCCACCGTAGGCGCGGGCCTGTGGACGGTGGGCTATGGGCTAGCTCGCCGTCCATCCGTCTCATGACGACAGGCCGTGTCGACGGCGCGTTCGTGTTCCACGCGCGCCTCAAAGAGAGTCAGCAAAAAGGAAGGGGTCCGCAAGGACCGATGCCTGCCGGGGTTGCGGGACTGTTCGAAAGAGATACCGTGGCCCCGGAACACAAAGGGCGATGAAGGAACATGGATGGGTTTTAGTCAGTAAAAGTCTGACACTCCCTCCCGCTCCGCCCAGAGCGGGAGAAGTCATTTGATGATTTCCCATCCGAAAAACAAAAAAAAAAAAAAAAGGGGTGAATTCTGAAAAAACCTGAAACACAAATGTTAACTCATTTATCAATAGGAGTACACTTGTGAAGTTTCGAATAAAACAGTCTTACCTAATCTTGTTTCCCCATACAAGCTTTTGACTCCCGTTTCATCCCTTTAGGGGTTCATTTTGAAAAATCTTTTCTTATTACACCCCTTAACCTCATAAGGAACGTATGTGCCAAATTTGGAATCTCTAGACTCAGCGGTTTGGGCTGTGCATTGATTTTTAGACTTTGTCACCCCATTTCCCCCTCTTAGGGGTTGAATTCTGAAAAAACCTGAAACTCATGTCTACTCATTTATCAATAGGAATACTCCTGTGAAGTTTTTAATAAAATAGTCTAATTAATCTTGTTTCCCCATACAAACTTTAGAGCCCCTTTCATCCCCTTAGGGGGTGACTTTTGTAAAACCCTTTCTTAGTGTATCCCTAGACCACTTCAGGAACATATGTGCCAAATTTGGGATCTCTAGACTCAGCGGTTTGGGCTGTGCATTGATTTTTAGACTTTGTCACCCCATTTCCCCCTTTTAGGGGTTGAATTCTGAAAAACCCTGAAACCCGTTTCTACTCATTTATCAAAAGGAGCACTACTGTGAAGTTTCGAATAAAATAGTCTAACTAATCTTGTTTCTCCATACAAACTTTGGAGCTCCGTTTAACCCCCTTAGGGGGTGAATTTTGAAAAATCCTTTCTTAGTGCACCCCTAGACCACATAAGGAACCTACTTGCCAAATTTCGAATCTGTAGACCCAGCGGTTTGGGCTGTGCGTTGATAGATGAGTCAGTCAGTCAGTCAGTCAGTTTCTTCTTTTATATATTTAGATAAAGATAAGGCTCATTTTTCTGTACAGTATTTTTTCCGCAAATGCGCCAGATTTGCTAACAGCAGCAGTAATTGTTACCAAACTTGTTAAACTCTTGATGAAACACCGTTTTCAACAAAGAAACAATATCCAAAGTAAATAGAGCAGTAGGTACCTAATATATTAGTCTCTCCACATTTGTAAACACGACTCGACTCATGTCAGACTTTTGTAAGCTTAAATACTTTAATACATGTTGCACGAACTTTTTCCAGGGTTGTTTGCGATCAGAAAATTGTATTTTGTACTGAACATGTTGGTTTATTAAATGTTGTGATGTTTCAATTTAGAAACTTTGTCTTTTTCTGTGAACAATGTTTACTTTGGAACGGGTAACATTTTTTGCAGATTCAGATATATGTATTCAAAAAAAATCCTCTTTCTATCCTGAAATTACTTTTTATAACAGTCAATCATTTTATTCATCAGAATCTACAAATCATTATCTAATGTTTCTTTTATAGTATTGAAAAAAACGTAAAAATATTCTGATTTAAAAGAGTGTCCATGGAGTTTCTTGCCCGTTCTTCTCCATAGAGAACGCTAGGGATTGGGCAACTACAGTACTTTCACAGTTTTTATGTCTTGTGACTGGGACTGTAGCTACATTTAATTTTCATCTTTGTTTAGACAATTCAAAAGTGCCTGTAACTGGCCTACTGCACCTTCTACCTTTTTCCTAATTTTATCAAAACAGCTTTCAACTTACCGCACCGATTCGTGATGTACAGGGTTCATACCTTATGCATTCTGAGGTGATAATCAAGCAGATACTAAAGTATACATCCGTACGTAATTTATACAAAAATAATCCTAATATGCCGAACAGCTAATCCATTCGACAGCCCTATACTCGAAAAAATCTCATGATCCGCATCTCAATGGCTTACTAATGTAGCGTATATGAAATCCTTGTCAGCAACACAGTTGGACGTTCCCAACCAGCTGTCCCGGAAGCGTTTAGAAGGTTACTTGGTCCGGCTATATATTGGTTGCACTGTCTGCCCGCGCGCAGTACCGTCTTGCGCTTGCGTTGATTCTGTGACCGTGAAACTTATTGTAAGTGTTGTGTTGCGTTCGTTTTTTTTGTGTTGTGTGTCTGTGCGTTTTGATTTGGATTATTTTAAATGGTTTTGATTTGTAGGGTGTTGATGTGTGTGGCTTAACGGTGATGTAAATGAAAAGTTAAAAAGAAGTGTAAAAGTTTTCTAACACTTTTGATTATGAAATCCAAGCTTTGTACAAAGTTCTTTATTAATCTTATTTTGTTTTACTAGTAGTGGTATCTATAAACAAAACGAAGGCGTAGGTAAAACGTTGACAGAATGGTAATTTTAATATATCACATTCAGTTCTAAGTTAATTGACGGCTGTGTTTATTTATTGAAGTCCTTATAAAGTAACAACATTAATTATACAGGGTGTAAACAAACCCTTCACGAAGCCGTCAGCCAAGCATTCTGTACATCAAACTCTACGCAAACAAAAAATTAAAATTAAATTCAAATTTTTTTTTGGGGTAGGACTCACTATAACGAATTTAAAACATTGTGCTGGTGGATGGATTGAATAGTACGGAGGTCGTGAAGGTGTCTAAAATAAAAATATGTATTTGAAAAGAAAACTTGTGAAAGTTTGGAATTTTTGACCCCCAATATCTCCGTAACAAGAAGGTTCCCAGGGATGGTCTAGAACAAAAAAAATATCGCAAAAACGGGGAGTCTTTTTAAATCCTTTATAATTGTTGCTAAGATTAATATATACAATAGGTTCATAAGAATTTGAGTAAAAATGATAAGTTCATTGCCTATAAATATAACTGAAGTCTTTCAGGGGTAGCTAATAGGACGAGACCCTAATACCTTGTCAGTTTAAGTTCGTCTGAATTATTAACTTGTTCAAGTTCTGGAGAACCGCCTACGCTTGCTTTCTTGTTTACCCTGTATGTTTACCTTATTGATAAATATGGGTAGATACCTATAACATCTAGAATATGTTATGTACTAATATGAATACATACGGAATGATATTTGAAATAACTGAATGAAGAAAATGTGGGTTTGACATGTCTTACTTGTATTTTAAATGAACCTGCGTTAGTTCTTGTAGTGAGGTACATAAACAGAATTAGTTTAAATTAATAACGGCATAAAAACATAAAACATATTTTAGCACACAAATGACTGACAAAAGTTAGATTTTACATTTGTTTGTACATATAAATTGTTCTAAGGTTTTCTACAAAAGCAACCTAGTTTTATCGTAGTACTAGCTGACCCACGCAACTTTGTCTGCGTCACTGACATAATGCTCACAAAAAGAGTATTTTTTCCCCGTTTTTGCAACATTTTTCATTTATGCTCCGCTCATATTGGTCATAACGTAATGTTATATAGCCTAAAACCAATAAATGGACTATCCAATACAAAAAGATTTTTTCAATTCCAACCAGTTGTTCCTGAGATTAGCGCGTTCAACCAACCAAACAAAAAAACTCTTCAGTTTTATAATATTAGTAATTTCAACAACATCTTCTTTATCTTGTATGGTTATAGTGCCTAACCCGGTATCAGAGTTTGTATGCCACCCATGCCTCTGACTTGGCTTTACGCATGTAAAGTCGAGAAATATCTTTCAGGCATGCTGAGAAACAAGATTAAAAAGGTTATACATGAAAATGTTTTACATTTGTATTCAATATCTAAATTTCTTATGATATCTATTTATTCAATTAATAATGAGGGAATAGGCATAAAGTCGACTACCAAAAATGTCCAGCTGATTCTGATCGCAGAAAACATTTTCATATTTATTTGAACTTTTTTATGAATATTACTTCCATGCCTGCTATCTTAAAATAATATGTGAATAAAAGATTAAAATGTGGAAAATAGGGCATACAGATCTCTGATCTGGATGCCCTATTTTTCAACTACTGATATGTTGGCAAGGTTTTGTGCCTTTCAAAGACTGTTTGGTGTGTGGTGTCGGTGTTTTCTGTACTATTATCATCATTATTGATTGATTGATGATGCCTGCATTTAAATAAGACAAGACGAATGTGAATATGAATAGTAATGTGGCTTAAAGTAACATAAGCCAAGGGTATAGACAGATGATGACTGATCAAATCAACTCGCACACAACAACAACTCTAGATTTGTGACGTATCTCAAAATATTCTACTAATTATAAATTCTCTTTCAGATCACAATGCGTTTCTTGATCATTACCGCCGCCATCTTGGCGATGGCTCAGGCCAGACCTGGTCTGTTCTTTGCCCAACAGTACCAACCTATTGGAGTGGAATACGCATCACCAGGGCTCGCCGCAGTGCACCCTCACCCAGCAGTGGAACTCAACGCTGCCAGTGAAGCCCAACTTCCTCGGGGACTTCTGAAGTCCAGCCAGTTTTATGACAACCCACATACAGCTGCAGGACTTGCTCGGGAGTCCTGGTTTACCAACAAGGAAATGCAGGTAGTTGAAAGGGAAGCTGAGAAGATTCCCCGAGAGAGCATCTACCATATCGTGAAGAATGCCGGATTTTTGGATAGGCATTGATTTTGGAGAAGAATTTATTTGTGTGAATAGTGTGTGTAATCTTAGATGAATTGTGGGAGAGGATTTTTGTAAATATGTTTATTTTGCAACTTAGGAAGTTAATTTCATGGTACAATGTAATTTTAAATTGTAGAATATAATTATAGTCACCTTGTATATATTTTAAGTAGAAAGAAATGTATAATATTTGTATAAATTAGTTTAAGAGTAAATTAAGATACTCTAAGTCATATTAGAATTATGTAATTTCATAACATGTTTATTTATTTAAAACTTATTTATAGGTACACCAATTATTTATGTAAATAATTGTGATTGCATGCTAAGGTAAACCGGTTTGGCCTGAAGGCTTTAATTTGAATAGGTATAAGTTAGTTTAAAGGTACAATCGCATCACAACAAGTTACTACAAACTGTCAAATTTCCCCAAATGATTCTCCAAACTTAAAATGTTGAGGGTAAAGTTTAAAATCGAATGAGAATTTGACAGCTTGTGGTAGTTTGATGCGCTGGTTACAAAACAGTTCCAAAGGACTGCACTCGTAAGTAGTAGCTGCAAAGCCGTCTAATAGCTACGACACTACGAGTATCACATCACTCGTATGAACTCTTATCTATACTCAAGTTAAAGTAATTGCTTGAGTTTCAGTAATTACTAATGCACCCATTTTTATGGCACTTGAGCAAAGCAAGAACTGTCAAAGAAAGCAAAGCTAAATTTTGACAGTTCTAACTTTGAGCAGTTACTAAACTAAACTAAAAAATCGTATGTTAAATAATTACTTTTACTAAAGTAATCGCCTGGACTTGTGACAACCTTGCCAATCTTCCTTTCCTTGTGTGTTATTGACGGGTGTCAGACACGACTGATTGCTATGTCTTGTGTTTTATAAGAAAACTCGTCTTCAGGAGTCATTATGTTGCCTGTTGACTTTTTCAGAGAGTAATAGTAAACAGTAGGGTTGCTGCCCTCTGTCATGGCGAATTTTTTTGCAACTGCTGTTTGTAATAGTGCTCGCCTGCGGAATCGTCCCTTAAGAATGTCAATAAAAATCTGTGATCTCGAACAATAAGTACGTATGTAAGTTATTGTTCAATATTTTTTGTAAATATTAGAAATATTGTTATTATTAAAAAAATATTTTTGATAAAAAATTGTTGTTTTAAATAAAGTTTATGTTACAATCGGTTCTGTATAATGGTTTCTTGAAGCTTCTGCCTCGCTTGCAAGTTACCCAGCATTCATGGGTGGGTTTCTGGACGAAGTCTGGAAAAAGAATTTTGCACAAATAATAAAATATCCGAAAACAGTCAGCAGAACTTAATAAGGGCTCTGTAAAGTTAGCACAAATGTATTACTAACATTACAGTTCATTGTAATTTTTCTGCTCTTATCCCAATTCATTTGGGGTCGGCGCAGCATGTCATCTTCTTCCATAATTCTCAATTACTCGTCATCTCATCAGACACCATACTAAGTTAACTTACTATTTTTAATAACATCTATTACAAAGAGGTATCGTTTGTATGTTTGGATGTAGCTGGTAATCTTCGGAACTACTGCTCTTTCACCAATGGGAAGCTACATTATCCCCGAATAACATAGGTTTTTAAAAAGTTCCCGTAAAATGATTTTCGACATGAATGCGAGTGAAGCCGCACATAAAAGTAAGTTGATTATCACGTTCCCACTTCTGGGACACAGGCCTCAACAGAGATGTGAGAGACAGTGAGCCACACTACACCCCGTGGACCATGTGTGGGTTGAAAAATTGTTTATAATTACCCACTTACAAAACAGTGTATAATAAATAATAATATATCGAAATGTTTATAGCTCCTGACCTTACCTAACATTCACATTTTATTGGATTGCCAAAGACTGATCGGATAGAGTCATAACAATAATTTTTAATTTCATTTGCATAAGATGACTGAAATAGTTGCATTTGCATTATTTATAGAACCACAATCATTTTGTGATATTAGGCAAATTTTTACATCAGCTATTATCCAAAATGCAAGACTTCTATCTTGACCTTATAAATTGCTTTACTGCTTTTGACAACCATTTCCAGTAAATTGTAACTTCACTCATGTTGAAACTATACTCATAAACAATAAATAGTACCTGGGCGATCGCCTTGGGTGAAAATAGAGAAAACGAATTTTCCCAGATAATTATGAGACCTAGCTAGATCGACTTTTCGCCCCCGTAATAGCCTATATTGACTTTCATTGAAATCGTTAGAGCCGTTTTCAAGAAAGTGGCTACAAATGTGTATATATTTATACAAATATTGCTCATTTATGAATAGTATAGGACACATTCGGGCCAAGACAAGATAGTGGCAATCGCTTTCACATTTTCAAAAAACTCAAATCATTTATTTCAATTAGACCATTACGGCACTTTTGAATGTCAAAAAAACAACAACAAAAAAAGCTAAAGTCATAATCACAAGGCATAATAACTTGAGAAAGTACTGTAGTTGCCCATTCCCTAGCGTATATTGTATCGTATTGGTATAAAAGAATTTAATTTGAATTTATTTTAATTTGGATTGATATAAACTTTTGGGTAGCCTAAGTCAATTCTATATAAGTACATTTTTTGTCTTTCTATCATAGTTTTCACCGACTTAATGGTAGTTTACTTCAGCCCTGTTGTCGTTTTATGGCCTGTAAGTATATTTTTCTAAAATATCACAGATCGTGATACTATTTTCAGATTACAGTCCAGCCAATTAGCTAATGAGTAATTTAAATTGTAGTACGAGTGACAATTAGTGACGCACCTAAAGCAATTAAAAGGTGGACTAAACAACATTAAGTGAACAAAGACAAAGAAATGCCAATGACCTATTTAAAACGTACATGATAGAGACGGAGCTTAAACTATAGCGTTTGAATAGGAAATAGTTCAAAACTTTCGTTTGAAAATCCCATTCACGATGAGATCAAATATTCAACATCAACATCTCTGATCAAAAATTCTTCAAATTCCCTCCGAAAGGCTAAATTCCTACATCAAACGACACATACAAAAATTCCGTGAATTTCTGAATGTTCCACACCTACACTATATATTCTTCTATATACGTGAAGCGTCGGTTTAAGTAAAACAATAGTATTGGGTGACTAGTGTGAGTGTCTACAGTATAAGACCTCGATAGCGTAAAGTGGTCCGTATTTTCTTTGATTTTTTTGTTTGGCTAAAAGTCTACTTATACTGGTTGGTTTAGAGGTGCTTCAGTTGAAATTGATATCTTATAGGATGGATCATGAGCAAAGCTAATTCTGTCTAGGATTTAAGCTGAATCTTCGGCCAAACGCGTGATAGAAGGTTTATTGATACCTCCCTTTTCTTATAATCAATGCATAGATGCACAACTACGCGTGGGCGATACGGGGAGATGCGTTTATAGAACACTTTTTTGCACACCAACATTGATTACAATAAATTCAGATTTAGTTTTAGACTAAATTTGATCCACCTCATGGTAGAACATACGGATCTGACTTTAATTATTCAAGGTGATTTGTTAAATGTGGGCAATAAATACTCTAAGGTAGTGGAATACTTATAAATATCTGTAACTTTTACTACAAGACTAACTATGAAAATAAATGTGATTTTAAAAACAATCTTCCGTTGCCTACATTTTTTTCGACCAACGCGGCCAATAATGTACGGAGCAAATGTTATTTTTTTGCGATTTCATCGTCAGTCCCATAGTAAAAGTTGTTTATTTAAGTGAGTACTACACGCACTTTAGGAATTGCTCACGTTTAACATAATATGACCTATATAGTAGATGGATCTGAATTTAAGTTGAACTAAAAGAATCGTCCAGTCATTGCTGTTTTGAAGTTGAACAAGTATGCATTGTAATGTACAAGCCTCCATGTTATTAGCTGCGCGCCCCATGGGGCTGGAGTTTCCCTATTCTTTGAAATTTCATCCACGTGGCTCGTGGTTTCACACTTTTCATACAACCTTCCAATTCCAAGTCACATGTCCTAAAATCCTTCCTAAATCGGTTAATTGACGTCATGAAACTTATATAAGCCGTTTGGTCTGGGTCAACAACGTTCATAACAAGATGAAGACAATAATGTCTATTTTAGTGCCAAAACATCACTTAAACTGTCGCTTGTTACGAACATAATGGTTTGAAAGATGACGAAAAAACACAATTTTGTTCTCGTATGAGAAATAGCAGGTTTTCTTGTCTGAATAAGATTTTCAAGCCAGCAGTTTAGCCTTTAGAGGGGGTACTGGAATAAAATATTGCACTTAAAATTTTAATATTTCGTAAATGGAGCATTAAATCGAAAAGTAGTTTTAGCAATCCCTAAGTCATTTTAAAAGACCTATTCAACGGTATCCCACACGGTAGATGACGAAAAAAAATCATCCCCACTAGACATGTAGGGGAGCTACACTAAAAAAAAAAAAAAAAATATTTTACCACTTTGTCGGCGTAATTGATGTACACACCCGTACAAAATTACAGCTTTCTAGTACTAACAGTCTCTTAGCAAAACCGCGGACAGACAGACAGACGGACATGACGAAACTAGTTTCTTTAGATTTTTTTTATCAGTATCTGTTTGGGAAACTTCATGGTTAGCATTTCTGGTGACAGAGGGATACGACCGCAAAATCTGTTTGCGTATCATCCTAACTCAACGTCATCTGCTTAGCAGTATCCCAACTTAGTGAGTTGAGGTCGGCTTACTGAAATAATCTAGGCCATCAACATTTTTTTGCCCTGGTCTTATATTACCTATTTTCAAGCAGCAAGTTTTAATCTTCTATTCTCCCCTCTCAACTGTCATACTATTATTTACTCGTACTCAAAATAGAAACAGCGCGAGCGTGGTCAAAACAAAATTATGTTCATTTCTCCTTCTCTTCAAAGCTATCATCACCAGTTTTGGGTAATCTGAAACTCATCCCATCTAAACTTCGATCGAAAAAGATTCTATTTTCGTCGAAACTTCAGCCATTTTAAAACAACAAACAAAGCAGTCTTTACTCTCTTGCGATTTTAGACTCAACTTGTTTGAAAATAGCTTTTAAGATTAGAGTACTAAAAGTTCACATGAATGGGGTCTTAAACAGAAGCAGTACTAGTAGGTACATTGTAGAGGAGACTTGAATGTATACGACAGTGAGTTTATTGCCCCAACGTCTGGGCTCTAAATACGTCACCAAAGTGCTGAAAATAGCTACTCCATTACTTAGGTAGACATGTTTTTGTCGTTTTAGACAAGACTAGCCTTGGTCTGCGACTTTGCGTGAAGGTCGGCAGCCATCCCACGTGAACGATCAACCGAGATTAAAAGGATTCTATGTCCTAATCCTGTTTATGATCTAACTACTTGTATGGATCAATTTCATCATAAATTATTGAGATGTTAATTTCGTCTGAGGACGGTCTATCGTTTTTTTTTTGACTAATTAGGCTTGCTCGCCTGATGTGAAGCGATGATGCGGGCTAGGGTGTAGCATGTTTGCCTAGAAGAAACTGACTCACTCGAACTTTGAATAGATCCAGATTATAATGAACAGGGAACAGAGAAGCCGGAAGTGAATTCCACGGACTGGCGTAAAGGATACTAGCGGACGTCACGCGGTTTCACCCGCGTAGTTCCCGTTCCCGTGGAAGTACAGGGATAAAATATAGCCTATGTTACTCGCTGATAATGTAGCATAATAGTGTATCCGTTGCTGAAAGATTTTTTCAAATGGTCCAAAAGTTTACATAAAAAAATACAAATCTTTCCTCTTTATAAAATTATTATAGATTCATAGACATTCAATTTATCGGAAGCGGGTTTGGAAAAACGTTTATTTTTTTAATTACGAGTTGTGTTCATAGGTATCCGTACAGTTTAATTGTTTTTCCACAGCTTCTTCTTTATGTTTCCAAACAAATATACGTAGGTAGGTTGTAATTTTGATAATACCTTTCTTGCTGTCACAGTTGAACTCATGCATGTCGCAGGTGTCGATGAAGGTCCTCATCTCCCCGCAGGAGTCGATCCCGCATATCGGCACCTGATCGTGGCGACAGATATCTGCTATCTTGCATTCTTCTTCCAACTGCAAGCAATAACTACTAAGTATCTTGAGATAGTAAGATTCGAACAGTAAAAGATAAAAATGCAAGGGGTTGAAAATGCGCAAAGCATTTTAAATACTTTGGAAAATGAATGAATTCATACAGAATCCATCTAGTTTTAGATAGTAATATTTTAGTTAAGACCATCTTCTCTTTTTTATGTGGGTTTTGTAAAAGGCAACCAAGGTCTTTGTCCTTTATTGATAACTAGCTGAGGCCCGCGGCTTCGCCCGCGTGGATGTCAGTTATCGCGACCAAAAGAAAACTCCCAGACGGCTTATTTTTTTCCGACACCTCCAACAAATATCATTGTAGTTATTTCCAGTGTATACAAAAACTTGTCAAATTTTATATTAAAACCTTCCTCGAGAACCACTCTATCCATTGGTGTAAGTTTTTGAGTTTATCGCGAACAGACAGACAGACAGACGCGGCGAAGGACTTCGTTTTATAATATGTATGTAGTGACTCAAATCTTGTATAACAGTCTACCCATCGTCCTTTATTGCAAAAACTATGATGTAGGGACACCAATCACTTTTTATTTTGCAACATTGACAAAATTAACATAACAAACACGCCTATAACCCCCAAAGCGTTACGCAGAGGTATACCTAATAGTACATCGAACAAAAGTCTTGTGCCCTGAAAAAATTTAATTAGTCCGTCAGTTAGATTATCAAAAAATATTTGACACGTATTTTTTCTTTTGTTACGTAAACTAAAATTGACGAAGATACGACGTTTTTAAAATTCTCAATACGTCACGCTGTGCTATAATTTTTAGTGCGTTGTGACGTCACGTGCACCTTTTTTTTTTTTTTTTTTCGCATGGGACATCATCTTCCCGCTCTGGGCGGAGCAGGAGGGGGGAGTGTCAGACTTTTACTGACTACAACCCATCCATGTTCCTTCATCGCCCTTTGTGTTCCAGGGCCACGGTATCTCCGTCACGTGCCCCCACCTCTCGAGTTTTGATGCGTTTTATCTTTGTCAATGTTCATTGATTTAGAAAAACAATAAATACGTGTCCATTATTTTCCAATACTCTAACTGACGGACTAAATAGATTTACAATTTATTGATGGTGGGAACTAGCTTAATGTCCTGGGAATCGAACCCAGGATCTCGTGCTTAGCAGTCGCGCTTTCGACCACTAGGCCAACGAGGCAGTCGTATTCGCAACATTAGCATAGTACGGTCGACCAAGCTATTTGGTTTACATTTTACAATGTAATTTGCATGTTAAAATGTAAACCAAATAGCATGGTCGACCGTACATTCATGCATACAAACATTCCAAAAATAGGCAACCTTTACTTTTAAATACTAATCTCTTTCCAATATCACACTAAAAAGCCATTACCATATTTTTACGATTTACGGAGCAAATGACAAACGAAAAGGTCAATTTGATAAAGGTCAGAGAAATAAATGATCAAATCACAGATTTTTGAAAAATGTCTGATTAAGTAAATATTCATTTATAAATATGGATTTTATTATCACTTGGATGGTTAATATTATTGACTAATGGTATTTTATCGACTCTGATTTAGTCAATGCCTTGTTGGTGTAGTGGTCACAAGCGCGATTAAGCTTGAGATCCTGGGTTCGATTCCTAGGTTAGGTCTTGGTTATTGGGTTTAAATATGGGTGTACACCACTGCGTAACCGTTTGGGTGTTGTAGGCGTGATGTTATGTTTTGTTACGAATACGAAAGTAGACCAAAATAAAATACCAAACACAATCGTCTGATAGTTTCCAACGAGACACAACAGCCGTCGGGTCGGAGGACCCTGCCTTTTTATGGGAGAATGAGGTCACTTTGCCTCATACCTCTGTATGTTTGTCTGTCACTTTTTCACTCTTAAATTACTGATCCGATCGTAATATTTACTCTTTACACGAGATAGCCAGACATAGGCTCTTTTTCACCCCGGATATTTAAATAAAAATGCCTAATTATATCCAGACAAAGTCGTTGGTAACACCTTATACAGAATAATCAGTAAAATAAATAAGTTATCATAATTATTTTACTTACTTTTGCTCCGTCCACATGAGCACAAATATCATTTACTAAAGTCAGAACAAAAGTTATGATAACAAAAATATATTGAAACATTCTAGACCTCACAGTTTGTATGAAAAACCATTTTATTCACATTTTAATATGAGTTTTTAAAATTCGTTGAGTTCTAAAATACGAAAACGAAATTCTATTAAATAAAACTCCTGAACATTTTATAGAGCTATAGAAAAAGCAATAAAATGTTCGAAAACTTTATAGTTTATCCAATTGAAAATGGTTGACGTCAACATAAAGATAGTTCGAATGTATGTGGCTTTAAATTCACGTTTTCACTTGTTTTATAATAATATGATAATATACAGGGTGGAATTTTGTAATGCCACCTGGAGGGAAAGTACTCTTAATACTGCAGATAGAAAATTTTACTCAAAGGAAACATTCCTTTATTTTTGAATAGAAAGCAAACTGCATTCAAAGATTTTCGAAAATTCTCTTCTCCCACACCCGGGAATCGAACCGGCTAAAATCTGAAAAAATTATACCCTGTACTTTTATTGCATCGATCGTTAGGGTCAATTATAAGGATGAAATCTCTCTAACAAACAGAGTGTGTCGCTGGGAGAGGACAGCAAAGGGACAGGCTGGATCTGAGTGGTGTCATTATTTAGGGATTGGTTTTGGACTACAGGCTCAGCCACGCGGGCTGGCACGAGCGACGGCGAGGACGAAATGACGGCTGTTTACGTTTGTGATTTTTAAGCATGCTAGTTTCCTTCCTGCTCTCCTGGAGGAGGGTAATAGCGTCATCGGGATCGACTAAAGTGTGCCTTGGGCGGCGGATCTGATTAATTCTAGAGGCTTCGTATCGGGCGGCCGATGCGATTAGAGGATTACGGTGTCTGATGGCAGAGTCAAAGAAGCGCTTGGAAAGGCGCTTCATGAACTGGGCTATCGTGGGGATTTTGAGGTCTACATGTAGACGGTCGTGCGGACATAATAAGGGGCTCCCGTGACTTTACGTTATAACCGGTTTTGAAGGACCTGCATCCTATGGAGATATTTAGGCTTGGCCTGTGCGTACACGACACAAGCGTAGGTCATGATGGGACGGATCACCGCGGTAAAGAGACGCAATTTGCACCTGAAAGACAATTAGATCTTTTCCGTTATTAAGTAATGAACCTACTCATCGCGAAGGCAGCTCGGCTGCGAGCTGCATTGATATGTGGCCCGAAGGTCAGATGGTTATCGAGTATGACTCCTAAGTATTAATAACGTTATTTTTCAAAGTTACTTAGTTTGATGTGCACAATGCTTGGTTGACGGCATCGTGAAGAATCTGTCTACATCCTGTATATTGTTAGGGTATCTGGTCTCTCAATCGATTAAACCTATCATAGCGCATTGCGCGTTTAGTCCCTCCTAAACCGCACCATAATACTGCATTTTGCGTTGATGGTCGACTTATTTTAATTTATTAAAAGTATTTGTCTGTATAGTATAAAATTAAAAGTTTTTTTTTTTTTAAGATTTTATTAGAAAATACTACGGCCTACCTAGGCCAGGTTTTTGGTTAATATTACAGTCAGTTCTGTATTCTGGTTTCTTGAATGAGCGTCCTCTCTTACAAGTCACCCAACACTCGTGAATCGGCCTCTGCCTGAAATCTGAAAAGAAACAAATGAAGCATCATTTGCACTATATGTAAATTTGGATCGATTTAAAAAAAAAAAAAAAAAGTTTCCCCACATTATGAATAGGAAAATTCACATAAACAACAACTCCATGTAATACATTCAAATATTTAATCTGTGCGGGAATCGAACCCGCGACACTCGGCGCAGCAGCCAATCACTCGGCCACTGCGCCAACCGTGCCGTCATGGTGGTTGGCTGATTATACATACCTACATTTTTTATTTATTTTCGTAATAAACACTCATTTTGTCTCTGAACCACCAAAAGTATTTAGCTCTGTAGAACATTATTATTGGTCTACCGATACGAAATACTATGAAGGTTTTATTTACCTTTCTTGCTGTCACAGTTGAACTCATGCATGTCGCACGTGTCTATGAAGGTTCTCATCTCCCCGCACGAGTCTATGGCACACATCGGCACCTTGTCGTGGACGCACAGGTCTGCTACTTTGCACTCTTCTTCGTTCTGTTATGAAAAAAAACATAAAAATAAAATATATAAGCTGATGGATCAAGGGCGTGATTCAGAAAACGGTACTCCTGCACACGGCTCGTATTGTCGGTACGGTACGGTAGCTTGGACTCTGTTCCCGATACCGGTGTGCTATAATATTTTATATTTTTAAAATTAATATTTAAATATGTAAGCAATTTGTAAAAAGATAAATATGAGAAATAAATAAATCAATCTTTATTCATAATCAAAATGGTTAAGATATAAAATGAACCTTAAAAACAATGTAAGTCTAACATTAGATTTAGATGCCTGTGCTATAGAATAATCCTGGCTGGAGCTCTAACAATATATTAATTCTAGGACTTCTTGTTTGAAGTTGATGATAAAAAGCAATTATCCGTTGGAAATAGCGGCAAGAGCCGTCAATAATAGCACCTCTAGAAGTTTAGAAGATTAGAAACATCTAACCATGCAATTTTTTTTTACGCGTTTTTCAAATCTTCAGTGCGCTGTTTGCGAGACTTAAAAAACGCGCCTTGAGGCATAATTGTGATTCACAGAAATAAGTATTTCTTTTCTTCTAATAATATCATACAAATAACAATCTGGAATTATTTAAAAAATAAAATTCATCCATTTTCTAGATGGTTAGCTCTAGGTTTGAGAAGCATTACAGTGGCGTACCTAAAGGCCAAAAAAACGGCAAGCCCATAAGGCAAACAGACTGTTCAGAAACCCTAACGTCATGAAGAGTAGTAAGTTATAAGGGCAAGCCAAGCTTAGGCTTGTATGAAAGTACCTTATTTCCATAAGGTACTTTCATACAAGCCTAAGCTTGGCTTATAACTTACTACTTATAACAAACTAGACATTCAATAAAGTAGCTTATGGAACAAACTAGACATTCAACAAGAATTTGTGTGGTACGAGTATACTACCACTAAAGAACATATTATTGAAAAATCACACTCTAATTAAATTCGGGGTTTACAAGGTAAAATCGACTTCTCATGTTGTTCAAGTCGGTTAAAATGTAGCATAAGTAACCCATAATAACGAATCGATTGACACCTTATTCATCAAAATCGGATGAATAGTTTTGGGCGCTACGGAGGAGCATACGTAAATATAAACAATCATACATACATTTAATGACTGCTAAAACCATAACCCTTCTTTTGGCTTCGCCTTAGTCGGGTCAGCTAAAAAGAGCAAAGTCATGCCTATTCCTAAGTTAACGATCTGTCAAGTTAAGATCATAGAACATTAAAATTAGATTAGTTAAGCGCTCATTATTAATAATTTTGCTCGTCCCAAACCCTTAGTAAGGCATACACAAATAAACTATAATACCAATAGTCTGATTAAGAAAGCTAATTTTATGGAAGAATATCTTACATATTATATAGTATGAGATTACAGCCGAAGTAAATGTTAACGGAGAGGCGTCTTCTAATAAATATGTAAAGAAGGAACGCGTTTGGTATTTACTAGATCTCTTATTACATATTTTGATAGTCGTTTGATACCGAGAAATAGGAATATCGAGAAATCGTTGTGGTGAAATCTGATATTATAAGATATAAAATATATATTTTTGTTGAAATATCGTGTTGTGGGAATGGATACAAATTGGATGCGAAGATAACGTAAAATCTCATCTGTTTTCCCTTAAGATTTAGGTAAAAGTGAACCTAATATATACCTACTAGATGTTGCCCGCGACTTCGTTCGCGTTGAAATTTTGATGATTTTTTTTTGTTTCGGAGGAGTTCTTTAACACACACTGTGACACGAGAGTTTTATATATTTGAAGATTACATTTGACCAGTTACGTTCAAGTCTCATGCTATGGAAGAAAGAAGAAGATTGAAAGAGAGCCTATTGCTACCAACAACGGGCTTGTGCCCAGTGGTAACAATATTCTATTCTATTAAATTTTATGATGCAATAGAACAGAATAGAATATTCTTTATTATATGGGGGTAGGTAATTACTGGTTTTATAAGAAAAACAAATTCCAGTCTATTTTCCTCGTAATAAAAAGGATTTGTAAACCACTCAAGCTTTCAAGGTCTTATTCGATTTGCAAATAAAATTACGAATGTTGTGGGTAAATTGATTTCTTTATCGAAATACAATTTTGTCTTCACTTTTTTCAGTTAAACTGTGTTTTATGATGAATTTCCTAATACTAATAGTATTTTTATTTTATTAAACAAACGATGGATGGATTGTGTGATGGATGACATGGCTAGAAAGGAGGTGACTGCTGAGATGACGAGTAATAGAGTGTGGAAGAAGAAGCCATTCCGCGCCGACCCTAAATATAAAAGAAAATAAAAACATAAAAATCACTTTGAATGATAATAAAATAAATAAATAAATATGGGTTCTTAGCGAGTTTTGATCTGAAACGAGTATTGCTTAGGTACATTCTAATGATTACTGCAGTTCCACCTAGACTTGAACGCTTATTTAACTTCAGATAAATAAAATAAAGCAGATATTTATCAAGAAGAACATGTTGTGTTAACTCTACTTACTTTCATAATTTCGCTGTGGGCGTCTATCGATGAAATGAAATATATGACAATACCTGAAATAATCAGAATTTTTTGGAGAAATTGTACATTGAAGATCTTACAATAGTTGTTTACAAACTTTTTTGTAACTATTGACTTACTATGTTAGTTAATTGCAATAAGTTAAATCAAAACAATTTTACTTCACTTACACCCATAATATGAGCACTCATGTACTCGTAACCACAAAAGATAGATGCACGGTGAAAAGATTTGGCCAAAACTCTGTAATGACTCTTCTTTAAAACAATGTGGTTATTACAATGTTTTCATGTTACAGTGTTAATATTTAAGTATGAGAGGTTTAACTTACCTAAAACAGCTATCATTGTAATACGTCATATTATTTTTATGTAGTAGGTGTACATTTTCAAAGTAAAAATGAAGTCATAATATTTTTTTGATTTTACTGCGTCCATAAAATATAATCGTAACTCTTTTACGGCCATGGACGAAATGTAGGAAATGGCAAATGAAAAACACGTGATTTTGTATAAAACGCAAACTAAAAAGGGGAAATCAAATTATTGTACAACTTCCTTTGTAAATATTTTATTCTTGTAATTTGATTTTTGATGTTACGTATAATATTATATTTTGTATTATTGCATTACTGTTTACACAGCGTCTAACAGAAAGTTGTGGTTTTATTTAAGGGTGTGGATCATCATAATCCAAATCGCGAAAATGAATATAATAATCGGAATGCTGCCCCATATAAAGGGTGTAAAAAGACTCTTAACGAAGTCGAAAAGCACTTCTTCTCCCCGTTATTGCGATCATTTTTTTGTTCTACACCATACCTGGGAACCTTCTAGTTACGGAAATATTGGGGGTCAAAGTTCAACTTTATCACAAGTTTTTTTTAAAAACATGTTTTCAATGTAAGAACTTTACTTTAAATTCAACAACTCCACGATCTCCCTAACTATTCAATCCATCCACCACATCCACCAGCACAATGTTTTGAGTGCGTTACATTGAGTTATACCGTAAAACGTGATTTTTCACCCCAAAAAAAAAGGTTACTTGATTTGATGTACAGAAATGCTTGGTTAACGGCTTTGTGATGAGTCTGTTTACGTATTATGTATTGAATTTTTTATGGGACAGCTGATTTTTTAAACTTTTTGTTAACTTTGATGGTCTCTACTTTAACATGACTACACCATTCTGGTACACGCTGTATAATATTTTAAAATCTTTAAATTGATTAAATTATCCGATGCCTGGTTGCAACTCCTTAGGATTTGGACAAACGTCATCTTCTTTTACGTGCCTGAAAACTGAAAACGTTAATATTGGTTATTCGGCTTTCGTTCCTAAAACAAGCAATTAACGTAACATAACATCACGCCTGTTATAGGCAGGCGGTTAGGCAGAGGTATACCTAAAGTACACCCACATTTCGCCAGTTATGTTCAAGTCCCATGTAATAGAGGGCGAGCTTATTGCCAACAACCGGGCATAAATCCAGACTCAAATTTCTCAGGTTGCTACTGAGAAATTCCTGATGGAAAAACCCAGTAACATGTTGCGCGACCCGGGAACAATGGCACAAACATGCTATAGACGAGCAGTCTATTAGACAACATTATTTTTAGTATATGCGAAACCTGAATAATTATAGTTTGTTCAGAATAAGCAACTGAATCGGTTCCAATATTTTTTACACCATGTTATATGTTGTCCCGAAAATATTTAAAAAAGGATACAAGTTGGACACCGAGCGACACTAACTACCTATCCGCTATCATACGCGCACAACTGACAGGTCACAGCGGCCGCGGACGGGTGGTGACCACGTTTTTGTCGGATAACCAGACAGCAGAACAAGCTTATAACTTTGTGATTTTTCATGATACAGTTTTGAAATTTTGTACATAGATTCTACACATAAAAATACAGACACGTGTTTCGGGTTTCGCACATACTAAAACTAATGTTGTATGACTAAGTAAATATTATTTTATATACTATGTCTCATCATTATCCTACAGCTTTCTACTGCTGGACATAGGCCTCACGAACAGCTCGATTTCAGCAACTCCTATCCAGCTACTACCAGCCATCCTGCGAAGATCGTCGGTCCACCTAGCCTGAGGGTGTTCTACCTTACACCTGCCGATACGAGGTCCCCATTCCAATCAACATGTAACAAATCTAATATGTCTCACCCATGGTATATTCACAGGAATACTCGTACAAATCACACAGGTCTATGAAAGTCCTCGCTTCATTGACGGACTTGCCGCAGACAATGACCGTGTCGTGGAAGCAAGAGTAAGCGTGTTCGCATATCTTCTTCAGTTCAGTCTGAAAAATACAAAACTTATTAACATTATAGGTTTAGGACTTAATAGTTTTCCCAGAAATTAATTGGTTTTATGATTTAGATTAGAATTATGGAACACTACATTTTGAATCACTATGATTTAAATGTACGTGTACCGCAAAGATTACCTTACCTCGTAAGGATTGAGGAGCCACTTTTTGTAGCTTAATGAAAGCATAATTATGATAAAAAGTATGGTACAAACCATCCAATAACAACTTTGTCCATGGGACCAAGATCGTAATCGCGAAAAAAACCTTTCCACGCTAAATTTGAATATCTATTCGATCCAAATGTAGTGCTTTTTTTCGTAGAGCTACACTGTTGGTCCAATGGAGAAAGTTGTTCATCTTTGGTCTATATCAGGCCCATAAATATGACTACACCTTTCTGGTACACGCTGTATAAGACAGCCAAGAAATGGGAGGAGGTGCCAAAAGTGATCATCATTTCAGCCGAAAGACGTCCACTGCTGGACATAGGCCTCCCCCAAGTGTCGCCATATTGACCGGTCCCGTGCGACTCGCATCCAGCGGATTCCCGCAACCTTCACCAGGTCATCGGTCCACCTAGTTGGAGGCCTTCCAACGCAACATCTTCCGGTTCGCGGTCGCCACTCCAGAACTTTTCGGCCCCATCGGTCGTCCGTTCTGCGAGCAATGTGCCCTGCCCACTGCCACTTAAGTGTGGCAATTCTTCGGGCTTCGTCGGTAACCTTGGTTCTCTTGCGGATGTCTTCATTTTTGATTCGATCACGCAAGGAAACTCCGAGCATAGCCCTCTCCATTGCCCTTTGGGTGATTTTAAGCCTTCTGATGATGCCCATTGTGAGCTACCGTGAGCGAGCGAAAAGTGATAATTTGATTAAAACATTACAAACATAATGCCAATAACCTACACCTCTGTGTAGGTACCTAATTGGTACACCCACATTTCACTAGTCATGTTTAAGTCCCATGTTAGAGGGGGCGAGCCTATTTGCCGCTATTGACTCAGTGGTTGCTACTGACCAATTCTATAAAACCACTAACACTTTGCCTGACCTGGGAATCGAACCCTTGCGACCACTACAACGAGGCAGTCAAAACCGGAACTGATGAAAACACCTTTTGAAAATTAAGACGTTAACTTACAATTAAACTTGGCTTACCAGATGAGATCTGTCAACAGTAATATGAGAATCACTCAACAGTACTACTTGCAAAATTAACAACAAAATACCTTTAATTACAAACATTATTGCTAAAATTAATAAACACTGATATTTTGGAACGCCACGTCTATCTACAATACGGTACGGAAAACTAGTAAGTTGTTGATCAAAACTGAGCATAATCACAGGATGTTTTGTGTTTTCAGGATAAGCTTTCAATAGTATCTTTCTTGGAAATTATAAACACAAGTTACGAAGTTACAAACTAATAATGGTTTGCGGTTAAAGACAGTGGGCAAAAATGTATGGGAGTTGGTCCAAGCGTCGCCAAGGATGAATCATATACCAGATGAAAGGGTACAATGTATGGTGTGTCGATTTCGAGAAATTATAGCTTATTTTAGTCTTGAATGATTGAAATTAAAGGGGATACTACATACTTTAATTTGGTATATGATTCATCCCTGGCGACGCTTGGACCACATTTACCCACTATCCTTTCTGCTGAAAGGTCAACTTGGCTAGGGGTCACCAGGCCCTAGCCAAGTTGACAATCTACAATCGTTAACGCTAGTAGAAAACTATTCAAATGAATGGGAATGACATCATCTCAACGTTAAATCACGTGATCAACAGAAACGAATAGAAAATTCGTAGACAAGTTTACATAGTTCAAAATTATAGAATAGAATGTTATCGTTAATTAAACTTTTTGATAGGAACGCTCACCATAGACTAAAGTGTAGGTTTTTTCTACAGACATTAGAGAACGAGCGATCAGCTCAGTCGTGTCAACTTGGCTACCAATTTAGCGCTTTCTACAATCGCTTACGCCGTAACGCCGAAGCGTTTACGATTGTAGAAAGAGAATCGATACGAAACGTTTGTAACTTGGCTAGGCCTGCAGAATACGGTATATCACAAACTAAAATAACAAAGTTGAAGTTGAAATAGTTTCATAAAATCGTAGTAGTAACGTAGTCTATGTCCTTGGGCTAGAAAGAGGGTCTTTGCAGTATCTTATTAATTTTCATAATTCTCCTGCCTTAATCAAAATTTATTTGGCGTATGCCTTCTTCCGTCGATTTCTCTATGTCAGTTAGCTGCTGAACTGCAGGAAGTGGACAGTATAACATACTCTCGCCTCAAGAACGAACGAACTAAGTAGGTAGGTAGAAATGACACATCTTGAATAATTTCGCACCAATTAAAAATGAAGCCAATTGTAACGCGACACGACCATTATGCGCGCCTTGCAGGGTCGCCATGTAGGAATAGGTGTAATTGAGTAGACGACTTGATGTATAATACTGATATTTATTAACAAACCTTTCAATATATAGACTTAGGCTACTTACACATACACACAGGCATGAGGCCCACACTACAGTATACCAGATCTAGCAACAAAATTCGCAGTCAAAAGATGAGAATGGCATTAATGGGTGCAAAACTGAGCTGAAAATATATCTACCTATGAAAATTGCACTACATATTAATTATTTTTTAAAGAAACAAATTTTTGCAGCAGGATGTTAAAAATTGTCTTCATATTCAGTCACACCGTTTTCAAACATGTTATTCCTACCACACAGTCCCTCCATCGTTTCTTTGGTCTTGCCCTAATTTTATAGCCATCCATACTCACTCCTCTACTTTCTATCTTACATATCATTTATATTATCTTCTTATCTTCCTCTTCTTCTTATCTTACTTACTATCGTCAGACTGACCTTTTCCCAACTATAAATAAAAATAAAAAATAAATATCGCTGGACATTAACACACAGCGCCATCTAGTGCCACACTAAGCAACGAGGCTTGTGTCGTGGACACCAGATAGTTGATTTACTACATAGATACTTTTTGTTTGTAAATACATACTTATTATACATATAAACATCCATGGTAACCTTTATTTCTTAAACAACTTTACCAAGAATGTTAAAGCTGCAAAAGAAGATTAATCATCATTTTCTTGCCATGATCCTAATCTAATATATTTGCGGTCACCGCAGCACGTCTTCTTTTTCCATACTTCTCTATTACTCGTCATCTCAGCAGTCACTTCCTTTCTAGCCATATCATCCTTCACACAGTCCATCCATCGTTTCTTTGGTCTTCTACTACTCTTAACTCTATAGCCGTTCACATTCATACTTAAAACTTTCCCGGAAAAGAAGATAAAACGGCCATTGTCCCAAACGCAAATAATAAGTTTGTAAAAGTAAAATCGCTTTATTTCTGTTATAAAACTACATATTTACGGTTTTTAGATTTTCCCCTTTGCATGTGCTGTAAGACTTTGCTTCTCGCTAAATTTCGTGATTCTAGGTCAACGGGAGGTACCGGAACTACGATATAGGTTTTCGACACAAACCCTACAGGGTACTTCCGGTTAGTCTAGAATTGTCAATTTTGGTTAAAAGCAAGGTCTTACAGCACAAGTATAGGAATAGGTCCGAAAAAATAAAGTAGAAAATTAAGGTAAATTTTGGTACTTACAAGTTTTCGCGAAAATCTAAATTTGCCCATATCTTTTTATCGTATTGACTCAGGACCTTGATTTTTATACATCTAATAGGGACTATAAACCTCAGTATTCGGTATAAATTTCAACTAGCTAAGTCCTCCCGTTCCTGAGAAAATCGGTAGTGACAGACGGACAGATGGACAAGAAAGTGATCTTATAAGGTTCCTTTTTTTACCTTTTGAGGTACGGAATCCTAAAAATCTGTACCCTACTTACTCTCCGACATATTTTCAATTTATATTGATGTTTTATGAAGTATTTGAACCCACGAGACTTAATATTCATCTGAGAGATCATGTTTCAGAGCAAATAAATTGATACGAATGATAATAAAAACCACGTAAAAGTCAAATTAGAAATAGGAAACTTTCCAAAGTAGGGAGGTACGTTACGTGATTGAGTCTATCTGGTTTTTAACTTTTAGCTAAGCTTCAAGGTTAAGAAGCTGTCACCAAGGTCGGTCCGTGGATGGGTGACCATCCATTAGGTACATACTGAGTTTCCTCCATGCCTCGGTAAGCCCAGCCCAAGCTTTCATCTGTAGATCTTTGACAGTCATATCAGGTAGTCAGTGGCCCGAAAGTCTGACGACAAGTCAATTCAGACAAGGTTGTGGAGATCAGATAGGCAGTCGTTCCATGTATAATACTGACATTCAGCTGTAACTGGTTATACTGGAAGCTAACCCCAACATAGTTGGGAAAAGGCAAACAGATGATGACTTTTAAAACTACTATTTTGTAACACAAAATGAATAAAAAGTATGTTTTATTTTATGAATAAAATACAAAGTTCTCGAACTATAGATTATGTTTCTTTGTCAAAGCAAAAAACAACTCAATGTCTTTTGAAATAGAACTTGTTACTGAAAACTCAAACTATATTAATATGTTTTGACATTTCTTTACTTGAACAGGACAAAGGTGGGCAAAGGTCACAGAGCTATTTTCTAATGTTTTTAATTATTTAATTAAAGTGCAAAGCTCGTGCGCCGCCGTCACTTAGCCCCGGGCTGCCACACCGATGTTTGATATTTCGCTGTTTTTTTGTACTTTAACTTAAAAATATCTAAGTTAAAATCTGTTTACAGTTATTGGAAAACATCTATAATAGTGCCAAATAGAAAGATACCAAATATACAAAAGTAGACAAAGAATTGGTAATAGACAACCTAACTTCTACCTGACTTATTTTATTTTCATAATAACGGCCGTGCATAAAACTGTATTATTCAATAGCTGGTATCAAAACAAACAAGTTTTGAATGTGATAAAATCTTCTTAAGCGTCACATTTCCGAGAAATAAGCCATCAAAGTTACAATCTCCGCCAAATATTTCAGTCTTTTCCTTTATTCATAAATCTGACATTAATAATGAAACGCACAATAAAATTGTAATACACATTTATTTAATGAATGAATCGTCTAAATATAGAATGGAATAAATTGGAATATTAAAATGGAATAGGTTTTAATTAAGATTTGTAATCAGTCATCAAAGTAACTGTTGGTTGGTCGACGGGATACGGCGAGTAGAGATCGGTCCTCGGGGCACGCAGTCTGCTTGTAATCTGAAATTAATTAATGTGCATTAAAAATCTATAAATAGTCGCTTACTCTTGTGTGACGGGGACTAAAGTTAAGTCCCATGTAATAGGGGGCGAGTCGATTGCCATCAACTGGGCACAAAGCCACACTCCATGACTCTACATCATCATTTCAGCCGAAAGACGTCCACTGCTGGACATAGGCCTCCCCCAAGTGTCACCACATTAAGGGCCTATACCTCCTCAAACGGCTTAGCATGATCCTCCGTTATGCCTTAAATACTGCAGCATTAATTTTGAAATAAATATATGGTAAAATTGAGGATTAATGCTAGGTACTCTGTGTGGTATCCGGCAGAGTAGAATAGAACCAACCCATTACACTCACGGGTGTCGTATAAGGCGACTAATGTCTGAGGCAGAACACCTTGCGCCTCCGTAGACCAGAGAATGGGCAGCAGCGTTTTCTGTTAGTCTTTCATCACTGCGATCTCCAATCCGCCTGCCAAGCGTGGAGATTACGGCAAATTCCTCCCATCATGGGAGATGCTTATGTCCAGCAGTGGACGTTATGGGCTGTTGTAGTAGTGTAGTACTCTGTGTGACGAAAACACGATTCCATAAACTTTTCTCAATAGAAAAAAAAATCCAAAGTTACTTCCAAATCAAACAATAAACCGCTGGTATTCAAAAAGTACTTCAAATTAGATCATGAAACTTTGCATACTAACTGAACTAACTATAAAGCAGGTCTTATGTGTTTTATTTTTTAGTCCAATCAATAGATTTTTTGTAAATCGCAATTCCGGTTCGCGGTCGCCACTCTAGAACTTTTCGGCCCCATCGGCCATCCGTTCTGCGAGCAATGTGCCCTGCCCACTGCCACTTAAGTTCATTCTATGACACTCCAAGGCTGTTATTGATTTAAGTCACTCCATGACTGTTACTGGAAATGATGATGGAAAAACCCAATAACACGTTGCCCGACCTGGGAATCGAACCCAGGACCTCATGCTCAGCAGTCGCGCTTGCGACCACTCGACCAATGAGGGAGTCAATGTTTTACTGGACAATTAAATACAATTCGACAATGAACAAATCCTACAAACTTACTATACTAACTTACTATATTTATAAACTTAAAAAAAAAAGCACGTAAGGTTGCATTTTCCTGCTCACACTCACACACATACACGTTTTAATGCATCGTTCTCGTATCTAATCGAGCGTCAATCAACATGGCCGACATTCGATCTATCTACGTCTGCACTTCACGCTTGAATCGACAGCTGATGCTACCAAACGATATTACCGATACATCATATTATAGATGACTAGCGGACGTCACGCGGTTTCACCCGCGTAGTTCCCGTTCCCGTGGGATTACGGGGACAAAATATAGCCTATCTTACTCAGGATGAATGTAAATTTCTAGTGGTAAAAGAATTTTTGAAATCGGCGCAGTCGTTTTTGAGTTTATTCATTACAAACATACACACACACACACACAAAAATACAAATCAGTCCTCTTTATAATATTAATAATAATTATATATAGTGTAGATCAGAAAGTATGTCAACCAGGCAGACCTGTACTAACTAGGATGTGGAGGTTTGGACTCTTTATTCCATTTATACCATAACTAGCTGACCCACGCAACCTTTTCTGCGTCACATAAGAGAGAAAAAGCCCACAAAAGGAAAACATTTTCCCAATTTTTGCAACATTTTTCATTTATGCTCCGCTCCTGTTGGTCGTAGCGTGATGTTATATAGCCTATAACCTTCCTCGATAAGTGGACTATACAACACAAACAGATCTTTTCAATTCCAACCAGAAGTTCCTGAGATTAGCGCGTTCAACCAAACAAACAAACTTCAGCTTTATAACATTAGTATAGATCAGGCTAGAACGTACACCGACGCGAAAACAATTACCACGTATTCAGTACAACTTTTTGAGCCACCCCACATAGAAACTTTTCATCGGTTGACAAAAAATAAACACCCGTTTCCTACAAAAATGCAATACGGACACGGTCAAAATGTTTGTAAAATAACAGCTGTTTTTTTCTAATTTACTTTCCAATAGTTGTTTTTTTTTCAAACTAAACAACTTTACACAAAAATTGTCGCTGGGAAACGGCAATTTTTTCGGGGTGTATAATCTCGTTTTACGTACGTTACATTGTGCTAATGGAAGGATTGAATAGTACCTACGGGAGTCGTGGAGGTGTTTAAAGTAAACATTTTACATTAAAATACATATATTTAAAAAAAACTTGTAAATAAGTTGGAACTTTGACCCCCAATATCTCCGTAACTAGAAGGTTCCCAGGTATGGTCTAGAACAAAAAAAAAACATCGTATCGACGGGGAGAACATGTGCCTTTCGGCTTCGTTAAGGGTCTTTTTACACCCTTTATGTCTATCTGAGATAGACAGTCGTTCCACATAAAATACTGATATTCAGCTGCATCCGGGTAGACAGGTAAGCACTATGAGTAAATTGTATGTCAAAAATCTTTGAATCACCAAACCGTGCTTTTCGAAGCAAGGATACGTTACGTACAAGGATACGTCCCGATATGTTACGAATGGTCTGGGATCCACGGAACAATCTGGGCAAGCGTAACTTAACCATCGGTCGATCCTTGCGATGCTGTTATTAACCTTTTGACCGCCAAAGCACAAATGCACGCGCGTGCCTTCTACGCCAAACAACAATTTCACCTACCATTTTGTCAAGTTTTTAGAAAAAGTGGTGCAGATAATTAAAATACATGTCACACTTACTCCTCCTTCGAATGCAGTTATAGTCAAACATATCGCAGAGGTCCCTGAAGCCAATGATGTCGCCGGCGTGGCTGAGCCCGCAGATCGGCACGCGGTCGTGATTGCACACCTTCGCCATGCTGCACCATTTGGCTCCCATCTGTGACCAGAACAACACTATGTAACCTGGATGCTCTTCCAAGGGCGTAAGAGACCGTATACTGCAGGGGCAACGCCGCCAAATCGCAAAGACAGACCATAGCTGCACGACTTTTTCTATGAAAACGGTTACAATGTCTTTAATTCTTTCTCGTGTGGTTAGTGCCTAACCTGGTGTCGAGAGTTTTTATGCCACCTATGGGCCTCTGACTTGGCTTCACATGCCGTCGAGAAATATTTCTCAGATATGCTGGTTTCCTCACGATGTTTTTCTTCACGGTAACAGGTGACAATATCACACACATCACATGAAATCACATCACATTATATACATCGTGAAGTACGTGCGCCAAAGGCTGAATTACTCTCCGAGAGTGCAGTTGCTGGAGTCGCATCGCAACGTCAACTTTAAGGCGTTTGTGGTGCGCGTACCAACATGCTACCTGCATCAGGTGATGGAAGAAAGTTTTTGGCCACAGGATGTGGTATTTCGCCGCTTTCGCGGACAAGTGCCACCAGAACGCATAAAGACTTAGTGCAATTTAGTGATACTAACATAGTTTTAAGTTATATTTACTAATACAATTGTAATAAAACGTATGTATACTTAGGTTAAGGTATTTATCTATGGGTCTTTGTTACCTGAAAATAAATGGATTATTATTATTAATATTGTAATTGTACTCCTACCATCGAAGAAAGCGTTTTCATAGAGTTGCGTATAAACTTATTATAAGTCGTGCATTCCAGCTATGATAAGCGATGTCACAAAAAGGCCTAATTCTTTGGAAGAGCACTTTAAGGCGCAATCAGAAAGTCTGTTACACTCATCCAAAAGCAAAAAGACAAAAGGTGTTGGTTGTAATAGTAATTATTAATTCAGTATAATAGTTATTATTCTGTACGTGGCTGTAATAATAGCAACCACGAATGAAATTGGTATTTTAATAAATAGTGTTAGTTTGACATCACAGCAGATACAACCATACTAATATTAAATCCATTTTTCGATACATGTAAAGAAAACCTAATTGTTTAAGGCTGAGAGGGTTTATCCATACACAAAATAAAATAAAAGTTTATTGCTTCAACTTAAATAACTTAGTCTAGTTACAATGGGGAGAATGCAAAGAAGAAGAAGGAAGTGCAAGGGCAGTGCAGTGTGTGGAAGTGCTTACTAATAATACGTAAAACTAATCTTGAATTAACGAAACGAAAAGTGCACTTAGAAATAGGGAAATAACACATTTTCCAATTCGACCCACGCAAATGAATAAATAAACGTAACATTATAATTTGTCTATCCCCTGCTTCTTAATAATAAATGTACCGGAGGCGAGTAAGCGAACTAGTAACACCATAGAACGATCACTAAACAATATCTGAACATGGTGATCACTTGATACTATGGCAGGCTGCCAAACTATTACAACGCTGTGGCGGGACCACTTGCACTAGTTTCTACAGAATGGCCGTTTACGAACACATGCTCTTGTTAGTGCAGAACTTATGTTAGTTTAGTACTTTATGTTTTGTAATGTAGTGGCTATGTTACACTTCTTGCAATATTTATCACACATTAGTACTTGGACAGTAAGTTAGTCCTATATTTCAAGATACGTTAAAAAAAAACTAGTCTTAATCCTTGCCACATCTTAACGGGAGCCATTGGGCATAATTTTATTCTTCTTTCAGTAATTCGGGACTTTTCTTTATATACATGGTGTATTTGTTGGATTTATATTTCTATCAAATTAAATTGCAACACGTACGTCAAAATGTATAAAATTTTTGAAGTACGTGTTGCACCTTTGTACGAAACAGCAGATTTTTTGTGTTTGTAATCATGTGCTGAAGGCGATTACATGAGCTAAATAAGCAACTGTATTTGTGTTGGTTCAAACTTCGTTTGAAATACTGTTAGAATAAAGTTCTAATCAGCTTGCACGACAAAGTGGTTGTTACGTCAGTCACTGCGAAATTAGTGGTTTTTTGCGATTTACAAAAAATCTATTGATTGGACTAAAAAAGTAAAACACTATGATACTAGTATTTTGCTTGTAGAATTATTTGCCAAAAAATCAGAATGGTCGCATATATTTTAGTATGGTTTTTATTCGTTAAAAGAAATTTTTAGAGCAATTTTTTTTTTCTTTTTTTGTTCGTGCTTTTTTTCTATCAAATAAAATTGGTTGTATTATGTTTTCAAAACACTATCGTACTAGCATATATCCTGAAGAATATCATATATTTTTCTGGTTTTGTTTATTGCAGTGAATCATATGCTTTTTTGTATTATAAAACTCGCGTTTAGCTCATGTAATCGCCTGAATTCGTGAAAATCAATGGTGTGTCAACGTAGATGCCTCACCCACATTTTGAAAAACTTTCTTCTGACAGCCTTTTGAAATATTCTACATAATAATGTTGCTTTTCAAAAAACACAATAGTTAACAGGAGTTTTACTGAGCAGAAGTCTGTCTGTTTTATTTTATTAAAACAGATTGCGAAGCTTTGTGAGATTAGTCTGCGTAGGTAAAATATTTAGAAGACTTGATATTAAAATGATTAATAAAGGCGCCTGTAAAGAACAGGTTTTATGACTCCCGGGCTTATATTTAATAAAACAAAGGAATTGAGAAAATTGCTCTTTTTACCTTTCGGCCCATTGCAACGTCCTCATTGTCTCGCTCCTTAGGGGGTCCATGGGCCTCTGTCATAAATATGATAGAGCAAAATAGGCAGATGACTGAAAAGATAAGGTGAATTAGAATGTGGGTATAATGTGGAATATAGGATAGTTTACATTATCAAATTATGATATTCCCACTGCTGGGACAGTAAGGTCTCCTGTGTATGAGATGGAGTGGCCGTAATCAAATGAAAACAAAAAATATGTGAAACGTCTGGTTCCTGAATTTGTGCCTGGTTGATGGTAATAGACTTGCCCCCAACAAAGTGGGACGTATAACTGGGGAAATTGGAGTGTGACTACATTTATAACTCTGCCCAACCTTGCAGGGAATCTAGGCGGAATGTTTTGCTATTTAAAATGAAAATGTTTTCTTTGTTGAAATCCAGAAATTGATTATGTTCAGCTGTTAGACACTTTATTTTTTAGCAAGTTGCAATAAAAACCGTGGTAGTTACAAACTAGAGCTTAAATCTTTTATTCCTTTCATTCGAGATAAAGACCAGCTGCTCTACAGCCTCCAAAAACTTGGCAATCTGCCACTGTACGGTGAGAGATTTACAAACTTTTAACAATCTGCTAGAAACGTGGTTGCAATTAATTGCACAGAATTAATTATGAGATTTTTCCTTTCTATTTTGTAAATTAAATATAATGGAAAGTACTTTTGTCTAATGTTATAGCTATTTGTTATTTACACTTCTATGTTTTGATAAATGGTGGTACATACGCAGCCTTATAAGAAATAAGGCTGTATCTATTTAACAATAATAGTAATTTTAGTAATAAGTGAATTTTAGTCTACTTTCACTGTTTCATTTTATTAATCTGTATAATAATTTTAGGGGCACTTGTATTGACCGTCTTATATGTGTGGTGCAAAAATCATCTAAATATAGTTAAGTATTAATAAACTAATGTAGGTATATTTTTCTGTTAAATAAATACCCACCTAAATTTGAAGAAAGTTAAGGTCAGATCCGAACAAAAAACTTACCAAAGACATTTATGGAGGCCATTTTATTCGCTATCTACAAAACTTATTCCCTCGAAGGATGCACAATGAGTGACACCACAAGGTGTTTACCTAACTAAAGTCTAGAACATTCGCCATTGTCTAGGTGTTTAGCAAAACTTACGCAAATTCCTTGAAAGCGGTGGCATTTTGTAAATATACGCCTGTGTAGGAGGTACTTTGGTTGTTCTAATAATGTAGTAGTTATTTGTGTAATATCAAAGATGCATTTATAGAATAGTTAGACCACCATCTCCACCATCAGCTCGCTGTCTCGATATCAGGAATATATATTAGGCTCCTAATTTAAGAGACAGGGGTCAAACTTGCATAGATTTTTTGTAAACTTAAATTTCTTATGTACAAACTGTGTACTTTGTGAGTACTTACATAATATTAATAACCATTTACGACATGTAGGGGAGTCCTGTTTTTCCGACAAATATACCTACCACCACTGCTTTTGATTCAAACAGTCAAATATTTTTTTTTTTTTGTTAGTAAACCATACTGTCGATTCTCGTATAAAGCAGTGTACTACTTTGGATGTGTGACAGGTCGATGCCCTATTTCGCCAACTTGTTCTTGCAGTGGCCTAGTTGTATCTTACCAACCTAGTTGTATCTTACCAATCTATTTGTATCTTACTATTCCACTTGTATCTTACTATCATTATTTTATTCTTCTGCCCTTATCGAAATTTATTTGGGGTCGGCGCAGTATGTCTTATTCTTCCATATTTCTCTATTACTCCTTCTTACGAATCTACAACATTTTATAATGTTTTGGTTAACGGTACTTATATAGGTAAGTACCAAAGACATTCAAATATTTACGAGCGATAGATGGGACAAGACGAAGAAAATTGTAATCCAATACTTGTTACTACTTAGTAACAAATCGGTCTGTCTAGTGTCGTACGCCTGCTTGTCAGGTAGCATTCATGTGTCAAAATCGAAAATGTTCGGGATCAAAATTTATGTATGACATTGTTCCCAATGTCCGCTCTATACCTAATTCTTTTAAATCTCTTTGGTAAGTACTGAATAAAAAGTTTGTTTAACGTCACGCAATGACACAATGCAATTAAAGTCAAGACACGTCAAGTCGTCAAAAATTTTTCGAAGAATAATAAAAAAATACATTTTGCAAAACGGTCTTATTTGAAACTGAGAACATTCATATATTCTTTTTCCTTTTTTGTTATTTCAATGTCGACGTCGAAAACTTGTGACCTAGATCTCAATTTTGATGAACAATTCATTGTGAATGTAAGTACTCGTAGTGTATTATATCACAGGATGTTATTACATTGTTATACTTACGTAATTAATTAAATAAACTAAGTACGTAATATAATAAGAGTAGGTATGCAAGGATTTGTTATTAAATACTTGCACAATAGTTATGATCTAATACTAATATCTAAGACCCGTCTTCCCGTCAAGTCATTTGGTCATCAATTAGACGCAGTCGTCATGACAACGGTCCAAAACGCCCTCCATATCGTGTTTTAACGGCAATTGACGGGTGTTCTATAACAGATGACATTAGATCAGGTTAGGTTATTATAAGTTTAATTAGGTTTTTGTTGTTTATATTAAAAATATGTATGTTAGTCTGTAAGGTATATTTATGATATGGGTCTGTCGGCGCCTCACATATGCGTGGACAACCGCGGGGAGGGCGTGGGGCGCGGCGTACCGAACCCGGCTACGCGAGCGCCGCTGCGCGCCCTTCCGCTCACTGAGCTCACAGACGTCGGCCACTCCGGGTAAGAAGTACACTGCGCGCCTACTACTGGACAACGGCAGTACGGCGAACTTTGTTACGCAGAGCTTGTCAGAGAAGCTGGGTTTGTTACGACGCGGTACTACGACGTTATTTTGTACGTACGTTGTCGTCGTACAACGGTATTTTGTTACCTGAATTAAATGATATATTATTATTCCTTTATTCATTATATTACATATTTTTTACATTTTTAAATATTTTTATACAAAACACTATAAAAAAACGTGATATATACCTATACGTCATATTATTATTATTATTATAAACTTAGGTTAGGTTAGGTTATTTAAGTTAAGCCGGCTAATCTTAAGTTTATGTACACACCTACCTTTAGCCGTAACATGAAATAATTGGTAGCGAAGTTAAATTATACTGAATTCGGGCCAAATCTTTAAATGTTACAAAAATAAATTGAGGAAATCGATCCAAACTTTCAACTACCCAGGTGCAGTGCACCTGCAACCAAACTTCCGAGGCGGTTGGGATTATCGATAGATTGCCAACAATCCAATTAGTTAGACTAAGCATGCTTGTAGATTTGTTGCCTTTAGTTTCACTTAGTAATTTAAACATTCCGCACGTAAAAAAAAGGTACTAAAGCGCCATTATTTTTTTTAGAGAAGAAAAGAAAAAGTATTTATTTTACTAGCACAACAATATCATCATCATCAGCCTATTAATGTTCCCACTGCTGGGAGGCCTCCTCTCTATGAAAGGGACAGCAACAATAACAACACAGCTTGATAGGGGCCCAAGTGATGCCACAGTCAGTCCAGTCAGATACAAACAAATTGAATAAATAAATAAAGTGTAGAAACGAACATAAATACAAAATTAAACACGAAAAAATAAGAAGGCAGTGGACAGCAAAAAACCAAAAGCAATGACACATTCCTTTACATATTTTTTTGGTTAGTAATGAATGACGTAGTTTTGCTAAGAAGCCTATGACTTTCGCTCCCCTTTGACAAATCGTTTAATGCCAGGGTTATTAAGCTAGCCTTCAAACGACGCCATTTTTCACGACAGAAAAACAATTCCAAGAAAACAGTCTTACGAACTGTATGACTCAATAAATTCAAAAGATTGTATGTATGAATCCCTCTCATTCCCTCTCATTGAGAGGAGGCCGTGTCCCAGCAGTGGGAACATGATAGGCTGATGATGATGTATGAATTGCGTAAAATATTCGTATGACCACAGATAATATAATACTTCGGTATGACTAAATATCGCTAAATATCAAATTATTGACCAATTTTTTCAAACACGACTGGTTTCTTAAAAATATTGCAACGTTGCATTCTTTACTTTCTTCAAACAAGTGTTTTGAGAAATATAATTGACATAGCTAATCTATTCAATTGACATCTAAATGAACCGAAAGTTGATATCTGCCAAGTAAACTGGAAAATAAACCTAATATACATGGGTAGGTAAAGTACCTACAACAGTTGAGTCTATTGTTTCGTTATGATAGTGCTATCAATTGAGTTTTTACAGAAAAAACTATAGTCAATTGTATTTTGTTGCCTGCTACTTCGTTCGCGTGGAAATTTTACTGTGAGAAAAAATAAAAAGAGTAGCCTATATGCCATTCCAGTCTATAATCTATCTCTGTGCCAAATTTCATCCAGATCGTTAAGCCGTTCTTTCGTGATTGAGAATCAAACAACCATACCTGCATTGCCTGCTTAGTAAGATTTGTAATTTAAAAATTGCGGTGTACCTAACTTAAAATTTGTTAAATTATAAACAATTTCTAATTCTGCTCCAATAGCACTCAAATATTGAACAAAACAACCGACGCGAACATTATTTTATATTAGCAACATTTTAAAATAGCCCTAGTGCACACGTATACATATTTAATTTAGCTCATTCGGAAGTGACCCACATGTGTTTCCCTGGCTTCTTTTGTAGCCGGAGGCTGCATTAAAATGGAAACTTTAAGCCTCTACCTGAGTGGAAAGATTTTAAAAGAATTTCTGCAATTCGTGCGCCCTAGATTAACGAATAATTGAATCGTATATGGAACGGAATCTATGTTTTGGTTTTGGCTGTTCTGTGATTATTTCTACGTTCTATATTTGGTTTCTTTCTGTATCTTTTTTTATATCTGGTTCTATTATTTATTTGAAATTAAAACGTCATTTTTTGACAGCCTGAAAACTATTTGAGCTTTACCTTCTGCTTATGAATTTAGCCAAGTTAGAGGAATAAAATTATATTATAGGATTTTTTTTTTTTGTTTTGGACCATACCTATACTTTTTTTTTTATTCAAGTTTTTTCATGTTATTCCTTTATTTAAATACCTTCATGACCACTGTAGTACTTACTCAGTGCTTCCCTCTGCACAATGTTTTGAGTGCGTTACATTCATCGGTACATTTTTACCCAGCAATATTTTTTACGTAGAGTTACTTAGTTTGATGTACAGAATGCTTGGTTGACGGCTTCGTGAAGAGTCCGTTTACACCTTGTATATTGCGATAGCGTTACATTTGAGCACGATTATCTCACATAACATAACATCACACCTGTAATCCTGTAAAATTTTTGTGACTGTTGTGTACTTTAATATGTGTCAAACTTGTATTATCCTAATAAAGACTTATTATTATTATTTTTGGGAAAAACATGTTCTGTTCTTAGCTCCTTGGCTAGTTTAAGCTACGTTAACGGGCTTTAACCAAGTCAACGTAGCGGTTGTGTGTGTGAGTTGTGTGATATTTCATTTTCGTCGATTTGCATGAACTTCCTTACTATTCTGCAGGTATTTAAAATCGCGGCTTTTTGGAGTGTGATATAAATTGAGTCTTTGATGTCTATTAATTTGAGGCTATGGTGGAGGTGGTTAGGTATAACACCCGTGGTAGAGACTACTATGGGTACTACGTACACCTTTTCTTGTCTCCAGATTCTGGTCACCTCTTCTTTCAATTCTGCATATTTACTAATTTTCTCACCAATTGTTTTTTGTAAATTATGTGTGTTAGGGACTGCTATATCTATGAGGTATGTGACTTTATTCACTTTGTCTTGTAGGATTATATCTGGTCTATTGTAGTGAATGGTCCTGTCGGTTAATATGCCGCGATCGTAAAAGAGTTTGTGAGTAGTATTTTCTAGAATTGGTTTTGGGACATACTTATAATAAGGAGTGTTTGAGTCTTGAGTGAGTTTATGTTTGTGTGCTAGGTTTTGATGGATGATATTTGCTACCTGATTGTGCCTGTGAGTATAATCTGTTTGTGTGAGTGTTGTGCAAGCTCCTGTGATGTGTTGGATGGTCTCTGGTTGGCTGTGACATTTGCGGCATTTATCGTTAGTTATCGTGGGGTCTTTTATAATGTATTTCCTGTAATTTTTAGTATTTATGATTTGATCTTGTATCGCAATAATAAAACCTTCGGTTTCCGGAAATAGAGAACCTATTTTAAGCCATTTGTTTGATGCTAGTGTGTCTATATGAGGTTGTTCAAGATCATGGGGATGCCGTCCGTGCAACACTTTCTTCTTCCAATCTTCTAACTTTTGCTTGTGTGGGTCTTCATAGTTGGTGTTTCGTGTATCCGTCTGTTCGTTTAGGTTAAGTGGGGTGTAGCTGTTGTCGTTCATTACTATAGCTTTATGTATGTTACTTGTGCGAGATTTACTGTGAAAGAATGTTTTTAACCTAGTTATTTGTTTCTGCCAAAGATTATGGATATCAATAAGGCCTCTCCCTCCGTTTTGCCGTTTGATAGTTAGCCTTTCTATTGCAGATTTAGGGTGTAGGTTATTGTGTTTGGTAAGTGTGGTGCGTGTTGTTCTCTCGATTTGCTGGATGTCTGTTTTTGACCATTTGATCACTCCAAACGAGTATGTTAGTATGGGAATCGCGTAGGTGTTCAATGCCTTTATTAAATGTTTTCCGGAGAGTTGAGTTTTACATACTGCGATCACTCTTCTCTTGTATTCTGTATTCAATGTGTGTTTAATTGTTGTATGATCTAATCCTTTGAGTTGCTTGTATCCTAAATATTTATATAAATCGGTGGGTTCCATAGCTGTAATTGTGTCAGTAGTGTTTATTGCATAGTCGCCAGGTTTAATTTTGCCTTTTATTATATGTACTGTTTTACATTTGTCTAGTCCAAACTGCATGTTTATGTCTCTACTAAATTCTGTCGTGATATCTATTAGTTTTTTTATCTCTTTTTCTGTTTTGGCGTATAATTTAATGTCGTCCATATAAATAAGATGAGAGATAGTGGTTTCTTCTGTTACTTGTTTAATGCAATATCCAGCCTGACAACGCTGTAGTAGGTGAGATAGTGGGTTCAGAGCGAGGCAGAACCATAACGGGCTCAGGGAGTCTCCCTGATAAATACCTTTTTTTATAGCAATCTGGCGAGTTGTGACAGCGATAAAGCGATAATTTAATTGAAGCGTAGTTTTCCATCGGGACATAATATTTTGCAAGAATTCTATGATTTTTGGGTTTATTTTGTATATGTGTAATATTTGGATAAGCCAGGAGTGTGGGATGCTATCAAATGCTTTTTTATAGTCTATGTAGGTGCAGTGTAAATTTCTATTTTTTGTGGCAGCATGTTTGTGTATGATCGAATCTATGATTAGTTGCTCCTTACAACCCATGTGTCCTCGCCTGCATCCCTTTTGTTCCTCTGCTATTATGTTGTGATGTTCTACATGTTTATTAATTTTTGTAGTGATTGCTGACGTTAAGATTTTGTAAATTGTGGGTAGGCATGTAATGGGTCTGTATTGGGAAGGCTGTGGTGAGTATTGGGTTTTTGGCAACATGTAAGTTATTCCTGTAGCAATAAATTCTGGAATGCTTTGTTTTCCTAAAATTATTTCTGTTAGATTTTTAGCTAAAATTTTGTGCAATGATTCTAATTTTTTATACCAATAATTATGTATCTTATCAATACCAGGGGATTTCCAATTGTGTAGTCTTGCTGTAACACTAGCTATGTCAGACTCAGCTAACTCAACGAATTCCATTTCTTCAAGTACACTCCATTTCTTTTCTTCGTTTTGAATCCATTCAGATGTTTCCTTATGATGTACTTGTTCTTCCCATATGCCAGCCCAGAAAGTTTCCAATTGTTCTGTTGTTGGTAGTTCTATGTTGTTTTCGGTTGTCAGTGTGTCGGTGTTAGTTTGTGGTTTCTGTAATTTTCTGTAAAAGTTCTTTTCGTTTGTAGCAAATAAACAGTTATCATTTTTACGTTCTTGTGCTTTTTTATATCTTCTCAACCTGTGGACTTTTAGGGCTAATTTCTGTTTTAATGTATCTAAGAATTCTTCCGGTTTTCTATTGTGGTTTTCGTGTCTAGTATGGACAGCCATGTTTTTGAAAATTATTTCTACTCTTTTGACTACTTTGTTGGATCTATTGTTGTTTATATATTGGGTCAGTCTTCCACAGTCTGCTCTAAGTTTTTCTATATCTTTTTCCAGCCTCTGCTGCCATGCAGGTTTGTTAACATTTGATTGTTTACTATTGCCTGTGTATTCTGTGATTTTAAAATTGAGTTCTTCGGAAATGACTAATGCTGTGCAATATATCAGAGTATGTAAGTCTATGAGTTGAGTTTCTTCGCTAATATATTGAGTGAGAATATTTTGATTAAATATATTAACGAGCTGAGCAAGTTTTGGTGAGTACCTGAGTTTGGGTAGTTTTGGTCGTACTGACGGGTCCATCCCTGAGTATTGAGTGAGAGCTGTTTTAAATTTATCGTGTATTTCTCGGATACGCGTATCTGTGGGCAGGTTTTGATTTATATTTGCTATAACCTCAATGTCATTTTCTAACATTATGGTCACATTTTCGGTTTGTGTGGATGTATGCGTGATTTGTGAATATGCCTGTGATGATATATGATAGTATGGTTCAGATTGTGTGCAAGGCTCTGATTGAGCGTACGATTGTGGTTGTTCTTGTTGAGTGTTTCCGATTGTGTATTGTGTTACTACGATACTGTTACTGTCTTCATCATTTATCGATTCTAGGTGTAATTGTGTGCGCACTTCTATTTTTAACCTATCCATTTCTTCTAGTGACAACAGTTTATTCCTAACGATAGCTCTTCTTTGATCCGAAATCCTTTGTTCAGAAACGGCTATCTCTGGATATCGACGTGTAAATAGTTCATGCAGTTGTTGTCTGTAGGTGGTCATATCTGTCTCTAATTTAGTGATGTGTAGGTAAGTTCGCATGATAAATGTGTTTACTTCTTTGCTCCATTTCATGCGAACTCTTGCTTTTCCAGCCTTGGTGGACGCGGGCAAAAAGGTAGATACCCCCCGCGCAGCATTCAAGGTTGGAGTGGGTGAAACTGTATTTAAACTAATTATGGGGGGTGATGAAATGGTGGGTGACGATGGTATGGATGGTGATGATCGCCTAGAAGGTGTGTATGACACTGTGCTTGGACTATACGGATCTACAGGGGTGTCTGTCCTGTCTGTCAGTCTGTCACCATCGTCAATGATTTCGGCTGTAGCATCTTTGTCGGTGAGAGCCCGCCTGTTCAACTCCTCACCGCTGACGGATCGCATGCTGTGACACCTAGCGTCAGCTCCAGGTGCGCCCCGGCGATCGCCCCCGGGCAGCGGTCCTATACGTTTTCTCTTTGAACGAGTCTCCATTTTTAGTGGGTTTCCAGAGCCACGATTAGCCACGCCAGTAATTTCAATTTCGCGTATCCGCCCCCCACGTGATTAGATGTTCAATCAGGACGAGTGGTTGTTTGGGGGGCTTATTATTATTATTATTATTATTAATCCCCGAAGAGTTAGGCAGAAGCGCATATAATATATTACACCCACATTCGCCAGTTAGGTTTTTTGGGCAAGCATATAATTGCCATCAAATCCAGACTCTGATTGCTCCAAAGAAACTCCTGCCGGAAAACCCTCAGGCCCCAAGACCTTATACTCTGCCACCTAGTGGTGGCAGAGTCTATACTTGGTCTATACTTGGTGGTCTAGTGACCACCAAGTATAGATCTATTACCAATAGGGGACGATGGGGGAATTGCGGACGCTTTAACGAAATAACTTATAAAACTTGTTTTGTTATACATAATCAGTCTGACTTTATTAATTACGAAACTTTAGTTATACATTTACAAAATCAACATCACTTAGAATATGAGATCCATCAATTAGTATATTTTTTTTTATCAAAAACAAAACCTTGTCTGTCCGTAATTACCCACAGCCGTTGGGGTAAATCCGGACTGGTGTTGGGTTAATTTTACAGGTCTTTGTAATGTCTTAATTGTGTAGCTCTACTCATTTTTACGCATATATTTTCGCGGCATCTGAAAATGGACAATAGAATTTGCTTAAACTCATTGACGAATCAAGTCAGAGGTAATTGCGGACGTCCTTAAGTTCCCCAAGGAGCTTGTCCGCAATTAACCCAACACGCTACAAAAAGAACAACGACAATAATTTGTAGGTTAACAAAATATGTCATCGAAAGTTATTGTGTAATTTAATCTCCATTTACGAGTTTATCGACATAAAATATCAATTTTTTAATGTCACTTACTATATAACCATAACAGTCAAAGAAGTAAACACTCAAAATTAGATCAAAATTCACAAAAATGTTTGATATTACTCACCATGAAAATCGTGCGCTACCGTCATGAATGTTTGCTCGGCATTAAAGATGGCGGAACGTATCCCCTGATCGCGTCGAACGAGCGCGGTTGGTAGGGATTGAGTAGATATCTGTTAGTCCGAATTTACCCCGCGTCCGCAATTCCCCCATCGTCCCTCCCAAAAAATGTTTGTCTGTAAAGTCGGCTTACGGACGATAACTTAACGTGCAAATCTTCTTTTATGAATTGAATTGAATTATTATCACTGAATTATAATTATTTCTCTTCTAAGGTGATTTTTCAAAAAAGGTGATACATTCACCCTTCTTAAGGATTGAAATTCTAACAACACCGTTGCGTTAGCTTCCAACCATACGACTAGATAAAAAAAATTAACTTCGAAAATTTAGGACTTTCCATACACAACTTCATCCCCTTTTTTAGCCCTTTGGGGATAGAATTATCATAAACGCTGTGACACGTACAAATCAATTTTCAATCGTCAGCCTAAACACAAAATTTTAAGATCCTAACTTTAAAACTGACGGACTTTCATACAAACTTTCATTCCCTAATTCACTCCCTTAGGGGTTGAATTTCGCAAAAATCTTTTCTTATTCCTTGTCTACATTATAAAGGAAAAAACTGTGCAAAATTTCAGTTTTCTAGGTCCAAGGGTTTGGGCTGCGCGTTGATCGACTGGCGTGCGGAACGGTGTGACACTTTTTCGTGTGTGCAGCCGGTGTGCATCGATTTATAAGACGTTATCACGTCAAAAAAGTTTAACTTTAACCAACACCAGACAAAAACAAAATAAAAGTGCACTGTTAGCGTTCCAACTCCCAGCCCAGCGCGGAGAGTTCAGATTCCAACAGCTATTGTAAATTAAATTTAAAATTAATTCAGATATTTCTTAATGTTCATGAAAACAATACAATTTGGTTATTAACATTCGTTTGGCGTGCAGAATTTCATGTGGTTTATTACCAAGTATAATTGAAAGTAAGAAAGGCGTATCAACGTCCCTAATTCAATTAGAACATGCCTAATAACTGTACATCATATTGGAGAGGTGAACGGCGCGCTAATAGTCTTGATCTTTTAACAAAAATAGCATTTTTTTTTTCAATAATTATTTTTCTACACAAAAAACAAATATTAGGTACACTTGAAAACACTGCTACAAATGCAATAAGTACAACATTGATAATGACAATGAATTGAAAAGTATAAAATTATTTGAATTAAAAAAAAAAACAGAGCAAACGGCATATACCTTAGTAATTAGTGGTTGTAATAATAAACGGTTACCTCGTGAAAGAAGAGAAAGATAACGGTTTACGGTGACCCCTGCAGTACACCACCCATACCCACTAACAATATGCAGGGTGTAAACAACTTTATCACGAAGCCGTCAACCAAGCATTCTGTACATCAAACTAAGTAACTTTACGCAAAAAAAAATTGCTGGGAAACGATTTTTTTTTGGGGTGAAAAATCATGTTTTGTATTAGAACTCAATGTAACGCACTCAAAACATTGTGCTGATGGATGGATTGAATATTACGGGGGCCGTGGAGGTGTTTAAAGTAAAAAAAAATACAATGATAACTTGTATTTAAAAAAAAACTTGTCTAAAAGTTGGAACTGTGACCCCCAATATCTTCGTAACTAGAAGGTTCCCAGGTATGGTGTAGAACAAAAACAACATCGCAATGACGGAGAACAAGTGCACTTCGGCTTCGTTAAGAGGTTTTTTACACCTTATATATATACCCCAATAATACCTATAGCAATATTTTATTAACATCATGTGACCGCATAAATTATACTCAGAATCCAATTATTATTGAAACAAAACTATTAGTCTAGTTTGCAAATAGCGTAATATCACAAGTTGCTAAGTTAAACCCACACAATTAAAGTGAATTACACCTTCTCGGTACAAGTGACCTTTAAACAGAAATCGATTTAATTTGCGTACTAGTGAATGTTAAACATTTACAGAGGATGTAATCAATGTAACGAGATGACGGTAATGGCTAATGATACGCTAAACGTAAGGAATATCCTGTGTTGAATCGAAATGGGCTGTTTACATCATTTAAACTGATATAAAATAAAAAAATATTTTACTCTGTGTTTGAATTTTCTTTTATATCAGAAAAAAAAAAACAGATCCTATTTGATTCCATAGAAAATTGAAAAGAAAAGAATGCCATTTAAAAAGAAAGCTGTTTTCTTTTTAAATGGCAGTTCTTCTGAATACTTGTTACAAGTAGTGTTTCGCCGTGTCATCTATCACATTGTGCATTAATAAAATTATGTTTAGTATTTTATCAGCCCATGGTATCCCACTGCTGGGCAAAGGCCTCCCTCCACTCTTTACATTTCTCGCATTTCATGCTATATACAAAATAAAATGTAGATGCTTTTATCTCTTAACAAAAATAGCAAGTATCAAAACGACTTGCCACTGGTTGTCAATTACCAACACTATAAGTGGAGTAAGCGCCACGACCGGCCTACTTGTAGCGTCCCGGATCTCAAGTTCGCGTCATGAGACCCTTAGTTATCGGTGAGGCTGGTTCTGTACTGACAGATAGGACCGAGTTCTTTGGTAACATCCAATGGGATGATGCCCTCGAGTTTGAAATTAGAAGGATTTTAATGAGGTTACAGACTAACTGACAGACTGAGCGTACGCTAAAACTCGTGCGGGTGCACACTCGCGTGTCTGTACAGAAAAATAGCAGCGCTACAAGACGCGGGTGCGTGCGACGGGTTTTCGAAGGATTAATATGAATAACAAAACGTCCTGAACGGACACCCGCTCCGTGCAGCCGCGCGAGTTTTAGGCTGCATTTCTACCTGAGTTGAGCGTGGATGCCTAGCGCGGGATGTGTGTGAAACAAACCAATAATATCGCTTCTTTTTCACAGCTTGAGGTTACTACTTGGGGCTACTAACACAAGTTTCTAAGTTGTGTGTTGTACTAACCAAATGGACTTTGTCTGAATAAAAATAATTTTATTCATTTTTTATTGCGGCAATGCTGCCAGTCTTCTGGGCACTTTTCCCGTTGACAGCGATGTGGACGAATTTTTCGACGCCCTGTAACCCTTTTTGATACTTGTAAATATTTTTATTTCTATTATAGAGTTAGTGTGTAATTAATGTAAATATTATTAGTATGTGTTTAATAAATTAAAAAAAAAAATTGTAATGTGAAAAGTTCTGGAGTGGTGACTGCGAACCAGAAGACGTTGCGTTGGAAGGGCTCCCACTAGGTGGACCGATGACCTGGTGAAGGTTGCGGGAATCCGCTGGATGCGAGTCGCACGGGACCGGTCAATGTGGCGACACTTGGGAGAGGCCTATGTTCAGCAATGGACGTCTTTCGGCTGAAATGATGATTATTAAGTGATTGGTTAGCACATCTCTGGTGGAAACGCAGCCTTAGTGTACTGTGTGTGTCCTATAGCGCTTTGCGCACGGCGCTTTTATGCACCATCGCGTCGTATGTAAACACGCCGGTTTTGTGCATAGACTAGTCAATAAGGAAGACTATCAATCCTCATGTCAGAATTATTATAGACAGTCCTTCTTCCTAAGGTTGTTTGTGTGTTCACTCCGTAATTTTACGGAGAATAATGAATACTTATTCATTCGAGTTGGGTATTTTTTATTTTAGGAATAAAAAATTCACAGTTCGAATAAAATAAGTAGAAAAAAAATCCTAAAAACTAATTGATATTTTCCTATTTGCAGCTTTTGTGGTCCTGGCAATGACTGCTTATTCAAACATGGCAAATATTGATTCATTGGAAAATGATAAGTTTGTTGTGAAAAGTATTGGTCGAAACACGGTAAGTTAACAAGAAACTCAAATACTGTAAATATTTCATTGTAAACTGAAAAACAAATAATAATTTCACTATACATATTACAGGCTGTCAAGATTCGAGGTATGGAAAACGACGAAAGTTCTCAAGAAAACTTTAACAGTTTTATAGAAGAGAAGCTAATGCATCAAAATCAAGCACTCGAGCATTTAATAAAAGCGGTTGACAGCAGCGGAGACATGATTAAAAAGCTGATTGAAAATCTGAGTAAAGGTCTAGAAAAACCGAAATTACCTACTAAAGCAGAACCTGTAGAGGTACCTCAAATTAAACGTAGAAACAATAATAGCAGAGATAACTCCCGAGACAATCCTGTTGTAAGACTCGGAAAGAATATTCCTAAATATGGCAAGCTGGCCAAAGACTTGATAATGAAAGACAACAGTGATACTGACCCGACACCTCTTATTGAAGACGTTACTAATTTACCTTTGTTGCAGGCAAGTGCAGCGTGACTCTCTTGTAAAAATTTGAAATACTAGGATTTAAAAAAAACACCATGCAGGTTTTATTGCTTCAAGATATTAAGATCTTAACTATGTCGTAAAAGTAACAAATAAACATGATTGTGTTCTTAAAATCGATGTGTTTTCCTAACGTAATTTTGGAAGGTTGAAACGATAGAAAATTTTGTAGAACTAGAAATTCATTCATATTATGATCTCTTTTAAAATGTTCAATGATTCTATGTCAGGTAATAGGCAGGTAAAGACACCGAATTTTTTTTAAGATTTTATGAAATTTTCTATCTTTTCAGCCCGGATCCCGACGGTCATTGGGAGGTGAACCCTCGGTAAGTCCAAGTCAGCAAAGTGACGATACCCAAGTAAATCCGTGGTGTCCAATGGCGTTACTTTGCCAGAACATAGATGATCCTGTTTGTGGATTTGATGACAAATTTGGGTACGGCAGATTTGAAAATTTCTGCCATTTGCTTCGTGTCAACTGTTATTGGAAATACAGTAAGTGACTTAAACTTTTCACTGTACTTTATCTTTATATTTAAAGTTAGTACATTTGTAATTTGCACCTCTAATAAATCTTCTTCAACAAGGGTAATTTTGTAACACACTTGCAATGAAAACGCGATTCATTTTGGCAGTAAAAATACATTAATTTGATCGCGTTTTTTATGCAAACCTTTTTCAACATATTTTGGATTGCGATTAAAAAAGTGTGTTCTGCAATTGGATGCTGTCCTTATTTAACCCGACTGTGGCGAAGTCCAAATGCAGACGTGTGTTATGTGCTGTTACTTTTTTGTTGGCATTCTTTATTAATTTTATCATTCTCTGTTCTTTCAGATTTCTCCGTAGTGTATTCCTGTCGGCCAAAGCTATGATACGTTTGTTGAATAAAATATTCTAGTTTAGTTGGATTTTGTAATTCATGTTTTTTTTAAATAAACGCCAGCTTTAAACCTTTTATTCTTTTATTTTGGAGTGACTTGTCACCACCACAAATTGTCTTGTTATAGTGGTGGTACATGTGAGCAGTGAGATTTTTTTGTCTTCAGGAATTCTGAAACCGTTAAAAAAGACTGTGTCATAAAATGTAAATACCCTAAACCCATTAGAACTAGTCTAATAACATAAAATATTTTTACACCTGTAATCCCGGATGGATTAGGCAGAGGTGTACCTAATGAAACACCCACATTTCAGCAGTTGTGCTTAACGTCCGAAATAATAGGGGGCGAGCCAATTTGCCACCTGGGCACGAATTCAAACTCCATGGTAAAACCTAACAACAGTTTGCTAGAAATTAAACCTAGGGCCTCTTGTGTAGCAGTAGTAGTTCCGTCCACTATACCAACGAAGCAAAGCAAGTATAAAAATTTGTTTCTCTAGAGAGAGAAACAAATTTTTATAAATATAATATAAATAAACGAATGCGGCGCCGCGCGGTGCCTTGGATGTGACGACGTCTGAACTTCGGACGTAATTCTAATTTCAAATTCAAATTTTCTTACGTTTTTTGCAATTTGCAGGCCAGTGCTAGGTTTTAAGTCATTCCTCGACCTTTATGAACTTGGGGGGTAGTATTGATGATTTTGATGATTATTATTCTGTAACTACATACGTCTTACAGTCGCGAATAATATTTTAATCAACATACAACCTAGAACTGGCCTGAAAATTGCGAAAACGGAATGAAATTTGAATTTCGCGGGCTTTCCTGGAGCATCCACCTTAACAAAGGTCCCAAAGTGAACCAAGATGGCAGCCAGCAGGGGGAAGTGGCTGACGGTCGCGATGGGAATCACATCTTCTCCTATTAAAGAAGTCGCTACGTGATGACCACGATCGCTCTGACAAAGAAAACGAAGAAGCAGAAGGGGTACATACCCGTCTTATATTCGCAGTTGAACTCAAGAATATCACATTTGTCTAAAAACCATCGCACTTCTCCCGTCTTTTTAATGATGCCGCAGATTCGTTTTTTAGTGTGCGCGCAAACCTCTGCATCTAGGCATGGTATCTGAAAATGTAACATTATTTTCATACTAAAGCTCAACTACACGATTTTTTGGAAGCTTTTCTTCATGTTTAATGTATAAAGACAAAATACAGTGCTTTAATTAATCTTTCGGCATCTGAATAAAATGATATGGGACGCTGTTGGTAAGCATTTGAGAAAGTGTTTCATGAACTAGTACTGATAAAACCAGATGGATTCCGATTATGGCCAAGGGCATAAGAACCATGAGTGCATGGTTCAATATATCTTTCAAAGTTTATTTCTTTCTTTGATTTTTATTTGTTAATTTTATTAAGTATTAAATGATTTAGGATCATTAGATGTGATACGTGTTCAACGAGGTGTATAGCAGAAGCCAGTTATTCATACATCTAGTAAGTAAAGTTATAGTTTCTGTTTGCTACAGAACTTTAGCCCCAACAACTCAAGATTTTCTCAGTAGAACTGTGTTTGACGTGAACACATCGCTTTGAATGTAACGCAGCGTACAGTCACTAACATTTAGTTCCACAAAATTCAAAAGCGATTTTCTCGTGAAATGCCGATTGTAAGCTCCAGGAAATATCTATTTCATATGACAAGAGTTGCGAGAACATCATCATCTGCCTAGCCTTTTTCCCATGTTGGGGTAGACTATAGTTCCCATGATCCCCGGTGCAAGTATGGGAAGGGAACACCAAGAGGTTTTTAATCAGTAGTCTGACAGACCCCTCGGCCCGCCCCAGGGCGGAGGACATCCATGAAGATTTTCCAACACGGAACAAAAAAAAAAAAAAAAACACTCTTCCAGTCGTCACGGATGCAGCTGAATACCAGTATTTTACATGGACTGGATCAGATAAAAAATTAATCAAAATTAAATACATACACCATATCTCTTTGTTGTTATTTGCCCCACAAATATTCCCAAAAGTGTTGCAGTAAGAATCAGCCTTGTTGAGAGACGCATATAGTAAAATTATCAATTATCTTCTTTGATGCTATATTTGACTGCAATGTTTCATGACCTATGTAGAATCTTAGACGTATTCAATTTAAATACTGCAAGAGAATAATATAGAGTTTATCATACAAGTACCTATGTCTGATTTGCGTGAGTAAAACACATGCATACTTAAGGCCGGGTCCTAACCAAAGCAAACGGTCGCGCGATCATGTGAGCGTCGCGTGTTCTAAGCGGAAAACATGGTCGAGCTGAGGGAGAACCTTCAGGATTTCTGATCAAACCGGTGGCATTTAAACGCGATGTTCACGTATTCGAGTGATCAATCGAATTGGTTAGGAGAAGGATGCGAGGTACAAAGTATAATAATTCCGCTCGACTAAGAGACAATTACATAGGTAATAAATATTAAAAAAAAATAAACGATGAAATTGTTTTATTTTTACAGTTATTTAATTCTACTTTTACCAAAGATAAACTAGGAGCTTGTGCAAATAAGAAAATCAAATTTCGGTAATTATTATATTTTAAAAATAATTTAAGCAGTTACCACCCGACACCGCTCGTCCGTGTGGTTGGGCGGGGCGAAGCAAAGTGGCGCCGCGCCGCGCCGAGAGCCTGTGAGCGCCGCTCATCCGCGCGGTCGGGCGGTGTTCGTGTGTTACTTGTTAGGCATCAACAGATTTCATACAAGCCAATGCGACGTGAGAGAATTGTGTTATATGTACCTGCTTGTATGTAGTGGATCACCGATTTTGTAAACGATGAATGACGTTACAGTAACAAACTATAAGATTTTATTTTGTATCAAAACGGCCTTCCTATAATATAGAATTCAATTTAATAAAGCCATAAAATAACTCATAAAAAATATTAGTTTAAAAAGAAAAGTATTTTATTATTGCAAGTTTTATCAGGGCGTACTTAACGTGCTTGCCTTGAAAATGCATTTCGTCACGTTTTCAATTGGTGAGCCTTGTCTTAAGTATAAATAATTGTTTTTTTTTTCTTAATTTAATCACGTTCTCCTTCTTTTCGTGTGGTTAGGTTAGTGCATGTCAGTTAGCTACCTCATGAAATGGTCATAAGGCATACAAAATAAATCGCGTAGTCAACGTGGCACTAGGCGACTTCATTCCAGATTGAATCTACCTGCCGTATCTACCACAAAATATTTTTTGCATACTTATACTTTAAACAGAACCTCCTCCTTTTTGAAGTCGGTTAAAAATCGATTAGAACGCATGCATTACCATTAAATGTGCGAATGCTGCCCATCTTGTGGTTACGTTTCCGAATGGCAGTAATGTAGAGGAAGGAGTACTTTGACGAATAAGTCTGTTTTTATTTACTGTAGTATTTTTTTACAAAAAAGTGTTTGGTATACAGGGTGTAAAAGACCGAAGCCGTCAACCAAGCATTCTGTACATCAAAATAAGTAACTTTACGCAAAAATTATTGCTGGGAAACAACTTTTTTTTTTTGGGGTGAAAAGTCATGTTTTGTGGTAGAACTCAATGTAACGCACTCAAAACATTGTGCTGATGGATGGATTGAATAGTACGGGGGTCGTGGAGATGTTTAAAGTAAAAATCTTACATTAAAAACTTGTATTTAAAAAAAAACTTGTCAAAAAGTTGGAACTTTGACCCCTAATATCTCCGTAACTAAAAGGTTCCCACGTATGGTGTAGAACAAAAAAAATTATCGCAATGACGGGGAGAACAAGTACCCTTCGGCTTCGTTAAGAGGTGTTTTACACCCTTTATTTTTAACCCTTGAATCTATTAAAAACAATCTGAATGTCATCTGCTGGTAAGATAAAAATCTATTCAACAGTAAGGCTTTTGTGTCGCAGCACCAGCATGCCTATATCGCAGTACCGAGCATTTTCCACATAATAGGGGTCGAACGATTTGGTCTTTGTTTCTACTAGTTTTGTTTTACCAAGTTTTTAATAAAGTTCTGGCCACACCGACGCGACGGCGGAACCCACGCAAGACGCGACTACGCGACCTCATTGTCCGCGCGATTTGTGTGACTCTATGATTGCATCACGGTATAATCTGGAATGATCTAAAAGCGTTCGTAAAATGCAAGATCTGTATCTAATGTCAACGAAATCATTTGTTTTACAGTGACGGTCATTTTGATGGTCTTCGTCTGGCAATCTGAAACTACGAGAGTAAGTTATAGGATGTTTAAAATATATTCTGCAGTTTCACATTGTTGATTAGCAGTAGCATTTAAAACTTATTGCGTCATAAAGTTGTTTTTTCGCTTTTCAGTTTCCTTTTTATATGAACAAACATAAAACTCTTTTAAATCTAGTTTTAATTCTCACTTAAAAAAAGCTCGTGTTTCCTTTTTAACCGACTTCAAAAAAGGAGGAGATTCTATGTTCCACCTTTTTTTTGATATTTGAAAATAGAAAATTGTTTTATTTTTGTTTGAAAGAGTACTCCCAAGTTGGCCCATAGAATCATGATACATTGCCATGATCTGATCATGGACTTCGGTGATAGGGAATGGAACTCTTCAATAATAGCCAGCAAATCTGTCGTGATTGCTGCAATCGCTTGGATTTTTATTGTTTACACAACACCATAACATAACATCACGCCTGCATGTTCTGAGGGGGTACGCAGATTTGTGTAGGATTTTACAACTATAAAAAGGAAAAATAAAATAACTTTTTTTGCAAAAAATTAAAACAAAAAAGTGAAAAATAACTTTAGCATCAGAATTTGGTTTGAATTTGACAAAAAACTGAATCAAACAAACAAAAGTCACCGGCTTCTTCTTTTCAAATACATAACACATACACATCTCACACACAAACACACTCACACATCACACATATACACACACTCTCATCTTTCTCTTACATTTTGTGTGTACATAAATAAGTAAATAAATACATAGTTTAAGTATAATACTTACTTAAATATTATTCGTGACTGTGGTACGGTACTAAGCAAAGTTTATTATTAATTGAATATGGATAAGTAATTTTATTGTACATAAGTATTCTTCCCATAAACCTACATCTATTTTTACAGACAAATACATGATTATTTCTAAATAACTGTTCAATGGATTCTAATATGAATCTTTCTAAAGTTCCTAATAAATGTGTATCCAGTTTCATTGCTTGATCCTTGTCCCCCCGTTGTATTCCCTGAGTAAGCTAAATTAATAAAGAATTAATCATTTCAGATGTGCTATAAAGCGAAGACATGCATCCATGATGCGGTGGAAAAGTGTGGTGTAGACGATTTTGGACATGCAAGGAGGTTTTTAGACTCCTGCGACATCATGGAGTATAACTGCTATTATAACACCAGTAGGTTTCCTGTTAACAGCGCCATCCTTATTAGCATACATAACATCTCACCTGTAATCTCCTAAGAGTTAGGCAGAGGTTTACTTAATAGTACATCCTCACTTCACCAGTCATGCTTAAGTCCCATGTAATAGGGAGCGAACCTATTGCCAACAACCAGGCACCGATCCATGACTGTTACAGCTAAAAGCCTGATGGAAAAAAACCCAACAACACTTTGCCGCAGTCGCGACTACTAAATCAACGAAGCAGTCCATCCATCCTTTTTTTTTATATGCCGTAATTTTTATCAGCTGACCATAAACAAGCATGTTACCGTTTCCTGTCAAACTATGTGGCGTGGATCGATATGACGTGCTATTAAACGTCTGCGGGGTTTTTCTAGTGAATTAAATTTGACCCGGTATTCACCACTCTTGGCACTTGGCAAATAGTTAACCCCCCAGATTTATTAGTCTCTGGGGACTCTTGCAGAGTTTGTATTTATATCTAAAAATGAAACCTAGCTAGATCGATTTATTGTCCCCGAAACCCCCTGCAGGGTGCATACTAAATTTCATGAAAATCGTTGGAGCCGTTTCCGAGACTCAGATTATATATATACCAGAATTGCTCGTTTAAAGGTATTTATTATATTAGATGCGGAGGTATTTGTTTATAAGTTTGGAAGTAGGGTAATCTTCGAAACTACTGATTCTATTCTGAAAATTCTTTTACTGACAGGCAGCTACGAGTACATTATCCCCGAGTGTCATACTACACTGCCTGGCCACATTTAAATCGTTACCGTGGCCTAATTTCCGTACACAACGGGAGCAAAGCTGCGAGCCGAATCTATTATCCAATAATTTTCAAACACAGTTCCATTAAAACATTTTTATATTTTTTATTTCAGCTTATGTTAAAACTAAGGACGATTCATGTGTGAATCTGCCACCGTTGGACAAAGATGAATTTACATAAATAAATAAATACCATCAAAATGTCTTTAATTTTTGTACTGGTATATTCGACACCTTCGCGACTGGTAGAATCAGTATGATAAGATACCAATACTGCATAACTCTGCTCGGGTTGGAGCGAGCACAGAGAGCTGTACTCAAGGTTATGACCAAGAAACCGTACAGGTTCCCAACCTCACAATTATTCTAAATGTCCGCCAGCTCTATGTACTCAAATCCACCCAAAGAAGACAAGGAAGTGTTCCCTTACCCGACCCAAATCCTCCAAATGTCTCATTATACCCTGCCGGACATCATTTGCCAAACATCAGTTTAATAGCTTAAGCCGCTAACTGTATAATCTCGCAAACAAAAAGCTAAACATTAGTAAAAATGTGTCGGCAGGAAATGAAAAATAAAGTAGCAGACTGGCTCCAAAAGATGGACTATCAGGAGACTGAAAGTCTATTCACATACATAATAATAATGTAATCCAAAATCCATACACACTGTCATCCATTCTTACTCTTTCCCATCCTTACACACATTCAAAGGTGCGAACCAAACCATACACTCACTCACTCCCCTATGCACACACAACACACTTCCACCACATGCACACTTACACACAAACACTCATCAACTTTCACACACATACATACAAACACAAGTAACCCTTTAACATTATAACTTTGCTTTTAATTTTATGACACATAAGCATAATTGTAATTCCTTTAGTTATTTTTTACTAATATGTGTTACCAAACTGCAATAATCTTGGCAGTCAACTTTGTAGCGACACTTAATCTCAATGCTGTTAGATTAAAAAGAGAATCCATGGCTGAACGCTGACTTAATATACAGGTCCAGGCCTAGTTTGGGGGTTAGAGTCAGTGAGGATCAGATTTGTGGAAATACACTCGTGTGCTCTCTTATTGTCACTGGCTTGTAACATGTTTTTTAAAGAACAAATAAATGGTTTTTTTTTATACCTGTAGTTGTTGCAATTTAGCTTGTCAATAGCGGTCATTGCCCTTTCCCTAATATCTCTTCGTACGAACCAAAACAAATGAACCATGTATCGTTTTTCACTAGAAAAAATGTTGAAAATCACGATAGATGACCATTCAAGACTTGAACAGGCTTATTTTTGGTTTTTAAAATCAAGAACTTTAATAAATGTAGGTGAGTCAATGTCCGCTATTGACATCTTAACTGGCAGCAACTATAGTACGTACCAGAGTGTGTTTCTGTTTGGACGAAGATTGTTTAATTATTTTTCGTAGGCAGTAACCTCGTTGGTCTAGTGGAAGCAAACGCGACTGCTGCATAAGGTCCTGGGTTCGATTCCCGGGTCGGGCAAAGCGTTACTGGGTTTTTCCAATTGGAATCTCTCGGTATCAGCTACGAAGTTCTGATTTGTACCCGGTGGATGGTAAAGGCTCACCGTCTATTACATTGAACTTAAACATTAACACTGTGTAACTTCTCCGATGCTATGGAAATCATTCGATGTCTTTGTCTTCGTAGCAACTGTGAGTCTACGGGTCACCCCATGCTCGGGCAGAAGACATGTCAAGTTGTATAGAAAGAGCATTGTCTATTCTTGGTAGAATAGAGATGGAATTAGTCATGATACGCGTGATTGTATTCAACTGCATCCGGTTAGACTGGAAGGACATTACATTATATACACTCGCCATTATGATCTGTGTACTGAGAGAACAGTGAAGTTCTTACAAATTTAAATATAAAAATGTTTTTTTGTTAGAGGAGGATGAAGGGTATACCATCGACACCCTTCGAACCAGGTCACGCCAAGGTCATCAATAAGTGGTGGTGCTGGCGCGCAAAGTACTGTCGCAATTCTGAAGGTGGAAAAGTCTGCGGAGTTGAAATAAGAGAAACACGAAGGAGGGTATTCGCGAATTATTGCTCAATGGTCAAACATAATTGTAATTTCAACCATGGTAAGATATGTGCGCCGGCCCTTAGACGTTTTTTGCTATTGTCAGATTGTTTACCGACTATTTCATGAAAAAGTAATTCATTGGGATTTAATGAACTTAGGGGGTTGTATTGATGATTTTACTGTAAAGTCATATTTGTTACGATCGCGAATCATATTTTGTTCAAGATACAACATGACACAGACCTGCGAAAAAACGTAAGAAAATTTGTGAATTAGTAAGAGATTGGGGGTTAGCTCATTTGACAGAACTACGTTCAATTTTTTTTTTTTTAAACCCTATATGTATTTTCAATGAACAAGTGGTCATAAAACCTTCCTTTATCGTCAACAAGTAATTAATATTTTTGTAATTACTTTACAGATTTCACGGAGAGTGTAATGTATGAATGCTCATTAATCGAAAGTGTGTGGAAACAGGTTATTGCAGATTAAAACTCTAAAGATCGTGTACCTTACCATTTTTGTTGTTTTATTAAAGAAAACGTTTTTTTTTAAATGGCACATCCCTAGGTACTTGTTGTTAGTTAATTCGTTATTATTTTAAATTATTTTTGGTAAGGACTAAGAATTTGTCTACGTTTTTTTTTCTTTCTCAATATATAACTAATTAATTTTTTGGTATATTCATTTACAGTATTTTTCACTAACTTTTATCAGGTGGAAATACAACACGTTTTTAATTACGTATTCGATCCAGACCCACCGATTGCCGTGAGTTAACAATATAAGGTGTAGGTATCTGCTTATACACGAAATCTCTTAAGGGGTTAATGTACTCATCATTATGAACAACTTTTACTTACACTGAATAGCGAAAAAAAAATCGGCTGTTCCCTACAATATTGTACGGAACAGCTGATTTTTTTTCGCCATTCAGGTTTTGGTCTCTAAAAGTTTTTCATATTGATGAGTAAATGACCCCCTAAGAGATTTCGTGTATGAACAAATACCTACACCTTATATAAAGGGTGTAAAAAAAACTCTTAACGAAGCCGAAAGGCACTTGTTCTCCATCATTACGATATTTTTTTATTTTATATCATACCTGGGAACCTTCTAGTTACGGTGAACACCAACTAAGATCCCATCAGTATGCTCACATCCACGTTTACATAATGATTATTATCTGTATGACCGACCAGATGAACCTACTGTGCATTGCAAGGCCTTGGTATACCAAGGCCTTGCAATGCACAGTAGGTTCATATTATCCGGTTTATACTGAAAACATTTGTACTAGGTATACCTAGTACAGAGCGCAGCGGTGGCCCGGTAGTGGCAGCCCCGACTTACGAACAGTAAGTCGTGGGTTCGAATTCGAACCCAGACAGGCGCATTACTTTGTGTAATCTATTTCATCACCACTGCTCTCAAAACGGTGAAGGAAAACATCGTGAGGAAACCGGCATGTTCTAGAACCAAAAATTCGAAGACATATGTGACATCTACACAGGTACACTCCTGGGCCCGCGTGGTGGATTATAGCCCATTCCCTCTCATTGAGAGGAGGCCGTGTCCCAGCAGTGGGAACATTATAGGCTGATGATGATTATACCTAGTACAAATGTTTTCAGTATAAACCGGATAATATGCATTGGCATGTTTGCCTAATCTTGCAAATACATAAAACGCTATTTTTATAGCGTTATTGCATAGTTAATGTGTTAGGTTGCATTACGCATTACATTATATTAAAATCCAGGTCTTGAAGGAATAAAGAAAGGCTTGCATGAACGTGTGTTGTTGAAAACTGTACGCAGTTATCTATGGAATAGAACTCGGTTTTACATGAAGGGAACATGGGCTGCGATTCTCCATACAAAATTTGACGAAATCGATGTTTCGTATTCCCCTTTTTTCTTCTTGAATAATGCTTCTAGTGCTATCAATCGAATCGGGGGCGTCGGCCACGAGTGCCTCGACCACTGGGGGCCTAAGCCACGGACCCTCATTTTCAACTTTTTCATAAAATCAAGGTATAATGTAGACAAGTCTCTGTCATTTCGTTTTTTTTCAGCAAATAACAAATTTAGAAAATGTGACCCTCCAAAATTGACAAAAAATGCTTTTTTGCGGCCGTAATTTCAAACTCAAACTCAAACTCAAAGCATTTATTTCAATTAGACCATAATGGCACTTTTGAAAGTCAAAAATACAAAAAAAAAACAAAACAAAGCTACAGTCCCAGACACAAGACATAATAACTTGAGAAAGTACTGTAGTTGCCCATTCCCTAGCGCAGATCTCTATGGAGAAGAACGGGCAAGAAACTCCATGGACACTCTTTTAAATCAAAATATTGTTACAAAATCTTGGTTACATCATTCATCTTGAGATTATAGATATATGTGAGAACGATGTAGGAAGACGTGCACATTATGAGCGTCCAGAGTAAAACATTAGATCAACAAATTAAAAATAAAGTAATTAAAATGAACCGTGGCAGCTAAGAGATGACCAGTCCCAACTGACAGCGCCCGATCACGAACAAGACGCGTGTATCGGCGCCATTCAACTCAACCATATTGAAGGGAACTAAATGACCCGACACACCCGCCACCATCAGCGAGACATTTGAGTGAGCATGACTTTCTCTCAGCCACCAAGGCATATTCAAGTCAATGAAAGATAACTAAATGCAAATGGTAGCTTAAAAATACATGGTCCTCACATGTGCTATGCAATTATACAATACTAGGAGATGGAATCTATACAAAGCAAAGATACTTTTACAATCTTCTGCAGCTAGCACAATAATTTGCCCAATTAGTTTTCCCCTATGGTTGTGGAGCAGGACCAGCATTGAGCCAAGCATTTTTATCGTCAATGTAATCCACCAACTTATAATATGCTTGCCTACATAGTGTGCGTTTTATACAAGATTTAAATTTCGTCTCATTCAGTTGTAGAATGTGGGGAGGTATTTTATTGTAACATTTTAAACAGTACCCCATGAAAGATGAATCTACTTTAGCAAGCCTGAAACCTGGCTGAACTAGTTGGTCACTATTTGTAGTAGTATAGTGGTGTCTGTCACCTCTTTTACTGAATAAATGCAGATTTTTCCTAACATACATGATGTTTTCATAGATGTATTGACAAGGTACTGTCATGATATTAATTTCCTTAAACAGTTCTCTTAGAGAATCGCGTCTACGTAATCGGACTATCGAGAGGAATCGGACTCTAAAGAGGACTATCAGACAGATTCGAAAAGTTTTTAAAATAAAAGAACAGGAACCTAGACATAAGTACTTACCTACTCTTTCTTAAAAATTCAATAACAAAAATGATTGAATGGGCTCGTTTTCGAGGAGAAAAAAGAGAAATACGAAACTGATCTGAGCTGCAGCTGTCTCTATCGCACTCTACGGGGGCAGGCTTGACGCAGCGCGACGGTAATAGTTTCTTCAAATAAGTACCTATTTTTCAAATTCCTCGCAGGCCATGTCACCTCTTAAACTAAGTATACCCCAATCAACATCGAGACTAAATGCAACACTCGTCTTCAACTTAAATTTGTTGTTTTATTGTGCGTACAAAAAAATTGTTCTGAAAATGTGCGTTTTTATTTTTATATTAAAATTCAATATAAACAACACTGAATAAAGTAATTTTGAATTTTCATTCCAGGTTTTTTAAAAGGTAGTTGGTGGAGATGTGCCAACGCAACTATTTTCTATGACGGGGACTTGAACCGGCATCAAATTAAACTTTGGAAAAAACATCATTATTGAAACACGGAAACCATTTGAAAGCACGGTTAAAATTGAAAGAAAAAACCAAATTAAGGCTACTCTTACCATAGAAGTGTAGCTTTAAAAAGCTACAAAAAATATTTTTATTCGATAAACTTTTAATTATAACGTGTGCAATACAATATTATACTGATAAACTTTAAATAATACACAATATATTACACATACATGTTTACTGTGTGACACACTTTATAATTAAAAGTTAATCAAATTAATATTTTTTTAAGTAAGCTGTGAGTTATTTGCAAATCTTGTTGTTGTAAAATGATGAAATTACCAACCATGTTTTTTCCAAATTAATTTGTTGCTTGTCAAATAATTATTTTTGGTAAAAAGGCAGAATAACGACTCGTTGCCATAGACGTTTCACGTTAAACCAACACTCGATTTTTTATAATGAAGATTTTATAAAATGCACAAAAAATGGAAGTTTTTTCCCTTTGTTATGCACGCGACAAGGTTTTAAGAAAACTGTTATTTTTTGTGCCCTGCATTTACACGCAGAGCAGACCAGCAATGCTAAGCAGACCAGCAATGCTATTCTTTAAGGATACAGCCTTGTTGTGCAGCGCTGCCGCAGCGGTGAAACTTAGTGAAGTTCGTCGTTAGTGATGACTGAGATGATGGTGAGCACTATGAAGTATGAACACAATGGTTATAATAATTATGGTTAAGAAACTTTCATTTATAGTTAATTAACAATTTTCAATCATCGAACAGATCTAAACACACGTCCTAATATTCATGATTAAAACTTAAATTGGCGTGTAACAGTATTATTTATTTTGGTTATATTAGACTTTTTTACTTTGTTATGAGACATAGTTGTGGATAATGATGAATGTTACATCATTTTTTATTGTTTTTGGTAAGAAAAACTAAACAAAATATTAAATTCGTTTTTAATTAAATTGTATTAAATTTTGTTGGCAATAAACTCGCCTACTAATACACCAAGCAATGCACTTTTTTCATTCATAACGGGTGTAAATTCGAACTGAACGAAGCCGAACGGCACTTATTCTCCCTGTCATTGCAATCACGTTTTTGTTCTAGAACCTCATCATACCTGAGAACCTTCTAGTTACGGAGATATTGGACATCAAAGTTCCATCTATTTCACAAGTTTTTTTTTTAAATACCTATTTCCATGTCTTCTGTACTATTCAAAGCATTCACCAGCACAATATTTTGAGTGCGTTACATTGAGTCGCGACCGTAAACCATGAGTTTTCACCTCAAAAGTCGTTTTCCAGTAATAATTTTTGCGTAGAGTTACTTAGTTTGATGTACAGAATGCTGGGTTGACGGCTTTGTGAAGAGTCTGTTTACACCTTGTATATTATAGCAGAGATGGGCCGAAAACACTTGTGTAACTTTTCGGTATTATGGATACAGGACCGAAACCGTTATTTTAGGTACTTGACTTGTAAAATACTTAATTAATATATCAAATTTTAGCATTACTTGCAACTTCATATCATGTGGAAACGAGACCTCCACGACGAGGTCGTCCCGTTTATGATGTGAGTATACAAGAATTTTAAAATTGGTAGGTCCCTACGTTTTGAGTGCTGGTCAATCAATTTATTGAGAGCGTTCATCCAAAAAGTTGGCAACGTCGCAAATATAGCTGTCAAAATTTACCTATTTTAATTAATTTGGCAATATTATATTATATTTATTAGTAGTTATTAGTATACAGGGTTAGTTTAAAATAACCGGCCTTTTCAGGGATGGTTTAGAATCGAAAATATTTTAATAAATAAGATTTCATTCCTGTCCACCACTAAAAAGCGAATGGGATATTACAACAGCACAATTCAGTTCAACAACCTAGATATTATATGTAGCTTAGCACACACATTATGGCGATGCTTGCACGCACACAAGTGCATTGATTCCCACTAGGTTTATGATTTAGGACATTTTCAAATGAATGCTATTATTTAATTTTTATTATTTCGACAAAAATATTTAAAATGCACTTTTGGGTTTGATATCTAGATTCTAATTTTAAATTTTGGCTAGCCATTGAAAACTAACCCTGTAGAAATAAGAAATATGGCTAACTAGTGAACTAGAATATTAATAGAATACTTAGTCATAGACTAATCGAAATCAAATCGAAGCGATTGTGAAGATGGGGACAGAACTCGTTTGCTGTGAGTGCAGCTAGTGAGGGAAATACCTGATCAAAATTTAGTTTTCGGAAAGGATTTGATAAGTGCTTTGTAGTTTTTTTTTTTTTGAGAACAATTCGTGGGTATTTTTCAGCCAAACGTTGATTCGACGGATGATCATGTGACAAAATACTACTGTACCAAGTTTACAAGATGCTCCCAAAAAAATCACTTTGGTGACAATATCGAAGGTGCAGGTGGTGGAAAAGTGTGTGGTTTTGACGAATCAATACCCTGGCTAGCCGAGTTTGCAGATATGTGTACCCTGTTTAAGATCAACTGTAAGAGTGGCGGAAGTTAGTAACTTTTTATTTTTTACTAACAATAGTTTTTAATGCACGTTTCGAACAATTTGTACCCAAAAATTAAAGTAACGGCCAGAAAAAAAAATACAATATTAATAAGTTGTCCAATAGACTAAAAAAAAATATGTAAAAAAAAAAAAACTTGTCGCGCTGACGGTCGGTCGCGTCCGGCCGGTTGTGACGTCAGCGAGAACAAAATACGACAGTCGGTCGCCGCTGACGTCAGCGTCGCAATATGGTGCTTTATGTATAGAACACAAATGTATACTCGTACGTGACCAACCGTGCGCGACCGACCGTCAGCTCAACAAGAATCCAGGCCTTAGGTTTTAAACCTGTTCTATATTCTGTATTAAAAGAAGATAGACAGTTAAACAGGCTAGGTACAGTCACCAGCACAACAAGTTATCACAAACTGCTCCTAATGATTTTAAACCATAAAATGTTAAAGGTTAAGTTTAAAATCGAATGAGAAAATTTGACAGTTTGTAGTAACTTGATGCGCTGTCACCTAATTAATTTAAAATAATATAAACAGAAAGTACGAAAAAAAAACTCGGTACAGTTTTTCTTACAAAAGTAAGGCTGGACCCACACATTCTGAATAATCAGAGTCTGAATTCATATTATTAATTAAGAAAGCCCGGAAATGCATATAATTTCTTTGTAATCATAATTTGGACAAAACAAAATGTGTGTGGTGGGGGTGTAATGAAATTGTATGCATCTCTGGGCTATCTTAATTAATAAAATGAATTCCGAATCTCAATTCAGAGAGGAATTCAGAATGGGTGAGAGAGCCCTATCTAACACAAAGCACTAATTTCAGATATATTTAAACCGGTTGATCAAATCGTATGTGACACGAAAATCAAGTACGATAAGGAGCATGGGGCCAACGATTTCGAGGTTATTCATATCCGTAGCACAAGCACGTTCCACCCTGTATTAAAAGCCGGTGGAATAGGTTACATACCACGTATGAAATTGGTAAAAAACTATAAATAAAAAACCTATTTTAATGTACATATTTAATTTTGTATTATTTTTACAAAAGTTTCTGCCCGCAGCTCATCGGCATCTACGAATCATATCCTAAGGCTTTCAATCAGTTAAAGATTTTTTTTAAATGAAATGAATCGAAGATTACAACCAAACTTCATAATTCTGCCGCTGTCCCATTCTATTTGGGGTCGGCGCAACATGTTTCCCTTTTCCATTCTCCTCTGTCAGACGTCACGGCATCATTTACTCGTTTCTTTTTCATATACTAGTTCGACTCACACAATCTATCCATCTTCTCTTTGGCCTTCATTTCCCACTCCATCCATTAACCATCTCCATCCATCTCCTACAACCATACTACGTATTTAAATGCGTAGTATGACTAACCGTTAACCAACGGAGTTAGGAAGTTATCCAATGGAACACACTACCGGGGTAAAAAGTGTGTTATGTCCTGAATTCGTAACCCAGCTCGAAGATGACGAAAAGTAACCGACAGACGGAGTTACTTTCGCATTTATCATAAAGTTTATCAAACCTTCTTCACAGTTCCGTAGTGGAACATCATCCTTTGAGAAAGTTCCACAACTTTCTCGAATCGTCTACACAGTTCTAAGGTGGAACATTCGAGATTCGCAGGTTATCTAGAATGTTCTCGTAAAGCAACCGACGACGTAACAATACTTTATTTATATTAACGAGGGGTACTAAATGGATCGACGAACTCAAATTTCTCAGTAGCAGCTACGGAGTCTGGATTTATGCCCGTTTGGGGGCCATAGGCTCGCCCCCAATTATATGGGACTCCGTAACTGGCGAAATATGGTTGCACTATTAATAATTCTTCTGCCTAATCCTTCGGAGGATAACAGGCGTAATGTTATGATTACAGCGTGAATACCTTTTTGCGTCAAATCATTGCTACCAAAGAATGATTTGCACCCCTGGCGGTGGCTAAGTATGACATGTGGTTGCACGCTAATAACTTTCCTGACAAGTGTCATTTTCATGGCGTCAACTGCCGGATGCAAGGCGTTCTTTTAAACCTGTCCTCAATTTCTTGGTCATTTTAAGGTGCATCCACACCGCAGTTATTTTTTGTGGAACAACGTTTCTAACAGTGTTACTGAGCAACATGCGATAGCAAAAAAAATATTTATTGTTAGTATATATTGCCGTGTTACGGCTTAGTGCGGCGCAGTGCTTTCAATTCATACATAATGTATGAGAGCGTTTACGGAGAAGCGATTTTACACGCGCGCGTGCACGCGTTTTTTTTGGACGCGGCGGCGGGCGCCGTCCACTTAGTGGGAGGCCTTCCAACGCAACGTCTTCCGGTTCGCGGTCGCCACTCCACACTTTTCGGCCCCATTGGCCATCCATTCTGCGAGCAATGTGCCCTGCCCACTGCCACCTAAGTGTTTGGCAATACTTCGAGCTACGTCGATATCTTTGGTTCTCTTTCGGATGTTTTCATTTCTGATTCGATCACGCAAGGAAACTCCTAGCATAGCCCTCTCATTGAGAGGGCTGTTGAGAATTAGTAAGTAGGAACGTTATAAATTGTAGCGTACTACTACTACTACTACTACGAATCACTCTTAAAATAAAATATTTTTTAAGGCCAAAATAAGCCACTGAGTGCTCGTAGGTACTATCGAGGACACTTCCGCCTAACCACCACTAAGCTAATTTTTGCTTGCACTTACAACATAGAAACGCTCTCTAGCCCCGCCCCGTTGACTTTGTATAGAAATAATGAATGAAAAGATACCGATCGGCCGAGCGCACTGACGACGCGCGACGCACGCCAAAAGAGAGTTATTGTTATGTTGCGCGCCAAAGTTGACGCTTTTCTAATAGGCCTAAACTTTAAGGGGGCGTGACACGGCGCCTCCGCAAGATTTAAGCGAAAAAAAATTTTACTGACTAGGCGGAAAGCACCACGACCGTACCTACTACTGCTACAAACTTCCGCATTTTCTCGCGCGGTTCGTACTTCAAACCCTGCGAGCATACTTTTATCACAAAGGCTTCTTCGATTTTCACATGATCGACCGGTATAGACAGAGGCTGAAATAAACTAGGAGCCCCGAAGCCGCCTTAATAGCCAATAGCCTTAATAGGCAATTATGGCATACATATATTCAACAATTTAGTCCAGACGAGATATTTAAAACTTTCGAGTTCGCTTCGCAAGCTCTTGCAGCCTAGTTACTCCTGAATCTTGACCTGTCCATGTGTCACCTGTCCAAGACAAGGTGTCAAAATATTTTACCTAATTTGATTATGTAACATCACTCTACTTCGGAATAAAAAGACTAAAGAAAAGCCAACTTGTCTGGAGTGGAGAGCTTAAACTTTCTTTTAGTTCCTAGAATGTTTTAGATTACTCTACAAAATGAGTAAGTTTTAAAGAATCACATAATACTAAATTAAGTAGGTACGGCGACTTTGATAAAACAAGTGGCGCCATCTCTAGATTCTTACCTTCACTAAGTTAAAACTAAGTTAAGTTCTGCAATAATAGGTACTGTAGAAATGTAACATCCGTAGTCAAGTAATACCTGGCATATTGGGTCAATTACATATTCATATTATTATATTATTTAGATTATATTAGTTTCGAAACCTGGCAGCAGTCTTTAATAGAAATTAGAACTTAAAAAATGTTTTATTTATAACAATTAACTTTTACCAGTCTACGGTTGTTTTTTTTATATTTTAAATGTCGCGGTCCTCATAGTAATGAACGAGACTTTAACGAAACCAGTGGCGCCATCTCTGGATTTTGGCCTTCACTAAGTGTCAACTTAGTTAAGTTCAGGCTGTGCTCACTGCTCATACAACGCATCAAGTTACACCATTCATATTACCGAATGGCAGGAACCAATTTACATTTGAATTGCACACAAATACCAATAGATGTCGCTGTAAGTACTGATTTAAACAAATGCTCGTCTTTTTGATACTTATTTCTAAATTTATTTTTCTTGTTGCTTACTACAAAATTTTATTTAATATGTAGGTATGCAAGTATGTCTGTTATGTTAATTGCCAGAATAATAATTTTAACAAAAACATCTACTATGGTTTTAATTGTAAAAATGATTCAGGACTACAAACTAAACCAAAATACACTATAGGTGATAAAAGCGATGGCTCCTCAGACATTCCTCCCCGGCAAACTATGCTGAGCTGCAGAAAAGCTCCCAGCTGATCACCACCTGCCATGGCATGGCCCACACGGAAGACTCTTGGCATTTTCAATAACTTACCTACTAGCCGGTTTCGGTAGGTTGCTATCTCTGTCTGTTTGACATTTTGACCAGTTAGAAACCAAACGTCATAGAAAAGCTTCCTTTGATTTTTCTATGAATCAAGTCACAGTTAGGTGACGCGGATAGTTTTTTTTTGTTTGTAGAAATAGCGATAGCTACGGAAGGAGGCATATTAACCAACAGTTATACGTAAGTAAGTTATAGAAAAAGGCCGTTAACCGACTTCGAAGCCAGGTGCCACTGCAGGTACTACTTGGTCCGGTGGGGGGTATTCCGCTAAAGCTGAGTGTGACTGCGGACTCTCATCAGTGATGAGAGTCCGCAGTCGGGCAAGGTGACTCATCACTTTGCCCCACCTCCTGATCTGCTCTTGTAAAACTCCACCTGCACTGAAATAGTCATTCAATCAAGTTACATGAACTTGGAGGTTTGTATTGATATTGATGATTATAATTCTGTAACTACATACGTCTTACAACCGCAAGGGACCTATCCGAAGCCAGTACCTACCAACGCCGCCGTCGATATGACTGAGTTCTGGCCGAAACAAATTTAATTAAACAACGATGGCAATCATCGACACGAAGAAGATGGAACAAAATTAGGGAATGACGCCATTATTAATAAATGACGCACTTAAATTTTTAAATTCGATTAGCTCAGAATCGATGTACATAATGGGTTGATGTAACAAAACAACGAGATGTCTGTGATTAATTATTTTACACATAAACCAAAATAAATGCTGTGAATTTTGATGAAAACAGTATCAAGTCCAAGACCCTATGAGAACTTCAAACGAATAAAAACGGCCACACAACGACACCAAAAGCCAACCTTGTTTTATTACACGGTCTAACTATCTATAAATCTGTATCTACACATCATAACATAACATGGCGCCTGTAATCCCATGTTAGGCAGAAGTATACCTAATAGTGCACCCACATTTCACCAGTTATGTTTAAGTCTCATGGCCGAGCCTTTTGCCATCAATTCCTGGAAAAACCTAACACTCTAAATAAATAAAATGAATAAATATCGCTGGACATTAACACACAGCGCCATCTAGTGCCACACCAAGCAACGAGGTTTGTCTCGTGGACACCAGATATTTGAAATACTACATAGATACTTTTTGTTTGTAAATACAATCTTATTATACTTAGAAACATCCGTGACTCGGAAACAAATGTCCATGCTGATCACACAAACATTTGCTCCAACCGGGATTCGAACCTGGGACCCTAAGAACGTAAGGCAGCCTCACCACCGCTGCGCCATTCGGGTCGTCAAAACGCCCAGTGTTTGTGTGGCACTTTGCCCGCTCAGTGAATCAAACTCCGGACCTCCTGCTCAGCAATCGCGCTTACGACGACTAGAGCAACGAGGCAGTCTAGTAGAAGATAATTTATCACAATAAGAAAATTTGATTCCCATCCTCATCCCTGATTAACAGTTGAAGCAGGCTAACGGCCATTTTCAATAACTTACTAACAGGTAACGAAAGATCGCTATCTCTGTCTGTTTGACATTTAGCTTACGAACCGTTACAAACAAAACGTTACAGAAAAGCTTTCTTTGATTTTTCTATGAATCATGTGACAGGTAGGTGACGCGGATAGGATATTTTCAGCTAACTTTGTTTATAGAAACACCGAAATAGCTACAAACCGTAGGCATATTAACTAACACTTATACGTAAGTAAGTTATAGAAAACGGCCGTTAATTAACATCTTAAATTAGCGGCTTAACGTGTGTACGCCATCATTGAAAATGCACATGAATTTCAAGTTCGATGGACTAACGGGACAGATGACGTTTTAACAGGAAAAGCGGACACTGGAAACAAGACTAGAATAGGTAAACGAAAAGAATAATCTACGGTCTGTACCTATGAAGTCACTGCTGTAATAGATGAAGTAAGTACATTTAAATGGAATCACTTACAATTAGAGCTTTTACAAAATTGCCTTGAAAAAAATGATTATTAATCCACTTTGATATATTGACACCAAAACCTTATGATTGACACCGTGATATTGTACGAACCGTCAGTCTGTGGAATTCACTGCCGGCTTCTATGTTCCCCGATCATTATAATCTGGATCTCTTCAAGGTTGGAGTGGATCGGTTTTTTCGAGGCAAGTGTGCTCCACTCCAATCCGCATCTTCGCTTCACATCCGTCGAGTTGCGCCCAAGCGTAAGCTTATTAATGCATGTAAAACAAAAAACTATTGGATCACTTTCTTTGACGTCTATTAATAGGCTCTTAACAGTAAAAATAACAAACTATTTGTACTATACTGTATTTTTACTATACTACTATTTTTATTTTGTTTTTTTACGCTACAAGTACGGCCGAATGGCCTGAAAAGCCACTCGAAATTTAAGTAGCACTTATATTACCCTTTATTTTTCCTGACGGCAAATACTGAGTCAAGATAATCGATCTTGTAAACTTCCACCATCCACATGATCCATATCAGTACCGGCAGACGATAGACTAACCGGCAACTTGTTCTCATATTTGAGCAGTATGCACCATTTTTGTCTCGATGGATAGGTACCCTTACGACATACACTGCAGTATACGTAACGGTGTGGACACTTTGATACACTTAATTTTCGTTGAACATGACATGTCATTTTGACATTTCTGTACAAGTTTTATACCTCGCTAAGATGTGTAATGTATTAAAAGGAGATGGAGTTAAATAGCATTAAAAACAAATAAACTTCATAATCGTTTAACATTAGATACACATTACGTTGAACACGTTGAACATTAGCATAATATACATTGATAACTAAAGGGCAGATACTCAAAAGTGACGTTTACGCCATACGAAATTAAAGTTTAGGAGCCCTTAAATATTTACTTTTTACTTACGGTACGTCACGATTGGGTTCCTTAAGGGGATGGGGAGAGGTGTATGCTACACCCACAGTTCGTAAGATATGTCCCATGCAATAGGAGCAGAGCCTACTGCCTACTGCCATCAACCGGACACAAATCCAGACTCGTGACTACTGCATGAGAACTACTGAGAAATGCATAATGAAGAATGTATTCAAGAAAGATTTTGACGAACTAGATGTTTTATTTTGTTCTCTTTTTATTTAAAAAAAAGAAGTATCTATGTAGTATGTCAACTATCTGGTGTCCACGACACAAGCCTCGTTGCTTAGTGTGGCACTAGATGGCGGTGTGTGTAATAGCAGCGATATTTATTTATTTTATTTTGTTTTATTGTTGTCGAGTGCTGAAACTGGGTCCACCACTAAGAAACCGTTTAGACAGTCTCCTTAGAGATCCTGCGCCATCTACACAGTCCGTGAAAAAACTTAAAAAAAAAGAAGAAATACAAAAAATACCAAATGTTATAAACATTTGGTATAAAATTAAAAACATCTATTTCTAAATAGCAGGAAAATGAGTAAACTACTTAAGGCGGGGGTATCTGCTAACGAGAGGTTTTCTCCATGTAACTCCTCTTTGATGAGTGAATATAAATGTGCAAAAAAAAAATCACGTTGCTTATTAGACTCTAAACTTTAATTGGTACAATTGAAATTTTTTCTTTGAAATTTCATAACTACTCCTAAACGGCATTAAGTTTTAGTTTTATTTTTCATACAAATATTTGTCACTATTTTCTTCACAAAGTAAGTGTACAATTGGCAATTTTATCTAATGATTTATTAAGCTACAATTAAATAAAAACTACTCATTTCACACTATTCGGCCCGCAGTGACTGACGTAACAACCACTTTATAGTGCAAGCTGATTAGAACTTTATTATAACAGTATTTCAAACGAAGTTTGAACCACCACAAATAGAGTTGCTAATTTTAGCCGATACCCCAGCCTTAAGTAAAAAGGAAGGTTCGCAAAACAGGCGTGTGTCTCATTTTGGTGTCGTTGGTGAAACTGTCACATTACGTCTTATCAGATTAGATAAGAAAACAACCCACGAGTCCACCTGTTGTTCCCACGATCTCTACAACGGACCACTAGTCGTTGCTCGCGGTAGTTCGCTAAGACTTTGTGATAATCATGACGATAAAAAAAAAAAAACTTCTTAAAATAATCCAGAAATATAAGGTGCATAGTTTCGTTTTACCGCATTTATTGTTTCGAGAAATATTTTAAATTCATGTAAAGAGTCCGAATGTTTCTTGGCCGATGGAGCAAGGCTTAGACCGAGTGGTGGCCAAGGTTTGGCCAAAGAAACCAGGGCCGTCCTAAAACTCGTTGGGTTGACGATATCATCAGGGTCGCGGACAGCGTTCAGGGACGCACAGAACCGGGAAGTGTGACGGAAGAAAGGGGAGGTCTATATCCAGCAGTGGGCGATTCCGGGCTGATAAATGATGATGATGATGATGATGAAAGAGTCCGAGGCCGGCCTAGAAAGAGGTGGCGAGTTGATCTAGACGCGCATCACGAAGCATGGTTCCTGGTGGAGAAGAGTACCTGAAAGGATATGGGGAGGCCTTTGGTCAGCAGTGGGTCATAAAAGTCTATTGAAAAAAATATAGAGTCAAGATAAATATTAGTTGAAAATGAATCTGATCTGCTTTCTCCATGTTGATAGAACTATTTCATCTAATGTCAGTGGCAGTCTAGAGGACACTTTGACTGCAGCTTTTGGGACACAGAGCGGAATATTCATCGCAGACGTGGACGATGAAATAAAAGATTTTCAAAGATTATTAAACTGAAGTCCACCATTTACAGCCATTTAGAAACCACTGGAAGTCATGGAGAGAGGCCTTTATCCAGCAGTGGGATGACGCAGGCCAACAGTATCAGTATGACCGTTGAACACGTATTAATCGAATGAATTTTGGCTATACAAAAACTCGAATCATAACTTTTTCTTTAAAAAAAATACAAATCATATACTGTCTATCTTTAGAATTCACCTTTTTATGAACTACCAATTACTTAATACTCAATTGCAAAGAATCGCCTCGTACATTACATCTTTGGTGACAAACAAACGCAACTTAGGACACTGTTTCTAATATTAATGGACATTTGTTACTTTGCTCCCATTTATGACGAAAATTACTCTCTATTAAATTAACGTCTTAAGCTTCTTGTATCATTACATTTAATCTTCTCATTTTTGCAAAATATCCTACTAAGTTTTTAATGAAAGTTTAATGTGCCTTTGTCTCGTTCATGTCACCGGTTACGTATATGGATGAAATATAACAGGAAGTAGAAATATTTTCCTTGTATGTTCTAAGTTTATAGAGCTTTCTGTGCGGTTCTTTGCGAAGCTTAGTTATCGATGTTTCTTGCGATAAATAACGTACCTTTTATTTTCGTTTAATGTTATTAAGGTTGTTTCTATGATAAAATAGGAGAAATTATATTATCATAAAATGCTCAAATTACGATTGTACTGAACGACCGACCGGATATTTTCAATCCATAACCAAACAGTTAATGTCGGTTTTTTATTGTAACAATAATATGAAAACTCATTGTATAACGGAGGTGAGGACGGAAAACCCTTTGAGATCTTTATCAACAAATCAAGCCCATCCTTTGACTTCATCATCCGAACTAGATAATTACAAAGCAAGCCGCAACATCGATTGTTTCACGTCCCTAACGGTACCAAAACATCGATATTATCGACCAACCGTTATCACACCCCTTTGTATTTTAATCGATAACACTAAATTTAAATCGATTTAAATTCAGTTGCGTTTCTTGGCACGTGTTATAAAATGCGTGCGCTTAAACAATTAGAATTGGAAAGGGTAAAAATGAATAATATTGTTTCAATCATTTCTAATTCAGGGAGTAAGCTAAAGTCGTGTATACGCTCTGAACACGTGGCAAATGACATGAAAATCGTGCGTGCGTATGAATGAATAGTGATGAGTCGCATCGTTGACAGTTTATCGATAGTTGTTTTATAGAACTTTGTTTTTTTTTTCGAGCGTAGTTTACGTAACAATAGACGAAGATATAATTTAGATAGATAAGGATAACTCATAAAGTACCAAAGTTAAATGAATAAAATTGAGATGGGACCCCCGCGCAAGCTTTTTCTATCAGTTGAAATAAGAATCACCTAAATCGAGCCCGTAATCACGGAGACATCGATGTACACACATTAAAAAAAAGTGAGCCGTCACGGGACGCCTTGCGCCTGGCAGATGTGAAACATCGAAATTATTTTTTTATTTGTTTATTTAAATTAAAAGAAAATAAAAACAAAACGACTTGATTCACAAAAAAAAAATCCTTATGCTGGGATTGAACTTTAAGTCACGAGAATGTGACTCAGCGCTGTGCCCCAAGACCAGCTGGCTTGTTGTAAACCGTAGCGAATATGTAGATCTTATGCTACTTCAACAGGTCGGGTATGTTCGGGCCGGGTTGACAATTTGACAGTTGGCGACGTTTTGCCACTGCATGCCTCGCCACGCCATTTTTTGGCTTTACCTTCGCCTATAGATGTTTCACATCAAGAAATGCTGGTGGAATACATAACCTCCTCCTTTTAAGAAGTTGGATAAAAAATACGTGACTCTAAGAGAGAAATTTAAATTAAATTTCCTTATGTTGAGCGAGAGATTTAGACACAAAGGTGCTTGTTTGGCCTTATTTGTAACCATTAGCATTTACATGTTGGTCATCTTCATTGCACTTTATACCAGGTGAAACTAAATCATATGAATTTATGATATCGATTACAGCTTGTCAACGTAGATGGCATAATACGACAAGTAATTAAAATTTTTGATGTGAATCTTTAGTAAAAAAATCGTTAGCAAAGTGTACATGTTTGTGAAGCTGAAATTGACAATAAAATCTACTGAGTCGATAAATTCTAATTACTTATCGACGTTTAAGCATAAAGTCACATCCCTACAATAAAGCTGTCGAGTCGTGCGCTACCCTGTCGATTGTTTTCAATATCGACTCCATTTCGATTAACACGAATAAAGGAATCGTCTTCTTTGACGGTAATCCACTTAGTATGCATCTCTGGTGTCTACGTGAGGTGAGGGACAGCATTTTTGCGCCCTGATTATAATAATTATGAACTTTTCGCTTAAGTTTTTGGCTGGTTTTCGGTTGAATTTGTGAGAAAGATTTTTTTGGTATTCATTTTGTATTAAGGGTTTGTTAAATTAGGTACACAATACCTAAAACTATCGCCAGTATTAATGTATTCAAAATCAAATTACTAAAATATCGGTTTTGCAACCAAACATTTACTTCATATGCCTAATTTCTAGAAAGTTCTACCAATTTCAATATTAATGTTTTATTAACCTTTTTTGGGCTGCTCTAAGCTAAAAACAAAACAAAACAAAAAATCTGTTTATTTAATCACTCTCTCACAAAGAAGATCGCAAAAGAGTCTATTCCAGTCATCAAGTAAATTGCAATACCACGTTACCTATGCTACGTGTCATTCTATAATTTCCTATAAACCCATTCCTTCCTCGCAAAAGCACTCACTCAATCATTCATAAGTGCAATCCACACTTCCTAACATATGCCACAATGACGCCGCCATCACACCCAGCGCCAGTTAATCTGTAAAACTCCATTCAAGCTGTCACATAATCCAACCGCGTTGATATTTTCCTTTTTAAGCAGAATCCAGGATGTATGGCTATATTTGCATGAATATTTATCATACATATCGCCGGCCATGTCATAAAGTCCATTTTAATACATTTTTATCTAAGACCCTAGTGTACTACCGGTCTTACATTGATGTTTACGGCGGTTTGAAGGCATGGAGATATTATAGCGCTGATTGTGGGTGAGATAGGCGTGAAGGTGATGCCAATGTTGGGTGATAAGGTTTTACTAATGTTTTGTTATGGTTGAAATAGATATGGTAGTTAAAACAATGTTTTAATACCCAGTTATGGCCTTCGCTTCGAAGTAACTATTTAAAATGACATACACACTGATCGCACACTTTTGAAGAAGACTAACCAAACCAAAAAATATTTTATTAAACTTGTATAAAACGGTTACTACGCGGCCACTTCGACGACTTTTAGCCGCCGAAATGTGTAATTTTTATAAATCTTTTTCGTGTGGTTAGTCCCTAACCTGGTGTCAGAGTTTCTATACCGGCCATGGGCCTTTGACATGGCTTTTAATGCCATCGAGAAATATCTCTCAGACATGCTGGTTTCCTCACGATATTTACCTTCATCGAAGCAAGTGATAATTATACAATACACACATGAATCCGAACTCGAGACCAATGGCATGACCAATTGGTAGTCCGACGGTCACGTCACTAGGCTAACTCTGCTGATTTCCTCAAACTCAAACTCAAAGCATTTATTTCAATTAGACCATTACGGCACTTTTGAATGTCAAAAATACAAAAAAAACCAAAGCTACAGTCCCATACACAAGACATAATAACTTGAGAAAGTATGTTGTTGCCCATTCCCCAGCGTAGATCTCTATGGAGAAGAACGGGCAAGAAACTCCATGGACACTCTTTTAAATCAAAATATTGTTACAAAATCTTGGTTACATCATTCATGTTGAGATTATAGATATATGTGAGAACGATGTAGAAAGACGTGCACATTATGAGCGTCCAGAGTAAAACATTAAATCAACAAATTAAAAATAAAGTAATTAAAATGAACCGTGGCAGCTAAGAGATGACCAGTCCCAACTGACAGCGCCCGATCACGAACAAGACGCGTGTATCGGCGCCATTCAACTCAACCATATTGAAGGGAACTAAATGACCCGACACACCCGCCACCATCAGCGAGACATTTGAGTGAGCATGACTTTCTCTCAGCCACCAAGGCATATTCAAGTCAATGAAAGATAACTAAATGCAAATGGTAGCTTAACAATACATGGTCCTCACACATGTGCTATGCAATTATACAATACTAGGAGATGGAATCTATACAAAGCAAAGATACTTTTACAATCTTCTGCAGCTAGCACAATAATTTGCCCAATTAGTTTTCCCCTATGGTTGTGGAGCAGGACCAGCATTGAGCCAAGCATTTTTATCATCAATGTAATCCACCAACTTATAATATGCTTGCCTACATAGTGTGCGTTTTATACAAGATTTAAATTTCGTCTTATTCAGTTGTAGAATGTGGGGAGGTATTTTATTGTAACATTTTAAACAGTACCCCATGAAAGATGAATCTACTTTAGCAAGCCTGAAACCTGGCTGAACTAGTTGGTCCCTATTTCTAGTAGTATAGTGGTGTCTGTCACCTCTTTTACTGAATAAATGCAGATTTTTCCTAACGTACATGATATTTTCATAGATGTATTGACAAGGTACTGTCATGATATTAATTTCCTTAAACAGTTCTCTTAGAGAATCGCGTCTACGTAATTCATAAATGGCTCTGATAGCCCTTTTCTGCAGAATAAATATAGACTCGATGTCTGCAGCGCGTCCCCATAGTAAAATACCGTATGACATAATACTATGAAAATAACTAAAGTAGACTAGCCTCGCCGTATCAACATCAGTAAATTGACGGATTTTTCTAACAGCATACGCTGCTGAGCTCAGCCGTCCTGCAAGAGATGTTAAATGAGGACCCCATTGTAGCCTTGAGGCGAGCGTAATTCCCAAGAAAACCGTTTTATCGACAAATTCTAGTTTATCTTGATTCAATACTACGTCACAATCACGACTTCTGACATTTGGTAAAGCAAATCTAATGCACTTTGTTTTTTCCCATTTAGAACTAAATTATTAGCGGTAAACCAATTTCATAATTGACCTGCAGTAGGGGCGTTATTTACGTCGTCCAGATTTGTGGCACGTCTGTTTATCCTAAATATTAAAGAAGTATCGTCTGCAAACAACACCAATTGCGGGTAGTTGTCAAATAAATTGGGTAGGTCATTTATGTACACTAAAAAGAGGAAGGGACCCAATATCGAACCTTGTGGTACACCAATTTTTACTTTTAAACCCATTGAATTTACGCCATTTACTTGTACATGCTGCTGTATATCATTCAAATACGATTTTACTAAACTGAGCGCAAGTTTACTTAAACCGTAATGCTCAAGTTTCAAGATCAGGGTTTCGTGATTTACGCAATCAAATGCCTTCGAAAGGTCACAGAAGATTCCTGTGGCATCTTGTGCCTCTTCCCACGCAGTAAATGTGTGTTTTAATAAAGTGACACCGGCGTCAATCGTACAACGTCCTTTGGTGAAACCGTACTGTTGCTCGTGTAAGATTTTATTGGTGTTAAAATGGTGAAGCATTTGATTGAGCATTATCTTTTCAAACACCTTGCTGAAAACCGGCAACACGGATTCGGGCCTATAGTTATTGGTATCTTAACTGTCCCCGGATTTAAATCCTATCAATGCTATTTACATTATAGGAACAATATTATACTGTTTGGGCGCAGTTAATCGCGTCATCAGAGACGTTATTCAAATCGTTAAGGCTGGGGTATCTGCTAAATTAGCAACTCTATTTGTGGTGGTTCAAAGTTCGTTTGAAATACATAAATATAGTAGAATAAAGTTCTAATCAGCTTGCACTACAAAGTGATGGTTGTTACGTCAGTCACTGCGGGCCGAATAGTGCGAAATGAGTGGTATTTATTTACTACTCTGTCAAGAAAGTACCGGGAAAAGATCAATAAAACACAAAATATTAGTTATTTATCCAAATTTATTTTATCACCTTCAAAGTATGCTCCTTCAGAACCGACACACTTACGCCAACTAATAATCCAATCATCAAAATATTTTTTAAATGCTTATTCCAGAATTGAGTTCAGTTCTCGCCGCGAATTCTCCTTTATGTCTTCTACTGAATGAAAACGGGTGCCACGAAGTGGTAATTTGAGTTTAGGAAAAATAAAGAAGTCGGCTGGAGCCATATCTGGTGAATAAGGTGGTTGCTCGATGGTATTTGTTGAGTTTTGGTCAAAAAATCGTTCACAACTGTGCGAAGGCGCATTATCGTGGTGCAAAATCCAAGAATTTTCTTTCCACAAATCTGGCCCTTTTATCTAATTTGCTCTCTTAAACGCTGCATAACGTCCGAATAATATTTTTTATTTACCGTTTGACCTTACGGCAAGATTGTCAGTCACTATTTCCTTCACTTTTGCGATGTTAAGTTCAGTTGCAGACGTTGATGGCCTACCAGAACGAGGCAAATCTTCCATCACACCTTGACTGCTTTTGAACGCTTTGTACCACTCATAAGCGCGTGTTTTTGATAAAGTCGATTCACTGTAAGCCTTCTGTAACATTTTCAGAGACTCCGAACTCGAAATTCCATTGGCGATGCAAAATTTAAGACAAACTTTTTGTCCGATATTTTTGTCCATTAAGAAATTCGCAATACACACTAGATATGATATAACTAAAATCAGTACTGTATTTAATCTAATTAACAGATGTAACTCAAACTCCGCGCCAAAATGGAAAACAGTTGTGCTAATCTAACAACAACAAAAAAAAACAAAAAAAAATTTGGAACCATAAACAAATCATCCATTCCCGATACTTTTTTGACTGAATGTAATTATAGCCTAATAAATCATTAGATCAAAATGCCAATTGTACACTTTGTGAAGAAAAAGTAATAAATATATTTTGTGCAATACTTAATGCCGTTAACGAAATTTCAAAGAAAAAATGTTTCACTTTGAATATTTTTTCATAATGTAGTAATAATAAAGTTAGAATTATTTCAAGTGTACCAATTAAAGCTTAGAGTCTATTGAGCAACATATATTTTTTTTGCACATTAGGTACATGTAAATATACATTTGGGCCACTCTAGTAGATGGAACATAGCTTCCTCACTATTCGTCAGGCGCACACACTTACACTGAGTGTTAGATGAGTCATTAATACTCTATTTCTAAAATTAAATAACAGCATTCCACGTTAAGTTTAGGAAGTCAATTCAAATAAAATCAATCGCCTGGAATTGGAGCTTGTTGAATTTTTCGAGTTTAGTAAAGTTTCATTTCTTTATGTAGATCCGGAATCAATGACAGTTTTTGTAAATTCATCACTGCCAACGTTCCCAAAATAATCCAATAGTGTTTTTTTTAAAATTGCATTGTATTTATATTCAATCCGTGCAACGAAACGAGGGCCAAACTTATGTCTCCAATTTATGACGAAAAATCCCAAATATTTTGAATGCAATGAGCAAATATTTACAAAATTCTGGCTAAAACCTGAGGACTTATGGCTTAATAACTAACAGGCTATTTATCCTTGACTTTATGATGTAAAATTAAATTCACATAAGTAAAAGGATATTTTTCTGAGATTTGTCCTAAAAATAAACTTTCTGTCAATGTAAACGTTCTTTGTATTGATATTTTTGGTACGTACGAATCATATAAAGTACTCAACGTCGCAAACGATTAGGATACGGCCAATTTCGTTTATATATTAACGTTTTTAGGTGCATACAAATTTGTGTTGACCTTCAAATAACAGTCAAATAAGTCGAACTGGTGTCCACTTATATATTGTAAGAGTTGTAGTGGACTGAGAAACTTTTGTGAGCAACACTCTTGCTATTTTATTTATTATTCTCCTGTCCTCATCCCAGTTTATTTATGGGGTCGGCACGGCATGTCTTCTTCTTCCAAACTTCTCTATTACCCGTCATCTCAGCAGACACCTCCTTTCTAGCCATGTCATCCTTCACACAGTCCATCCATCCTTTCTTTGGTCTTCCTCTACTCTTTTAGCTATCTACATTCATACTCAACATTTTCCACATCCCTCCGCATCACATTTCCAGCCACCTACTTTTTTTTTTTTTTTTCTCTTTATTTAAAGGGGCTTGTTCAATTTGAAGATGTCGCCCCTGTAATACAAATTACAAAATCCAACACATATTTCAAACAAAAATAACACCGTAGATTTACTTAGGCTATTCTATTTTTAATGCCCATTTGAGTGAGCCTGTACAGCAGTCTAGCCTGTTATGATTTAATGTAATGATATTTGCATAATGAAATAGTAAGTACTGACTACACTGGAGACTGGAGAGAACTTTATTTTAGCGACTAATACATAAAGCTGCGATTTGAATTGGTTTTAAACAACCCCAAAACTTGGCCGCAAACGCCATTCTTTTCAATTCCCTTTTAGAAAACTCAAAAAAAGCACCGTGTGTACAAATTGTACTTTAGGATCATAAAAAAAAAATCCATCGCCAGATATCTTAATTCCGGGAAATATATATTGACATTTCTATTGTCATTTTTTTTTTAAACGTTCCTTGAATAAAAATCTGGCGATTTAAAAAACATCCCTTGAACTGCAATTACACACAATTTAACAACACATAACATCACGCCTGTAATTCCCTTAGGGTTAGGCAGAGGTGTACCTAATAGTACAGTCACATTTCGCCTGTTATGTCTAAGTCCTATATGTGTGAGCCTAGCCATCATCCGGTCACAAATCCAGACCACGTGGCTGCTACTGAGAAATACCAGATGGCAAAACCCAAAAACACTGCCCGACCTGGGAATCGAACCCAGGACTACCAGGACCAGGACAGGCCGCTTACGACCACTACACCAACGACGCGGTCAAAAGTCAATGCATTCAGTCAATTTTACAACTCAACTCAAAAACACGCAACTATGAAGCAACACCCTACAAAATCGTTGCCAACTGCTCGCCCCACCACTTCAGTTGTTTACGGCCCGTTTAAATAAATTAGCCTGAGCCTCCGCATTTCCCACGCAATGTGTGATCGGAAAACCTTACCAAGGTATAATTTATTAATTTGTTTTCCACTAACGAGTAGGCTAATGCGAACCGGTGGGCCCTCTCTAGCATGGCATGTTTTATGCAGTAATGAACCAATGAGCAAGCCTCATTATTGATCATGATCAGTAAGCAATATCTGTAAGCCGGGCTTTAACTGCTGTAACTGTAATGTTGGTATTTTAAAGAGATTCCTAGGAGTAGTGGGCTAATGACTTACGTGTTACGGGTAAGTCAATTGTGAATTACGTTCGAGTGAGAGGTAAGTTCTTTAAAAGAAAATTGCGGTATAAATAGGTACAGTTGGTAGAATAGATAGAGCGTATAATATTTTTTTTACAAACAGCGCCATCTAGTGCCATACTAAGCAACGAGGCTTGTGTCGTGGACACCAGATAGTTGATATACTACTTAGAGTATCTAGACCTAGAGTATTTATGTAGTATAACTATAGTATATTTTTGTTTTTAAATACATACTTATTATGCATATAAATATCCATGACTCGGAAACAAATGTCCATGCTCAGTACACAAACATTTGCTCCTATACCAGGATTCTAACCCGGGACCCTAAGAACGTAAGGCAGCTTCACTATCGCTGCGCAAGTCGGGTCGTCTTTATTTCAGAACAGAATAAAGCATAATATTAAATTGAGTTTACAAATTCATGCAGTTTGTTACATTGTTGTTTTATCATTAATACTTCTCATTACTACTCTCACCTAAGTACGAAATCATCATCATCATCATCATCATCATCTTCCTGCTCTTGCCCCATGTTACTTGGGGTAGGCGCAATACTTTTTCTTCTATTCTCCTCTGTCAACCGTCACGCTATCATTGACTCCTTTATTTTTTATATCATTCCTCACAATCTACGTATGAAATATTGTTTAATTTAAACTAACTTACGATTTAACAATAACACCATTCACAACAAAGTGAGACGCATTAAACTATTATTAATTCTACAAATGAACATATTACCCACATCTTGATATTCATACGATCATAACATACAACGGTTCACAAATGGAGCACCTAAAACCTTTTTAATAAAAACTTTTTTCTGTCAAAATTGTTTGTCAGTCGAATGTTTCAAACATGGCTTCAAATTTTTTTCTTCATTCTTCTATATGTGGTGTCTCCGAGTTTTGTGCCTCGTTACAGTGCAGGTTAGCCTGGGATATAGAATCACGTATGTATCCTAGGCATCAATAATTCATCTGAACGCAGTCAGACAGGCTTGAAATAACAATGGATCAAAGTTTTACTCGAGCTTTTTGGGTGAAATGTATGGGCTTAAAGCGGTCATGATTTGGAATTACTACAGGTAGTTGTTCCGGGTCTGACCGTTTGCTTAAGTGAGTTTAAATGTTTGTTAACGCACTTATGATACAGAAAAAAATTCTAGAGTGGGGTAACGTTTTAAAAAAAAACAAACAAAAACACAATTCTTGTTTTCTGGAACATGAAATTTTTGTATCTTGAACACAAAAAAATAACCAAAATGCTATAGGATAGT